>JAJQWJ010000001.1:30800703-31400703 GCA_023637945.1 Phaethornis superciliosus
GTTGGAGCATGGTCTAACCACCATTGCAAACCATTACAACAGCCTTGCCTGGAAGGAGGAAAAGCATTACAGTTGTTCAACTTTTTAAATCAACTTCTTTCCCCATTAATTTATCCCTGGCTTTGCTTGAGTTGGCAGGGCTGGAGTGCAGCCAGCAGTGTTAATTACTGCTGCCTACCTACGGTTCAGGGCAAAGCGTATCCTAGAGTCAAATAATTTTATGACTACTGAAAATATTTTTTACTTCTTTTTTTTTTGTACTTTTTAATTTTACTCTTCAAGTCTGAGGGGAGGTAGCCCTGAGGGAGAGGCACCGGAGCACGTAGTGAGGTCTGAGTACAATTCCCATCACTGCCTGGATCGCTTTTGTGGCATGCGGCAAGTCACGGCACGTGGAAGTGTCTCAGCTGCTGGAACACAGGGATCACAGTGCTGCCCTGCCCTCTGGGAAGATAAATCACCAGTTTATTGGGATACCATGACACGCAGGAGCTAGGGATACCTGCAATCATCCTGCCGTGCTCCTTCTCCTTCCTCTGTCTTTTCTCCCAGGCAGTTATTAGGCTGTCAGTCCTTCCTCACATGGGTGGCTGCAGGCCCCTGCTGTGTAAGATGATGACGTGCACAGAGACAGCAATGATATGGAAGGTTCCCAGTAGCTCCAGTGACAGGGCCAGGGGCAGTGGGCACAAGTTGGAACATAGAAAGTTCCATCTAAACAGAAGAAAAAAACTGAGGGTGATGGCACTGGAATAGGCTGTTCAGGGAGGTTGTGGAGTCCCCTTCTCTGGGGACATTCAAACCCCCCCTGGATGCAGTCCTGTGCAATGTGCTCTGGGTGATCCTGCTGAAGTGGGAGAGTTGGACTAGGGGATCCCTAGAGGCCCCTTCCAACTCTGATAATTCTATGAAGGTTGTGGAGACAGATGCTCTGTGTCCTGCGGGGTAGAGGGTGCACCCGCAGCTCCACAGGGATAGATCCCTTTGGGCAGTGGGGATTTCACGTGGGCTGCTTCGAGTTTGTGCATCGTTTTCAAGCGGCAGGCAGTTCAGGTGTGATTGCTGCACATTATTATCAGCTTAACTTTGGTGAGATGGCAATACATTCTTAAATTACTGTGATTCAAAATCACTTTCAGCTGATTTTAATACCCTGCTGGATTTCATGTGGTTGCATCAAAATTGAATGTTTCTCAGGACATTACTTCCATTTGTGCCTTGGCTTCTCTCTGTCTGTAATAATCAGAGAGTAACCTGAACTGATACCATTGAAAAAGCTGATTGCTTTTTACCTCAGGTGAAAACAAATGCAACATTTTTGTATCAAAATCTTAACAAAGCTGACTCATGGTGAGGTCTGTCTTCTGCTCTTGGTGGCTGTGCAACAGCTGTTTTAAGGTTGTCTTTGAATACCTTTGAGCACCTGTGACCTGATTTGTAGTGGACTAAATACATCTCAAGCTGTGTTCTGAGAAGCTTTGCTGGTTTTGTTGTTTGGGATTTTTGAAATATGCATGTCCATGGGGGGCTTGCTGTCCTGGTTTAGAGTAAGATTTTCTGATGATACTCAAATGTCTGCTTGTTCCTTACCTTTGGGTGGGGCTCACTGTGTTTATATTGCTTAGGATGGAATTAGGTGGTGAATCATAAAGTGTGAAACAAGTCCTACAGGGTGGGAGGTTGTTCCCTCAACCCAGTTCTGCTGCTGCTTTGGTGGGCTCCTCACTGGGCAGGACATGGCCCTGGGAAGGTCAGCTGGTGGAGGGAGCAGTAAGGGAAGGAGGGCCTGGACTTCTTGCTTATTCCTTTGGAATAAGGTCTTGGAAACAGGGAGCCTGCACCATAAGAAAAGTTAATGTGATTACATCACCCCATTAGATGTCACCGGGTTAATGAAGAAATGGGGTGGGTGCTGTTTCACAGGCTGTGCTTCCCTGGGCAACTTTCACAACCCAGGGCTTTGCCACTGCTCAGGGACAGCTGCTCTGGGCCACCACTGTGTGCTGGTGGGCTGTGTCACCTGGGGTCGGCAGGGTTTAGAAGGGTCATGGTTTCAAATTTCTGTCCCAGGACTCAGTGAAGTCTTGGCCAACCGACCTATGGCTAAAGCCTATAGTAAAGCCCACAGTGCCTCAAAAATTTAATCCGTGTCCCTCAACCCAAGTAGTGGGAGGTGCCTGCCCTGTGTGGTCTTGTGCTTCCCCTGAATACCAACTACTGCTGTATATTTATTAGAGCTCTTTAGATTTAAATGTCTTGAGTCAGTGCAGTGGGGTTTTGGAAGCAGAGGGGCCACAGGGGTGGCTCCTGGGAGAAGGTGCTGGAAGCTACCTTGGTTCCAGTCCCTGACCCACCTCTGCCCAGAGCCGAGCACCTGTGGGAAGCTGTATGTGCCTCTGCCAGTAACATATTAAAGAAAGGGAAAATGAAACTGCAAAAAATGTAAGGACTTGCAGAGCAGAGGATAAAGTGAGAGAGCAATGCCAGAGCAAAGACACCAGGATCAGTGCAGAAGGGGAGGGAAAGGTACCCGGGCAGAGACTCCCCCGCAGCCCATGGTGAGATGGCAGCTGTGCCCCTGCAGCCCAGGGAGGAGCGCGGTGGAGCAGTCCCTGAAGGACTGCAGTGAGGTAAATGTGGATTTGTAGCCCCTGAAGTGTCACAGGTGGGCAGATATGGATCTGCAGCCATGTAGGAGCCCGTGTCAGAGGAGGTGACTGCTCCCGCAGCAGCCGTGACTCTGTGTGCAGCCCGGGCTGGAGCAGTTCCTGAGGGACTGCACCTGTGGGAGGGACTCATGGCGGAGGGGTTCCTGAAGCACTCTCCCGTCAGAGGGACCCCGCCTTGGAGCGGGGGAAGAGTGTGAGGAGTCCTCCCCCTGAGGAGGAAGGAGCGGCAGAAACAGCGTGTGGGGAACTGAGCCTGAACCCCCCCCTGCCCCTCCCTGTGCCCTGAGGGGGAGGCGGCAGGGAAGGGATCCGGGACCGGGAAGCAGGGAGGGGTGGGGGGAGAAGGTAGTGAGATCTGGTGGCCATGTTTCCTCTTTCACCTAGTAGATTAAATTAGTCTTTCCTTCCCAAGTTGAGTCAGTCTGGTTTTTGGCTGTTACTGTAATTGGGGAATGCAAACTCTCCCTGTCCTTGTCTCAGAGCCTTGGGGTGGATTTTCTCCTTCCCTCCTTTCCACTCCGCAGTGGGGGTGGTGGGGGGAGCCAGCGGAGGCCTGGTTGGTACCGGCTGGGCCTGAACTGTGACAAATCCCCTCTAGGAACACCCTGGGACCCCAGGCTGGAGCATGGGGTGTGCTGAAAGGCTGTGTAAGTCCAGTTCTTTGTGCCCTCTCTGGTTTGACCATGTGGCTGCAGAGCCGCCCCGTGTCAGTGAGGGAGGTGGGGGCTGAGTCCCTGGGGGAGCCGGGGCTCCCACCCCCGGGTTGGTGGGTTAATCCCTGGGGTTTTGGGGATGCTGAGGTTAGGCAGCAAAGTGGTGTGCATCGCAGAGGGAGCAGCACCTCCAGCATGTATTGGCGTTAGTCAGGGGTAGATCTTGTGCCTCCCAGAGGCACGTTTTTCAGAGGGAATGTCCTGGAGTTTGTCAGTCTGATTCAGCCATTTAAATACCAAGTACCGGGCAGTGGTAAATAATGATGACTGAGCAAGCCGAGTGTGTGCTGAGCCTTTTCTCCTGGGTGCTATTTAATAATGTTTCCTTTTGACCCTGTCTGTGCCCTGGGGCTTCATCGCTGTGGGCACTACCTGGGTCCCTGGGCCTCCCCCTCAATATTTGTAAAAGGCTCTGGAATTTACAACTCTGACTTTCAGGAGTTGTAAGCCTCTTTAAATCTCATCTATCCTGGCTATTCCATCTAATCCCTGGCTATTTTTGATTGATGCTCAACATAAAATTAGTGGTTGTAGGTTTAATTTCTGCAGCACTTCAGGACTAATTATATGACAGCCTGCTGCCAAAATTCCTCGGGTTTGGCTCCTGCAGTAATTTTTCTGTGTTGGATTCCACTCTGGAATGTTTACTGTGGATAATGAGCATCTACTTGTATTGCTGCAATCCCCTTGTGTATTTGTTGCACAAATGGGCTGTGAGAATGAAGATGAGGTTGAAAACTTGCTGGTGCTGGGTGTCCCTGGGAGTTGTCACTCACTAATATTGGAACCGTAGGAGTCAAGTTCAAATCCAGTTCCATATTCCTGTGATATTCCATGTTCCTTCTCACAGCTTCATCTCTTTTTACACAAGTCGTTACCTATGCTTTTAGGGTTTTGGGTTTTTTTTAATCTCAAAGTTAGTAATTTAAGAAAAATCTTCAGATGATGCTACATGCAGTAAGTACTCTTTAATCACTGAAACTGATTTATTTGCATTATTGTCCTTGCTATTCTCTATTGAGTAATGTGATACTTAAAAATAATGAAAAAAGATTGCCAGCAGAGTTTCACAACCATAATTCCAGAGGTGTTAAGTCTGCCTTTTGGAATCAATGTATTGTTTTAAACGCTTGTGTGTTATGATGCTTGAGATACGGCTTTTGGGGAAAAAAAAAACAAACCCAAACCCTATTTCTGAAAGTAAAGTCTGGCACAGTGATCTCTACAGCAAACTCAAGTAAAGATTTTAAGACAATGCTTGCAGAGGAAGGGTCAAAAATTAAAAAAAGCTTTAGCTTCACAAACCAGACTGTTGATGAGCACTTGCTCATCAAAAATTTCAAGTCCTAACTAATGAGCTCCTCTGGGCCAGCTGCTGTCTGTCCTCCCAGCCCTCTCCTTTTTGTATGTTTGGGCCTGCTCATGCTCAGCAATGAGTCTGCCCGGGTGGTGCTGACACAGCTCAGCTCCAAAACACCATCCCCTTCCTCCCACCACTTTGTGTGACAGGGGATTTGCCCTTTAAGGAGACCACGCAGATGGTCCTCATGACAGCCTGGCTGTTACCACCCAGCCAAACCAAACCAACCCCAAACCTAGGCAGTACAGGGATGCCTGGAATGCAGCTCCCAAAGAAGGTGCTCATTTCCCAAGGGGACACTGGAGTGAAGCTCTCCCTCTGTTTTGGTAATTCCTCTGCATAGGACATGACCTACTTGGCTCCAGTCCTGCCCCTGGCCCCACGCAGGATAGAGAAGAGCAGAGGGAATCTGCAGCAGAGGGAGAGCCACAGCTTTGAGAGACCAAACCCTGGCACCCCCCAGCTGCACCCTGCCCTGGGAAGGGACATTCTGCCACCTGGATTTGTTTCCCTTCAGCTGGGAGCAGCTGGGGACAGGCTAAGCTGTAGAGGGGGAGGCAAAACAACACAAGAAAGAGGCTCAATATGTGTATGCACAGAAGGGACAGCACTTCAGTTGCTTTCTGAATTAAACTACTTGAGTAGTAAGAGCAAACACAGACTCCCGCCAGCTTTAGTGAAAAGGATTTATTAGAAACTGTTAAGCACTACACAAAACTAGTTTTTAATTTTTTTTTTTTTTTTTTTTTTCAGTAGACAGCACTCCAAGCCTTATGCTACAAACATTGTATTGTGGGCTTTGGACAGCCACTGTGCTCCTAAGGTACATCTTTAGGATGAGACATTAAAGCAGCACGCACAGTGAGAGCACAGGGAGAGGGTGGAAGGAGTGCAAGGAAAACCCTTTTGATGTGTGCAAGCTCCCAGGAGGTACCAGGTTCTGCAATCCTTCTCCTCAAGGCCATTTGGACTGAATATTTTACAGCACCCCAGTGTCCCCATCGCTCTGCCTTCAGTGCTAGTGCAGGTTGGGACTTTCAGTACAAGGAGTTTCAATAAATAGAAATACAGCTTTCATACTATTTCAACAAAAACATGGCTACAAAGTTAAGGTAGGTGCCTTCTTGGGCAGTTGCAGCAACAAGAGAGACCTGATAACTTTTTGGGCAATAGAGGAACTATCTACATATTAAGGCAATGCATTTTTATTTGTATTTTTTTAATTCAACACATAAATTGCAATGAACTGCATATTTTCTGGTAAGTTCTAAAGTATTTCATTGTAAAAAATAACATTACTGAGCATGTGCTACTCTACCTGCTATTCTTCACTATGTTTTGAAATACAGTGGAGCATCACTATAGCCACTGCCCCAACAATGTGGCAGCAAGTGACAGCTTATCTTCCAGCCAGGAGCTGCAAAACAAAACATTAATAACCCCTCCCCCCTCCCAGTTTAAATCCCCATTATTCCTTCCCACCCAATTTCCACCTCTCCTCAAAAGGGAAAAAAACCAAACCACCACCAAAGATTTATCTGGCTCCTGAAAGGGGTTTTATAGCAAGGCTCAACTGTATAGATAAAAAGATACAAAAAGCCATTAAAATCCAAGTATCCAAAGATGAAGGTAATAAAAATAAGAACGCATGGCGTGATAAAGCAGGATAGACATAGCAATTTGCTACAACATTCTTCAAAAGTGCTAACCAATTTTAGCTTACAATAGTTCAAGAAATCATACAAACTGCTACCACAGTGTAAAACCGAGTATTTTGAAAAACCTGAAAACCTGGTTTGACTGTAGAAAATGTACTCTGTGTTTCTAACATACAAAGTATCTTTATTTAGGCACACAAAGATAAATATAGAGTCAAATGCTTTGTTAAGTCTGCAAAAAGTTCTAGTTAAAAGTATCAACCACTGTGACAAACATCACATATTTTAATAACATATATCTTTACCTACTGTCTGGTGTGTGTACAGGGCTGTATATATATTTTTTCCTCAGGCTTCTGCAAAAGTTACTTCCAGGGTAAGACTTCTTTCTGTCAAGAAAAGTTAATTTGGGAACCACTGGCTAGAGAGATAATTTTTCAGTAACCAATTGATCCTTTCTGTCAAAATGGTTCATTTATGCTTGTGAGCCCAGAGAGCTCAGACTGGAGCAGAAGCCAGGCTGAGCCCCCACCAAAGGCTGATACTGCACAGCAGGAGGGGGGGAGCACTGAAATATGAAGTGCTGTCTTAAAGGAACAAATATTTCTGTCTCAGAGTAAAACTTCTCTCCACACCAGTCTGGAAAGATCCCAAGCTCTTCTGTCCATGAGTGATCAGTTTCAGCAACACTCCCTGCTGCTTCCTTGGTAAAGCTGATTTTACCTTAGGTGTAAGCATTCCCACAGCCCCTTCACTGCCCTCACCTCTGATTTTAAAATGCTTGTGGAGCCTTCTAGGAACCTGAAAGTGCTCAGGGAAGCAGAAAAGCTGTTGCAAGTGACTTCAGACTCTGATCATTCAATGAGAAAAGCCTGGTGACCCATGGTATTAACTAGCAAAGAGAAGTATTATGCAGTGAATTTTGACACAACTGCTGGTCTCTGCTCAACTGGGCATCCAGTAACCAACTCCAGCTTTCTTGACTTGAAGAATAAATTGGTTTGTGCTTCTGAACATCCAGCTCTAGCCTGCTAATGATCTACTACCTAAGAGCAGGGTTAGACATGAACTGAGCTTGTCAGTGTGAGGTGACTTTTAGGGCTTTCAGCACCTAAAAACTACTCAACTTTATCCCACTATCTTGAAACAAATTGAAAAACATCACAAACAAAACCAAGCAGCATAATTTTTATTTGGTGTTACAACAGATATGCAGCACCCATGGTTTTGGACACTGCATTTTACTGTTCATGATTTTTCTCTTTAAAATCTAAACAGTTCTTCTGTTCAGACAACTCCATGTGCTTTTTTATATACACACTGTGACCCCTGCATTCAGCCTGTCCAGTTAACACTAGTAATACTTATCAAGGAAATACACTATTTCATCTTTGCTGACATTAGGGAGAAATCAAAAGAAAAAAAAAGTACTTTAATCTGACCGATTACATGTACTGTACATACCTGTTCCAAAACCAATGTACTCAAATTTCTAATTTAATGCACTCTGTTATTCAAGTCAAAATGCTGTACATCTAAGTATCCACACAATAGTACATTCTAATGATTTTTCTTTACATCTTTATTTTTTCTTAGACATCTGTTTTTAAAAAGGAATAAAGAAGTTGCCCTGCAGATTTCTATTTCTTTAGAACAAAACATTATATACTACACATTGAAAAATAATTTTATCAAAACCAGATTCAAATCAGTCATGTACAATTTTCAGTTAATGGTTCATGTTGAAATTGCACTTTGCAGATACAGTAAGATTAAAAACTGAAACCATGTTCTATTTCCTTTCACAGGAGACTGCCTCTTCAGGATTTTTCTTCCGTGAATGTTTGTATTTGTCTACATATGCTTTGACCAGATTTGCCACCTTTGCAGAATTAACTTCTCCACTCTTGCTATGGCAAACCTACAACAGTTTTAAGGAAAAGAAAAAAAAAGAAATAGTTCATGGTTGATTAGGCTCCATATTATTTTTTTTCCCAACACCCCAGGTTTCTCCATCTCAGGCAGAACAACTATGGAAACTCCACACACTTCCCAAATTCCCATTCACCTCTTTCACACAATAAATCAGTTATGTGCTGGGAAGAGCTAAGGAAGCTCTCATGGATGATAAAACATGAAGGGATTTCTGCTTTTCCTGTTTCCCCTTCCCAGAAACCACCAGTTGTTCCCACAAGATTAGGAAATCCACCCCAAGCCCCACCCTCAATGGAAATGGATGCATTTTTGATTACTGCATCAACTTACTTTATCTACAGCTTTCCGCACGATTTCTTTATATTCTTCCTTAGTGATGTCTTTATTTTGGTAGAAAGGTTTAATAGCTAGTTTGACCTCTTGTGCTGCTTTTTCTTGAATTAACAATTTCTGGTGAAAAAAATGAAGTTGTGTTATTCTTCAGTGCCTGCCTTATCAGTCAGATTAAATTTTAAGACTAGAAAATCATGCTCCCCTCACTTCTTTCGGCTCCCAGGACAGCTGTCTGTGTTTTACAAAGGACAGAACACTGTCCCACAGCAATAAAATAATGCTTCCAATAGTGCTGCTTTAAAGAAGACTACCTTAAAAAGAGCTTGTATCAAGTATATTACAAAGAAGGGGTATTGTCAGTTTGCTATTTTTTAGTATATCAAAATTTGTGCGGTTATATAAAAATATGTTGTGTGTATACACATAAATATATAAATCAGGGTATAAAAATATATATAAATATGCTCTTGAGCTTTGAACTTGCCTGGTCCTTCTTCGAGCTATCTGCACTGGCTTCCACTGTTACACTTGCTTTGTTCTCTCCCAGTTTTACAGCTGCATTGGAGCTCTTCATGTGAGTGGACGATGTTGCATTACCCAAACTTGGTCCCTGCACTGTTCCCACACTTCCCAGGACTGCTGTCGGAGCAGGCAAGGCTGGAGCACTCATGTTATTATTTACATGAGCAGCATTTGGAATACCCTGTTTTGAAAAGTTATCAGTAGTTAATTATCAGTAGTTAACACATTACCCTTCAGTAAGTCAATGTGCCTTCCTACAAGTCTCAGCAGCTGCAGAAAGAGCACAAATCCTACATGCTTTGCTTTATTTAGTTCATGTCCACATCATCCCTTATTCTGGAAGGTCCACACATCACATGAGATCTACTCAGATGTAAAAAAAAAAAAAAGCTTGAAAAGCAAAGCAACCTTCATGTCATCAGTGTGGTTGCTAAACACTTGCTCTGCCTCCCATGATAAAGCAAATAAGATATCCTGCAAACAGGCACAGAGAAAGGGTATTAGAACACAGGGAAGGAAGCTTATAGCTGCAGAACCTTTCTAATTGTCACAGAGGTGTCCAGGAAGCCCTGTTTTGTAAATCAAATCAACTTTAAAACACCAAAAAACCAGGACCTAAACATACCTAGAAAAAAAATATTAAAACACACTTGCTTTCCTGCATCATAACAATGCTGCTTTGAAAACATTAATTTTCTAATTTGTTATCAGCTAGAAGCTGTGAATGAATTACAAATGAAAACACCCCCACACCTCTGCCAGAGGTGAAATGCTAGTTGAAGCACCAGAATCTGTTCTTCAGGAGGAGCCATTTTCTGTACATTTCCAAACACCAACAAAAGAGCACAGGCACTGTTGATACTTTGGAATCAAGAAATTTAGTGCTCAGGCTTCAGACAGAGGTGATTTTTAAGCAAAAGCCAATTTTTCTCAGTATGTTTCCAGCAGGATACCCTAGACACTATTCTGTTGTGGGTAATCACCATTACTTATTGCACATCTGTATTTATCCAGATGGAAAACAATGAAACAGGAATTTAAGGTCCTTGGAAAAGACACTGATGCTGAGGCTGTTGTTACCAGCATGCCAACACTTGCTTTCAACATGAAGGACAGGTGAACTCCTGCAGTATTCAGTAATTTCTGCTGTGCTACCACCAAGGACTTGCTCATTGAAAGCTCCATGAAAAAGCCACAGCAGCTCCAGAGAGCATTCAGGTTCATGGACACAATTCCACAAAGGCAGCTGAGAGCAACAGATGTAACAGAGGCTCTACTAACAAATAACTCTATTTTGGAACAATCCACAATCTTTATAGAACATATTTATTGCTGCACTGGATACTACACTTCACAGCTCAAGTTCTGACTTCTTACATTTTTAGAGGTCAAACCTACTGAATGTCCAATTGGGAAAATACTTTCATTAGATGGCAGGCACTAATCAAATCAACAAGCAATTTACCAGCATTTTAGTTCCAAAAGTGCCTTACTGTTTTAGCTTGCAGAGTATTAAGGTATTTTGTATGGCCTGCAACCCCACTGTACTTAACTTCTTTTGTTCTAAGTTAATGAATACAAACTGCAGCTGAAAGTGGAACAAATGTAGGTCATTTATCAGTTTGCTCCAAATCTTTATACAGGTTGACGCATGAAGAGAGGGATAAAAATCAGTGTTCTAGAACATCAGTTTTTCAACCTAGAATGCATTTTAGAAATAGAAAGCATTTTAGGTTAGAGCAGGCAGCCTGCAACAAAAGAAAAGCACGAACCTCAGTGAAACCCTGGAGAGCCCTTTTATACATCTCAGGTGCAGCACTACATCTCCTTGCAGGAAGATGCACACATTCTCCTGGAAGTTGTTCTTACTCCTTTCCCTCATATAAAAGCTCTTCATGTCACCAGCTGGCTACAGGAGGAGCTCACACACACGAAGTCTGCCTTATGATAGCTTGAAAGGCTCAAAAAGGTGGTCTGAACTGCCTGAGGCACAGCAGAGTCTTTTTGAAACTGGAGAAATGAAGGGGGAGTTAGGTCTCAAACAGGGCATGCAAAAGCAGGAGAACTGGGCAAGACAGGAAAAGCAAAACATAGCAAGGAAAGCTTGGAAATTATTAATAAAAAGGCTCAAAAGATTAAACAGAGTAGAAAATGGGGGGGAAGCTGCTGAGAAAGTGACAGCTGGAGAATGAAAGTGTGGAACAAATGGGTGCCATGCAGTATATGATTATTTTCCTCTGCTGATACATCTCATGGGTAAGAACTGCAACAAATAGGTTGAGGTCACTCCCTACATGCTGCTGAAAGGAGATTCAAATATTTCTTAAAGTTTAAAAAAAAATAATCAGGTTTTGAAGGAGAAAACTGTGTTCAAAATGGGGCACTCTAAAAACAAAAGGTTAATGGACAGCATTGCTGAAGTTTTTCAGTGTTCCATTACCAGCTGGAACACCTCATTACAAAAGAAAAAAAATCCAGTTATGGTGTTGTGCATTAATATTTACAAGCTACAGTGCCAAAACAATCCCTACCCTCATGGATACTACCACTTAAAATTTGGTGTGGAGTGGAAGACGACAGGCAAGAGAGAAAGAAACTGCAAGTATAAATTTATCATGTTTATGGTGCAAATTTATCATGTTTATGGTGCTCAGTATAAGAAACCCTTAACTTCAATATTACTTCAGTACTGCCCGTGCCATGGCTTCTGATAAAGCATACCTGCAATTGTTTTCCATCTTGCTGTGAAGCAATGTAGCTGACTTGCTGAGATGGAGGGGGTGGAGGTGGAGGCGGAGGTAATCCCTGAGATAAGTTTGTGGGGGCAGCTACCTGCATGAGAGGCACCCCAGTGGGGAGATGCATGGGCATTGGAGGGGGGATGCTGAAAGGATTTCGTTGCATATTCATCATGGGAGGATGGACACCCACTGGATATGGAAACATATTCATAGGTTGGTGCTGTGCATTCACTTGTGGCATTGCATTCATTTGTTGCTGCATCATATTTATTGGTAACTGAGAACCATCACTTTGCTGGTTGCCTTGGTCTTTGAGGTTTGGATCTATCAAAAGAAAATACAGACAATATATGTGAAGTAGCAAATCCATAGTTTATAAAGCAAGAGTGGAGCCAGGTGTCTGAACTCTTCAAGAAGTATCAAAAAGCTTTGTATCATCAGAATATTTTAAAAGTATTGCATTAGATTATTACACAACACTCGTCACAGAGCCAAATACCCGTTTCAGAGTTTTAAAACTCAGTTAATATGGAAGCCTGAATTTTGAATTTCTATTTTCTCTGTTTGCTCCCACAGCACAGTTATGTGCTAACCAATTATTTCATCACACTGAAACAGTACTTCTTCCCCAAAGAGCAGGAAGACAACTTATTCAGCTTCTGCAATTGCAGTTAGTCAGATGTTAACACATGTGCAACGTGCTGCTCCCCTTTGCCTGATTCTCACACACTGGCTGGAGCCTTTCTGGCTACCTACAGAAACACTCTGCTAGGGTTTTCTTTGCTGAATAATAAATGACCCTCAACCAATTTCAAAGCTGAATTTCATAGTCAGAAAAGAGTTTTTCAAAATCTCTCTAATGGTACAACTGGTAGAAAAAAACAAATACAACCTCTTGGAATGGCACTTAAAGAGATTACTTTCCTCTCTCAGTGTCTTCATCAGAAGCCAAAAGGTTAAAGTCTAGATAAAAGCAGCAAACCTCACAGAAGTCAAGAAATTAGTCCTAAGAAACAGCTGATGGGTTATAATAGCTGCCCTTCCCTCAGACCCCCATCCTTGAGGAACCCTGTAACTTAATTCACAGGGACAGGGATTTAAATCCTTAACTTCACCCCAAATCAACTTAAAAAAAAAAAAAAGGGATAGCAGAATCACTGAGATTGGAAGGGTTCCTAATCAAGACCATCTAGTCCACCACTACACCCAGCTCAATCAGGGTCAGCAAAAGCAGGTTGCCCGTGGCCATTTTACCCACAATCATGTCATGATGTGAACATTGCCTTTTTTACTGTTTTGAGAGATCACTGTACTATTCTGAGCTGCAATCATGTTTCAAAAGTGAATATAACACTGATTGTCCCTGAACCATGTGAAATGAAGTCTGCAAATCACACTGCATTTTAAATTAAAAGTTTGATAAATTTTGCCTGCAGCAGACTGAAAGATGACAAATTTGCCTCAAAACCAAGAGGCCAGTGACACACTTATCTCTGAAAAGGAGGAGAAAATTGCTGGCATATAGGATGAAAATGGATAAAAATGAAAGACAAAACAAGATGACAGTGGGAAAAGTACAAGTGTGATTGCCTTCACAACTGGATTTTACAGTTTTTAAATACAATTCACAGCTGTCTTTTCCTCTAGAGCATTAATAATCCATGGATGACTTTTTAGCTATTCAGAATCAAATCTCATCCACAGTTAACTCACTTTCTAGCACAAAGTTTATTTCTGTCAGGGCAGTTACTTTTCAGAAAATAATACAAAAAAACCAGATTTTTATAGAGGCTCTAGAGGCATTTTAATGATGAAGTACAATAAAAGTACTGGTTTTGCATTCATAAAATCTCCAAAGATATTTTTCACCATACAAAGAGGAGCTTACTTAGAAGATAAATATTATGATCTGTCATCTCTAGAATCTACTGAGTGGATCTGCAGACTAATGCAGATCTCTGTGAAAAAACTCCTGTTTTTAAAAGTTGTGTAGATGCTAAAACTAACCATGAAGAGGATATGCTTTCTTCTTCAATCAAAATAATTTACTTAAGTATCACTCTTCAGATGCATAGTCTTTAAATTATGTTGAACTTTAAGCAAAACCAAAAAGCCACCAAAACCCCATCAAAATAGAAGACATCCCCAAATTCCACACCTGTAAGCCTCCATATTACAAAAATACTACAGCTTCACCCCCAATTATTTTGAAGAATGAATCAACTTGAGATAGGTAAACGTGACTAGGATTTTACTCAGCTACTGCAGCTGTGACTGAGCTTTTATATTTCAAACCCATAAATACCTTGTTCAGGTGTCTCCTCTTCTTGTCTCATATCCCATCCAGACTGTGGGCTTGGTGAACTACGTCCTCTTCTTGAATAATAATTCTGCACATCAGCAGGTAAAGTCTTTCTTACAGCCCAGCTGGATGCAGATGTCCACCCTGATCTGTCAGCAGGAGTATCAAAAGAATAATCTTGTTCATTCTTGCGCTTGTAGGGCTGATGCTCTGGGAACCTCGATGTTTCATTCCCAGAACCTTCCGAGTTCCCTGAGACAGGTTTTCTATTTTGCCAGTGATTTTCACTCTGGTCTCCATACATGAAACCACCTCTTCCACGCCCACCTCGGCCACGCTGACCTCTTCCTCGATTTGGAAACCAACCTGAACCAAAGCTTTTATTCCAAGAGTGTCCCGAATTATCATGCCTGGTGTCTTCCCAGTGCGGTTTTTCCCTCTCTCTGTTCCTGACTTCAGGAACTGAATTTATCCTTTCCATTACCCAGTCTGGACAATCATTCCTCCTCTTGTCTGAAGCACACTGATCGTAATTGTTTTTTTCTGCACTGTCCTTTTCTTTTTTAAGACTTTCAATGTGTTTCTCTTGATCGCTTCTTCTGTATCGATCATTTCCCCTGGGACTCCTCCAGCTGTCATTTGACCACCTCTCTTTCCATCTAGGTGAATGACTCTCCTTCTCATTTCTGGAATATGAAGCAGCTTTATTCCTTGTCCTGGAGCGTGATCTTGACCTAGATCGTGACCGTGACCTAGACCACCTCCTAGCTCTTCTTTCTCTGTCACGATCCCTTCTTTGACTGTCTCTGTCACTGCTTCGCGATCTAGATTTTTGTCTGGGAGATGATTCCTTAGTTCTTGACCGAGAAGATGATCTCCTGCTTTCCCTGAAACTTTCCCTTTTGGGAGACTGAGGTGGTGTGTTTTTCTCATCTTTGAGCATGTCTCTCTTTGGAGACTGAGATAAGGATCTCCTTCCCTCCCTGACACTTTCCTTCTTGGGTGATCGTGAGCTCCTGTCTCTGGTCACCTCCCTTTTAGGTGATGGAGACTGAGACTTCCTGCCCTCTCTCCTAGAAGGAGACCAAGTTGTTGATGGAGAGTGAAACCTAGACCTTCTAGTTCTTGTCTTCTTTTCTTTTTTTAGTTCAGACTGGCACTCTCTTTCTTGAGGAACAGCTTCATCTTTTTTATCAGAATGTCCTGAAACTGAAGTACAGTTTACTACATCACACTGTAAGGAGCTGACTTCTCCTTGCTCTGTGTGTTCAACTGGTGGCAATTGCTCAATTGGAGGTTCATTCTGGTCACTGCAAAATGAGTCACAATCCATTGGTATCATTTCATTATCATCCTCACCAAGATGTTTATGCTCAGCATTGACCTGAGGTGACCCTGAAGTCCTACCCTCTTCACTTTCTGGCACACTATTGTCTTTTAAGGGTTGTTCTGATGTATTGTCCATGGAAATGCTGTGTATTGCTGTGTCTGGTTCTTCATCTTGAAGAGTTTTTAAGGTTTGAGTATTTGTATTTGCACAGTCTACTAGTGTTTTTTCTTCAGCCTCAGAATTATCTATTTCTATGGCTTCTGAATGCTCAGGCAATTCACTTCTGGGGCTCTCTAATGGCTGGTCTTGTCCCTGAGGTCCTGGACATTCCAACAACTCATTTTCTGGACTTGCTATAGGCTGATCATTTTTTGTTGCAGTTTCTACATTCTCCATCAATTCATTTTGAGGACTACACAATCCCTGGTCTACTTCTTCAAGAGGTGTATGGTCACATACTTCGTCTCTGGAACTAGCTACCTTTTCCATTTGTTCACAAGTATTTTCACAGATGTCTTGATTCTCATGATCTACATTTTTTTCTGTAATCCCTTTTACTTCAAATTCCTGACATTCCTCCCCCGACGTTTGTACTGGAGGTAATTCAATAGAAAAACTTACATCTACATTGTTTGAAGTGTCTTCATCTTTGTCACATTCTCCTGTAGTTTCTTCCATTTCTGCATGTTCACTGCAGCTTTCCAATCCATTAGCAGATTCTGTTTCTGCATTATTTTTCTGTGGAAAGCTTGTGTTATTGCTTTCATTATCCGACTGCTGGTCTTTATCTAATGTCACAATGGCTTCAGACTCAGCAATGTCATCACCTTCCACTGAATCACTGGATGATTTTTCAGAACGTGCAGAACTTCTCAGTTTCTTTTTTGCCACAGGTGTTTGTTGTTTAACTGCTCTTTTAGACTTTCGCTTTGGAGGAGCCTTCTCTGATTCTGAAGGAGATTTATTCAGAGATGGATTGTTGCCATCAGAGGCACCGCACGCAGAACTGCTTGACTGAGGTGAGCTCTGAGATTGATCCAGAGTCTCTTTTTTGTTGTTTCGTGCAGATCTTCTTCTAGGAGTAGTGTTAACAAATTTTCTTCTAGTTCCCCTAGTGCCAGATGAACCAGAAGCTTGCTTTTTCTCTTCTCCTTCTTGGGCACATGCAACAGCATATCCTTTGCCTAGAGGTTCTAATGAAAACAAATCACATTAAAGTGTGATAATAACCATTTATCCAAACAGAGTTGAGAACATAAAACGACCACTTTAACAGATACCTGCAAATAATAAAATTTAAGATTTAGTATGAAATGCTGCCAAAACAATTTTTTATTTCAGTGCAGACTTTTTCTTAAAAGACCAGTATCAGGCTAACAAAGTAACAGGTTAGACATCTGAACACAAGATTTAGAAGCAGCACTGGCAACATGGGCAGTAACAGCATCCATAATGAAGCCACCATTGCTATTGCTGCTCAAAGATACATTTAGGCTGTAAGAAAAGGAATTAACCATACAACATTGTCAGCACCTAGCAGTTCCTATCATTCAAAATGCAAACCTGTTGGCAGCAAAACCTCAGTACTACAGAAATGAAGCTCAATACTACAGAAAGTGACATTTTTCAATATGATCAGTGAATGGATCATAGGGGAAAGAGTTGATTAGAAGCAGTAATACCAGCATATCTACCTACAAAATCTGATTTCATACAGTAAACTCATTCAGTAGTTATAAGACAGACCTTGCACACTCCATGGCAAACTCTGCTGCTTCAAGGCCACCAGAGTGCCTGCAGCACCTAAAAATCTGAATGAGTGCAAGTTTTGGGGTAGCCTAGGGCACATAAGCAAACCTGAAGTTACCAGAAGAGTGACCTTAAGTTGCAAACAGGACAGGAGCTCTTGTGTGGATACTACATTAACCTATTTTCTGTTATCTACAACTTAAAAGTCTTTGTAAGGAACACAAGGGTTATATTCACTGCAAAGGGAACAGACAGTAGATACCTATGAAAGTTTATGAGAGGCAGCTCAGGAATTTAAAATTAGTGAAAATTAAGTAAATTTACCCAAATTTAATACTAACTTCAGAACTAAAATTTATTGAGATGTCCATTTCTTTCATATTTTGGGTAGACTTTAGAAAGCAACAGGAATTTGGTGTTTCGCTATAGCTTCATGTTCATATAAAATAGTAGAAACATGCTAAAAAGACTGATTTCCATGGATTTTACAACAGCTTTGTCACATCACAAACTCCTGATTCTTACTCAGTGTAACATTATTTCCCATGCTTTTATTGCATGCAACTATTTGTTAAACAGATTATATAAAAATCAGATAGGAGTAAGACATGAGTGTAACAGTGCAAGAATTCTCTTTCTACTACTTTGTTAGCAGAGTCAAAACTGTCACTGCCTATTAAATGTAAACTTATTATCTGATAACCTTAAAGCAGTAACTCTGCAAACATCTCACTAGCTTTAAAAAAAAGAGCTAAAGCAGAGTGCAGAACTACAGTCACCTTTATATATACATTACATATAGTCACATTTACATATTTTTATTTCTGACGAGAGAAAAAAATGCTTTTTTAAAAATGCTTCTGGTGCATATTAACAAAGAAGCCTGACTGTGTTAGTAGAAAGGTAAAGGAAAATCAAGACATAGGAGCTAGCATGTATACTCATTAATACTACAAGTAGAAATGATTAAGCAACACTTAAATTGCACAGCCAAACACCAGAGGCCTTAGGAAGCAACCTATCAATTTTTCACTGTGGAATGCAGAGGTGAAATAAGTACCTTTAACAAGAATGCAAAAAATGAATGAACAAAGAATCTTTCATCCTTCTACTACTTAACTCTTTCCAGCAGTTCACTGAACCGCCTCAAAATTTTTCTAAGCTAACAGACCCAAATCTCTCCTATCTCTTTGCCTGCTAGTTAAGTGAAAGTAGTGCAATTTCCAATTCAAAGAAAGTATAATCTATGGTCTTAAAAAACAACACTCCTTTGTTTTCACTTCTTTGAACTTGTGCAGCCTGTAAAAGAGAAACTTCATTCTTGCTGAATATGGAGAAAGAGGCTGCTAAAGCAGCTGGAGGAAGGTAATTCCTTCCATGAATTTGTCTTCTGCTAAATCCCTGACAGACCCTGAGCTGGAGCATCTTTGCAAGCTTTTGCCCTCTAGGGCTTGATGGCACACAAAGAGATCCATACACAGCACTGCTTCTTGATTGCTCTTTTTCTCTGTCAGGGAATAGGTTGTTCCTCCCACAACATAATGTACCACTGAAATACACCAAGCAACTCAATGTGTCAAAATCAGATTCATCCTTGAACAATAGGGAAAGAGGTTGTAAGATGAAAGTGATGAAATTAGAAAAGGAATTAATCTTCAAATGATTCTCACTTTTGGGGTAGCCGGCTCTTCTACATTCTAATTTCAGAAATAAAAGAGGTGGTTTTGAAATAGTACTAAACTGCACCAAACCAGACTTCTTTTTCCTGTTAGCTAAACTATACATCCTCTGCTTTGATTTCTGAGAATTGTATTATAACAAAAATCCACGAGCTATAAGTAAAACTTACAAAAAAAAAGTTTACCAAAGTTTTCGAGAGGTCTGATGTTTGTTGGAAGCATCGTCCCTGCCAGCGTAGTAGAAGTGAGAAGAAAGGTCTCAGTTTCAGCTCCACAAGACATTAAAGGTATTCTGGAAAAGTAAAAGCATTAACATTAGTTGCATTATGTGTTTGCAGCAAGTTTTGTAAACAATGCACAATACTGCAGTATTAGGAAACCACAACACTTGCAACCTAGTTAGAGAGAAAGGCAAAGCTGACAGAGAAACTTTATTATTTAATTTCAGGCTTATATTAAGGCCTAATCTAGTAAAACATTTTGAACAAAGTATGTTATGTTAAAGCAATACAAATTTGGCTTTTTTCAAAGCCAAACATAGAACTGTAACAGTTTACCCAATTTAGTAGGCTATACTACTACAAATAGAATTCTGGACACTGATTTAGTACTTCATCAGAAGAATAGCCTTTTCTGCAGAAAAATGAGAAACAGTTTGCACAACAATTTAGGAAAAGCTTCTTTTTAATAATATAAAAAAGAAATGCATACTTTTTCAGACTGCCCCAGCAAACTTCAGGTGAAAACTGAATTTAGTTATAGCTCTACAATTTTTAAGTTATCACTGAGTTGGGCTGAAACTTTCCACAAGGCGGAGTGCATGTAAAGAAACCCCAAACTTATTTAATTATTAAAATCTTAGGCAACTTTTAATTTTTTTTACTTGCTCCTTTACCTTCAGCCTATTTTATGACACAGAGACACATAGTGAAATTAATTTCCTATACAGAAAAAACGTCTTACTGTGCAATTTTAAAATAATGGGTTTTATGCTTCTTTATATACACGAAAACATCCTTAAGCATATGTTTTAACATAAACCTGCTCTCTCACAAAAATACTTCATGTTGTTTCTTTTACCTCCTTCTAGATACATTTATTTATAAACAATTAGAGAAAGTGTTAGAACCAACCCATGAAAGGGGGGCAAAAAGGAGGGCAGAAATCAGGATCAGTTTGATGTTAAAGCAGAGGAAGTCTGATAGCACACTGAATACTATCCTCCAAACAGAAAATAAATTTAAACTTGCAATTCTATGAAAAAGTGACACACTGCATTGCACAAGTCCTGGAGTTACTATGCTTGTCTCGAGTATCAAAACAGCATTAAGATACATAGAAAAGAATCTGTTGGCACAAAAATAGCATGCAGAAAACCCACAAAAATTTAGCAAGTTACATCCAATTGCTATATAGTTTTATGATCCAATGATATTCTATCTGAAGAGCAATCTAAATTAGTGAAATTCTAGACATGAAGTATTAGGTTAAGATCCTTTGTACTATGAGCACAAAACACATACCTTTCAACTCTAGCAAGTGCAGTTGAACAGGACAATTCCAGTTCTTGTCTCTTATGTCTCATCACCGCACTGGCTTCTGTGAATTCTGTACTAGAATATAAATTTCACACAAAATGTTAAAAAAGTTAACTTTGTACTATGATAATTTCGTATTTCATTAATTGCTTCTATCAGTGACTTTTAAAAACATTTAATTGTTTCAACAGCCATGAAAAAAGTATGCATAGTTATTGTTTAGAAGGAAAAAGCAGTCACAATAAATGTAACAGAAATCCTAAATAAGTAAGGCAGAGAGAATGGTAAACAGGAGATGAAACATGGCTGCTGAGGAGTGGAAAGATGGAGAAACTGCATCCTTCACAAATTAATACTGTTGCACGCATGGCAGAAAGGTTTCTCTTCTGTGATTTGCAGACTGTTGAAAACATACAGACACCATTTTATTATTAGGCTGTATTATTCAAATAATGTTCTTCTAGACTGTTTTTAACTTTAATTTTTTTACATCTGTTCTTCATTACTAGGCTCATAAAGCAAAATTGCTTCATGTGTGCCTAAAGTGTTCCCATTGGAGACAAGGAACAACAAAAAAGATTGTTTCTGATACAAAACTGGATATTTACTGTTTACTGTTTTGCTAACTGCTGTTGTAACAATAGCACTAGCATCCTCCTACCCACAGCTTCAATTCATCCAGGAGTTTAAATATGAGCTAAAAATAAAACTTACTAACTCATATTAAAGCAATGGGATTAAAAGCACACACTGCATTATTTTAATGCTGAACATATGACAGAGATTGGGGTGTGCCCTTAACAATGCTCATTTTAAGATGTTTCTATTTCTCCTTTAACCGCCCTTCATCAGTGAATATAAACCCACTCAAAAATATTTCAAGGCAGCATGTACAGATAGAAGCAGAAGGAACTATAGGATCTACAATACAGTAAACCCATTGGTTTATTATATTAAGCACTAATATATACTAACCAGTCATTTCTAGAGCTAAAAAAGGATTCTTCATTGCTACCACCGGCCGGAAGCGTGCTGAAGAAATTAGTTCTGAAGCACTCATTCCAGCAGGTCTGTCTGCTGGGCTACAAAAAAATTTATGAATTAAAGACATCCAAAATAAAATAATTAACATTTAATACATGAAGATGCACTGAAATTAAGTAATGTCACCAAGACTTCACCTCACAAATAGCAGGAACTACAGTAGCTCCATAGTTTTATCCTGAGATTTGCAGTCACAGCAAACAAATTTTCTGTATTCAGTCTCCTAATTTTCAACACCTGCTCTTTGCAGATAAAACTTCATATTTTCATTTTTTAATATAGGCTTTCCACAGAAAAATCTTTAATGCTCCATACAGAAATTATAAATAAACGAGCCTGATCTTTACTATTTCACAACTCCCATTTCTGCTGCCTAATGAACCAGGGTAAGCACAGAGCTAGCAGCTTCACATCCCTTCACAGCACTTCATTTCTTGGTTTCAAAGTAACAAGAAAACCTAATGGAAGAAGCTGGGATTCTCCTTTACCTTCAGGTAGGATAACAAAATTGAAGTCTGACTGGTGCATCTGTTCACTGGGCCCTACATAAAGGCAGAATACTCTGAATCCACTTCATAGTCCAACAAATACCACTTTCTGTTTCAGCTCTTACAGCCTATCCACCCACCTGCTTGGGGACTGGGTTGGCTGTGGGGTTAAAAAGCAGAAATGATGGTCCAGACACTTCTCCCAGACTAACACACTGACCCTTTTTTGCCATTTATGTGCTATCACCTAACAGGTTAATCCCATCCCGAGTCTGATTAAACCATTCCTGTTCATCCCCCATGACTGGTGTTTTTAAATGGGAATTTACAGAGCCTCCCTGTAATTTTCTTTCAGAATGTATTTATTCTGATGAAAAATATATTTGTAATTAGATATATATAACTATATCTCAAGTATGTGGTCATTATCCACATGCTCCATCAAACTTTGTCACAGAGGGCTGGTTTAATGGGAACGTGCACTATTTTGTTGGTGTTCAAATCATAAGTTTCTCCTAAAAATCTGTTGGCTTTTAAGTTTTATTTTTAAAGCACTACCATTTTGAGCACCAATATTTCTACCTCTACCTAAAAAAGGTATCCAGATGTTCCACAAATAGCCTCATGAAGTGGTTCTTAGTAAATCAGTGCTTTCATTTCAAGCCTTCTAAATTCTGAATTTTATTTGATAATTAATTGAGCCCTGTACCTCCTCCTGAAGGTTTTTAATGGCTCCAACTTCTGTTTAAGCATTTTTTTCCCCCAACAGATACCATTTGAGACATTAATGCTATTAAATAGTGCACAATAAATCAGTGAAACTAAACATGAAAGCATTTACCAAACTTGAAGTCTTATTAGGGGATGATCTACCATCAAGCCCTATCCTTCCAATTCAACACCTGTTCAGTTCAATGAAAGGCACCTTTAACTTCACATGGTAACAGAACCAGAATTTCTAAGTACCTGACTTAGAAGGGGAAGACCAGAGCTAAAGATATGCCTGAGAATTAGGGTATGTAGCTATCAAATAAAAGTGACATCTTAGGCAACCAGCTACTGAAAAGATACCATATGTGCACATATTCTACATGAAGTAAGGCAGGAGGCAGAACAGGGACTCAAAGACAGTTTTTCCTTCATGTTTTTAACTTTATGTAAGAATGAATGATGGAAAACACTGACATTTACACTTCAGAATGAAATTTATGGCATGAAATTTATGGCGTTTCATCCAAATGAATTTACAGGTATAACCACGAGTAACAAAATACTGATCAAACTTGTGATTCAGAGACAAAATATTTTTGAAAGGAGGGACGGTAGAAATCAAAAACCAAAGTCTTCAAAATTCCTTATAAATTCTGCATAATATACATCTATATTATAGGCTAAAATTCATGAACTAAACAAGAAACCTTAGAAACACAAACTTTCTTGGGATTAATCTACCATTAAAAGAAACAACTCGATACAAACTATCATGTCCGTGTCTTACTCATATAACACATCACTTTGTTAACTACAACTGAATTTTCATGAAAATAATTAAAAATGCCAATGATGGTAATTGGCAGGGTGGTGAGAGTATCTTATAACAACCTCCAAAGTGAACGACTATATTTGCCACCACAATACTAAGCTTGATCTGAGAGAGAAGCTCATGGAACTTACTACTATATTCTCATTACTTCCTTCAAGACAGACAAAATTAAGTTTGGGTCATACTAAAAAAAAAAAAAAGGTGAAAAATTAGCTTTTTTAAAACTATCCTTCTACTTAAAGTTTTTGTGAAATGTTTACAAATATTTCATTATCAGAACCAACCTTGTTTATCTTCACAGACAAAGTTTTCTTATTTCTTTTGTCATAGAAAATATTACCTGTGTGGAGCAAGAAACAAAACTTTGATCTTAACTTCAGCATATTAGTTTTCACTTGATTGTCAAAATCATTAATGTAATGAAATGTAAGTGAAATGTAAATGAAAATGCACCTGAAGTGCATGTACAATGTTTACATACAAACTCAGTAAAATTAAAATACATGCATCTTCACAATATCAAGCAGTTTTCACTTTTTCTGGTATTTTTTTTTAGATTCCTAAGAACACATTTATTGAACAATACCTATTAAGCCTCTCAAAATGGCAGCCCCAAAATGCAGTTAAGTGCCTCGTGTGTCTGAACTTATGCAAAAAAACTTCCTTTGAATAAAAGCAAGTCACTAGCTGGGCACCAACTGTCTGATGCAGCAAATGACTCCAGGCTGTAACCAAATCCATTTCACTTGTGACTGAAATGGAAGAGACAGGCTCTTCAGTAAAATAAGAACAGTAGTTCCAAATACTGCAGTGTTGTTCTTTTAAGTTCCAAGCTGCTATTCTTTGGTATTTCGTTTTCATATGCAAATATAAGAAATAAAAAAACAAACAAACACAGACTTCTCAAGAAATGAAATTCTAGACTTCCTTACAAAAATATAGGAATTTAGCAAATAGAGGACAAATACCAACTTACTGTATTTTTTCTTCACAACTTTGCTCAATTTTGCTGCTAATGGCCCTCTGTCTGGACATACAGCTTGTCTGCAAGATTAAAAAATATTCTGTAGTAATTTCTGGGTCTATTTAAGCTAACAGTACATACACTAAAACAAAACCAGCTCCTATTTTAAGAAATTTTTATTTCGTGCACATAAATCAGGTTATGACTGCTATTAAAATCCAAACTTGCACCATGTATGTAATCTTCCATATATTAAAAGCCAGAGTACTTCAAAAAGCTTATAGATGGAAAAAGAAAATCCATTTACACAACAAAAGTAAATACCCTGTATTAAATCTGAATGCCTAATTTTGCTTGATTTCATGGCAACACATGAAAGATATTATAACTTGCTTGCCTAAATAGAATATAAATCAGAACATTGAGATGCAAACATCAATCTTCAGTTTCTAGCAAGAACCAAAAAAGGTAAATTACTCCCAATTATTTTTCCATAGTGAACTCTGCTTCCAAGTAAATCAAGACCTCTGTATATATCAAATACTTCATTAAATGCTGACTTTGGGTTATCACTATTAGTGCAAACATAAAAAGATAAAGATTGTCAAAACAAGAACAGTATTTCCACAGTTCCCTCTCAAACTCAAAAGGATAAAATCAGCTCTTGACTACAACCACTAATGGTGATAACATGCAAGAAAGGGGATATCTGTTTAGATAATCAAAGAAAAATATCCGTATTGCTAAAATATGATATATTGCTAAATCTTAATTCAAATTTGTCAGAATTGCTTGAAAAGTGCAACTTTTACAGAGTTCGGTGCAGGAAATACCTTATTTCTTGCTTGCTGTTTTAAATATTCAAGTGGGATGTTATATTGGTGATAAAGGTGATGGAAAACAGTTTATTTAAAAAGAAACTTTGAATTTTTTTCCAGGGTACACGTTACAACAGTTGATTCTATTTACTTTGAATATTCCCATTAGAATGCTGAAATTATGTGGATGACCCACCTCACAAACCTTCTCATCTTTTCATGGCTGTATTTTCCCTTATTGCAGGCACAGTTTTCCTCCTCTTCCTTCTTCCTTCGTTGTTTTTTAACCTGAACCTGTATTGAAAAACAAAGTCACTCCAATCTAGAATCTCAATATACATGGGTAGACTCTCAAGGTCTAGAGAAAATAAGCTCAAAGAGAAGGACCCCAAAACATTTCCAATTACAACTTCTTTAAATCTCACTGTTTGCAGATTTGAACCTTTAAAAATTTGTTCTTCATTAAATGGAAAAGGAAAAATAAGCACTTTGGTATGTATATCGTCTATGACATATGTATATTGTCTATGACCAAAAATCCCTGGAATATTCAGACTGCCATGGCAAGTATCTCAGTGTATACATTATCTTATCACAGAATCATAGAATGGTTGCTAGAGTAGAATCATCTTCCATGAAGAATTTGGAAGCTAAATTATTCTAAAGTTGGTTGATTTGAATACACAAGGTTCAGCTTGGGAAAACTTAACTACCACTCAGTTTCAAATGCTTCCTCATAATTAAAAACCTCCACATTTTCCTCTAGAGTAAAATAAAGTATGGGGTTTTATACAATAATGTTGTTTTCCCCCACATCTTTAAAATTTTAAGAAAGCAATGAAATGTCAATTACTCACTATGAAGTTACTTAAACGGCTACATAACAGTTGTTTGCATTAGACATTTTTTCTTTCCTCATTCTAGAACCTTTGCTTTGTATTTTCTCACTATTACCATAAGTTGGGCTCACATCTAGGTCACTGTCTTCATGATATACGTGGTTGCACTGTCCCCACCTTCACCACTGATATTTTCTCTTTTTTGATTACTATAATTTCATTTAGCATGGCCAGCAGGTTGAGGGAAGTGATTCTCTCCCTCTACTTCAGGCTCACAAGACCCCATCTGGAGTATTGTGTCCAGTTCTGGAGCCCCCAGCACAGGAAGCACATGGAGCTTTTGGAGCAAGTCCAGAGGAGGGCCACAAAGTTCACAGGGCTGGAGCACCTCTCCTCTGAGGATAAGCTGAGAGCTGGGGTTGTTCAGTGTTCTCTCTGGGGAGACTTTATAGCAACATTCCTGAAGGGGGCCTATATGAAAGCTGGGGAGGGACTTTTTAAAGGCATATAGAGATAGGACAAGGGGTAATGGTTTTGAGCTGGAAGAGGGTAGACTGAGGTTAGACATGAGGAAGAAATTCTTTCCAGTGAGGGTGGTGAGACACTGGCACAGGTTGCCCAGGGAAGCTGTGGATGCCCCCTCCCTGGAAGTGTTCAAGGCCAGGTTGGATGGGGCCTGGAGCAACCTGGTCTGGTGGGAGGTGTCCCTGCCCATGCAGGGGGATGGAACTGAATGATCTTTAAGGTCCCTTTCAACCAAAACCATTCTATGATTCCACGATACACAACTCCTTCAGTTATGAGCATTCTAATTATGAATATCACAAAGGGAAAGTTGCCAGTGTCCTGACAGTGACCCTGTTAATCCTGACCACCATGTCAGCATTTCTTGGTACATGTTGCACTCATCCTACTGCTCCAGTGCCCCCTTTTCAGAGCAGGATCCTTGCTCCCTGCTCACGTTTACACTGCAGTTATTCACAGAACCTCTCAATCTATATTTTGTTAGAGCCTTTACACTTTCCCAAATGAAAACTTCGGTTTATCTTGTTTCAGCTGCTTCCTTGATTCTTTAGACATAATTAAGATTAAAAATGCTGGCATGGTTTTCTAGGAGAAGGAAGCATCTGCAGCTTTCTCTCTGGTACCACTGGAATTGACTAACTGGGTCTCTGGAAGCACAAGAAATGGGTAATGGTAGCTTGTCTTCTGAACAAAGTCAAAATGCAAACCCAACAGCTTAGGAATTACTTATAACCATTATTTCACCACAGTATTTCAAAACGGCACACAAAATTATCAGCATATTTCTATAAAATTTTTCAAAATAATCAGAATCAAGCTTTACTTTTCTACTTGATAAACTACTCTCCACAGCAGTATCATTCAGAGAAGTCAAAAGCCGTAAACATTCAGAAATTTGGGTTGAACAAAGCTTAGTATTCATTGATTCCTCATGCCTTCATTCATGTGCTTTTGTCTGTCAATTGAAGGCTGTGAACCATACAAGATTCATCTCTGCTAAAAAAAAAAAAAGGCAAGACTGCTTGCTAATTGATATTGCACTTGTTTACAAAACCTGTTGAACACAACTTTGGGACCAGTTACTATACTTCTACTCTTGGATATCTTAGGAATGCTCAGGAATGCTTAGGAATGCTTATTTATGCCCTATAAAACAGGGCATAATAGCAATAGCAGCTTTGAGATTATTATCACTATAAATGCTTGCCTTGAAAAAATAATTTATAATACTTAGTTTCAAATGTGTTATACAAGCATTCAAGCAATAACTAATTTTGTTAGGAAAATAACTTAAGCTTACTTAACACAGATGAATGAATAAAAGGCTGCAGCATACACTTAGTGTTTTTAAGAAAATAAGACTGAAACTTACCTTTATCTGCTCTTCTAATGCATCAAGCCTGCAGACTGCTTGAAATCGTCTGCGATCAATAGGACAAGAAGCCTGTGTCTGAAAAAACAATTTTATTAGAAAATTTGTAGTAGGCTGAGTGGAAGTCTCAGTTTTCTATACTTTTATAAACTATAGTAGCACACAGAAATACACAAAATAACTTGTTGAAATTGAAAAAGTGCTTTCTTTCATATAGTCAGAATTCTCCTTAGGGGAAAATCTAAAGAAGGTAATTCAGAAGTTGTGTTCAAAAAGGACAAGCATTTAACATAATTAGGTACAAATTTAATTTTTTAAAATTCCTCTTCGGTAACTCTGATTTTATATCAATACAAAAAAGTTATTTTACTTTCTTACTGGTCTGATGTTTTACTTCTTAACCTTCTATTCAACATAAGGTTTTTGGGTTGTGCTCCTTCCAAAACATAAAACTGGGAAGATCAACAGAAAATGGGGTCACACCTTTATCTTGCATATCCCTTTGACTATACCACTTTTTTATTTTTTTTTTTTAATAGCCAGCAGAGACAACAGATACACACATTTAAGACAGCTCAGGTTTTACTAACCACTTTGCCAGAGAACAGAACTAAAGGTTATTTTACCCTACAGCTTGGTGAAAATACAGATTTATGAGTTTTTCCAGTCACCTAAATGTCCTCTTTTGAGGCTGCACTGCATCAGGTAACATGCAGGCACACAGACAGAACAATGAAATATTATTAAGTGTGGTACACAGGGAAGTTTCAACCAAAGCTCCACCCAACTGGATCAGGTAGAGAATCAGTTTTCAGATAAATCCCTATTAGATTTTGATGCTAAAGAACTATTTACTCATTTTCAGTCCACATATATGTTCAAGGCGGTTTGGCTCAGTTCTAAAAGAAAAAAAACAAAAACCACACTCAGCCTCCAGACCTAATTCATCTACTTAGCAGAGCCACTATATGAATTATGTGCCTTTAAGAGGCATGCAATTTCTACCCTTAAGGGAATTATCAGGGTTTTCCAGTTTTTATTTATGCAAGCAAGATGCAGCATTAGAATTGCACAAGCAGCTGTAAGATATGAACTTGCATATGACCTCTGTCCTGAAATTCAATGGTGGATTTCAGTGTTCTTGTCTGGGGCTTTTCATTTTTCAGTTGATTCTGTTATTTTCTCAATTTCAAAGAGTACTCAGCCCCCAGATCTTGATCATTCAGGCAGTTTCTAATTTCAGTTGAAGTAGACAGAACAAAGTTAGACTCAGTAAAAACAACACCAAGCAAAACAAACCCTAGAAGCAGTTTCACGAACAATCTGTTGAACAAGAATTTAAGCCAAAGCCATTACCTCTCCTTTTGATGCTCTGTTATTTTATCCTAACTGGAAACTTCCCCCTGTTGGGGAATACTACTGATCCCTGCAGTGTCATAGCCTTGTTTAGGAAAACTATACTGGATAATTAAGTCAGTTTCCTAAGGACTGAGACCATGAGGACCATTTTTGCCCTGTAGTCAACATAATAAAGCTGACCTCCACAGTAACAAAGCAGTGTATTTTCAATTGGGATATTTGATAGTGTGAAATGCACTGCACCTGTTGAATCAGCTGCTAAACTCAAGGTAATAATACTCTGATTCTTAGATATGGCTGACTGTCAAAGAGAGGTAGGAGGAATTTAATTTTCTTAGTAATTTTCAGTCTCGCTTCAGGATTTACCTTAGCTGAAAAGCAAGTTCTTCCAAGAACACAATCTACTTCTACATTAAGTTAACACATGAATATTAAATTACATTCCCAAGTTTAAGTCACAGTAATTTACATTTATTCATTGCAATGTAGTATCATAGAATAGTAAGTGCTCCTAGCAGCAATCCAAATGACAAGTGGTTTTGCTCCAATTATATTCACTACATATTATACTATATATTATATACTATATACTACATACATACTACATATTCAGTACTTCTGGACAAATGCTTTACAATTACATTCTATACATAGTAGTAGAAAAAGAAGAAAACATTCTGGAAGAATGAAAAGCTACCATTAGGTTCAGATATGTTCAGAAGCAGCAGGTGCTCTTTCCACTCCTACTCAGTTGCTTTTCATAGCCCTCACATTATCTGGTAGTTCTCAATAAACCTCAAGAGAAATTCTAGTAAAGTCAGGAGAGTCCCATCTGCACCCCCACACTCCCCAGCACACTACAATTGCTGGGTAGCCCAGAAGAAAGCTGGAGGTTACTTCTTTTATAGAACACTTCAGTCTAAACATACATCAGCTCTCGTGTGCCTGCTAACATATAAGAACAAGCTTTTGAAATGTAAAAAAAGAGGAGAAAAAAATTCCCATACATTCAGGACTGAATCTGAGCTGTTACAGAAACGAGTGAGAGCTGACTATTTTTTTACAAGAAGCAGTCACAAGGAGTGGTGGCCTTTTACTCATCTCTTTAATCTTGTTTGAGATGGATTAGTAACCAAAGTAGGCAAAATCTTCTTTCATTCAAGGTAAACTAGCAATTCCTCTTCTGAGGCTTCTGTTCAGGTACCATCATATTGAATGTACAGTATCTGTATAGGGTAAAAATATTTAAAACGAAAAAAAAAAAGCCCCTGAGATGGAATGAGTCCAAGCAGCAGCTATTACTCTCATTGCTGGACAAATGAGGAGGGGCATTTGGGATGCATTACAACCTTAGGAACTACCACAGCTTCATTAAGTATCTTCCTTTAGCATAGCTGTTTAAAAATCAGAGCATGTAGTATTTAATGTAATCCTCAAAATCAATAGAATCTCACAGCTGGCTTTTGTGAGTTTCTTTACTTTTCTTCCCCAAGAATGGTTGTTCTGAAAATACACAGAACAGTAGCTCAGTACACTTCAAATTTCTTCAGTTGTTTTACTCCCCACACAAAACTACTCATAGTTTTCTTGTTGAACTGGTTAACTCCACAGCAATTCAATCTTTCACCTATCCTTTGATATTTGGAAAATTCTTTTCATAAAATATGTAAAGATTCACAAAGTCTGCAATCCTGAAAAGCTACCCATGAGCACGGGTGGTTTTGTTTTCTAGTTTTCAAAAGAAATGCATTTCATAGTGTTTTGTTTTTGATGACCCTCAAAAGCCCTTGCTTTAGCTCCACAGGCATAAAAATATTTAATATTCTGTTTTAAGTGCCTCAGCACCACCAAACTGGGATCTCTAAAGGAGTAAGTGTCCCTTATTTTAACTGCACCATTTCAAACATCACTTACATAAAGCGAAACAAACAAAAGGCTGAAGCAGTTGATATATTTCACTGGGGAATTTTCAAGAAGCTACATAAATAAGTGCTAGCTAATCCCCAAAAAATAACTGCCTGATAAAATAACTTTGGCAAATATCCCCACATAATCAAGTTCTATACTATGATGTTTCATACAAGTACTAACAGGACCCGAGTATGGAATTAAAGTTACTGCAGTAAATCTCTTACTCTGTATATATCTTTTTTTCTTAAGGTAACCCATAATGAAGTTTTTTCTTTAACTACAGTATTTAAAAACTGATCCTAAGAAAAACATGATCCAGCACTCTTTACTGGTTCTTTATAAAAGAATCTATTAAGCAACATAAATAATACCAGATTCTTACAACTAAATCCAAGCTTAAAGGTGAGGTTTCAATTTTAAAAGCAATGTCTGTATATTTCACTTCAGCTAGTAATAACAGCACATCAAAAAACCCACAATGATTCTATGCTAACTTCAATAAAAAGGGGAGACTGTAACAACACACATTTTTTAATTTTTGGTTTTTCAGGTTTAGTGTTCCCCTGAACACACTGCATATGTGGTTCATGAATGTAATCTTATTTCTGCCCCCAGTGCTGTGTACTGCAGATCACTGTGGAGCTTGATGCCACAAACTGATTCCTTCCTATGTCCTTTAGGATGAGAGAAATCCAGATCAGAAAGAACACACATTGAGAATTCCAGATGCCATTCTGGTAACTCTCCTTACCCTCAGGAGTACATACATACAGAATACACTCTTACATAATCAAGGATCTAAAACTTATACCAGCACAAAGGAAAAAACTATTCTAAGAACAGAACATCTGCTAGAAATGAAATGCAAGACAGCTTTTTGTGCCAACTGCCCAGCTTTATTAAGTTAACCACTGATACTGCACAGGGCCTAGCTGACTATGCCTCAGTGCTTCAGAGAATTTACAGCTGAATGCACTCTACATTCAATTTTTGCAGCTGAGGAAAAGTGAAGGAGGAAAACCAGGTGCAGAAATTTGAGACATAAGCTTAGTAGGGGAGTGTCACTGATATCAATGTCTCTTATACAATCATTGTGATAATGCAGACAACACACTGGATCTTTTCTTTAGTGCTCTTCTCTTGTGATCATTCATAAAGAGCAAGGAGGGAAACCTCCAGTATAATTTACCAGCACTCTAAAAGCAAAAGAGAAGTCAAAGTCTACACTAGAGTAGAGTATTCATCTCCTAATTTAAGACTGCTTTCTTTGAATATAATAAAAAGTAGAGTTTTCCTCTAATGCACACAGGCAAGATATTATTGCTGCTACAGCATTTCTCTTAGTTGAGGTGGTTTTGGCTGCTTTGCATGTCTGCTTGCCATGGATATCTAGTTAACCTCCCTTCACATTAACTTTATTTAAATGTTTTCAAAATTGATTACTAAAAACTAGACCATATGTTCTTACCAACTGAAATACAAAATACAAGCATAACAGAAAAACAAGGTTAAAAAAAAAATCTATAGTTTAGACCTAATTAGTTTTAATCTATTAGTGGTATTACAGACACAAGAAATGTGATTAATTCCCCTTGGTATAACTCAACAGTACTGACTGTGTTGGAGGGATGTAGACAGGGGGTTTTTTGGGTGTTGTTTGTCAGATCTACCTCCCCTTATTCTACACATGGAGCAACAGACAAAGCTCACTCTTTTGTTATCTGATCAGAAAAATGTTATCATATACATGTTGTTTACACTGAAAGCAACCTTTTATTTACACCACACTTCAGCAGTCCCACTGGAGGCTGTGTCCAATAACCTCAGCTCCAGATTTAGCAGCTTTCACTTTTTATGAACTTCCAACACCACCTCACTGAAATACAAAGTCTCAGCCCTGAAAGTCACCATTAGTAAATTACACAATGTTGGCTTGCAGAAGCAGCTGACAGCTGCACAGGGTGAATGACATTTGTGTTGATCTTTGCTTGCCTACTGAGAACAGTCCCCAGCAGCCTGCCTGCCCAGTGCTGCCCAGGAATTTTTGAGAGAGCACTGGTTAGCATGGCCAAAGGCAGACGAGATGACAGTCTGATAGGATAGGAAACTAACAGTGTAGGCAACTGAATTTAGTGCATAGGAATGCACTTAAGACGTTGAAGCAGAACAATTTAAGGGGCATTTAAAAAAAAAGTTCAAAGACTGGTTTCTTAGTGGGGATTCTGGTCTGCCCCTCATTTTTCTTTTAGGAGTTGGACAGCACTGACTCAACTGTAATGCTACTTAAATCTGAAATACTTAGAATTAGCCATTGAGATCTAATTAGATAGTCTGTGGCAAATTTCCTATCAATTTTTAGCCCTCATGGAATGAACCAGAAGATACTCCCCTAAAAGTGACTTTTACATACTGCTTTGAAGTCCACATGTATCTATATATATATTCTCTGTCTCTTAAAAAGAGAGATCTGCTGCTTGCAGACAGAAAACCTGTGATACAGGACACTAAAATGCTGTTGCAATGTTGAAAATATCCCATAGATCTAAGAGGAAGCAGAATGGTAAACTAAGTCTTAATGTCTGCCTAGACTACCCTGGTTTTAATCAGAATCTCCACAGTTATATAAATGTTCAGAAGAAAAACTATTATACACAATTTGAAAACAACAGTTTAAAGAAGTAGTTGCTCCTGTTGTATTTTGAAGTCCTGATGCAACACAGAAGTAGAGAGGAAATATCCAGCTTGAACATAGACTGCTGGTAAAGTCTTTAAGTGTATAGAGCACAACTGTAGATACACAAGTGTATCCAGCACTTAAGCAGGAAAAGTGTGTTTTAAAAACAATTTATATATATATATACACAATAAAAAGACTTCACCTTTAAACTGAACCTGTTAGCATATTTTTAAAGAGCAGATAATTTTTTTAGTAGTCAGAATGATGAGTTGTCAACTGTTTAGCTTTCATTAGTTATAATATACCAAAAACTATCAGATAAAGCTAAAACTTTTGCAACACTTCTCAAAAAAGAACAAAAACATTTACATACTAAATATTAGTAGTGGACACAAAAAATGGCATGAGCATGCTTCAGATGGCCACATGCTTATAGAATGTTTCTATGATTCCAATATAGAAAACCTCATCTGCTTTTCACAGCTGGAGCCTCTGAACATCTGCTAGCGAGTTTTCAACACTTTTTCCTCTCCTTTACTTTAATTAAAAGCTACTAGATTAGGCAATGGAGTTTCATGAACTCAACAGGTTCAAATGTTAAGTATCCTCAAAAAACAAAACCTGGCTGGTTTTACCCATCAGTCACTAATGGAAAATAGCAGAAGACTTACAGAGCTTTTAAAACAACTCCCCACCATTTTGTGGCATCACATCTATTTCACCTGTAAACTCTTAAGAGCAGCAGTTGTTTTTATTCTATTTGGATAGTACTTTGTGCCAAAACTGACACAACAAGAACAATGTCCTATTGTTCATTTGCCTCCTTAAAATATGAAAATTCGCCTTCCTCTTTGGGCACAAAAGCCTTTTGTTAGACAATATGGACCAACTCAAATCCAGCAACAAGGCCTCTATCTACTATACAGCTTGCCTGTGAAAGTCACAATTCATTGCCTTTTTACCTGACATTATAACAACCAGCTATGGAAGTCAGGATAAAATTGTGGATGAGAATTTCCTGTTCCCTCATTTGTAAAAGCACTGCAATATATCATCTCCAGAACAGAAAATCTAGCAATAGGAAACTTAATTTATTATCTGGTTTGTGAATCTAAAGCACGTGTCATCTAATAACCTTTTTAAAATACTCTGAAGTTCATACAAAACTTTCAGAAATGGGTGATTTGTTACTGTCTGCCTTCAGTAATAAATAACAAAAATTAAGGTTAAAAGTATAGCAAGTAAAAAAAAAGATCAAGTATATGTATACAAGCATGTACGTGATACCAATTTTCTGTAAGATATACCAAAATCATAATTTTCTTCAGAAGAAAGTTACTGCAAAGACATTTACTAGCAATCTCTACTATAGTGAGGAGCAATCCAAGTGCACAGAAGCAGGACAAAAAGCAACATATTTGAGCACTCCCCCCCAGTACCATATAAAGCATTTCTAATTTTGTGCTTCACAGCAACAACTGAAAAAGTTATAGGAAAGGTAAAGATACCAAAGACTTCATGTAATGATTACAGGATATATGTAAGGAAAAAGGGACTAGACAGAATAGTATCAAGAATTTTTTCAGCAAATTCTTTAAGGTTCCAAAACTATTTACAGAAATATTGACACAGATCCAAGTAACAGGATTAATTAAAATAAAATTTTTTAATGCAGAATAGGACTCTACCTTTTAAGTGAACTCTATTTAGCTAGAAAACTTTTATCAGACCCATTTTGTACTCATTGGTCCCAGCAAGACAGTAGGACAAACAGCATAAGGGATAACAAAATAAGATTACACTAAAGACACTGCAGTCTTATGACATGCACAGTACTGTCTGCTCTTCCAAACAGCCAACACCATTTTTTATTGAGCCCTAATACCTAGTAACCATTAGTAAGGCAGGATATCCAGTGCAAGAAAACAAAGTACTACGTGTCATTAAGGAGAGAGTTTCCTGTGATAAAAGGAACTGGTCATTGAAGCACTTCAAAGTGCTCCAAAGTACACTGCAAAGTCAGAATGCATAATTGATTTTCTTAAAAAAACCAACCCAACAGGTAGGTATTAGATGCAATAGGTTTCACTGAAAAATAAACACACCTTGGTTCTCAGTCTTACCTCAGCCCATTTAAGAATACAAGTCATGCAGAAGGTATGATTGCAGTTCTCAGGAAAACCAATCTCTTGTTCCAGGAGGCAGTTCAGACAGATGGGGCACGTGTCACCATCATGTAATAGAGCAGAACAGGAACAGTTTTCTTCATTTTCTTCACCTGTTATAAATAACATCGACACTTACAATTTCTGACACTTTTAAAAACAAAATCCTTCTAGATTTAAAGAAAAATGCAATAGAATACCATTTTCTGTAGTTAAAAACAAGTTAATCAAGTGCAGTCAAAACACTGGCCAGTAGTAGTTAAAAGAAGTGGAAAATACTACACAACATTCCATAGACTGCTGTACCTATATTTGTCACTAAAACAAATGAAAGCTCTAGTGTTATTTAAATAAAGCAGGCATTACACAGGATTTCCTATAGGCAACACAGTCATTATTCTACTTAGTTCTTCCTCCTTGCATGTCTACACTCTCCAGGAAATAAATTAGAGCAGCATATTGTGTATTCATTAGTTTTATACACATAATCTAGCTTTATTTCAGTTTGAGTCTTAGAAACTATTTCAATCTGAACATCCTGAAATATTTATCTAATCATGTATATTAAAGAAAAAATTATCTTCGGAATATAAAATGCATTAACTTTTCTTAAAATAAATTTACTCTAAATTAATTAATTTTTCTGAACAAAAATTGCTGTCTCCATTTTTTGTTCTGCTTTTTTAAGCCAAGTTAAAAAACAGAAGAGACAGGAAAAGATCTGGGGGCCCCCAGGCCAAAGAAAAATATTGGAAGACAGTGGTTATGTTTACACAACCTATTTTAAAACAAGCAACACACTAATTCAGAGAGAAAAATAATATCTGACTTCCACAGCTTGATCCTCAATATTACATTCTAACACTTTCACACACAACAGACTTTACCTTCCATGCCTTCGTGCTTCTGACCTTCAGTATCCTGAATACATTCCTTTCTGTTCTTCATCCTCTTACAAAATGTAGTCTGGAAAACATAGAAACAGTTTACAGAGTTCATTTAGATTGCAACTTGAAAATAAAAGTGACTACTATAGACTTAATGAGTACTCTCCAGTTCTCTCCATTTCATTAAACCTTTGTGGAATAGAAACACATGACATTAAGAACTAGGTATAGATAATTTACAATCTGTTTGGACTTTATGAGTATCATTACTGGTGTCTAACAACTGATACTTCCAACCTAAAAATTGTTTTGGTTACAACAGTGTGAAACTTTGCATTTGTTGAAGACCATCAATGGTGCTTTAATTTTTAAAAATTAAATGCATTACTAAGTTTCTATGCAAAACAACCCACACAACAATGCAATAACAAACAGCTGCAAATTGCCCTTCACAAATGGCTGAAACAGCAAAATCAAATATACAATCACCAGATCAGTTACTTGCTTTCCACACCTAGCATCACCAAAGTAGTGGCAAGCAAGAAAAATGAAAACAGCTTACACTTGCTTGCTTCTTGTTTGGCCCTAAGATGAGAATTACTCACACTCAAAAAGAAAAAAAATATGCAGGGAAATTTATATCACCAGACAAGGGACAGGTCACAAATACATGAATGGGGAGGATACCTCATTTACCTGTTCTGCAAAGAAGCAGCATGAAGAGTGATCTGGATAGAGAATATCCTTGTGATCCACATCACAGAGGTTAAAACAATTTGGTCTTGCATAAGAAAAAGCAAACGTATGCTTTTTGGAGGCTTGCCTACTATATGCAGAAGGAAACACACCTGGAAAAAGTATCTACTCCAAGGACTGAATCTCTTGCATTCCAAACCCTTGTAGTCAGAGCAAAATTGGTATAAACACCTAAAGCTCCAACCCAATAGCCCAAGAGAGACCACCAGTTTTCTTCAGAACTATATAAGCTTGGAAAAATATTATTTAAAAGGAAAAATTAAAATTTCACAAGAGATTGAAGAAATCAGAAAATACCAAGATCTGCTATTTAAGCATTTAAACCTGAAGCAAACCACCTGAGGTTTCAAACTCATCACTCTTTAATGCCTCTTCTAGAAAAAGGACAGAAAAAGAAGCCACATTCCTCAACTAAACTTCCTCCTATTTCACGTACAAAGTACACCAGTTTACCTTCACTACCTGAGTACCCAGAAAATAGGAGAGACAGAATCTTCCCGACCAAACTTTCCTTCTGATCAAGCCTTCATTGCGTGATCTTGGTAGCAGGAAGAGTTTTAATGATGATTTCTTTCTACTGAGAAAAGAAATGCTCCCACATACCCATCATGTAACACTTCTCACTTGTTTTAAGCAATCCAAGAAAGCGCAACTCAGATCTGAGTCTTGAACACAGATGGCTCATTAAAGAAATGGTCATAACTGTGAAATTAATAAGAAACATGTAATTAGAATTCTAAGTGGCTTCAATGTTCCCATTAGAAACTACTTTTTAATCTTCCAAAAGAACATATGAATCAAGTCAACTGAGGGCTAGGGAAACGGAAGGGAGAAGGAAACCAAAACCTAGCTAGTAGGGAATTTTCCCCCTATGCTGCTTTCCTCTTTTGATTTAGAAACTTCTTTAAAACTATCATTAGAACAAATGCCATCAGCTGCAGAGCCATTACTATCACAAACACTAATGCAGTGCATGCCATAAGCTATACACAAGTTCCATTAGCAGAACAGGCTGACCAGACCACCACTTACTATCCTCTGCAGTCTAGGCAAGACAAAGCCCAGTAGGTGCCAAGCTGCTACTTGAAAATTTAATCCTTTGAACACAAAAAATCTGCATCCAACTAGGACAAGCAAGACCACCAATCCCATATTTTAACTTCAAATATGAAGCTGAGGTCTGTAGTTTTCATTCCCGTTTGCAAGAGGACTTTTAAATCATGTGGTATGTGGTATATATGCTGGCAGATGTAAAACATTCCTTCTGCTGTCACCTCAGCAACACTCTACAAAAGCAGAACCCACAAACTGTGCTCAAACTTCTCCCAACCCTTAAGTCTGAATATACCTCAAAGGCGAGACAGTTAGGAGAGGATCAAGAATTTTGCATTCATCCACAAAAAAGCTTTTAAACAGAGACAATCTAGGCACCAAACTGTAACTTTGGTACCTAGACCAATGTGTGTAGAGTTCACACATATTATAACAAAAGTCCTTTGAGTTCACTAAAGCAGACTGCAGAAATAAAGCCCATAAAAGCTCTTTAGATTTGTTTTTGCCTCAGAGACATCAAGCTTGTCTCCACTGTACTTTTTCTACAAATTTTCAGTTACAATAACTACAAAACCAGAGGCCCTAAATTTTTCAGAGTGTCAATAAATCCAAGATGTGTGGCAAGTGAAAACATTTATGTGGTGTTACATTGTTCTTCTCACAAACCTGTTATTTAAACAGATACTGAGTGCTGCTAATGCATTTCACAGATCACTTTACACAACACAACCTTTTGTCAGTTTGACCCTGCACATTTTGCACAACACAGCAGAGGAATTTAATACTGCTGAAATACAAATATTTATTTATAAAAGACATCAAGATTTACATAGTATTTCATGAATTAACCTTGGAAATACTGTTTTTTTCAATTGCTTTAAAAGGGGCATCACAGGCATTGGAAGAGTGGAAGAGTTAACACTGAAGACTGCTGTTAAATTCATAACATTCAAAACAGAGTTAGGAAAAAAAAATGTAGAGGTTTAGGAGGTGCAGACTGCACAGAAACAACTGAAATTTGTCCCCAGGTTTGACATTTTCCTTTAAACTTCAAGAAGATGTGAAAGTATTTCTCAGACTTTATAATTTCTGCTGCATGCTGTACAAGAAATCTGTAATTTTGGCTGGAGGGGAGACAGTGAAAGAAGCAAGACTTCTTTTTTTTGTCCTTTTCCCAAGTTACCAGGTTGTGTGAACTCAGATGAATATCACATTATGTCCATATCCATGGCTAATCATGTCCCATCAGGCTAATATGTATCTGAAGAATGCTCATATATAGAGTACTCCCACCAGATTCCACTGACTCATGACTAACACTTTAGTGTTTAATTTGTTGATGTGAATTTACAGAATACTCCAAGACTCACCCAACACTCACCCATGCAAGATACTTGACAACAACAAGCACTGGAATATGTTAATGCTGACAAAACCAAAATCATCCCCCTCACAACTCTAGAAACAAAATACTTTCTAAAAAGGCCTAAAACCAGCACAGCACTATAGCCAAGATGGTGCTTCTAAGTTTTCCTGGTGCTTTTAAGTTTTCAACAGAATCACTTTGCAAAAAACACACCTTATTTAGTATTTGAGGTAAAGGCAAGAAAACTCTAGTATATTAAACTGAAAATAGCAAATGAGGACATTACCACCAGTGCACATCACACACTAAGTTTCTGGGTTATTCTTAGAGGAAATTGCTGTTCTTGTCTTTGGCATCCACCTTCCATGAAGACATCTGCCAACAAAACTGCTTAAACACAGTTAAACTGTATTACCACAGTTAACTGTGGTAATAGATTTTGTCACTGTCTGTTTGAGTAATGCAGCTTCATGATGTACTTAAATAACTATATAAAGCAGACAGATAAGTGCCATTTACATGCTGAATAATTTCCTGTATGACAAAAATAAGTGTGATTTACCTTTTATATTAACACAAACTACTTCATACGTTTTCAACAGCAATTCACTATGTATTCAGAAAGAAAAGACTTGGTCTGTTCAAAGTCATGGAACAGAATTTCCTTCTGAACTAAAATCTGTTATAATGAAATTTAACAAAATTAAGTAGGTATAGAAAATTGGATGAAAATTTGTCATAGTCTAATTGCAAGTGACACATGAAATTAGTATGTGCCTCCTTTTTGAGCAACTACAAGATGAAGTCCTTATAAACATTCTTTATGATCATTAAAAAAAATTCTACAGCCAAATACACTCTTCCTCCAATGCAGAAATGGTCCAGGGACCTACCTATACAGAAGTATGCTTGTTCAATTGGAAAGGGCGATGGAAATCAAGAACACATGCAACAAGGTCTCCACTAAGCAATTGCAAAATTACATCCAAGCCCAGCTTATTTATGTTGCCTTAATGGACTTAGGAAACAGCTGTGATTAACCTTTCAACTTCTTAGATACATGTTGCATCAATAGAGTAGCATCTCATTTTGACTGTTCTGTACCTACTAAGATTTTCTTTTAAAATGCCTGGTATTCTGAGCTGTGTTTTGATTTCTTTATTAACTCAAGAATTAAGGTTTCAAATATGAAACAATAGTCAGTCATATATTCAGTGTACAGAGTTTATTTGCTTAATAAAAAACCAACACCCCTTACTACCAAAGTTTTGGGCAGCAATAAGTAGGATTATTTTGCCCTATGCATTTTGATGGTCTTTAAGAAAACTTGTAAGGAAGTTTAAGACTCTCCCTCAACAAGCATGTTTTTAAGGCAAAACAGATCTCAATAATTAGCCACGTTTACAAGAGGCAAGATTTTTTTTTAGTAATTAGTGGTAGAACACAAAGTGTCCTTTAGATTTCAACATATGGGATATCATAGTCTCTGGATTGTTACTGGGCAAACGTCCAGATGCTGCTGAATGTTTTCAAAACTTTTGCCAGAAGTCCTGTCCCATCTTGGAGATGGGCTGAGGAAATACTTAGTGATTCCAATGGCAGCTGAACATTTGAAAAGCTTCTGACCTGCTTATATTGCTAAGACTAAAGTAACACATATCTCCAAGAAAAGAAAAAAAAAAATACACTACTGGCTATTTGGAAAAGTACATCAAGAACCTTCACAGTTCTTTTTATTTGCAAAAACCTTTAATTTGTCCTAAGAGCTTGGAGGGTAGACTTGTTTCAAGTGATAACTCAGTCATGTTGTTTGCCCTCCAATAAATGAAGGCTAAACTGAGGCTCTGGAAGCACTTATCCTGGATTTGCTGCTTTGCATATCAAAATCTCATGGCCCAGAACACTAGTGAGAATAGAACCAACAGGCATACTCAAAAGGGGGCTTTTATAGAGGATCTTTACTCTTTGTATGTTCAAATTGCATCCTGTCTGCATTCCCAAATGGAATGCCATATAACCAACAAAGATAAAGAGAAAGAAAGAGACCAGTGTTATGCTTTGGAGAATAGAAAGAGGAACCTTTTTCTATAGGTGGTTTAAGCCTACTCATGTAGATCCAGTGTCTTGGAAAGAATCAGTGCTATTCAGGCAAGGAGACACTGCTGATTTAAAGACTCTTTCCAGACCCTCTAAGGATGCAATTACCCAAGAGAGTTAATCTAATCTAACAGCTTGCTGCCACCAAAAGCAGCAGCTCTATTGCTCTCCACTACCACTGATGAGGGCCACACATGTGCCAAAGAAATTGTTAGTGACAGAATGGGGGAGGAAAGACATAAAACAGGATTGCCTTTTGTGGCAGTGACAAAGTGCTAGAATAGCTACATTGTCAAAACTGCCTCACTTCAAGGACACAGCAGTACTTAGATTACCTTCTGTTTTCGTGGACTTGGCAGGTAAAGTCACAGGAGAAAACTTTCAAAGCCAAATTGCTAGAATTATACCATCCTAACCTTCATTACATGGGAAAACAAAACCAAGCCAAAACAATACAGTGTGTATCCTCCTCGGGATTTCTTTTTCCACAGTCTTTCAGCAAGACACTGACAAGCACACTTACACAGCTACCATGCTGCTGGATTCAAAGCTTTCATTTTTGTGGCCACTTCAGCAGCAACAAACTGAAGAGCAGCTGCAGAAACATGGTGCTCATATCAAGCCAGCACTCTCACAAGTGGAGAGGACAACATCATAACTGCTCCCTAAGCAAGAAAGAAACACTGAACTCAACAAAAATATGTAAATACAGCTTAAGGAACTGCTGCAGTGTCTCAGATCCATCCACCTGTCAGACAATCTGAGAAGTCAAGAGTTTCGAGCAATTTGAGAACATCACAGTGGATATGCACACAGGGTAATCTTCCTGTACAAAGCTTTCTATCATAAACTGGCACAAAACTTGCCCTACAGACCTTTTCATGTGAAGTCAAGGGAGTATTCAGTAGTAGGCAGTATTCCCATCTGAAGTTTAACAAAGAGCACCAGCAACACATAGGCAAACCATCAGGGCATTGAGACAGATGCCATTTTATAAGTTCTCACATATTTGAGGGTATTCTATATCCTGTGGAGGACACACCATGTCAGAATGTTACATGGTGAATTGCTGCTACAAATCAGATTGAACTTCAATGTTCAACTTTGTGAATAAATGCAAAATTCATTTAAAACACTTCAGTTTATTGGACTGAGTAAAGGGTAGGCAAACAATGTCAGCAGTACTATTTCATGTATCTGTACCTGAACAAGTCATGCTGATCCACAGATTTCTTTAGTACTTTAGTTTCCTTAGTTACTAGCAGGAACACTTTTTCATCATATGTTATTCATATATGTAAGGGTGAATAACCATGTTCTAGCTCTACTTAGGAGAGGCACAATTCAAAAAACTTCAGTACAAGAAAGAACTAAACTAGACAGCCTGCCAGCCTGAAAAAAAGGGCAACATATTTCTAGTCCAAAACTTGTACTTTGCTGTTAATTACTCCAACAGCAGCATAACAGCAATTTAATGCTCTTAAATAAGAGTTATTATCAAAGCCAAAAGAAATCCAAAATCTATGCATGTGAGAGACTGCAGATAGTAACAAATTTAGTAACAACAGGAACCTATTAAGGAACTTCTGTCTGCACTGGGAAACATGTGCACGGGACAAGCATCCCTTCACCTCACAATTCCAGTCATGCAACTGGCCCACTGCTCTGCCAGCTTTCATGTTCCTTTCCTTCCCAAAGTAACCCATCCTCATTGTTTTTAGTAAAAACAATAAGTAAACAAAAAGTAGTAGTAAACAAAAATAATGATGTAGGTTACAGAAAAATCATTAGCACTAAAAAATAAGCAGTGACAAAATGACAAAAGGCTTGTGGTCAAATTCAACTGATAATAAAACTATTACAATCTTCAGTGTGGTTCCAAATCCTATCCCAATAAACCATCCAAAAGAACAAGCCATTTTATCTTACAGTAGTAGATAACTTAAGACAACACAAAGCACCAAGGTTTGTGAAACACCTGTATCACCCCTTGCCTCTTCCAAAGACACACATGCAAGAGGGCTGATTTGCTCACTGAAATCCTGACCATCCAACACAACTGCTGAAACAATGCACATAACTGGTATTTCCACAAGCCAGAAGGTATGATGTTTGTCCAAAACAGTTAAAGTAAAGGGATATTAAGTCTGTGTCCAAAACACACTAAAAATTTCCCAGTATACATCAGTCTTCACAATTCTCTGTCACATGAGGTTGAACCGAATTTTCTGAGGAAGCTCACAAAAAGGTGAGGAAAGCTGATTACAGGCTTGCACAGAAGTTAGAAGCTTCTTGACTTGTCAAATTTTAGTTCAGTACTGAACTACTGTTACCTTACTGGCACTGATGGGTAATTATCTACAGAAGGAAAATTTCATTTCTCATCTTTCTGCACTGTCAACCGTAAAACACTTTGTTCCACTAGGATAGATGGCAGAGGTTTGGGATGTCCCCTGAATGCCTATCAGGGGCCCATACCCTGCATGCAGCAATGAGAAAGTGTACTTCAGCAGATTCCCTCTAAGAGTCAATATGAATCAATTATTCCTCCAGCATTTTCAGTAGGTGCCAGCAGCTGTGAGGTTAACTCATCAGACCATACAACATTACATACCAAAGTATGGCAAAATGACAGCTCTATCCTGTCAGTATTTTTAGGGTTACTACTGACAACCAAGATGGTCCAGTGCTTAGGCAAATTCAGCTCACAGACCAAGAACCCAATGAAGCCAAACTTCCTTGTTAGCAAGAAAAAAAAAAAAAAAAAGGAAAACAGCACACCTTGGGGAGTTAGTTATCACAGTGCAGTCTCATTACATTCAGAGTATATATTTCACAGCTGATCAATCTAACCTATCATTTAAAGCATCCCTCCTGGCTCTTTGGTGACATTTCTCAGGCTTGTGAGAAAAAAAACCTTTTCACTCTGCCAGAGGACAAATTCAGTTAGTCAAGCCTCTGTCAGCTCTTGGTGATGTTCTGTATTACACAAAACAATTCCATATCTAATCTTTACAGATGTCCACAGCTGGGCCTGACACGCCTAAGAAGGAATGCTCATTGGAGCCATGATGAACTCCACCATGAAAAGGCATCTTCATTTATATAACCTTCTAAAGAATAATACAAAATATGTATGAAATGTATAGTCACAGAAATTAAAAGGCCACCATATGGACTGTACTGTTGCTTCACATTTGCATGTGTATGGTAAGACTCTAAACAGAAGCAGCACTATACCACAGCCAGCCCCATATGGAGAACATTCATGCATGCCAGGGGCTACATCATGGTACTCCATATACTGCTGATAAAACATTAAAGTAGTGATTAATATAATACAAAGAAAGATGAAAAATAAAATATTGATTATAACTTTCTCTCACAAGAAGTACAATTCAGCACTTAGGTGTTTCTTCTAAGCAATCTGTGAGTAAACAGGGTGAAAAAGATTTACAAATAACAGGAACTAATTAGGGATTAGGTACTATTGTCATGGTGCATATGGTTCAAGCAACTAAATCAAATCAGCATAAACTCATGACCTTGCTTTCTGCTGCTGAGGGTCCTTAGCCACATGCATACTTTTGCAGCTGGAAGGGATAGCATTACCTACCAAAGTCAGCAAAAAAGGCTCAGCCATTTCCAAGAACAGTGAAAAAGAAAAAAGTGGGTTTTTTTGTAGTCCCTTGGAAACATTAGTATTTTCATGCTTTCCACCTCGGAGCAGATATTAGGCAGTTGGTCACCAAGATCAAGAATATGCTTTCCACATAGACAACCCTTCTAAATCTAGCCATGTTGTAGATGTGGGGAAAAAAAGTTTGCATTTACTCAAGGAATCTTTGCTAGTTGTTGCATTTGTTTCCCATAAACTGAATCTGTGCTCAGCAGAAGCTAATAATTTGAAGTTCCCATCCCACTGCTACACTGCATATGCAACATTCCCACAAGATGAATGAGCATACTTCAGCCAGTGCTATGGCAACACAGCAGGACTTGTTGCAGTCACTTCTCTGATGCTAAAGGAACTAGGAATACCATCCTAAACATGCCCAAATAGCTGGGCTTAAACACCAGGGATGCAGAAGATGAATCAGAAGACCTTACAAGGACAGAAGTGGAAAAGCTAAGACCTTTTAACACTAGAAATAAAAATGATGGGCAAAACCGGTGGACTAAGACTGAACACAAATGAAAAGCTCAAGGGCAGCAGCAATGGCAAATGGCACTTTTAAGATGCAAAAAAAAAAAAAAAAAGGCAACAAAACCAGAGTGATGGGTGATAAGAAAAGGATATTGAGGCAAGAAGAATGACCTGAATCCAGTAAAGGAAGAAACAGCCTGCAAATGTCCAACTAGACTAATACTACTTTTAATTTCACATACTTTATGGTGGTCTTCTTTCTTGACTTCTGAATGCTGAACCCCTACAAACTGCAGGGCATTCCTCTACAAAAAGTCATGTAATGTAGAAGCTCCCCTATAATTTTAGGGATTTACTTAAAATGGAAAACCACACTACAGAAGACTGCACACAACCCCCTAATAAAAATATACCACATTTGAGCCTTCTACTAAAAGCATTCTGTTTTTTTTCATTTTAAGCATCAAATCAAGAGTTCAGAGATATGACATGTTCTTTTGGTATTTAAAAAAAAAACTTTTCCCATAAAAAGTAATTTCATCTCACATGTATAATACACAGACATGGATTAAAAAATGAAAAAAAATAAAGCCATTTAAAAGCACATTTTGCCTCTCGGAGGCAAACTCCTTAGGAAAGCACTAGATAAAAGCTATAGTGTCAAAAACACAGTCCTCAAGCTCCTTTTAAATTTCAGTAACTGTTTTATAAGCTCAGGTCAAAGACCTACACTAACCTCTTGTAAATCTTGGACAAAAAGAAATGCTGCATTTTTGGAAGATGGTGAAAAATACAGAGTTTGCAAAGGATTTATTACAAATAATGTTAAATGTAATTATAAGTACCTCCTACAATATGAGTAGCATAACAATACATTAGATGTCATTTCAAAAGTAGCAGATAAGATGGGGAGTAAGCACTTTCAATTACTGTTGATCTTGCTTTCACAGTCCTTACTCAGCAGTAACTTTCAAGATAGTAAAACTATAGCCAGGAATGGCAGAGAGGTATGCAAGAGGTTTCCTAAATACCACACAAAACATAACAGAAACTATTAACCATTAAACAGGTTATACCGAAAAATACAACATGAACCCCATCACCTTTCAACTTGTGACAACAGTCTATTAGAAAAATACACTAATCATGATTTTGGGTTATTTTCACCATATGGATGGTACCAAGAAATCACCTATAACAACACAGTATTTCATTGTGAACTCTTACATAACCAACCTATTCTTCGTTATAACTGATTATTTTATTTTATTGAAAAGCTTCAAGAAGAACTTAAGTTTTCTCACATCAATAACATCAGAAGCTCCTTACAATGATGAACCCCATTTACATTCAAAGTTTCTTTCCACAGTAACAACCACAAAATAACTGCTGATGCCAACTTACTTATCTCAGATTTGGGTAAGGTGCCTTTTTCTTGCTCAGACTGATGAAACTACATTCCAAAAACCACAACTGCAGAGATTTAGAGAGGATTTACTTTACCTTCATAGCTATAGATACCTTCATTTGGTAACACCCCTAGAACAAAACTTCAGTGAGCTCAAAGTAGCTCTGACTGCTTTTCTCCAACTCTTTCACTGAACTTTTCATTACCTCTATCTATCCACAGTGAACACTACCTCTTCCATCACAAGAATACTCGGGGGGGGGGGGAAGCAAAAGTGCATATAAAAAGTGCTTATTCAGTAGCTAAATAGGAAGCAGAAAATAATTTAATTGTTCCTCCAGTGCCAAGAATTACTTAAGTTACCTGCCCTGCATAACAAGCAGTCCAACTCACACCACTCCTCTACCTTCAGATTCTACCTCAAAATTCAAGATTTGAGTATCAGTACAGCTCAGTTTCATCTAAGGGTCTCCATCTCTCCCTGTGGCACACCAAGTAGAGGTCTTCACTACTGCAGTTTTGGTCTGTTGCTGTCTAGAAATATGGACATGCATGGAGACTTCCATCAGGCACTGGTCTTATGAAATTTTACAGTACTTATTAGTGCTGGCAGCCCAACAATAGCCAGGTAGTAAGTGAAAAGACAATGAGTGTTAACTAACTGGGCACTTCCAAGCAATTTCAGACTAGTTTGGAAAAGTTCCAAACATTATTAAATGCATCACTTGGGTTTACTCACAGATCACACCTTTGAAGGGACATCAGCTATCGAGTACTTACTGCTAATAACAGAAGAACACAGATTCCATTTTAATAGGAGTTCAATCCTTAAATAAAATCTGGAATAAGGCAGACAGCATTATTAGTGTATATGAGGAAAAGTGATCAGATATTGCAATATACCACAGTACTGAGAGCCTTATAAAACAGCTTCTGGAAGACTTATTTCTTCTTCTTTCCAATTCTCTCTATACATTTTTACTTCTGGAAATATTTATACACGTGCATGAAATAATCTCTCAGAAAGTTAAGAAGAATACCATCACATTAACATGTAATTTTTTAATGTTTGCTGTGATGGTGTATTTTGAGTTAAAATTCAAATTTTATGTTCTCATGGAAAAAAAAAGGAAGAGTAAATAATACTGTTTCATTGAGTTGATTTACAAGAGAATTATTTGGTAAGAAAAAATGAGTAGGTAAAAATATTCATCTTAGCACAACATACAAAAATGTCAGACACAGGTGCACATATGCCTAGGGGAGGGGGATGTGTGTGTGTTTATATATACACACATTTGATACCCAAATAAATACATTTTATACAGAGTTTGTTTTCATCTTGTCTACTCATACATAATTAAATACAATGTTTTCATCATCCTTTATCAAGGCAGTTGACATTTCCCCTAGCCTAGAAGTGACAGCTTCCACAATCAGTTAAACTGAATTAGCTTTCCAGACTTTTTAGATGGAGAAACAATCTGATGTGCCATAAAAATAAGCTGTAGGAAAGCAGAAAGTTTTGAAAAACCAAGAGGCAAGTTCCTTTGTAATTTTTTTAAAATTACTGATGTGAAAAACTACTCTTTGCATCTTGTGTGGGACACTGAGAAAATGTATATTCAACCTTGAGAGCCCTTCTGATGCAACTACTCTGCCTTTGATGCTCCAGCAAACCCAGAAGGAGGGAGCAGCTTTAGAGAACATTCACCTTCCATATTCCAGCAGGTAGTTCTCCATTTGTTATTTTGTGACTTGCAGCTAACTTTCCACGTAAGAGAATCAAGCACTCAAGCAATTTAGTCTATCAAAATCAGGCAACTTCCAAATCCAAAGAGAGATGTTCCCAGCTTTCTGCTTGCAAACTGTGCCCATATGCTCAACTGTTGGGTAAGAGATGAAACAAGTAAGGAAAAGAAGATACAAAATCACTGCACTGGCATCCTCTCAGATCAAGGTCACTGCCCTGCAGGGCAAGGTGAACTAATACAGAGAGATGAAAAAAAATGTGCCCACATTGCTGAAAACCATGAACCTGTACTTGTTTTGAAGCCCTCTACAGAATGTGCACATTAGAGACCATTGTTATGGAAAGATCAAAGTATAAATTTGACGCTGTTTATATCCCACTTGGAAAAAACCAAAAAAACCCCAAAAACCCTGAGCAATGTTGAGATTTATAAAAACTACTGTAATCTTAAATGGTATAACCATTTCGGAATTCATTCAGACAAACTGATAACAATGGTTGATAGCACTGAACAATCAGTTTAGCTATCAGTAGAAACTGGACTGCATGTTTTTGTTACTATTAACTGGGGGGACACTTTTTCTCCTTCAGCTTAGATTGCTGGCAAAGAAAATTCCAACAGTGAACTGACAGAGGCCAGGCTTCAAAAATTCTGTATGGCAAGTCAGGCCATCAAATCTTTTCTAGCAGTGTTTTTTTTCCCTGCCATCAGAACAATGTATGTTTAAACATAGATTAGCATTAATCACAATAAAATCATCATTAAAATAATTACTAAAGACAACTTTAAGTTGAGATTTTGCACAGGTTTTGAATATTTAGCAATCCTGCAAAGAATCCCAGAAAAAAAAACCAAAACACAACACTTAGATGTTTGCAAGCAGAGCAGAACCACCATATGACATAAGCAGAACCATCTACAGGTTTTATAAAACCAGAGGCTAAAAGTCATCCATCACCTTCATCATACTACAGTTGAAAGCACAAAAACCCTTTATCATCCAGATGTTTCAAAACTGATAGCTGAATGAGATAACCTACATCTCCTTGTTGAGTCAAATTCAACAGCCTTCCCGTACTCTTTGAGCCACTATAAATTCATGCTAAAAAACTCAAATACCTGAAGTGTTTCCAATCTTAAAGATAATCTGAATGCAAGATAAACTAGTGAACCCAGTTTTACTGATACAAAAGGTCTGAAAAACATTCTCTTTCCAGACTGTTTGGAAGAGAGAAGATTCCCTTCCCCACCCCCAATAAGGCCACAAAGCTGTTGTCCATTCTGCTTATTCACAAACAGATTTCAAGGCAAGTAGAATATTAAGGAAAATTATGTAGTTCTTATTTGGGCCACTCCGTAAGCTGACACATCAGCAAATTCAAAACAGAAGATTTAACATTGGCACTGAAAGTCCTAATATTCTCTTCCATCATTAACTATTTCTCCTCTGCTTAAGGAGAATAGAACAAACACTCTATGCCTAGAAATTGTAATGAAAACACCTGAGGAAGTACTTGGGTTAATTTCCAAATCTTTTCCATGTCACTAAAGAGGACGCTATCAATTTTTTTAAATCTTGTGAATGTCTAAATACAGCTTTGCAGTTAAAAATGGAAAGACATGGCTGACCCTGCATAATATCAAATTATAGCAATTTGTTTTGTCATTTAATTTCAGAAGCTTTCTACTTATTTCTGCTAAGATTGAAATCCTTGAAATTCCACCATTCTTCTCTAAAGAGATACAGTAAAAAAAAAGTTAGATTACACTTCACTTCCACTGGAACAAAATTAAAAGCCTCCAATACGTTTGTGATAACACAACCAACATCAGACACTAAGGATACTGGATCTCCCTTTAGGGTTACCGATGCCCTAAAAAGTTATAAAGTTGCAATCTTAAAACAGCTGCTCAATAGTCGGAGGCATTCCAACCCATTAGAGTATTACTTGGAGATAAAAGGCCCTAACTGCCTCTCCCCGCTTTAAATAAATGAATCTTTACCGACAGTACTTAGTTGCTAATACTAAACAAACAGTAACTACCTGGGACTTTCATAGAATCATAGAATTGTCTGGGTTGGAAGGGACCTCAGAGATCATCAAGTCCAACCCTTGATCCACTACCACTGCGGTTACCAGACCATGGCACTGAGTGCCACATCCAGTCTCTTTTTAAATATCTCCAGGGACAGAGAATCCACTACTTCCCTGGGCAGCCCATTCCAATGTCTGATCACCCTCTCCGTAAAGAAATTCTTTCTAATATCCAACCTAAACTTCCCCTGGCACAACTTAAAACCATGTCCTCTTGTCTTGTTGAAAGTTGCTTGGGAAAAGAGCCCAACCCCCCCCTGGCTCCAGCCTCCTTTCAGGGAGTTGTAGAGAGCGATGAGGTCTCCCCTGAGCCTCCTCTTCTCCAGGCTGAACACCCCCAGCTCCCTCAGCCTCTCCTCACAGGACTTGTGCTGGATCCCTTCACCAGCCTGGTTGCCCTCCTTTGGACCTGCTCCAGGACCTCAATCTCCTTCCTGAACTGAGGGGCCCAGAACTGGACACAGGACTCGAGCTGTGGCCTCACCAGGGCTGAGTACAGGGGCAGAATCACTTCCCTGGACCTGCTGGCCACGCTGTTCCTGATCCAGGCCAGGATGCTCATCTTTCCTTAAAATTTAAAATGAATTAATCGTCTAAAATAAGAACATTGTGAGGGGACGGGGACCAATTTTAGTCCTACTGAAACAATTTACGTTATAAACATGGAGTCGGATTGTCAAACAAAGATGATTTGCATCTGGGGCTCGGGTTAATGATACTCACCAAAGGGGGTAAAACAAACCAGGACGCAATGTACTCTAATTAACACCAGAAGAGCTGCAGCCTCTCTCCCTCCCTGCCTCGGGAACTTCCAGGGTTACTCTCAGCAACTTTCCTGATCTTCCAGCCCGCGGCCATCCCGCAGCAGCACAAAAGCGGCGCTGGGCTTTCAGCTGAGCCCCTCGGGGCAGCTTCCTTCACAACCTCCCGGTTCTCCGGTGCCTCCTGGAAGCGGCTCTCCCAGCCGGATCCTGACAGCATTTACAGCCGGGGGCGGGCAGCCCAGAGCCGGCTCCGAGTGAGGAGGGGAGGACGCGGTGCCCCCCCCCGGACCCGGATCTTTGTTGGGGCCAAGGCGGCGGGGAGGAGGTCTCGGAACCCAACCCGCTCAGGGATGGCCCGGGCAGGGCTCAGGGCTCCCGGTTCTGCCGCCACAAAAGCTTCGGGCGCGGAAGGGGCCGGGGGTCTCCTGGGAGAGGCGGAGAGCCCCGGCCGCCCCCTTTTTGTTTCCCCTTTTGCCCCGGGAAACGAGGCGGGCGGCTGCCACCCCCGTGTCCCCAGCGGCCGAGCGGCACCAAGGGACCGGACCGGACCGGGTCAGCCGGCAGCGAGGAGCGGAGGGAAAGGAGGAGGGAGAAGAACCCGCGGTCGAAGCCGCCAGCAAACCCCGCCCCTGTCCCCGGCGGAGGGAGCACCCTAAGCCCGGGGGGCTAAACCCCAACACGGCAGCTCCGCTCACCCCGCCCCGCCACACCGGGACACGGCAGCTCCGCTCACCCCGCACCCCCGGATCCCTGCCCCGCCACACCGGGAACCGGCCGCCTCCACTGTCCTGAGGGAAACTCCCGAGGGAGCCACACGCCTCCTTCCCTCCCTGCCTCCCCACCCCCCCAGCCGCTTCCCGCCTCTCCCGGTGCTCACCTGGCGCCGCGCCGTCCCCTCGGGCGGTCCCTGCTCTAAGGACACTCGCACCAAGCGGAGACTCCGCTTCCCCGCCTCCTCTTCCTCTTCCTCCTCCTCCTCCTCGGGGCTTCCGGGAGCGGTTCCCGCCGAGGGGGGTGGGTGGGTGCGGGAGTGCGGGCTGGGCCGGGCCGGGCCGGGCTCAGCGGGGCCCCGCTCAGCGCCCGCCGGGCCACCGCATGTCCACGCGCCGCCGGGAGACCGTGGCGCCGGCGGGGACCGCTAGGGGGCGCTGCTCCGCCGCCTTCCGCCGCGGGGAGCGCTGGGAGGGGTAGGGGGAGGCGGTAGCGTGGCGGGGGGAAGGGGAAGCGCTGCCCGCCAGAGAGACACCTCCCCCGCCCCGGAGGCGGGAGCATTGTGGGATAGGTCCTCCAGGGGCCCTGGCGAAGGGGGAGGGAGCAGGGAGGCGGGAAGGGGAGGGCACGTGACCCGCCGTCGTTGCCTCTCGCGAGGCGGCAACGGGATTGGGATGGGGATGGGGGAGGGGAGAGGCGGGGATAGGGATGGGAATGGGAATGGGGATGGGAATGGGAATGGGGGGGAGGGGCGGGGATGGAGGGGAGGGGCGGGGATGGGCCCCGCGCTGTGGGCGGGAGCGCCCCCTGGTGGCGGCGCGGCGGCAGGGCGCGCGTGAGGTGACGTCACCATGCCGCGCCGTCGGGGTCCCCCTTCACCCCCCCGCCCCCCAATTGATTAATTTTATTATTTATTTATTTGTATTTGTTTATTAGTATTTGTTTATTAGTATTTGTTTGTTTGTATTTTTATCAAAGGCGCTTTGAGGACGGGAGAGCGCTCTGCTTGAGGTGGCGGTGGGGGCTGAAGGGCCCGGGCTCGGCCTAGCCTGGGCCTCCTCTCCCCTGCCCGGATGAGGCGAGAGGCCTGCGCAGGCCTGAGGCGGAGGAGGAGGGGGGGGGCAAGGGGATTTTTCCAGCTCCGCGTCCCCCAAATGCCTGCCCGGTACCGCCCGTGGCGGTGTGCGGGACGCGGGGGCTCCGCGGCCCTGCCCCCGGGGAAGAGGCGGTGCTGCTGCGGCTGCTGCTGGTGTCAGCAGCCGGGTTATATCCAGCCGCGGTTGGTGTCAGGGTGAGTGGTGCTGGCCGCTGCTTGTGGGCCGCGCAAAAGTAGCGAGGTTTAAGCCTCACATACTTGCATACCCGTTTTTTTCAAAGGCGTTTGGCACATTATCGTTAAGTCTTGATTAGAGCAAACTGAGAGGTCGTCCCATGCAGCAGCTTCTGTCTCTGAAAGGACAAACTCCTGGGGCAAAACATCTGCCCTAGCAACAAGCAAAAGGCCAAGGGAACCAGGTATCCCCCAAATATGTACACTTGGTCTCCTGTCTCCTCATGTCCACAATGGTGTTGGAGTACAGTTTGTGTCTGCATCAGTCTGTTCAGAATTAGTTGGCATGATCACCGATGGAATATTAATTTAGGATTAACTGAGAAGAACTTGAATTAAGTAAGAGCTACCTGTGGGGACAACATATAAGGAGAGTCACAGGAAGGAAGAAAAAGTCTGGATTCATTAGCAGACTGCAGGGATATGTAATAAATAGCAAGAGTATAGCCACAGGAAGGAAAGACCAGACTTAAGAATGGAGGTGAGATATTTAAGGTAAGTTTGTTAAGGTTAATGAACACCCCAGATCTTCAATGGGATCATCTAATGGAAGAAATAAACTGTTTTGAAGGTTGGAATCAAAGGAAGCCCTATTATAGGGTAATAAGATGACTTTCAGTGCTCGGTTTTGAATGTGAATGACTGAAATCTTAATGACCCTAGAACAAGACACTGGAGCAGTTAAGCAGGAAGAAGAACATTGCTGTGCTTTGGTTGCCCACCACAGGGGCAAGATTTCCTTGCAAGGAGGACATACTATACAGAACTGCTGGATGTTTTTGTTACTGTTGAGTCTTAACTATTAAAATGACTACGAAGCCACTTGGCACTCAGAAATGCAAAGAAAGCCTTGGGGCTCTCTGTTTGTGTCACACTGTCACAATTTCACACTGGCTCAGCAATTAAACTGAATGACAGATGCTCTCTGTTAATTCCCCTCCCTGATAAAGAAAGGGAGAGAGAATAAGGGAGAGAGACTTATGGGTTGGAAACTAAATTACACAGCTTTAATGGAACAGTAATGATAAATAGGAAAAATTACTAAATATATACAAATATACAGGAAAATTGATACCACGTTCCTCCCCCCTCTCCCCCAGTAACTCTCACATCACCACCGAGGCTGCAGGGCAGCCCTGGGAAAGTCCAGGCTGGAATCCTGGAGTCGGCAGCAGTCGGGAGCTGGAGGCAGGAACACACAGATTCAGGCTGGCAGGGATCAGGACCATAGGCAGAGGGACGGATGGAATCCTCTCAGGATGCTGAAACAAAAAACTGGGAACAGGTGAGGAAGGGAAGCAGGAAGGGCAGGAAGGGGTTTGACCCTTGTGATCCCTCAAATTTATACCAAGTATGACATGTATGGGATGGAATACTCTGTTTGGTCAATTCTGGCATCTATCTTGCCTGGTCCTCCCCAGAGGAGGGTTTCAGGTGGGACCTCCTTACTCCTTCTGGAAGGCAAAATGTTCCTCAGAGCTGAGCAGTGTCCTTGGCTCTGCACACCAGTCTCTGGCTGTAACTATAAACATCGAGTGTTATCAGTCCTAGAAGCAGACACTGTCTGAGAAACTTGCTGTTAATTTCAGCAAGTGCAGCTACTTACAAGAGACCCAGCTGAAAGCAAAAGTACAAACCAGAAAATCACCTTTATCCTGGCCCAAACCAGGACACACACAGAGGTCATGAAGACATCACTGTCATCTGCTGATGCTGCTCAGCTGCTGTGCAATGGAGCTTGTGTCTGAGAGAAGAAAGCAGAAAGAAGCACTCATCACTTCTGAGGTGCTGCCTGTACTTCTCTTTGATCCTCTATCTTGCATCCACTCCAGCAGTGACCTTAGAGCTGTCACACAAGTTCTAGAGAGCTCATAACAGAAGAATGGCTTTGGCCCTTTCTCATCTGCCCTTCAGGATGGAGATATGTGTGGGTTTGTGCTGAGAATTTGAATTCTTAACTTCGAAGTATCCTACACCATTGAAACAATCCTGCACATTTACCATATTCCCAACACTGCAACTTTACTGTTCTTACTTTCTCATTGGAATAGGCCTGAATGAGCCTGAAGTGGCATATTTGGAGTCTTGAAGCTGCCAGTACAACATTCTGTCTCTGGAAAAGGTAAGATGACAAAAATTTAGCATAGTGGGTTGTTCTTCCCTTTGTGACACTGTTGGGGGTGATCAGCTAAAGCCACCAAAATATCCTGTGTCCAGGGAACAAAAGAACCACTGATAATACAGTGTATTTTTGCTGTCTGGTTTCAGATGCTCATTTGAGTAATGAATGGTTCATCTATTTGGCTCTTGGATTCTGAACTTTTAAAGAATGTAGATATATTCAAATGGCATTGAAAAGGTCTGAATTCTGAGGGTTTATTCAGAGCTCATTCACTCTCTCTGCTCCCTTGTAGGGTCAGTCATGCATATGTTGCTCCTCCCTTCAGTCTGTTCTTCAAGATCTCTGTTGATGGACTCTCTCTTCCAAAACCACCTCAAGCATGCCATTTCTCTGGCTTAAAGTTTATACTTCTGGAAAGCTGTTTTGATGAGTAACCAGGATCCTTCCTGCTGCATCAGAAGCCTGTACATTTGGTCCTGTCTCCTGTGAGCACTGGGTTCAGATTGTCCCCTCTCTCATTGGGACAGATTTTCACCTGCTTTTAATGTTTTGTATTCCTTCTCAATCATTTTCTTAGGCTAAGCAGCATTGAAAGGCCTCATAAAATCAAATCTATGACAAGGACACAGTCTGTCCTATCCAAGGGGCCTGTTACTCTGCTGTTAAAAAGGAAATGAGATTGGTTTGGCATCAGTTCTTGAAAAATTAGTGCTTGTGCTTATATTCTTCTTATCATTGAAATACTAGCAAATTGGTTACTGTGTTCCAGACATTTTCTGTGGATCTTTCTCCCCCTATTTCCGGCAGTGAATTTTGATTGTTGCCTTAATTTCAAATTCAACTTTGACTTGTGTTTATATATTATGCAAAAAATCCCCACAAAACACTGGAAATAAATATGATGACTTCTCTAATTTTCCTATTATAACAGTATTCTGACTTTTCTGTCTTTGGCACTTGCATCCTCATTGCTTTTTAGGGAATTTTAAATTTTGAATTTCTGCCATATGTGTATCTATCCAAGTAAGTAGGGTGGGTGTTTTACTTAACAAGATGCCTCAGATACTTGGCTGCACTGAGAACATTATTTCAGTGTTTTCATTCTTTCATTGTTTTTTAAAATTTGTTTGATTGGGATACATCTTTTATTTATATACATTGTGTCTTTTCTGGCAAGCATCATTGTTTCAAAATATAGCATGAAACTTTAAATAAAAGTAAGTGGCATGAGTTACCACACACTAATGATTAATTCAAGACTTTCACTGCTTTTTAGCCAAAGGGAATGCAAAAGGTTTGTCTGACACCTAAAAAAATTTCTTTTTGAGATTAGTCAGTAAGAGTATAGGCATCTGTTGTGGGAACTGGGGTTTAATTGTTTATTGGGCTTGTGGTTTTGGGTTGTTTTGGTTGGGTTGTTTTTATTTTCTTTCTTTTGTTTTAGTAAATGCTAAGGGTGATGGTGAAAGCAAAGTTATCAAGCCTCCTTTGGTTTGGATTTTTGTTGGTTTGTTTTGTTTTTTTTCTTTTTTTTCCTTTTTTTTGTCTTTTAACTCATTAGAAAATCATCTACTACTGGTTCTACTACTCATGTTTACCATTGTTGAACTAAATACAAAACCCTGTTGGTTTAATCTTTGGCAAAACTAACTGATGAAAGATTTCAATGGATGGTATTAGATCACATAAAATCTGGCAGCACACATTTCAGATTTGCAGTATATCCATATCCAGGAATCGTGTGTCAGTTCCTAAGAGATTCCTGTTCAATTAAAGTATGTTCTGGCTCTGAAGCCGGAGATTTTGGACAAAACCTTGGAAATCAGACTTTCTAAGTTGTTTGTGAATAGCAGCAACCCTTTCATATAGAATTAGAGAATTCTCTAATGGTCTTGGCTGGAATTTTCCTCTTGCCATGCCAGGTCATGGTAACACATTGACTGTGGTCCATGGAGATAAACTGGAATCTTCTGGAATGAATCCCACTGTAGAAATGAAAGATGTTAATAACAGCAAGATTGAATATCATGAAGAAGAAAAGGCTTCCTGTGTTTAGTGCCATGAGGAAACGGGATGTAAGACAATTAACCATAATTTATAGTATATAACCATATTGTTTCATATTGTTTCCTCAGCAAGAAATGGGATGGGTGTTACCCTGTCATGAAGACACCATTCTTTAATTATTCCAAGAATTCCCATGAACATATGACTAGTAATGTAGCAGTAAGTTGTGAACAACCACATTTCTTCACAGTGTTAAGACAAAATGCTTGGAGTTTTTGATGGCAATTTCCAACAGAAACCCAACTGTACACTCCTTAGCAAAACCAGCCCACATTCCTTTATTGTTCCAAATGATGTGTTCTAATCTGTGGGACTGTGGCCTGTCTAACCAATTTAGCACATTGGTCTTCAGCTGAACCACATTATGCAATGGTCCTTTTCACCACCCTGAACAGGCTTCACTCCAACTTGCTGGTTTCACTCCAACTTGCTGTAACAAGTTGTGATAAATATTATTGGAAGCATTGGCTGCAAGTACCTCCCTTCATCTTAGAAGAACTGTAGAGGTTAGCAAAGTGAAAGCCAAGTTAAGCTCAAAGCAAAGGCACATGTGGACTTGAACTCTTTAGGCAAGGAAGTTTTGCTGTGAGGAGCGTGTGTGTGACAGGGCAAGAGGAGGATGAGAGAGAGCAGAGTTAACTGATATTGTCAAAAAAAAACCCCACCCTGAGCATACAGCTGAAGTATTGAGGGAAGCTCTAGAGCCTTTTACATTTGTGCAAGTAACCAGAAAAAGCAAAAATGCAACGAAAGGCTCCTTACTCCTCACACTGGAATAGAGGATCTGGTACTGCTCTCCAGCCCTTTCCATCAGGTGGTGGTAGTGGTGCCACACACAGGTGCTTCACAAGTGCCTGGGACAAACCCAGAGCAAAGCCCACACAACCTTCTCACCTTGTGAAGATGCAGTGAGCTGGTGGCACTGGGAGCTACAGCAGGGGTTGTGTGGTTTAGGCTGTGGCTGTAGTTAGGATTTCTTTCAGCTGCTGCCCAAGGATGTGCTACATGGTTGCAGCTGCTTTGGTCATTCCTTCAAAAACCTCGCAGTCTCAAAAAAACAAGGGATAGCAAAAAATCCTAGTATCCACTTCAGCTTTTTCATACTCTCCTATCTAAAAGTACTACTTTATGGTTTATAATTCTCATTTATGTTTGTTTGGGTTTGGGGTTTTTTTGCATTATTCTCTGCATGTTATTTACCAAATTGTGGCTGATTAGTGTTTTTAAGATAGGTCAGTGTTCTTAGTATTATCATTTAATGTTATCTAAATAACAAGCTTGGCAAGACTCAGCTTGCTTGCTTCTGGTTCTCAGTTGGTGCCAGCTGTGGATTCAGCGGTCTACCTAGAAAACTTTCCTGTAGTCCTCTTGACATAGAAAGTATGGAAAGGAAAATAATGTATACATTTCCTATGTAGAAGTAGGAAGACATTTAAAATTATATGCTGAATTTTTGAAGACTGATTCTTAATGTACTTATGTAAAGTCTCATCTTTTCTTTCTTTTTGACAAAGGAATATATACCCATTTATGTTCTTGGCTAATGAAGGGATGAGTAAACCTCATCTTTCTGGTTATTTTACAGTATTTCACCTAAGGCAAGTGGTAGGTGCAGATTCATCCATTTGACTTCTTTAGCTTATGTCTTTAGTACAACTGGGTAATAAATTAGACATACCTAGGAGCTACTGAGGATCTGAAGGGACTCTATGAAATGAAAACTTCCTGGCACATGGGAGCATTGATTGGTATTTTGGTATTTGTGTCTTGACTCCTAAGTTGTACCATACAGCCAGACTCCATAAATAGAGGCTCTAATAGGTATGCGTATGCTCATGTTGCACACCAGCACTCCTATACATTAATAAACTTATAAAACCATGTTCCTTCTCTATATTTTTTCTTCTTACCCTAAGGGATGAAAACATCTCATCTATCAAGACATTATGCAGTCTGGACCATACTGGAGAACACTATAACATGACAATTTAATTGCTTTGATTCAGGTGAATCAATATTTTTGTAGTTTTTTTTAAAAAAATTATTTAATTATTTATTCATATTTAGATATGAATATCTAAAGTATTTTTTAAACAGATGCAAAAGGTCCACTCATTCGTTTTTACATGACATACAAGGGCAGATCGATTTATCTGATCTTCCTTATTTAACCTCAAGAGTAGGAACAGTTTTTGGCCTTTGATGGTTCTGCTATAGAAGAGCAGCATCTTCAGCACAGACTTACTTGATCAAAGTATTGGTTAACTACTGCAGTTCAGAAGTGCCCAGAAAAATGTATTTTAAAAAATCTGTCTTGAACTCTTTTTCTTCCTCAGTTGTTTTGCAGAGTCGTTTGCCCTTCCTTGAGGTTGTGACTACACCAGACTTCTCAACATTTCCTACAGTTGCCATTCCCCCTGTATTTTTAAGTCAGTGGCTTAGCAATGGCAGTGGCTAGAGGATGAATAGGAGTCTCTGAAATGCAGCCTACCATGCCACCTAGTTATGATCCAAGAGAAGTTAAGGAACACGTTTCACAACATTGTCTTCAGAAAATGTCTGCCTGTTCATACCAAGAGACATTACTTTCCCCTCCTGTCTTCAGTGTCCCTCTCCTTAAGGCTTCCATTCCATTGTTTTGAAACCCCCCCCCCCCCCAACCAAACCAAACCCACACACACAAATAACCCCACCTCAAGCCCCAAAAAACAAGTAACAAGAAAAAGAACAACAAACATATCCCAAGCTGATGGAGGTTTACAATAGTATGCAGCTGATGAGCTGTGCAGTTGAAAATGTTGATTCTGCTGCCTATTATGGAGTGATAACCATCAGCAAAAGGGAAAAGCAGATAACTGTGTAACTCCAGGTGGCAATGCCCTTTTTGATTGCTCCACGTGAGTTAGCCAAGCTTGTCTGGATCTACCCAGAATGGGCAGGAGATGATCCACATTCACTTTTATAGAATAGCCTAGTTCTGTTGGGAGGGACCTACAATGATCATCTAGGCCCTACTTTTGGTAGTGCTGGTGAGAGGGAAGGGCAGCTCTACTTGATTGTTTCTCTTTTGGGATGGCTTATTTCATCTTTTTGGTAAGTTTGAGTCTTCCAAGTCTGTTTGTTGATTCCTTGTGTTGACTGCATGTCTTCCACAGAAGTGACAGAAAATAGAAATGTAGTTCAGTGTCACGCAGCTAGAAAGAGGAGTTGTTGTGAGGATCCAGGCATCTTCTCAGGGGACTTTCAGACCTTTTCTTCTATGAACTTCTATTAACTAGTGTAAGAGCTGCATGTTTCTTTAAATGCACTCAGCAAATGTCAAGTGCTAAGCACAGCAGGCAGTAATCCAAGTGACTAAATTAAGAACTAAACTTAGCCATAACTTTTAAAAAAGTAGTAAGTAATTTCAGACTTCAGATTATATAGCTTGCATGAATTACATCAACACCCACATCAGCATCATCAGCTTTTCCAAACAGTCGTTTAGCTTTGTGTTATTATCAAATACTTTATGTTGATAACATAATTTGGACATTAGTGATTTACTGCACCCAAACTGGGCTATGTTATTACAGTCCCCAGGCAATAATCCCCAGTTGATCACAGCAGCAGTGTTACCCATGAGGTTGCTAGCTAATGGTCCAATACAAAGTGAAGCGCTGTTAGCTCTCTGACAAACACATTTTTCATAGGATACTTGCTAATAAGGACACCACTAAAAAGAACATCCTTTAATCATACATAATACCACTGGTGTATTTTTAGAGCATAATAAACAATCTTTTTACCCAAAACAAAAATAAAGCACTCGCTCTACTGCAAGTGCACCCCACTTAATACACTCTTAGACACATATCTAAGAATGATAGCACAGTATGTAAAAAAGTCTGTTGAAATAAATAATTTCTGGCACTACCCCCAAAATAACACTTCAATGAGCCTCTGCTTGTCTGCAGCTTCTCAGATTGACAGTATGGAAAAAGGCAGCCAGGTGAAGGAGTTATTAAGGTTACGGTGCTCAAACTGTCCAGGCTGGACTGGAGGAGGTGCTTAGCTTTATGCACTCCACTGAGTTTTGTTGAATTGCTGAGATTACTCACAGGATATAAAATTAAGCACCTCTAATTATTTCCTAGGTCTATCATCACATGCCTCAGGGTTTTTCTAGCCTCTTTTGTGTTTTTTTGTTCTCCTATGGTTACATTCCAAAAATTATTTTCAGCGGCTAAGCTATGATTTTTTTCCAGTGGGGCTTTTTCCACCTTAAGTTCCCTTAAGTTTGAATTTCAAATGCTAAAAGAAAATGTAACCACAGCTGTAAGCACCTTCACACCTGTTATTAACTAAAAATACTGAAGTAACCTTACCAACAGGAATTAAGTGAGTTGGGCACCTTATTATGCCCCCTCTGCTGCTGTCTTGGGGTCCCAGAGGCACAGGGTACACGGTTATGTGGGGTCTCTGTCCCCACTTCTCTCAGCTCTGTGGAAGGGAACAGCAGGACTGCCATGATCTGAACCTTTCACCCAAGCAAAGCTCATGGGACTCAGAAGTGAAAGACAAATTTTGCAGTAGTGTTGGGAAGTAGAAGCCTTCATCTCTTTAGTGGGCCCAGGAGATAGGAAGAGTGACTGGGTTGCAAGCATCATGTAATATCAAAAATCAGGAGGGATCTGAACCCACTTGACCAGCTATGAAAGGGACCAACACTGTCTTAGTTATCTTCTTTCCCCAAAACCTTGCTGTTACCACAGACTTGTTTAGGTGAAGGGTTAGCAGGTATCTGCCCACAGCAACTCCTCAGTGAAGCATTGCCCTTCACAGTTCATTGTGCTTTTCACACTGGATGTATCTTTGTGACCCATACAGGATGATTGTGTATCCATCTGTTTATCAGACAGAAATCAAAAAATCATAGAATGGTTGAGGTTGAAAGGAACCTCTGGAGATCATCTGGTCATACTCTGCCTTGCTCAGCTCTCCTTCTAGAGCCAGTTGCCCAGGACCATCTCCTGATGGCTTTTGAATATCTCCAGGGATGGAGACTCCACAACTTTCCTCGGCAACCTGTGACAATGCTCAGGTACCTTCACTGGAAAAGCATTTCCTGATATTTAGAAGGAACCTCCTGTGTTTCAGTTTGTGCCTGTTGCTTCTGGTCACCACTCAAAAGAGCCTGGCTTCATCCTCTGCACCTTCCCTTCTAATATGTGTAAATGCTGATGACATCCCCTCTGAGCCTCTTCTGCTCTAGGGAACAGTCCCAGCTCCCTCAGCCTTTCCTCATACATGAGGTGCTCCAGTCCCCACAATCATCCATGTGGCTTTTTGGTGCCACATGCCAGTGACTCTGTGTCTCTCTTGTACTGGGGAGCCTAGAACTGGACCCATCACTCCAGGTATAGCCTCCCCAGTGCTAAATAAAGCAGAAGGATCCTCTCCATCAACCTGCTGGCAATTCTTTGCCTAATGTAGCTGAGAAAACTATTGCTGCCTTTGCTGCAAGGGCATTTTTCTGGCTTATGTTCAACTGGGTGTCCACCAAGAACCCTCAGGGCCTTTTCTGCCAAGCTGCTTTTGAGTAAGTATAGGAAAAAAAGAAAAGAAAATGCTATCAAATTAAATGAGCTGCTTTATAAATTTCAGAATTGGTAGGCTAGAGGCCTAAGTATAGCATATAAATGCCATCCTCCCAGGTTAGTGAGAAGGAAATGTCATAAAGTTTTAATAAAACAGAAAGCCACATTTCTGCTGAGGGAGCACATTATGTATTTCACAGCTATTAATAACACTGAGCTCTTATGGGAGTCAGTAGTGACCTGCTCAATTCAACATTAAACACATGGGTTAGTCTATACTTGAGGAGTGACAAAACTAATGTTTCAGGTATTGGGGCACACTGCTTAAAAGGTACATTTGAAGACCTTAGAATAAGAGTGGTTTTGTCTACCATCCCCTTCCACCTGCTTTGAAATCTCTAACAGAAGTGCTAAAGATATGCCACATACAATTTTGTACCTTTTTAACAAAAAGGAAATCTGGCCCTGAGACTGCAGGTCTCCAGCAGAGATGTGATGAGGCTCTGTTCAGACAACCCCTCTGGAAAGATTTGGGTAGGTTAAGCTTTTTCTAGCCCTGCAAAGGCAGTGCTTCCTTGATGCCATCTTCCCTGTCACAGCATCATCATACCAGTCCATGTGGGAGGCTGGTGGTATGGTGGCCTGAAGGACATTGCTGGCCACGAGAGCAATTATGCTGCTCCCTCCTCCAGCAGTCCACCTTTCCAAAATGACATCAAGGGGAAGAAGCATTTAAAGGGTGAAATGAAGTCACCACGTGGCAGCTTCTGCCTCCTGAGCTCACTTTTTTTGTGATGGGAGAAACGGATGGACCTCCCATGCTGTTCTTTGAAGCCAGGCAGCTATTTTCAATACACTCTGTGCAGTCTAATAATTCTTGAACATTTGAAATGGAAACAGAAACTGTATGTGCTAGCTACCATTGCCCATTAATTTATCAGATAATTCTTTGTAGCAGAAGATGTCACTAGCTGGATTAGCCACATGGTGGAGCTCGTTTTGAGGAGAAGGAGGTCAGAGCATCCCGAGAGATGCTCCTTCTGGCTTTCGGAGAAGAGTTGCTGCCTTCCAGACTCCTAGCAGGTTTCCTGCTTGGTATCTTCCAGATATAAGCAATCAGTGCGCCTTCAAATAGAAAACAAATACAGAAAAATAGTTCTCAACAAAGCTAAACCATGGGGTTGGATGCCATTAGGCATGGGACCCCAGCTACTGACCCAACTGCTGCAATGCAAACATAACATTAGGGGAAGAGTTTAGTTTTTCTGAATGCTTGAACATCATGGCTAATTTCCACCTGAAAAAAAAAAACAACAAACCCCAAAATACCATCATCAAAACGACTGTATTTCAGCAGGATCTAAAACACAGTCAGTGACTCAGACTAAGCCTGTGATTAGTACTACTGTGAACACTACTAGACATTAATGAGAAGTATAACTGAGCAGTGGCATCCTGCATTTTCAGGAAAAAAAAAATTAAAAAGGGATTTCTGCAATAATTCCTCTCAGACAACTTTTCTATCCACTATGTTGCAATCTGTTAAAATTTAATTCTCAAGCATGTATCAGTTAGCCACATCATTTGAAGGAGAGGCTGGGATTTATCATTCCTGATGGGTCTTTCCACCAGGTGGACAGGAGAGCCCAGTGAGCCCCCCCTACTCTGTGCTGGACCCTGAAGTGGCAGGTGGCTGCATGTCACCCTTGGAGAGGACAGTCTGGTGGCTGGCAGGACCAATTCATAACCACAGGCTCTGCAGAGATGCTGTTTTTATGTCACATCACAATCTCCCTCACTCCAGCAAGCCTTCTGTCCTCTATAGGCTATAAATTACCTGTTCCTAGCTTTCCTTCTTAGATAACTACTTATTTCTCTTCTTTCCCCACCCCTCACAAATGCTTCATTGTAATGGAGCAATACCACTTTTTTTCTGCTGTAGTTTTATCCCAGGTTTGGTTTTTTTTTTTTTTTTTTTTTAGAGAGGTGTAAAGGCAGAAAACTGTGAATTAGCACAAAATCAGTCCCTTATGGGAAGGGCTGGCCAGAGCTGTTGTTAGTTCCTATTATGCAACGATGCCAAATCTTCACAGGATCAGGCTTTATATGACCGGACATATTTAACATTTCAGCAGTACTGTAAGTGAGGATGTGCATCATTTCCTGGGATTGTCAAGCCTTTGATGGAACTCCTGGTATGCAAGGAATATTATTACAATACTGTACTTATTTAAACATAGCAGGCATAATTAAAGCCCCACCCGCAGAGGTCAGATGCATCTGACTCGCTATTGTTAAGAGTTAAGAGACTTTCATTTATTTTAACAATAGCTTGTTTAGAACATGAAGTCAATGAATTTCTTGTCTTTGTGGAAGGTGTCATTTTATTGTGCCAGCAGCAATGTGGAATTCTGGCGTAAAGCTAAAAATAGAAGACTGGATCTGTTTGCCACCTTGAGCAAATCAGTGAAATTATTTGCATCAGTGTACTCTCTAGTCCTGTATTTGTTGGTATTTTTATCTCAGTGAACAAATTTAGACAAAAAAATGATACATCTCATTATGTCAGTTTTACTTTCTGGAGTTCCTGCAGAAGCACAGCACTGGTGTATTGCATTTGTACTGAGCATTGCATTGGAACTTTTAAGTTCTTCCATCAGGAGAAAAAGAGTTTGAACTATTATCACAAATAACAGCAAAATAATTATTAGTGAAAGCAATTAGCAAAAAGCAATCTCTATTTTTTTTTAAGATGATTAGTCTACGTATTGGATAGTCCTCTGAGTATAATTAATTTCATGGTTGTGCTGATGTATCCACTTAGACCCAGATCTTTGAAGGCATTTCAGTTTGGAAATATAGGGCAAGCCTGGTGTCTGTGTTTATTATTAGGAGCCTAAGTAACTTTGTGGAGTCAGACATTAGCCTGACAATGGAAACACATTCATTTGTACCTAACTCAGTTACTGTGAGCAGTCTGGTTGCCAAGCTTGAAAAGAAAAACAATGAAAATCAAAACACCTTTTTTAGTCTTTAAATAAGGAAAGCAGACAGAAATCTTCCAGCAGTGGGGAAGATCCCAGCTGCGTCCCTGGTGGGTGGCTTTCCTTGTTCATACTGCAAGTGTTTCCACAGAGTGACCTCCCCAAGGTGCAGGGAAAAGCAGGACAGCCAGAACTAGGGACAGAGGTTGCAGGCAGCTCTCTTTGCCCTCTCCATGAGAGGACCACGCTATATAACCACCCCATGGAGTGGCAAAACAGCAGCAATTCCAGTCAATGCCTCTTTCAGCTTCTGGAGAATCCCAGATGCCTGACAGCTCTGAAGAAGATGTCTCTGGAAGGCTGTAAACCCCACATGCCATCCCTGCAGCATCCTCTTGAGAGCTTAGGGCTGTCTGTGCTTGTCCCCTTGCTCTGAGGGCAAACCATCACCTTGCCCAAATCCAGATCTGCCGATCACTGAGCAGCCCAGGAACTGACTTAAGGATTAGATGGGACTGCCTGTATGTTTAATATTACTTTTCTTTCATCCTTGTCTGAGGATCAGCACACATTGCTGCATTTGATATTGGTGAATGTGCTGGATAACTAAAGAAAAAATTCCAGAAGCATCTGGAAGCATCTGCCAAGCTGGAAAGGAATATGGGGGGCACTGCCTGAAAGCCACTTCCCAAATCATCCTCTAGATCTCTGCAATTTTTCTTCTCAAGCTGAAAGGGAGAGGGCAGGGTTCAGCGCAACCCTGGGATGAGTCTAAATTTCATTTGTGATTGATTTTGCTGTTGTGCTTACATAACTCATCTAATCCTGCCTCCCAGCATGATAAATCACAGCCAGCAGCCCTCTTCTTAGGCACCAACCTGGAGGACTGTGATGAAAAGTAAATCTCATTACCCATCAGCAGTGCAAGCGACAGAGAATGGAAAGTAAAGAGAACTATAATTTTGCTACCTCGATTGAATCAGTTTTATCTTCTTTCTTATCCAGTATTAATTCTTAGACACACAAAAACTGTATTTCAGGGGGGTGGAGAATGAGGTAGGAATTGGACTAGAGGATTTTTCATGACCAGAGGATCCTGGATCTCATGCTGGAGGTGTGGGATTAAGGAGTCAGGGGCCATTTTTATACCAGCATCCCCAGCTAAGCTCACAAATGAGTAGTCAGGATTTACCAAGAGATATTGAACTCTCTGGAAGAGCGCTCTCACTGACAAATCCTGGCCCGTAATAGTGATGAGAGACACCTCTTTATAAATCTGCTCTTATTTATTGTCCTGAGCAACACCTGAACTCTTCTGGCAATTTATCTCCAGTGGGGAGACCGAGCATCTAAGACACCTGACCTTGCACACCCTCCCTTGGTATCAGGGAAGTACAATTTCAACCTTTATGTCCAAAAATGATGTCAGTGCTGCAGGAGGGGCAGAGGTGGTCCCTAACTCAGTCGCTGCCATGTTGAAAAAGATTAGGGTTTTACATGAGTAACTTTGGTCTTGTTTCTTCAGACAGTTTGTTTCTTAAGGTAAATTTGCTCTTTCCTGAGGTGGAAATAAGGCATGGTCAAAGGGTGTGCAGGGAGGAAGGGCAAGGCAAAGGAGGCACTAGAGTGTGGAGGTTGCTTGCAGGAGCCTTTTATACCTCACAGTGTTCAGGAAGTGATGCTAAGTATCTGCTGTCCTCCAACCATATGCCCCTGGAAAACTGTTCTCCTGGGGCAAGGGCTGAGCTAGGTGTTGGAAGCAACCTCTGCAGACTTCAACAATGAAGTAAAAGAGGGTCTCCTGGAGAGACAGCACCATCTTTCCTGAGAGCCATCCTTCACTGAGAGCTTAATTCAGCCCCCAGCACCAGCAAAGCAGAGACATGGGATCATTGCTTCAGCCTGCAAGTGATGGAAGGAAGTGCTGCCATTGGAGCACGCATGGCCCCATCTCTCTTTGACCAGCTCTGTTTAGGAACCTTGTGTTTTGCAGCAGTAGCAGAAGAAATGCAATCTGGAAGGCCACATGAAATCAATTTCTGTTTAATTATTCATTACATATCTCTTATGCTGCACTGAGGAAATTATTCCAAACTCTATAGTACCCAGCTACTTTCAGCTGCCTTCCTGAAGGTACGCATGTGACTCTGGTTTTGATTGCTACTGTAAATATACAATTATTTATAAACTACCTCACGGGGACCATATGGTCCCCCTTTGAATACAAATGCACACATGGAGCTGGAAAAAAGAATCTGTGGGAGAAAGGCATAGTAAATTGATAATGTAGGGTACCATCTGCTCCCATGTGCAAGTGATGTTACAACAAACTGCAGGAGGCACAGCTAAGACAACTGTGGAAAGCCAACTCCTTCATGGTGTTTGCAGATCTTCTGATGGTCTTCTGCCTGGTATCAATTTTCTGTTGTCATTTGCTGCAGCAGTCTACCAGGAAAGCCATACCAGCCAACTACTACGTGTTCAGGAGTGTAGTTTCCCCTGTGTATGACAATCCAGTGACCCTTAGTTTTCTTTCAGTTGCTTTGAGTTTTGCTAGGCTTATGAAGTGCATTCAGTGTCAATCAAGCTAAAGTTAAAAGGATTCTGATAGGATTTATTCTGTAAAACAGCAAGAAAACTGATGCAAAGCTTCTCGTGTGTTGAAGTATTGTCCATGCAGGACCAAAACTTATTATAGGCCTGCTTGGATGATGCTAGAATAACACTTGTGTCAGTACAGTTACTACAGAGGAGCTGAGAAGGCTTCATAGATCTGCTTTTATATTACTTTTATTGTAATATCAAGATGCCACAAGCAGAGGTGACAAGTGGGAATATCACTGATGTCACTTGGGTCACAGTGCAGTAGTACAAACCCTTAAAAGGGTCACTGGCTCCACAAGAGGGGGTAGCTCAGTGCCAGCACAAGGGCAGTGTAGGTTGTTCTGGACTTGTTGTCCCTGCACTTTTCTCCATCCAGCATCACAAGAGCCAGGATGCAGACAGTCCCTTGAAAGCACAAAGGCAGTGTCTGAAAAATTATGGTTTTGTTATAGCAAGAAAAGAATGGGGTGGGATGGCTAGTCCTAGAATTGACCCCGTGAGTTTCAGAACACTTCAGCGAGCCTGCCTGGCACTGGAATTGACTTGCTTCTGCTCTCACAAGGTTTGTGAACTTGGCTGGGGGCTAAGAAATTGTCTGTGTCCTTCCTACCTGGTCCCTAAGAGCTGTCAAGCAGAAAGCGTGGGTCCCTGGGTTGTTCTGGTGTGTGCAGAAAGGGAGCCTCAGGTCTGAGATGCCCACGTAAAAATTTGGCTCTGGCTACGCTGCCTGGGCAGCAGGGTGAGGAGTGAAAATGCTCAAGATCCTTGTAAAAACTCGAGAAAAACACAATTTTCAATAAAAAGGCCGAAGGAATGCACATTTTAAGAATACAAACAATGCATATTTTAAAAATTATTATAGTAATGTAACATTTTGAAGAATATTATTATGAATATTATTAAAATGCATTCAAATAGCTCAGGTTTTGAAGCTGAAATTCCAACCACAGGGCGGCAGCTGAGTCAAACAGAAAAGGCTGTAAGTGTTAAAAGGGGAGTAATAAGTAAACTGAGCTGCTTTATATTCCTCCCTGGTCCTCCCTGAGGCCCTCAAATGCAGGACTGCAGGTGAATGGGCCTCCTGGCCAACATCTCCCGTGGCCAGTTCTGAAGAGGTGTTGGGTCTCTTGTGAGCACTTTCTTCTTTTACAGCTTGTTTTGTGCCTCTCTGGAAAACACATTGAACAGAGACTTCACCACCTTGACTTGCTGTGCACTGGGGACAGTTTGAGACCCTCTCCTGAGAAACAGTGTAATAAAATGCTGACATGAGAGAGTAGCACCTAATTAAAAATAAAAGCATGGCTCCTCAAGGGACCTATATTTTCACACAATGTTTTCTGACATACCCTCTGTCAGTCTTTCCTTGCTTCAATCAGTGTTAATGACCTGAGTGCAACATCCTCTTCTCAGTCCCCTCCCAGACTTCTCAGGTGACATGAAATTCACTGGGGCATCTCTCTACAGAGTCTATCAGACTCCTTTGACTTTTAATCAGTTGAGGTGGAAGGCAGTCCTCCTTCAAGCACAACCTGCCCACCTGAAACAGAAAGAGCAGCAAGCACCCAGTGCCTTGCAGTAGGTTAAGGCTGTCACAAGCAGTGTGAGCTGGGCTGCCAAGTGACACGCACCCATTAGAGTTGTGGCATGACTGTTTTTTCCCAGATTTTGAAACAAAACACAAGGTATCCACGTTATCCCAGACTTAACCCTGTGTAAAATGCTGTGAGTACCGGTGAGGCTCCTGGTTGCCTCTTATTTCCTTGCTGGATGAGGTGGATTTGTTCCACAGGACATCAGGAGCTTGTACACTGGAGTAGCACCTCAGTTTCTGCATGTTTGGATATAAAACAACAGAGCAGGAGGAATTACTTCTGTTGACTGAGCTTCACAGGAGATGAGAGCAGATGTGTTTTCTACAGCCTGCAGTACTGCTGCAAAGCCTGTTGGGTTAGTGCTAAGCTGCTGGTGTCTGTGCTGATTTACCTCTTCATCTTGGATACAAATGATAAATTTTCGATAAATACGATAAATAAAACGATAAATACAATAAAAAAAAATACGATTAAAAAAAATAAATAAGATAAAACGATAAATAAAGATTAGTCTGCATATGTAGTCCACAAGGGAAAAACCATATAGCTAATGGTATTTTTGTCCAGCTGACTGTGGAGATAGCAATAGCAAACAATTGTTGTGAACAGCAACAGTTAAAAGATGCACTTGGAAATATGAATGCATTTGCAAAGTAATGTTTTCTCAAGAACAGAGAAGACTCAATTGCCCAGTTGTGCAATTCTCAATAGCCATGACTAGCCGTGATGGCTACCTCATCACAGCTTGGGCATCACATATAGATGGGGCTTCACTGAGATTTACAGCTGCACTTTCTTTTTTTTTGTTGTTTTGTTCCTTAGCTGAGGTTTGCACTAATGTAGACCTAGAGCTCCTACAACTCCATTGCAGTAGTTTTCATTCCTTAAAATGTTTTCCTCAGCAGTGCAATGTTGGCATCCTTTGATATTTATTTTCTCCCCATCTTTTACAGAGTTGGTTTAGGTAATTTTTCATTTCTTAATTTCATTTCTCAATTCTTCATATCAAGGATGGAACAAAAAAATTTATAAATTGTATATCAGCAATGAAAGATGCAAAGGCTCAGAGCTTACCTACCATTTCCCTTGTCCTCTCCACATCCCCAAAGCAACTCACGTACCACTTAGTTTTTTGGTTGAGACATTAAGGCAATTCTTCAGACTGTGAAAGCCTAAGACATTTCATCAGATTTATACAATTTAAGGCTAGTTCCACTGACCACAGTGGACCTTAACCATTGCACAGTAGACTGGAAACCTTGGGAAGTCTGGGAAAGTCTTGGAAAAACCTGGGAATAGCTCCATGTATCTAATTAGTAAATTAGTCTGGTCTTTTTCAGTAAGGTTCCTGCCACTTAGTGCTGCCTGCTAGTGACCTTTGTGAAATAAGCTCCAAGATCTTTGTGACTAAATTTCTTCACTCATAAAACTCAGCACTCTGTTAAATCCTTGTTAACAGTCATTTTGCTCTTAATTCTTCTAAAATGTAACAGCATTTGTATATGGGTGCTATATATCTAATGTGGTCTGGTGTATGTAACTAGACCATGGGTTTTCTGTCTTCGTCTCATCCAGATCTTCCTGGAAGGCATCTGGGACCAAAAATTTCTTGGGCAGATCTGTGACGAGGACACATGAAATCTCTTTTGCATCTCTGAGCCACAGGACATCCCAGAGTTAGTGCTTGCCCAGTGGAGTAGCACAGGTGCTGCCCCAGCTCTCTGCTGCTATGATTCTGGCTTTGGTGGAGCACTTATGGAGGTCCACTGAGCCAGCCTCTATAAAGTAGTGGGGTTGGAAACACTGCATGTTCATCTTGTGGATAAATACCCTTGTCATGTCTGTCCCTTCATGAAAAGCACCCTTCTTGGAGCCAGCTTCGATGAATCCTGCTCTTTGTGGGTGTTGTTTTCATTGCTCAGCTGTGCTAACCACAGTGTTTTCTCAGAGGTAGATGGGTAGGTAAAAAGTGTGTTGCAAGACGTATTTTCTAGCAATTAGCTTTGACCTATTTTGTTTACTGGCATCTGGACTGTTTGTAAATACCAAATTTAAAAAAAAAAAAATCTTTCCAATTTAGGCAGCTGTACCAAGCCCTCAGTGGTGTTCAACTGCCCTCAGAGGAAGTATAGGTTATTTCTGCATTAATAGCACTAGTGTGCTTGATAGGAGGTTGTAATGTAAATGTAGACATGTTCTTAATTTAATTAACTGATTTATAATCATATTCTCTTTTTAGGATTGTGAGATTGTCCCCAGAGAAGTTAAGGTGTTGGTGTTTGCTTGGTGTGTTGTAGTGCCACCCCCCTTGATCAGTGCCTTAGGGGGTTGTAAACTGCATGGGGTGAAGCTTCTGCTTGGTGGAACTCATGCTCTGGTCAGTTGCAAAGCTTCCTCCTTGTGTCTGACCAGAGCTTGAAACCCAGCAAAAGCTGCATTTGCCCCACTATAATAATCTGTAGCAGGCAGAGATGTTCCAGATTGCCAAAGGAAGGAAGAGAATTAGGATGCATGTGTGTGTCTGAGCATGCTTCCTGCTCACTGGGGAGTATTCTGCATCTTGGAGGGCACTGGTGGCCCCATATTAAAGATTTCAGACCATTCTCTGTTCCTTGGCCCAAAGCAGATGTGAGAATATGATCCCCTCTTTGGATTAGATGTATCTTAAATAATATAATCAGCAGTCACATTTACACTAGGAAATCAGCATCCCGGGTGAAGATGACACTTCTGCTTTTGTAGTGATGTTGAGTGCACATCGAAGCCATCAGCACAGCTACAAGTCAGTTATTCAAGCTTTGTTGCCAACCAAGTTTGATTGTTTTCACTACCAAAAGTCTTTAAGGAAACAACCAATTTCTGCATCTTTTAGTAGCCACATTCCTGGGTTTTGTCCCATCAACTGCAGAAGCTGCAGATTCTGGTTAAGATAATCTGCCTGTGGAAAGCGGAACAGTTGACCCTGTTTGTTCTGCCTGGGAAGATGCCAATTAGTTCTCCACTCGAGTCAAAATTTAACAAAGGCTTGAATGTTCCTGTGCTTGGTGCTCAACAAGATTGTTTATCAATTTACAGGGAGGCCAGGCTGCCTTTTCAATGTTCTGCTGGAGGTCTGCCAGCCCTAGTAACGGAGACTGCTCTCATTGTTTAAATGCCACTGGATGCGAGAATGGCAGACGGATGCCTGTTTTCCTTTCATTTTATGATGATCTAATTGCAAGAGATATATAATTCCTCGTTATGTCAGGGAAGTTGTTTCTTCAGCATCTGGTACTTCTCTGATTACAGCTGCTATCTGAAAATTAATAGGAGATCCAGCTTTCGTGTTAGAAATACCAGTGGGAACTGTTGTCTACATAAAGCCTGAGGAGACTTCAGAGTCTGCAAGAACTGGCTTTGTCAGTGAACATATAATTTTCTTTTCTTTTTTTCTTTTTTTCTTTTTTTTTTTTCTTTCTTTCTTTTTTTTTTTTTTCCTTTCTAACATCCTAGTAAATTACAGGCTTTGGTTATGGGTTGAAGAAATGTGTTCTACAAATGTTGTAGCATCTGTGTGCTGCTGTTTTTACTGCAGCCATTGTACAGGTCATTAATCTGATCTCACGTCGTAAAAATTTCTCCACCCTCTACATGAGTCTCTTTGTTATCATAACACTTCCCAGTACCTTGGTGCCTAACTCTGCTATGCTCCTTTATAATTACTCAGGGTAGAACAAGCCTTTTTCTAAACTCATCACGCTTAGCTCCTGCAGCAATGCTGCCAAACCCAGCACTTGCTGCATCTCTGTGGCAAACTCTGCATCCAGGAACATGCAGGGAGCTCTGGAGGGCTGCTCCTGGTGGCTGGGGAGGCATTTGGCCAACAATGCCATCCTCACTGGCCACTCAGCAGCCTGGAGAGGGGAAATGGCAGCTGCAGATGTTCCTACAGATGATACTTCATTTTCACCTTTCTAATCACTGTCAAATACCTCTGGAGGCACAGGAGCTGTTGCAGTCCAGGGCTGTGAGAAGGGAGTGGTTGATCAGAACCCTCCCTGCTCTGCCTGGGCTTTGGGGCAGGTCTGTAACAGGCAGTAACAGGGATGTCCAGCTGCTCAAAAGCTTACATGAAGTGAGCACTGCTGGGAAAACAATGGGACTTGGAAAGGGTCATCATTAGAAAATTCCCTGAGCATCTGTCCCCAAAGGAGGAGCTCATGGGAGCATGTCATGGTCAAAATCAGCACCTGGTAAGTTCAAAGGGTGTAGTCTGAAGTAATGATCTCCACCAATAAAAAAAGGTGAATTTGTCCAGCTTTTCATCACTGACAAGGGGACAGTGCTTAAGCTTTGCTGACCACTGGGCAAACTCTTCCCCCAAGGGGATGTGGCAGGTATCAGGAGGGGGATCTGGTTACCTTTGGGGAAAGGAGCTGAGGCTTTGACCTGGCAGAGTGGCATTTTCCAAGGAGGGGATGTGGTTCTTGGTTCTGAAGTGCATTGTGGCCCCCAGGCTTCCTGCCATTTTTCTAGGGCAGCAGCCACCATGGGCCCATAGCACAGGGATCTCAAAGAGGGCAGAAATCAGCTGGGTACCACCATCAGCCCCACAAGGTGGCTTTACTCTGCAGATTGGCTCTCCTGTGCCACCCTAGCCCATCACAGTTAACTTTCCTGGTTCTGTTGTCTAAGCTTCAGCTGAGCTACACCTTTTTCCAAGAATCCAAATAACCTCATGTTTTTCAAGCAGTGAGCCATGGTGAGGCTGAGGCACACTAATCCAGCAGCACTGTCCCTTGCCCAGGGCCATGGTACCAGCTTTAAAAGATTCCATTTTCCATCACAGTAAGTTGAAAGAGAAATGCATGGTGCTTACTGTTTGCAAAATACAGCTGCCAAGCTTCCTGAAAACTTCTGTCTAATCACGCTGGGGACTCTGTTAGGGTCAATATTTCAGGGATTGATAACCCATCTGACTGCAAAGTAAATGGTGCTGCTGTCCTGCCTGGGTCTGAGGTGAACGAGGTGTAAGAAGTGAAGCCCATGTTCTGTTTATCAGGGGTCTGTGACTAGAAATGGACTCTTGCCACTCAGCCCTGCTCCTACCAGCTCCACTTTCTCCACTCCTTACTGGCATGTGCACTTGCTACCACCTCTTGGCACAGTGGGAAGTGAAACATCTTAACAGTGGCTTGAATTTGGGCTTCAGACTAAAGACTGACTGCAATTTCACACAGACTTCAGTCAAACCAAGACCCCAGCTGAACTAAAAGGGGCAGGGGTTGGGGTGTGTGTGTGTCTCTTCCCTCAGGCAGAGTTTGCTCTAGGTAATTTTCCTTTTTCTCCCCACCCTCAAGCAGGGTGAACTCAGAGATCTGGCTAACCTTGGGGGTACAGGAAGACCAAGCCAAACCAAAAGTAGAAGTTTGTGGCTGGAAGGGAGGTTGGTGTTTGTTTCTTTGGCTGCGTGGCTTAAGGAGAGCTTCAGGTGAAACTGTTGGGCTGCGCTTCAGAAAGCCACAGATGTTTATTGTTGTCTCTGCAAGCTAGGAAGAAAAGAGATACAGCTTCTCCTCTTTTTTTGTCTTCTCCACAACCCATGTTGTGGGTTTGTTTAAGTTATGGCTCTGAGATGATTATTCTTGGCTGAGTACAGAAGTGGATATGCCCGAACAGGAGAGGCTGTTAGACAGTGAAGAAGCTTGTACCTCTGTACTTCCAGGGTTATGACCTCAGGTCTTTTCCCTGGGCTTGGGGACCAGCCAGAGACTTTCCAAGGATCCTCTGATACATAAATCCTTCTATTGCTTCTGCAGAGAGGCGCAGAGAACTGCCACAGAGATGCTGGCTGTACTCATCCTGTCTGGTGAAGTAAGCTCTAGTCAAGAGGTTCTTTTGTAAGGAGTCTCTACAACCTGGGCACTATTAAAATTAGTAGTCAAAAGCAAAAACTTAGCAGTTTCCAGACCCTGTAAAGCTTTGACAAACGTACGTAGGGAGACCTACATGGGAATTTTTAAGATATTACTGTCCTTGGGTATCCTCATCCATCTGCTAAAGGCTTCTGCTTCCACAGTAGAGAATGTCTGGCAGGTTTTTAGCCACTCCAACCACCAGTTTGGCATCTGAACCCAAACTCAACTTGCTAACAGCAGCCTCCTAGCTTAGTAGCCCTTGGCTTGACTCTGTAACACTGGTGAGCACTTGAACAGTCTTCAGGGAACAACCGGAGACAGGAATAGGCCTTAAGGAATACCATCATCTTTAGCAATGCCAGCCTGTGATGACCATAGGTCCTGGCTTCAAATCCCTCTAAAACTGTATCAGAAACTTTATGTTAATCCTCTATAGTCAAGTAATGATGCTTTACACTGATTCTAATAAAGTTAGCTTTGCAAGAGCTGCATGCCCTGGGTTCAGTGAATATAGTTGCGTTAGAATGAGGAGCACATGTTGTTTAAGGCATGATAACAGCGTACAGTCATCTCTTTGAAAGAATGATTCTGGCCTTGACATCAGTTTAGATCACAATTTTAATGTTTAAAAACTATAGAAGTAACAGAGAGATTATAGAACTTAATACATTTTTTAATTATTATTATTTACACACAGAAACTGAAAAACTGCATTTTTTATTTGGATATGAGCAGCACAAAGTATGGTGATGTTAGCAGGAGCAAAATGTTATCAATGACTCACTTCAACGATATATGAAGAGACGAGCTCCTATCAAGTGTACATCATTCAAACAGTATTGTTTATAGCAGATCTAGGTGAGCCTTAACATACCTCGGGACACTAAAACCAGGTTTCTATAAACACATTAAAGTTCAAGTCTTGTGGAAAAATACCTTTACAGTTTATATTTTGTTGGCCGTAACACTGAAAACAAAACGTACACTTGTATTAAATTGAAAAGGTCTGTAGAAGTGACTACCCATAGATTTTTTTTTGCCTCAAATTTGTGCTCATGGTGAAAGCAAACATTATTTCAAGTTTCATTTTCATCCAAGACCATAAAGTAAACATTGGGAAAAAAAAACCCCAACAATTATTTTTAGGTACATTTCTCAACCTCTGTTTTTCTGCAATCCTGAAAAAAAACCCCCACTTTTCTGTGCTTTATCATCAAGAAAGTCTATGCAAGGCTCTTGGAAGAGGCACTCTCGGTACATACACAACACTCCCCACCTCCCCTCATCCACACCCCTGGACACTATCTATCCCTCTGCCCATTGATGGGGTGGGATGTGCCAGCAGACCCTGGCCAGGGATGCTCTTGGCAGCCCCATGTGCTGCTCTTTTGGTCTCCTGACAGCAGCGTGCCTGGGTCTGCAGTGGAGAAGCAGGCACAGGCCTCTGCAGGAAGGGAGTGGGCTAGAAATGGCACAGATTGCTCTGGTTGCTGCCCACCCCTAGGCTTTAATACTTTTCCAAACAAGAGGCATTTCTGGTGACTGAAAATGGAAATGCTGAAATCCTGCCCTGCCTTGTGTTTGTCCTCCTTGGGTAAATACACGCCTGGATACAACATGACATAAAGCTGGGTCAGATTCCTGGCTGCAGTTTGCTATGGTTTCTGCAGAAAGCCTTTGCAGCACTTCACCAGCTGACCTCAGCTGAGGAGGTAAGGGGTACCTGGGTACCAAAGGGGCCCTTTACAAGAGAGATACTTTATCCAGCAGGAAGATTGGGTAACTTGCTGTTGAGAAAACAGGGATTCGTGCACTGGAATTATTCCTAGCAATTTCATTGGACCTTTTCTTTCTCTTGTTACATTAGCCACGTGATTGAATTTCAAGTTTAGGATTTAACTTGTGAACTCTTGGGAGAAAGGAAAGGATATACATTTTGCTAAATCAGAAGCGAAAGTATTTGTATTTCTATTAAAATTGTTGTTAATATGCAGAGCCTATCTCAACACTTCTATATCATAGGGGATAAACAACTGCAAAAATATACAGCATCCTATTTATTTACAATATATATATGTACATAAAAATGAAATTTCCTACAATACAACACAACTGCATAGATTTGTCTTCAGAAACATAGGCATGTGTACAATTTGTGGATTCTATGCCTTTCCAGCCCTGTATTTTTTATTAATTCATTGTCTTTTTTTTTTTTTTCTTCACAGTTTGTTACAGAAATCCTTACATTAGATACAAATAAAACATTCATTGTTTTGTAAATCCTAAGTTATAGGATTTTCCCGATGCCAAGGGCTCTGGGGAATTGCCCTGGCACCAGACAATAAAGCCATCTCACAGAGCTGCTGATGGAGCTGAGTACATTCTGCTGTGCCTTTCTCCTATAGGAACTGGGGTAGGCTGGTAAGACTGGAGGTGGGGACAACACCCCATGGAAAGAGTTTTGTGTTGACCAAGATGCTCTCTAGCCTTAATGTAAGGTTCAAGAAAAGAAATATATTCATTTGAAGATAAACTAGAGATAACATTAATTGTTACTGTTAATATTAGAGAGAGCTGTGGTACTATACATTGTAAGGCAGATGGACAGACACAACCCATACACCATTTGCAGGTGACCTGCTGCAAGTGGAGCACAAGCTGTGGGTTGGTACGTGGCTCAGGTGAGCAGCCATCAGGACTGGCTGGGCATCCCCATCTCTGACCTGGCAGGATGAGACCCACTGGTCTGCCCTGAGCCTGCACATGGGCTGGGCACCACTCAGTCCCTGTCAGCTCTACACAAGGTCTCTGCTGGTGCATGGATTTGGCACTGACTCTCTGACCAGGAGCAAACATCACCCAGGCAGATCACTGCTCCTGAGATACTTCTCCCAAATAACAATTTCCTCTGTTCTACCTACTGGGACATTGTGTTTGCCATTGGACAGAGAAGGGCAGGTGTGTTCTGCAACTGTAAGGGTGCTTTAAGCTCATGACTATTTTCTTTGCAATGTGTTGTGGACTGAGAGAGGCAGCAAGCCAATCCATTTTTAAAGTATAGGATTAACTTCTACAATGTCATTAGGAGCCCCTGCTTCTAATTAATCCTTCCTTCTCCCTCACCACTCAATTGTTGCTATTACACAAAGAAGAATTTTAAAGTATTTTGTTCTGGTTATTAGGAGCAATTTTTCATCCAGTCTATGACTTCTGCAGCGCTCACAATAGTGATAAATTCTCAATGAAAAGAAAGCATGCTACCACCTACTAAGTAGATACGGTACTCTGGATCCTAGTAATTTAATAACAGAGAAACTCCTACAGTATTTCACTGTGCTCTTAAAACCCTAGCTAAAATGTGGGACTTGTACATCGTTGGCTACAAGTTCACTATTTCCAAAGAACTGAATAACAGCAGTACATTTTACAGATAACCTCATACAAATATTGTCATCCATCACTGATGTTGACAGTTACAGCAGGGTCTATTGCATTCTGTTAAGAATGTATAAACCTGATGAGAAAACAAAAAGCACGTTATTTCACATTCATTACCACAGACATCAATAAACACATGATTCCTTTCCATAAATATCTATAAATACGATGCCAGTAAATCAGTCTAAGCAAAATTCTTTTTTTTTTTTTTTTTTTTTTTTTCTATTTTTCAGAGACACAGAAGCAAAGTCTGTTTAAAGACTCTGTATTTTGGGTATCTATTTTTCGGTCTCTAAGATATGCTTTGATGCTCCAGTACCTTGGGATTATTTCACTCTGTGCAAACACCCAGCTTGTTTTACTCCCTATTTATCCAGTAAAACTCCACTATACAAATCAAATGGGAAAAAGACAAAAGTGGAACAGCAAAGAGGAGAGAAAGGGATAGTGATGGAGGATATTTGGGAAAATGCAAGGACCTATCTATCTATCAGCCACCCAACATTCCTTCAAGTCGAAGGAAGCTGGATGCCAAAACTCAATGGTTGTTATTTTAAACATGAAACTACAGACTATGTGGGGGTGGGGTGGAAGGGAGATGTCGCAGTTGTGGCCTTGCAGGAACTCTGTGCAGCAGATCAGACCTCTAGCTCCTACCTGGGTGTTTGAAAATCTCTCCAAGGATCTCCTCCCTCACAGCCCTCCAATGAACAGAGCTGCACTGCTCATAAATCAGTAGTGGTAGAAGGATAAAGGAGGGAGAAAAGCAGAAGAGTCCTGGAGCACTATGAGGATGATAACACTGTACAGTATCCTCAGGTCTGAGTAAGGTTTTTTGGGATGAGATCCAGAGAGATTATAAGGCACCTCAAAACCTAAAATGTGACCCCAGCAAGCCGAGTCAGAGAATGGAAAGAGATGCTGGGATCCTGCTGCAGCAGAGGTGAGTGCCTGTGAAAGCAGAGCCACAAACTTACACCCTGAGATGGGAAGGTGCTTAGAATGAGCTGAGGTGATAGGATCCAAGCATGGGGTTCTTCCCTCCAGAGCTTGCCTAACACCTGGCCTTGTAAGCTATGGTATGGACATCTTCTTTGGAAATCATGGAAGGGACCAGTCCCATGAAAAGGTGGCACAGAGAGAACTGGTGATGTGCCCCATCCCAGGTGAGATGTAGCTGCTGGAAAGCATGAGCATCCTCAGCCCAGGAGTCCCAAGTAGCTCAGCAATTCATGTTGAATGCTGGGCTGGGGGGTGCCTTGGAGGAAGAACACTGCACGGGAAACCTTGCTGGGAGCCTATGAGTGAAAGCCTGAGGGGCCAGGAGGAGGACAGATTAAGGGTCCCCTACTCTGCAGTCTAGCAGGTCACTGTTCTTCCTACTGGGCTACTCCAAGGACTTGGGCTGCCTGTGGAGTCCACTCTGCTGTATATCTGTGTCACAGCTGGGTACTGGCAGAACTGGGTACCCTCACTGCCTGGGCCAAGGTACAGACATAGAGGTCTAAGTTTAATAAGTTTAGTTATTGCAGCATGAGCACTCTGCATCTCAATGCTCAAATTCCAGGGAAGGCCCCAAACTAACCTCTCTGCGTGTTACCCTCAGAAACCAACTTTCAAAGCCCAGAGGAGTGCTCTGTGGTCTCAGCTACCAGTGACTTCCAGCTGTGTAGGACAAGCCGATGGCAACTAAGGCAGTTCAATAGCTCACAGAAATCCCCAAAACCCAAAGTCGCCATCCCTAACCTTAAAAAGAGCAAGCTGCAGTGACAGATTCCTCACAGCTGATGACAGCTTCCTTCCACAGGTACAATGGGAGTCAGCAATGAACCAGGTACTGGGAAGAAGAGGGGGACTGCACATGGACACGTATGGCTCAGGCACACAGAGGGCATTGCTCAGCCCTTGGGCATCAGCAGGGCTGCCTTTAGCCATCAGCTCTTTGAGCAGGAGACAGGCTCATGTTTTGAGACACTTTTTAGCTCACAGGGTGAATGACACAAAGTGAACAGATTTATGCTACTGGCAGTGCACGAGTAGAAGATGTCTGCTCAGGATGGTTAATGATCACCTGCTTAGCGTTTGGGTCTCTACAGGTAGTTCTCTACACCAGCTGTAAGGCATTAGGCAAATGCTTATTTTGGGGACAACAGACGCAAGTTACAGTGTTTTTGCCAGGAGTAATTGAATGTTTTTTCTTGGAGAACCAATTGTCATGGAGAACCAATGGGAAATGTAAAGAAAACATGTCAAATATAAAAAAGTGTTTCTGTTTGTTTGAAGAAATGTGACAGATTTCAGTTTCCATTAGAAATCCAGTAGTTTGCTAAGTGAGTCAAATCCTGCTCCCACTGCTGTCAAAAACCCTACTGACTTCAGTGGGAGGAGGATAAGCCACAAGAGAAGAGACAGTCTCTATAAGGGATGTAAAAATAAATCCCAGAATGGAAAATGCATGAGGTATGATTAAACGTGTAGGTTTTGATAAAACTGGAGCTTATTTCATGATTTTTTTTTTTTTTCCTTTCTGAGAGACATAGGGCTAGTAAACAGTTTAATGCTGAAGAAAACACAGACTTCCTATGGAAATCTCCAAGTGTCTGCTTCTCTTCAGGCTCAAGTACTCATGGCTTGGGGTCAAGTCTGGTGCTGGTCAGGCTCCAGCTGAAGCATGCCAGGGGAATGGTGGCTGGTGGTGGTGGCTGTCCTTGTTCTGTTCCCTGCACACTGTCTCTAAGACAGACAGACAGACAGACACAGGTCTGTTCCCCAGAGCCATGAAAGGGCTGTCTCCCACACCAGAAGAGCAGAGAGAAGCAGCACCAGATTTAGGACCTTCCCTTATACAAAGCTTATTTACGCCTTTGTTGTGCCTTTAATGCCCGTATCTAGAACGCTAGGCTTACCCCCGTGAGGCAAATGGTACATGGAACAGCAACAGAACAAACAAACCAACAAAGTGGGTGTGTACAGTTGGAAAGCAGAGTTTTGGCTGAAGGCAGGGTGTGTGGGGAAGGGTGTGAACTGACATCACTCCAGTTGGGATTGATAACAGTGAGAGCTGCTGTGCTAGAGGAGCAGAGCTTACACTAAGGATAACAACAGAACAATGCAATTCGTGGGTGGAAAAGGGTAACCAAATTAATTGCAATGAGTTCCTATGAGCAACGCTGTATATACTCTTACAGACAATTAACACAGACTTTAGGCTGATTCGGTAACTCAGTATCGGGGGAGAGAGGGATATGACTGTTGGAAAAATGGGTCTGTTTTCTGCAAGAAAATACACCCATAACAGTATTTTCAGCACTGGGTAATCAGTATTTGGATTTGATCTGAGTACACTCACAAAAAATGGAATAGATAACAGAATGGATGGTTGCGATTTTGGTGTGTAGCTAGCAGGGTTGTCTTCTTTTCATAAGGAGGTGTACTTCAGTGGCCATCATCACTGCCTCCTGTTTGTACCCAGTCATAGATCACCAAGGGAATGCTCACAAGGGAAAAAACTATCCCTAGTGCCAAGAAAAGAGAAACCTGGAACACAAAAAATAGAGAAAATTCATGAACAAAAGGAAAAGGAAATTAATTCAAGTATGTTATCTTCTCCTCTTAAGGAGATTTATAAGGTGATGTATAAAAGCTAAAATGGGATAGCACTTCTGGTAAAGACAAGGTCCATAGATAATTAAACAGATTAGTGTCATTAGTAATTACTTGCTGAATACCAAAACCATTTTTTTTCTCCTTTCAATTCAATTCTTAAACACCGATCATCCCCAAGGAGGATTAAGCAAGTCTGTTTTTAGGACTGATGGGCTCTGCTCTTTTCAAAAGCTCAGGGAAATAAGTATGGAAGTTCAGCCCTCTCGTCTTGGGGTCTGTGGATGGAGCCACTAGTGAAACATGGACTTGCTTGCCTGCTCAGGGTAGGAAGGTCTGACCTTATGATGCTTCCTTATGATGCACACCCTGTTAGGACTGGGGATACATAGGAGTGTTGCATCTTTTCAGCTGCAGTGCTTTCTGGGGTTCTTAAGAAATATTTCCAAGGCCCATTCCCATCTGTTCATGCATGCCGAAGGGCTAACATTTCATCTGTCTGCTTCTGGTGGAAACAGCCCAAGTCTGGATCAGGTCCATTAAAACCACGAGGAATACCATAAACAGAACCTATTGCATCTGTTCTGAATCAACATCTTGCTGGGTTGAAAGTGCTGCTGAAGGGGGCTGGAGGGGTACCCCCGCCCTGCCAGCAGCTACAGATGTTGCAGAGCTCCCACTCCCCAGACAAGGGAAGAGCACCTTGCCTTGCTCAAAAGTGCCCTGCATGGTACAGCCCTGCCACCAAGAGACCCCCAGGACAGGCAAAGGAGAAAGGTAAGTAAGTACAGCTGCCAGCCCACGGAAGCAAGGAGAAAAAGTCATGCAAAGAAGCTCCCACATATGTTTGGATTAGCTACCGCTTTGCATCTAGCACATTCTAAGGAATGACAGGGTGAAAGAACTGCATTGACAGGGAAGGAATACATACCCAAATCTTCTGGGCCATCTTTGATGCATCCTTGTATACAATTTTTAAATACAACACTGAAGGAAGAATGAAAATCAGCATATTGGCAGAAGTGACTCCTGCAAAATTAAAATAAATGAGATTTGTTAGCCGTCAGCAACATCTAATTATTCTGTTGCTGATTAGCAAGAGTCTTTTATTAGTAGTATAAAACCAGGATACTGTACCTGCAACTCCAAAAATATCCTTCATGGTCGGGATAAAAATGACAAGCAAGTTGATGACAAGCAAAAGAGCAAGAGTAACCACAACGTGACGGCCTAAGTGAAATTTTGTTTTTTTAGCCAGCTCAAATAATGATGAACGCACCTGTAGGAAGAGAGAGATTTCTCTGTCAGGAATAGTCTATAAGCTGATTCAAGCCTCCCATCTTTAAGTGGGTCTTCCAGGGACAACCAGCTCTTCATACATCTGTCAGAAATTCTGGGGTCTCTGACCTAATGGCTTTTGAAATAATCTTTAAAATTAGCTTGGTAGTTCAAAACCATAGGTATACATGCATCTACAGCAGGAGAGCCCTCCCTTTCTAACATGCCTTTTGGGGTCCTCCTGCACTTAAAAATGAACTTCACCTCTAAGCCAGTGAAGCCATGTACAGTAAAGGAGGGGGCTTGTGGATTCAATTTAAAACAGATTTAAGACCAAAAGTGAATAATTAATTTCCTGCAGGGTGATTTTTTCCAGAAGTTAGTGGGAGTCTGCTGTGGGAAAAGGCCAAACCAAGCTCAAGCTCTTTTTGTAGCTGCAACATTGCCATCTTGGCAAAATCCTGCACTGTGGTTTGAAGGAAAGTGCCATGTACAGCCATTACCAGCTTCCAAATCGTGGAGAGCTTTTTACTTACAGTGAAAAACAGCACTGGCACAGTGAGTATCACTGCAGTGATCACAGCCAAGCGCACGGTCAGGATGAGGATGTCATCTTTGCTCTGGTACTTGTGAAGCAAATCTGACTGCACAGTGTCTATGGAAAAGACAGTATGATAAGTCCTCTGGCAAACAGGCAATCTGTTCACAAAAATCACTGCTTAAAAACAGCCTTCTTGAACAACAAGTGATTTATCTGCAAACAAAAGAGTATGGAATGAAACATTCTTGAGTTAAAACAGTGCTTTGAACCAAATCCTAATGATCCCATTATTGCAGATTAATCCTTTGGAGGCCTGATTTAGGAATGTATCCTATTCAAGACAGCACATGCCTAAGTCTAAGGTAATTTTCACTACAGGAAGGACAACAGTGAGACATACGCAGAAGCTTGCTTACATATATATAAAAAATAAGTAAAGTGAAATTAGCTATTTCTAATTGGTTCTGTGGGCTTTTTTTAAAAAATAAAAAGTTTCAAATGATATAAAAATAATCACATGCATTGCAACAGCTAAACTTAATACAGACTGGAAGGTTTTGAGCTAAATTAATCTAAACAGAAAACAAACTTCCAGCAAAAAGCAGTTGCCCTGCTCTCAACCAGGAACAAAGCCTATCTTGGGTCATCTCTCAGCAGGACGTTCTGACATTTGCACTCAAATCTCTTGGCAGCTCCTCCGAGGGCTGCCCTGATGTTTTTTTCTCTTGAACCTGACACCCCCTCAGCAGTGCCTGCAGCTCAGCCCCACGTTGGCTGACAGCCCCAGCAGCCAAGATGTGCTGGAGGGGAGCCTACTGGGGAGGTGCTCGTGATATTTTAATACAACCTCCTGCAAAAACTGTTTCCTTGAAGCTGTTATAAGTAGTGCAAAGTGGGTCTGTGTGTGCTAACCAAGAGGAAAACCAAGCTGCTGAGGGAACTATGTGTGTGCTCTGTAACTTTTCAATATCTAGAAGCAATAACCTAAGGGGGCAGCTGTTAAGCACGCCACAAAACATACTTGCTGCTCCTTTTTAAGCTAATGTTTTGTTTCTGCCTGCTCATCTTCGAAAGCTGGTGGTAAAACACAACAGCTCTTACACCAAAGCCCTTAAAGGGAACTTGGCGGCCACATCTAGTTTGAAACCTTTGGCACTAGGTAAAACCTCCTGTATTCCTGGAGGCACAGAGATCTGTCCTGCAGCAAAATGCCTGTGCTCCCCCCAGGACACCCTTATGGGCAGAGACCACGGGTCAACACCACGTACACAGTGCTCGAATCCCCACCAGGAGAAAGAAACCACTCTCCCACCTCCCTGCAGATTAGGAGTGGGGTTTTCAAGCCGGGCACATGCACAGCTTCTGAGACACAGAGCTTACTCTGCTCCTGCAAGCACAGACTGCAACTTCTGTACCGCTCACGGACTGCAGCCAGGTAGGAAGTGAAGGGCAAGGCTTACAGTTGAAGGTCTGTTTTCCTTTCAGCTAGATACACCACAGAGCCCAACCACAGTGTGACCTTTTAGGGGAAGAAAAACACCTCTTTTCTGTAATTCTGCAATGTAAATATAATCATCACTGCAACACTTTTGAGAACACAGCAAATAGACAAGTACTATTGGTGTAAAGAAGAAATGGCCACAATAAAAATGCTGTTCTTACCCAGGTAAGGGTAGAGAAGAGGGTTAGAAAACTGTAAGGGAACATATGAAAGGTAAGGTCTCATCAGTCTCAAGGGGAAGAAGGATCAAAGTGGAGGAATTTCACATTCCTTCAGTGTCTTTTTTTTGCTGCTTCTTATGGTGCTGACCCCCGCAGAAGCCCCGGCAGAGCTGCACAGCTTCCACCCACGGGCTCTTGGCTCTGGGCAGCAGGGCCGCCTGATATGGGGAGAGGCACACGAGACACCCCAGGGATTCCTCCGCCATTCCCCCTCGGGAGGGCCAGAAGGACGCAGCCCCTACCTCCTCCATGGACTCCAGACCCTCGTCCTTGAGGGGTGTGGGAGATTCCCAGAGAGGAGCACCACGGATCTGCCTCCTCAGACCCCTGGGGCAATCACATCAGAATCTCCTCCCTGCCAAAGCGAAGGGGTCCATGCTGATTTACACCCACTTGCTCCCTGGGGATGCTAATTTGATGCATTTCTACAAGAATGTGTTAGACAGGAGCAGTTGGATGAGAATGGCTGTTGCTGTTGTCACTTGCAATGTATTTGCAGTTTTATAGGGATAATTAGAACAGATGACCTCAAGTTACTTCAACACATGCAGACTTGAGGCCTCATAAGCAGAATGAGAGTCTGAGAAAACAAATATGAGATAAGTGCACCTTTGGAAAAAAAACCAAAACAAAACAACACGCCACATTTCATATTTACTTATTTTCCTTCTTTTGTAGTATGTGGCCCACAAGGAACGATAATCATGAATGAGGAGATTGTAACAAAAAGGTCACTTGGAATAGGATGGAGAAGACTGGTGACCTTTTGGTGACTCTGAGGTAAAAAGCAAACATCAGTTTTGTCATCTGTCTTGTAACCCCTTAATGGTCCATGGAAAAAGAAACTACTTTTCAACGTTCCCATTATAATGGAACATGGGAGTAGCTTTCTGGGCAACATTAATATTTTATCCTACTTAATAATTGTGCTTTTAGAGTATACATGTTATATCCTTTAGTGATACAACATACTTTGTCTCTTTAAATGAACTGATATGCATGAGAGAGTGTACAAGTCTTGGACACTGAAATGGCCATCATTTGGCAGCTGAGCTGGGACAACACTCAAAGCTTCCCCAGCTTCACTGCCAGTAGATTTAACCAAGTCCTGAAGGGGTCAACTTTAGGGACACAGGGGAAAATTTCTGGTCCTTCACCTCTGATGAAAGCATCAGTGAGAAAATTGAAAAAGCTGTGATGGATTATTTGATACTCACTTCCTGGGACCTGCTCTCAAATCTCTCTCATTTTATGCAGATATGCACGCTTCAGTCATTACCAATGTGCACAGCATTCAGGTGAGGAAGGACCTTGGAATGAAAAACTTAGTGTGGCCAAGCTAATCCCCAGTTCTGTTAAACAAAGCTTTCACCCATATTTTGAATATGCCTTTTGCAAATACTACTTTTACTTGTGTTTTTCATTGACAGGATAAAAGGGGGAAAAATTTGTATGAAATAATATGAAAACTCTAAGGAATATTATTTGAAAATGCTTTTATGATTTGAAAATGTTATTTTTTTTGGTAAGTGGATGTGAGTTTCCTTTCCATCTGGGATAAACTACTGGTTTCACATGTATTCCCTTTCTATTTTTTGATCAGTAGAGAACTGAATACTTACTGTAGAAAGTCAAATAGCCAAATAAGGCCGTCAGCAAGTACATCACAAACATGGCAAAAAATGAGATATTTGCAACCATCTGCATTTTTTTCTGTGAACGGCTGAAGAAAAGAAAAAAAAGAACACATGAATATGGCTGGGCTGGATTTATTGTATAGCTGTTTAAAAATTTACTGTGTCTTTGCATAAACATTGTAATTCTTGAGAGAACCATTAATGCCTTTTATTTTTGAACAGGAATTCACTGACAGCTGCACAAGGAAGAAAAGGACTAAGGAAACAGACCCTACTTGGAGGTTAGGTCAAGAACTGGTGGGTCTGCCCTATTGCTCTGCTCCCTGGCCATACCACCTCGAGTGAAGGGTCAAGCAAAGTGGAGAGGGACTGCCCTTAAACACTTCAGTAATTAAATTAAAAGGCCAAAATAAAGGAAGAATAAAATTATACACAGGAAAAACCCAACATTCTGAATGTTTGCAGAGGAAGATTTTTGTCCCCATGGGTAGAAAATAATAAATGTATGCAGACCACTGTAGACCTGTAAAATAGGCCAACATGAAGTGTCAACATTTAATTTTTTGGTATTTGTTCTGAAATATTCACACCCTGGCACCTGAAGTCAGACTTTTAAACCCACACAGAGATGCTTTAAATAGGCACCTGGGAACCTGCTAGAGTGCCTGAAAATTCAAAGCCCCCAGAACCTGAGGGTACCCGTGGGCCTGACTGACCTCCATCTCTCCAGTGGGGCTTTTCCCATCGCCCAGGACCCTGTTGCAAACCCTGGAGCCGCCAGCCATGCTGCAGCAGGGCCAGTCTCCAGCTCCCCACAGCCCTGCCCAGCTGGAGGTGTCAGCGAGACACCAGCAAAGGGTTTTTAGTACAGGCAAGCTTGAAAATCTTTGTGGTTTTTTTTGGTTTTTTTTTTTTTTTTCCTGGTACTGCAGCGAGTTTCACTGGAACAAATGCCGCTAGCTGAACACACGCCTCTCTCTTTTGCCAAATAACAACAAGCACATCTTGGCTCTCCCCAGGCTGCTGTGTACTTCCAGAGAAAACTCCCAAAGCATTGCATTATCCTCAGCCTCCCTCACCCCTGCCCGGGAGGGCAGATTTCCTAGCTGACAGCCACACTCGTTAGCTTGTTGAGTCTTATTAAAGCACATCTCCTCCGAATGGCACGAATGACTCAGAGCATCTCTGTGCTAACATTTTCCAAGCAAAGCAGTTCAAAACAATTAACTGGGAGGGGGGAATAAAATAAAATAGAAGAGAAAGGCTTACCCTTTAAGTTCACTGTAAATCGGGAGCACTGCTGGGTGGCACACAAATGCAAAAGCAATGGTGGGCAAAGCGTACACGGTCTGTTCAGAAAGAATGTCAGAAAAGAAGTTAAGAAGCATTTCCCTCAGCAGTGTGAACAAATGATCCACGCTCAACTACCTCACCTCCCAACTCTCCAGACTCTTCAACCAAAAGTCAAGAGCCTTCAGAGAAGGCAGAAGACCAGTCACTTAGCATGAATTCAATGGAATACAGAGAGCAGTGCTCTTCCAACGGGAGGACAAAGTTTTCAGCTCGGTGACAGGAGCACTGTCCTGACTGCTGACAGAGCACAGTGCTGGGTGGATGCCACATGGCTGTTGGTTTTGCTCCCTGGGTTTCTCTGCCACTGTTACTGACACTTTTTACATGTAAGAGAAACGTATGGTGGGTCACCACTGTGCTACCCTGCCTTGGCATGGAGAGGGGTGCGCAGCTATGGCTGAGGTTCTGAAGAGGAAGCCCAAACCCAGACCGTAAGGAAAGAGAAGAGGAATGCAGGACTTACAAATAAATGGATATTTCAAGGTACCAGAATGAGTCCCTTCCTTTCCCAGGCCAACAAAAGGGCTAGGAGGGCTGTGGAGGGAACATGCTTTTCCTTAGGGAAAGAGAGAGACCGTTATGTCATCAGGAAGCATGGGGGGGGCCTCTGGCGGGGACCTCACCCCCTTTTCCACCAAAAACTTGAGGGGGTTTCAGTCCTTGGGGTACAGTCAAACCTCGCAAATAATCTCAGTGCCCAAGCATTTCCATTCTTCCCAGGGAAGAGGTACAAGCAAAGGTCACACAAAAACCAGGTCCCTCTCTGAGGACAAAATGAGTGTCCCTGTGTGCAGCTCTCCCTGGCCCTCTGAGATCTGCTTGTGCTGGCCACAGGCATCCACTTCCCACAGAAGCCATCCTGGGGTATGGCCCAGGCCTGGCACATTCAGAAAATGCACTGGTTGCTCTCCTATGGTCCTTCCTCACCCAGGCCTGTGCCATCTCCTCTGCCTCCCCCACAACATGCTACTGTTGTGGAGTCTCCATCTGTGGAGATGTTCTGAAGTTGCTTTGACATGTTGCTGGCTCTAGGCGGCCCTGCTTGAGCAGGAGGTTTGGGCCAAGATGACCAGGAGGGCCTTTCCAACCTCAGCCATCCTCTGATTCTGTGAAATTGTCTCTCCTCTGTCACAGCAAAGTCACTAAATTGATCAGCAAAATGTTGGCCCCAAGGGCAAATCCAGAGTTCAGCTTCAGCATGTTTAGTTCAGATGGAACAATCCTTCCAATGTGTGTCCACTGACTCTGAGGCAAAGGCTGACTTGAAGGCTATCTAAAGTATACCTACCCCTAAGATACTCTAGAACACCAACTAATTCTCTATCCTTCACACCAGATCTGGGCTGATGGCCGCTTCCAACTAAAGAAAAGCACTCACATTGGCTTCTTTGACTGAAGATGGTAGGATGAAGTTTAAAAAGAATTCATTTTTGCACACACATGATGTACATGTGTGTTCCCTATGAATGCAACTGTGATGCCCGAGGACCCTGCCCTGCTCTTCAAGGAGCACTGCACCCCAGCACAGCTGACAGGAGCAAATCTCCTGCTCCCACAGCCACAGCCAGCTTCTCTTCCCCATTCTCTTGGCACAACTTTTCCTGCAGCTGTGTGGCGACTGAGGAAAACATCCAGCTGAAATGCAATCAAATTTTTGCTCGATTAGCTGTCGACTGTATCCTTTTTCTGATCCAGTTCAACACATGGCTACAGAGACACGTACCCTGTCACAAAGAAGTGGTTTGTGTGCAGGACAGAGGGATTACTTGTGGGCTTTGGTTGCAGGAATGGCTTGCTCAGCCACTGCTGATCTACAGCCGAAAGGAGCAGTTGCAGCACGGGTAGGAGGGAGAAGAAGAAAGGAAAACTGCCTCAAGGAAAGTGTTTGTTATCTGATGGTAGCTTCTTTAGACCATCTACTACCAGGACAGAGCAAGACCACAAGAAGGTACATTCAGTATGGCATCTCCGTAAGACTGGGCAAGGACATACATTGTGCTTTCACCATTGGAAAAAGGTGGAAGAGAATGGACGAATTGAGAATTGGAAGCATGGAGAATTAGGCCCTGTGTTGTGCTGATCAGATTAAGAATACGAGATGTAGGTGCATATATTATGTGAATTAAAAATAAGTATTATAAAAAGAAACATACCTTGGAATTAAGGACAACATACTTTGTCTTACACAAATGTTCGTATGCTGAGCTATTTGATAGGATAGATGATGTTGCATTTAGTTGAGATCCACCACAGGGAATTTGAAACTTCTTGTAAATAACCTAGAATGAGAGTTGCAGAGAGCTATTTGCTAAAAATAATAATAAAATGCAAATTCAAATTAAAACATGAGAGAAACTGTGAATATCTTGTCAAGTAACTCTCATCCAACAAAGAAAGCAAGCTGAACTTACCACTATCAGGAAAAATACCATGCAGCTTAATGAAAACCCACTGGTATAGCCAAGATATCCTGAAAGAAATTAAAAAGAAATCTGATGCAAAAATATTTTATTAGCCATATTTTGGTTTTTACTTCTTTTTTAATACTTCCGGAAAAGTTTAAGTGTGTTATACATTCCATATGTACTGTGAGCTTCTAGACAGGATGAAAGTATGTCCTGTTGACACGAGAGTCTCCCATGTTGCAAGCCTCCCAGCTTTTACACAGACCTGAGCTTTTCCTGGTTTGACTTCCTGAGGAGGGTCACCTTTATGGCAGTTTAACTAATTTTACTTTTGAAAGGGGCTGTGATAATTGCAACAAAATTGAAAATGTGCAGTTGCAATCAGAACATCACCCAGATTTCCTCATACAACACATGTCAGCTGAATACAGGTTATTTTCTCAAAAGGAAGATCCCAGCAGGACTTCAGTGCCAAAAATTGTTATATGGGTTTAGAAAATACATTGTGTTGCTCCTGGCATCTCTGTGGACTCAGACACATTTAAGAATGCAATCCTCTATACGTATTTTACTTCAAAGCCCAATAACTCCAATTAACCTCACCATGAAAAAATCTGCAGCTGATAAGAAATAAGTTAATTTTTTGTAAATTCATTATTTGTTGGGTTATTTTTACAGGCTACACATAAAATATAATTGCCTTACGAAATGGAGACCCTCTTAACTCTATCTTTTAAAATCAGTTTACACAATTGCATGGAAGAACCAGGTGTATGCTGAGTTCAACCATTGCAACAGTGTAAGCCTACTTGTTTCAAAGTGCTTAAAACACAGTTTATTCCTTGTCCAGGGAGGCTGCTTAGATTACGATAAGAGAATTTTCTTTAATAGTGGAGTTGTCAGTGTGGATCTTAGTGGCATGATGTCTGGGCTCCTTTATTTTACTTCATTTCCACAATGGCATTTGCATCTTACCTAGGTTCTTAAGTAGACATAAAGGGAGGATTATACCAAACGTCACTGCGATAACAAGAAGCCGCCCATCCACGTACCATGCTCTGTATAAAACATTAAAGAGCAACCACCATGAGCACAGCTTAAACCCTCTCTGGTTTTCCTCATACTCAAGTCACCTTCCTTGATTGCTGTAGGTACAGAACTATCTTTGGTCTCCTTACCCTACAAGCTCCTAAAGAAGGAGATGTGGGGGCCACATCTGAAATTTGTAGAGTCAATAAGTATCCAGTCTTTCAAACAAGTCACTGCCCTGCCTCTGATAGGTCAGATTTTCATGGTCACTAGATAAAACATCACTGTGGACTTCAGTGAGTGGGACTGAGAAGCAGAACACCCTCTGTAACCTGATGTAATCCACCCTTTCAGACCCATGCAAAGGGCCACACGTACACCACAAGGGGCCACCACGATTCATTTGCTAAAACACCCAGGCATGTTCCTGGAGCAGCAAACCAGGCTCCTGTGGGTTGGCATGGACTTGCCAGCCCCAGGCTGTATCTCCTTCTACAAAAGTTCTTTAAATCCTGCTGGAAAGCAAGAAAGGGGAAAAGGAAAACGTTAATGACATTCTGTATGACCTATTTCTACTTATAGGAAAAGGATTTCTACCTTGTTGTGCACCACAGCACACCATATAGCCCGATGCAAAGAATATTTACAGACATAAAGAAATACCATCCCTCTATTAAAGTAGTTGGTAAACGTCAAGGTGTGATAAGTGGCAGAAATCAAAGTATAATATTCTGCCATTGCAATATGCTGGTGTCAAAGAATTTCATACTACAGACATCACTTCAGTGGCAAAATCCCGTAAGATGCTATGAATGCAGGGAAATATATGATATCTTAAGCTTGCATTGTTTCCAAATTCTTCAAGTGTTGCTAACACAGTAGAAGTTTATATCCTATAATGAGAGACTTGTATAAATTACAATTCTTCATGAAACTCTGGTGTGCAAAGAGAGAAGCCATGGGTGACTCTTGTCTAGATTTTTATTCACCCCCTGAGGTATTCCTGTGAAAATCTACTTTAAAAACATAATGACTATCCAGTACTTAAAATAACTTATCAACAAATGCTTAAACTTATCTACACAATATTAACTTCTATAATCTATTCACCAAAAGTATTTCAACTTACGAAAAAGTTTCGTCTTTTCCCATTAGGAACTTTATGGCAGAAGGCAGCTCATTTTTCACTATGAAGAGATAGCTCAACATTGCTGGAGGAAGAAGATAGTCAGTTTAGAAAATGGGTAAGACACTTTGAGGAACGAGTACAGAGAAGCATCTTGAACCTCTTCCTACATCAGCATCTGATGAGAGAAGACCTCAAACTGTAATTGACTGCAAACTACTGATTATTCAGTTTAAAGGGCTGGATGCAAAGTGTTAGGCACAGCTGTATTGAGGAGCATGGTGATCCCAAGATGTCGCAAAGAGAAAGAGGAACCTGACTGGTTGGTAGCTGTAACATTATTAAGATGTTCCTGGGTTTTGTTTTCCAACAACCCTCATCTCCTTTACCTCCAATGTTCTGAAGAGATGTAGATCCAAAGACAATAATTTTCCCTGGGGTACCGAAGAGCTGCTCACCCAGCTTCTCATACACCATGCATCCTGTATGAGACGAAGTGAGGAGAAAGGTAATAAATACCCCAGCAAAAGCTGTTGAGTCAAAACACTTCTGATTCTTTTTCAGCAAACCACCCATCTGTGCAGCCATATCTGCCCTTTGCAAGGGAATAGAGAGCTCTCTTGTAACTACTAAGGCTGAAACTTGTGTAGGAATGTTGACTTGACATCTATAAATGTTATTATTGGCCACCAATCATTTTTGAAATTGAAGCTCTTAGTGAGGCTATTACATTCCTTTAATGAGTCTGTCTGTACCCCTAGTGACATGTTAAATTCTGGTATTCCCATTTGGAGCATTAGGTTTGTGCCTGCAGTGAGAGTGACGTGGAAAACCTCCTCTCCAGAGCAAACTTGCTACAGCAGGATCCACAAGTCAGCACTGGCAGCCTGACCGTGGTGCCTTGCAGACACACTGCCTCAATTCTGCACTTTCACTTGCTTTGACTAAGTGATCCAAATGAGGGCAGCCACTCCTTTGCAGGGTGGCTTTACAGTTCCTAACGAGGAAGCCTTAACTTGTGAATTCTCAGTGTGGTTTGTTTTTGGTAAAAGCAGAGGAAGGTGGAAAATTATAACTAAAACTTCTTTTGAAATATCTGTCAAGCCTGAGAAACTCCTCTATTAATTGGTCTGTGCTTCTGTTTGATTATTTTTTTTCCCATGGTTACAACTCAGGCTGAAAAGAAGACAGCATTGGAGAGATGGTGAGATACACGAGAACAGAAAGAGAAGTATTGCAGATGCCACACTGTACAGACGATTTTTAAAATGCATCCCATCTTTTGGTTTTCTCTCTGTTTCCTTATAGCTGACATTTCTGCTTTGAAACTTGTATAAACAATAAGTTTGAGCTTAAATATACCAGCAGTATAGAGACTAGGGCTTAGATTTGAGGAACTAACATGGCACAAATGTGTCCACAATTAAGCATAAGTGCCTAATTTAATAGGCAGTTGCTGCCATTATACATGCTGTAACAGTGAATCACGTGTGTCCAAATTATATATTTAAATATGACATCATTTTTGTGAACAGATAGCTCTGAAAATCTGGTTTCTGAGATTGTTACCTAAGGAAAGAGACTTGGACTTCAGAGAACAGTGACATTTAACACTGTAGACAACTTCTAAATTTTGTGTTTAGAAGATATTTTGCTTATTGATACATTTCCCTCTGTGGAGGAGCTGTTCCCTTTTATCTTATGTTAGGAAACCTCTTGCTGCACCCCAAAAGCTATCAGGTACTCCACACTAAACAGTAAGAACAAGCTGTATTTCTATGTAAGCTCCACCACAGGCAAAGCCTCATTATATTTCATTTGCAGCTGGTTTTGTAATGAAAAGAAACCATATGAGCTATTCCTTCTAGATCACTGGAGACATCTTTTCATGGTAGCAGAATTCACTCTTTGTTTTAAGTTTTTCTCATTACAGTGATAATGCCATGACATAAATTCATGTTTATTATGGGCTTCTGTCCCAAAATATATTGCACCTTTCTATTGACCATGACATCTTAAATTACCTGTTTCCCTTGAACACACCAACAGGAGATGTATTGAATAAATAGACAGCAGTGTCACCGAAACCAAAAGCACCCTACAAAAGAGTGGAAAATAAAGATTACTGTAAGAGCTGATCTCTAACATTGCAATATTTAATGTCAGGTCATATTCCTGCTGACTCTGATGATTTTTATACTCTTATGAAAATACAAAATGCCCTAAAAATATGTATGATTCACATGCTTTATGCAGTTCCACCACACCACTGTGGAGGTAGAAAGCCCTGCCTGCAGAGAGCACCACCCAAGTAAAACTCAGCAGAGCTGCAGAGTACTGCCCGCTGGCATTACACCTCCCCATGTTGAAGGAGGCAAGAATAAAGACGTCTTTTCAGATAGGAATAAAGGTTTTATTGGAGCAGGGATGAGCCAAGTATGTCCTTCACCACCCACTCTCAAGCTTTTTCTTTTCAAAGGGAAGTCCTCTATTTACAGATTCCCATACCAAATGGAAACATCTTTACCCCAGGCAAGCTTCATATGCTACTTGGGGGTGCCCAAATGATTCTTTGGGTGCTTCCCAGGTCCACGGAGAGGGGAGAGTAGGGAAGTTAATGCTCAGCTGGCTTCTCTTGGGAATAAAGGTGGAAACCTAAGGTTTATACTTTGTCCAGGTGGGAACTGGTGTTTGCTCACTGATGTCACTCCTGATGTGCCATCCATAATTTGACTTCACATAGAAGAATTGTAGGAAGTAATGACCAAACTGTTTGTGTGGGGAGCTTGCTGGCACAAATGATAATTAGTCAGTGCTAGAGGCTAAGTGCATAAAAACACATTTCCTCATTGCTCTATGTCTTTAAGCCAAGCACCATGTGTGCCTTCCCCTCCAACACTGACACACAAAGACCTGATGATGTTTTCATGATGTGCATGAAGAGCACTCAGACAATCTGTTGGCAATTCCTCTCTTTATTATGACAGCTACCCTCAGGACACCGAGAAAAACAAGCCCAAAATTTAACAGAAAACAAGCTGCTGCCATAAATAGGCAGCAACACATCTTTTTCATAGGAATACATAGAAGAAACAGGATGCGAAGCCTCCCACCTCTAGTCCCCCTTTTTATTATTTTAAACTAGAAATACTCATGGAACTTGTGGAAATAATGGGACACAAGTTTCTCAGGGGCAGAGAAGCAGGGTGAAACATAAGAGGAGGCATGACAATTGCCTTTTTTGCCAACAGAATGATGTTTGACAACAGCAACACCCCTGAGACAGCCCAAAGGGAGCTGTACTTCAGGGTGCCTCTACCTCAGGCAGGTAGAGAATGGAAGGGAGATCGTAATGCCTGAGGTCACTCTGCTCCATTTTTAAACACATTTGCCAAGCCCTGCTCCTGTCTGCCTCTCTTACAGAGCCACTACACCCCTGTCTGCCTGGAGACATGATGCTCACAGCCCCGTGTGCTTGGCTGACTCACTCCCAGCCCCAAATGGCTCTGGTTCTGCATGCCAGCATCAAGTATATTTCAATCTTAAAAGCTCCCGTTTGTCAGGCACTGAGATCATGGAGACTTTGCAGAGGTAAAAATAACACTCTCAACCAGCCAGGTATTTATCTGATCTGCTGTCCTTAGCTCCCCATAGGATTCTTACAGAGACACTTGGCATTTTCATTAGCCATGTATGAAAAACTTGTTTGTGTTAGGACTGCGGTATGGACAGGGATCCTGATGCCAGAACCACCCCTTGGAAAGGAATGAAAATGTCCATGCCACTCGCTCTGCACAAATTCAAAACAGAAGCAGGGGAGCTTGCGTTGCAGTCCTGAAAGCACTCCCCTTCTTTTTATTTTGCCTACTTTTAAAGAAATGCTGGCAGCTATGCAAGCAATCGGTACATGCAAAAGTCACCTCCCTCCAACAAATCCAGAATAAACAGTTTAGGGCAGGGAAACGACACAGTTCTGGGAAGAACAAACTGTTCCTGCGATGCCACGGCTCTTTGCTTTCAGCTGAAGCATGTGCTGTCCCCAGCACTCTGTGGAGTCCCAGGTTTTGGGGCGAGAAGACCTGTGAAGCTCCAGCAGTCACCTGCCTCATTGCTCAGAATGGCTCCAAACCCCCCTAAGGTACTGGAGAGAGAAAAGCATGGCAGAGTATGGGATTCGCCACTTGTAGAGTCTGCCAGCCTGACCTGAGTTTCTGGAGCAGTCAGGCTGTGGTTTCATGACTGCTTTCGGCCAGACCTAGCAGAATTGGCTGCAGAAGGCAGTATGAAAAATCATTTGTGGTCTCATACTCCTCTAAAAAGCTCCTATACCTCAGGCAAGGTTTTTCAGTTCATGTGAAGTGCCAGGCTAAAAGCAGAAGGCACCTTGCACTCAGCAGGCCCATCTGTCTCTGCAATGCCATTCATCACTCTGGTCCCAGCTCTCCAGGGTGAAAGCCCAGGCAGTGACAAGTACTCCTGCCATCCCTATGTAGTTCTGGACCACCTCTAACCTCCCAGGCCTTTTGTGCCATCTTTCTGCAGCAAGGTTTTCATCCTTTCACATACAGGAAAGGATGCTCTCCCTTGGTCTAAGCTGTAGTTATCAACAATATAGGGATTAAGGTCCTCTGAATTCCTTCCTGATTTTTTTCCCCTAGAAAACATGACACTTTGCTATGGAACTAAGTTATGCAAATAGAATGTGAGAGTATATACCCATTGCTATGTTTATTTTGCATGTCTTATGGCAAGAATATAGGATCAGAACTGATCCAGGTGCACATTTCACCTGTGAGAATGGAAATCCGACTGAATCTACTTTGTTAGCACTGAAAATGCTCCTTTAATTTTTCTGCCTCTGCTTTCTCCTTTTCAGAGATGGTGCATGCCAGTGCTGGATAAAGCAACCTAAAAACTTTCCAGAACTGTGCTTCTCAAGAGTAACGAATGTAAGTGCTTCCTCATGTGCAAAAAACAAATGAAACTATTGCTGGGATTCTCTTTAATTCCTTGTAAAACCGAAATGGTTCTAAGATCTACCGGTGATAGCAGTAGCACAACTATCTTTTTATGGGAAAAATGCACAAGAGTGAGAAAAAAATATAAAACTAATGGAATAAGTTTAACTCTAAGATTATTGCATGATAAAAGAACATTTAAAGCAGTTTAACTTTCAAGCATAACTACAGACATCACATTCAGATGCTCTATCTCCAGGCTTCAAAGGGGAAAGCTCTGCTAACTTGGTCAGTTAGGTCCTGCTAACTTCCTTACCTTTGATCTCAGCAGGCTGGTCTACCTCCAAGCCAACAGCTCTAAAGGCATTATAAAGCTAACACAAACAATTATCCACTTTTAAACCCACAGCTAGTTCTGTAGAGAATAGTGTTATTTAGCACATACAATCTCTACATTCAGGGTTGGGAGTTTTGCGCACAGTATTGGTACATGTTTACACAATCACAGCTTGGCCCAAGATGAACCCAGTCACCATCACACATTGTTAGAAGTTTCTGTGGTGTTCACATCACTGGTCTGATCTACTTCACTTAAAATAAACTGCTTTTTACATCTTTTAGAGCAAACACATTTCACTTAACTATAATCACAGCAACTCAAACTCATGAAAAACTGCTGAAAGAATGAGAAGAGGATGACATTAGAAAAAAACTAAAGCAGTAAGGAGAAACTGAGGTTGTTCCTTGGCCAAGACACTTATCACCGAAGAGGTAACAAGGCTGAGGAGAATTGGGTTTTTTTCTGTTATAGAAATTTTTGCAGCCACCAGTCTGTGCCCTCAGAGGTGTCCTTGTTAGAGCACGGGTGGAATATCACATACAGGCTAGAGTACTGTGTACAATAAGCAGAAAACAAATAAAATAAACTCAGTCCTTCTGCATAAGAAAGATCTACATTACAGCACAGCTATTTATTAGCCTAGCTTAGTAACAACACAGTTATGAGACTTGGTACATTCTTAGTGGAAAATGGCTTAACTCCTTGGATTATTCCCAGATTTTTAGCCAATCACAGCAAATTGTAAGCAATCAGCATGGCTGTAGCTATCCTGGCACAAAACCCCAGAGCAGGTGGCTATATGTACTGTTTTGGACACCCCCTCTGCTATATACAGGGCTCGTATTATGTATTTCCCAAAAAACTAAGAAGCAATATACGTTCTAGTTTTTTAGGTATTGACATTTAAGAAATGAAACCTTTTTAGAGTAATTTCTAAACTCCGTAACTGTTGAACAGTTCTCAGAGATTGTAAATTATTGCATTTCTTCCCTCAATGAACATTCATCTCTGGAATCTGAACACAATTCTCAAGTGATTTCTTAACAATTGCTTTTCACAATGAAATGTCTCATAGTGAAATTCGGAATAACACAGAACAACACTGTGTCTTACACATTCACTGGCACTGCTTCATTTTTAAACTATAAAATTCTCCCTTACAAAACGCTTCTTTATTTGCTGGACTTAAGTACTCTACATCAACTCTTTTTTTATATTAAAATTTTGGCTGTATTTACGATGCTTCTCAAGGACTCTCACATAAACTGTAGAAACTGCGGGAGTGTGAGGAAAATATTATAGGTAATATATAAAGGAATATAAACATTCCTTTTCTTGGTTAAAAAAAAAAAAAAAAGAAATAGAAAAACGAAGTAGGTATTGCACCATGTTTTGATGAAAGCTCTGGAGAACCTGTGACACAAGTAAGAACTGGGTACTATCCCACTGCAGCTCTTACTACTGATTATTTCCTGTGTATGTGTAGCTTGTAGACAAACAGGAAAAATCCCTGGCTAGGCTCAGGTCAGTAGTAAGTACCATGGTCTTAATTTACTCTAGTATAACAAGCAGTAGCTTTTCCCCCAAAAAATATAACTGGGGGAAAAAAAAAAAAAAAAGTCCAAAACTTGTGGCTAGCATTTTCAGGCTTGAATGCTGCAGTTGATTACAGCTGGGCTATAAATCCCTTTGCTTGCTGACGGCACACGTGTTCTTCAAATGCAGTGAAACTGCACGGGGATCAGCTACCCACCACATGGATACTTACAGAAAGAGGAAAATTCCTGTGTTGGCCAAGGCAAAAGCAAGACCCAAAATTCCACTGCCCATAATTGCATTGCTGAGGTTGAAGACAGACATCCCAAATGAAGTAGCTCCTGGGACCTGGAGAAGTGCAGATGGATGTGTCAGCAACAGCTTGGAACGGAGCAGGGAAATGCATCTACGCTTCAAACTCCACATTTTGCTTTGTATCAGCCATAAGTAACTATTGCTATGGAAACAACTTAATAAAAATTGGTCTGAAAGAGGAAAAAGCATTACTGAACCCCTGTCACAGCTACACTCTGATCACTGTCCTATAGATTTTGTAAACTGATGTAAATGATACAGGTGACACACAACTCGTATTCAAATTTTAAACCTCATCTCTCACTATGCCTGTGAAACACCTTAGGTTCATGCTTTATATATTGTAAGGTCATAAAGAAGCACCAGAAATTCCTGCCTAATACAGGGCAGAGGGACTCCCTTACCTCAGCTTAACAGAAATGCTTGGGGTTTCTGGTTTTGTTTTTAAAGTGCCAAATAGAGGCAGTTCAGTTGTAATTGTGTGTCGCAGCACTTTTAAAGACTGTATCGAAAGGCCCTTCATATATAGAAAATAAAGTTCATTTTGACATTTTGAGAAAAGATCAGTAATAGACTTACATATTCATCACATTTCTTCTTCTCCAGGTTGCTGTTTGTGAGACTTCTTCTGCTTTCTCGATCCGAAATAAACTTGCTGAAAGAAGTCAGAGGGTTTATTTCCAGCAAGTATTTAACAGAAGTGAACACATTAACTCTATGAGAAGCATGTAATTGCAAAATTGGCAATGTATAAAAACTGTATGTGAAAAGAAGTTAAGCTCATAACTATTTAATGAAACAGTTTAGGCTTCACTGGTAACAGCATACATTGGACATCAATAAAGGTAGCACTAGCACAAGATCAGAATAAATGTATGTACACAGAATGGTCTTTCAGGAGATTTTGTAAAGCAGCAGCACCCATTCTGTGGACAGGAAAGTAATTTGTTTGTACAGACATGAGGAGAAGATGCTTCTTCAGGGGTCCTGCAGAGATGTGTGTGACCAGCACCTCCAGCTCCTGACCATTGCTCACATGGTTAGCATGAATAACACCATTTTATAAGGCAAGCAGCTATTCTCTGCTACTCAGCTGGTCATGTTTCCTTCATTATCAGGCCCAGAAGGTCCTCTGAACCAAGTAGACAAACCAAAGAGGTTTCTTCTTCTCCTTATTGGCCCCTGGACTCCTGGGTGCCAGACCAATTACTCCCTTCCTTGCCAGCCTTGGAGGTCCAAGTACTCATCCCATCAGGCAGTGGTTATGACCCCATCACAGAAGACAGAATCCTAACAGCACCCAGAGCACTGTTCATAAAATCAAGCAGCTACAAGTCTTAAGTAGAGAACTTGGACTGGAGCTGCTGTTGGATAGTGAGAACTGAGACCTCCAGGTGGCCAGGGATACCCCCACCTTCCTCTGCTTTCTCTGAGGATTGAGAGAGATTCATATTCTTTTATATGATTTTGGGGTCTAAATTATGACTGGTATACTGATACAGCAGACTCTGCATTAACATTAACATTTGAGTTAATGCATTAACATTTGACCTGATCTGCAGAAGGTCCAGGTGATTAGAAATAAGTTTTATTTTAAATACTGTATGATGCTACCTACAGATTGTACTACATTGATTCTGCTTGTAGAAATCCTGTGCCGTTCTAATAATAAATTCTGTGCTAATAATCACAATATCCTGATAAGAAAATAAAGCCTTAATTGTAAATAAAATCTAGTGCGCTCATTCTGCAAAGAAACCCTAAGAGACCCTGTCTGTCCCTTAAATGTAGGGTGACAGCATTGCACCCTACAAAACCCTGAATTACTTATATTGCCACCACAGGGTTGTTATGTCTGGAGTTCAGGGAAAAAGGAGGTGCTGCATGCAGCCAGCTCTGCCTGGACCATCTGGAACCAGGGAATGTCTTCTGCTGGTGCACTGCCCTGGGCTACTGGATTTTCATTGAAGGGTCTTTCAAAAATCAATATTGAATTCACCATAGTGCAAAATTGAGCACTTCTGTGCAGGGGCACGCAGAATAACAGCTTTTGTATCTCTGCACACTTTCCTTGTTGTACGTCCTTGATGTAGCCACATTTAGGAACTTCCTGTCACCAGAACAAGATTTGCCTCCTGCGGCTGTGTCAGAATCCTTGGGATATACGACACATCTGATTTGGATGAGCTATTATGTTCTCCCAGAACCTCTCTTCAACAAACATTTTAGTTTGTACAAAGCATTCTTTCAGCTTTTCATCTTTTGAAGGTTTATGCACAATTAAGTCCCTGGCATCTTTGTTAATCCACAGATGGCTTTTAGGCTGCACTGGCTAATGCATCAGCCATCATACGTGTTACACACTTAACCAGGGGCTGTAACCAACTATCAGAGACCCTTTTTGCTGTGGGTAAATTAAGACAGAGTGCTATTAAACTTCCCTACTACCCCAGTTGTGGCCTAATTACTAGCAATATATGCTAGCACAGCTTCTAAATGCATGCCAAAATCATGTAGTTGTAAGGCTGCTGACTTGGTTTCCACAGCTGACACCCTGGTCCCTTTATCTTTTAACATTTTGTGTACTGGATACATGCTATGAATTTATCCCTTAAATCTAGGCATAGCTGGCAAATGCATATGACATTTTTGCTAGTTTTGTGGCAACTTTGTCTTCTACTCATTGGTCTGCTTTGACTTCCTTTATGACAATACAACCCAGTTAGAGGCTTTTCCTGTATTTTTTTAACTACTAACTTCAGCAACTAATTTGTTGTGAAATAGAGACACCATGCCAGGTTTACCAGCCCTAGTGCAGTTGGAATAGATAGTTGAACCTCCCCCACTGTTTTAAGTGAAAAACAACCACTTCCAAGACAGACTGATCCAAAATTAACTTTCCGAAGCTCACCGTGTACGTTTTTCATCCTCATAAAGTACAATCTCAGCCTGATCTTGTACAGATTCAGAGTGTGTGCTTTTTTTGTTCGTGTCTTTTTAAAGCTCATCTCTTGAACACAGGAAGCACAGTGTGAACAGTTTGAAAAAGACATTCCAGCTCTCTCTTGAAACACCCTGGAGGCAATTTGTACAGGCTGGATCACAGAGAAGAGTTTTGTCTCTTTTGGATTTGTAAGGGCTGCTGGGAACATCTGTGGACTTTGTTTTCTTCTGTCATTTATGGAGATCATGTGTCATTTTAGATTTTGTCAGAGTTATGATAGAAGCAACTAGTCTGCCCTTCTCCCTGTTCTCATTGCTCTGCAGGCAGTTCCCACTTAATAATTACAAAAATAACAAATTTGTAGACACTATTATTATTGCCACCTGGTATTACAGTTCAATTAAAATTATTGTTAAAGAAATAACACATGATAAAGACAACATTGGTTGTATATGAAGGTGATCATGGTACTTCCCATTAGCATGGACAGAGCCAACAGATTCTACAGACTTGGTATCTTCTGTGGCTGACAAAGTTTTTATTTCTTTCTGGATGGGACTTGAACAACACAATTCTGATTTGATAAATTTATTCAAAGTACTTTTGAGTTAATCCTACATTAAAATGATCTGGGCTTGCTGTCTAGCCTCTCACCTCATGTAACAAGGAAGTGTTCCTCATCCACCTCACATTTACCACATCACACTGCATATTTTTTTCTGTTTATGTTGTGAGATGTGCACGGGAGGGCAGTCAGACATGGGAATGTGGCTACAGACTCCAAGGTCACGAGGTACAAAGTGCCCAGCATTTTTATGGGGTGCTTCCAGCACCTGTGTCCCAGCCCTGGGATGGCTTGCCCAGAAAGCTCAGTGGTGAGGCAGTGGTGGGAGATGTGGGGTCCACCTGACCTGGAAGCTGTGCTGCATTTACTGTTGCAGGCAACTTAACCTGCAAGTCCAGACAAGAAGTTTGACTAGGGGCCATGCATGGTAGGTGGCACAGATGTACCATATGACAACCTAAGTTTTCCATAAATAGAATGTATTCATTTAAGTATTGAATTTATGAACTTATTAATTTAAGTAATAATAATAATAATAATAATAATAATAATAATAAAAACTAGAAGGAAGGTAATCCATAGAATTCAACAGAAAAAAAATGCCCCGTGATTTTTCTTTTGATAAACATTTTTCTTATTTCAGGGTGGTTTTTTTCTCCCGGAGCACATGAATGGGAACATATGTCAGAATACTAGTATTTCTAGTCAAACTGTGACAGGCATCTGCTCTACTTCATAGATGTGCTTAGAAATGAGCTATTAATTGACACAGAATGTTATATACTTGACCTTTATAAATATGACATGAATGAAGTGAAATGACTGCTTACTCCAGCCTCTCCAGCTGTGGAAATGTGCAAGGACTGTCTGTGCCATTGAAGCCTTGCAATACCCTGACAAGCATGAAATCTGTTTGAGCTGTTTGTTGTCTTAATTTCAAAGATTTTACTCATCAATAAAAAAACATAACCTGTTCTTATATGTTTCTGCTTTCCTCTTGTGCTTCATGCATCACAGCTGAGTATAAGCAGCTTATACAAAACTTTTCAGGCAGGTTAATAGAATATCCTGGCCAAAACAACAATCAGCTGATCCTTATGATGCATGAAGCCTCGTGGTTGGCTTGGAAAGAATTTCGTCATCTAATACTCTTCCTGGTTTGATTTAGTACAAAATAGAAATTTAGTCTTACTGACAAAGTGGTTTTAAAGGAACCATGCTTAACTATGGCATCCAAATTTAATTTATCAAAGGAAAAATGTATGAGAAAATTTTGCTTAAGTTGATATCCACAAGCTAAACATTTTGGCTAATTGCAGATAGCCAAACGATTTAGCCATCCCATCTATGTTGGAATATAACCACAATTAAGTGATATTTGACAATGCCTTAAACATTTGTTTGGAAAATCTAGTTTTGCTGAGATGGCAGAACTTTGTCCTGAGGCAGCTGCTTATACTGAGCTCTAATCTGAGCAACAGCAAAGATTTCCAGGGCAGGCAGGAACAAGAAATGCAGAAGAGACCTTGGTCTGACTTCTACTATGAAATTTGAACCAGATCTGGGTATAAGTACTAACAACCTTGTTAACTGAAGAAGAGGTGCTGATAAATTACTAGTAGCTGTAAACCAAATGCATTCAGCCTGTAGCTTCCTGAGAGCATTGTCATAGTTACAGATAAGGTGTAAGCCACCTAAATACTGATCTACAGGCAGGTGCCGAAATGGCAAAATTTCATAGCCAAGATACATAGTTAAAAGTCACTAAAGCCATGTCTGGGGTGTGATGTAAGTCTCTGTACTGATATTCCCAGAGGAAATTCAACACGTGTGTACAAAGGAAAACCCCCACCAATATATCCCCTTCCATAAAATATCCTCTCCCTACATACAACTGCATATATAAATGCATACAACCACATATATAAATGCATATTTAAGCCAGAAAAGTCTGGAAAACTAAAATAAAAGAGAGAATTTTTATCCAAGATCAATAAATATTTGGGGGTTAAAACCAGATCTGGAATCAACTTCTCACTGGTCTGCCTTCCCCAAAAGACCCTTAAAAACTCTGTGCTAGACTGAGCTTCAAAAATTATGCCCTGGGAGGAAAAAAAGTTTGAAATTGAAAGCAGAGTACAAAATCAAACAGGTTGGGAAAAAAAAAAAAAAGAAAAAAGAAAAAAGAAAAAAATGCTAGTTGAAAAGTACAGATCTAATCTAAAGCTCAAGAGAAATCAACAGAAAAAGCCCCACTGATTTTGATGGACTTTGGAGTTTCACAAGGCCTCGCACTGCGTGCCAGGCAGCACAAAATGTTTTCTTCTGTAAGTCTGTTAACCTCTTATTCCACAGAGCATTTGCCAAAAGCAAAAACATCAAAAGAAAAAACATCATTTCAGGATGTCTTGCATAGAGCACAGAGCACAGAGCAGGGTCTGCCCACCAGCTTGTCACCTGTGTTGGCGTGGAGATGCTTGCCAGAGGTGGCTCAGCCACAGCCCCCGGGGACACAGAGAGGGCTGCAGGTCCCAGTGTGCTGCTGGGCTGGGAGCTGTACTCAGTGTGAGATGCTTTGAAAGTCTTTTTTTTAAACATGGAAGGGAACATGAAGACACGGGGATTTATAGGGAAAAATAGTCGTGTATGGGATGACTAAGTGAGCAGCTGCCCTATCAGCAGAGGTACTATTATCAACAATATATTATCAGCAATGTTATCAACCACTATAATGAGCTCCATCCTACAACCAAATGACTCTCTGCAGAGGAAAAACTTTATCCATAAGGGAATGGAAAACTGTGGAATGTATTATCTGCCCTAAAAGCCAGGACAGAGATTTTTCCTCTGAGCTTCTGCTGCTCTTTCCTCATCTCAAAATTCAATTCAATTTCCACATTTCTTCTTCCCTTTACAGGCAGTCTGGATCTGACCCAGACCTTGCCAGGCTTATACTGCTTAAACTCCGCAAAAGTACATTGTGACCCATGAGGATCAGGCACACTCGGCACGCTCTTTCCCCACCCTCCATAAACATTCCTTGCGAGATGAAGCCCCAACACGATTTTATCCTGTAAGAGTTACTGGTGACACCAGCCAAAGCTCTGGGGAGGCACAGCCAGCCCTGTACAGCCACTCCTTCTCCTCCTAAGGATATAAATCCTCTGCTAGCTCCTGGGAGCAAATTTACCACTGTCAGCCCCTGAGCTCCTTGCCAAACAGTCAGCCAGCAGGAAAGTGAGCAGGTTCATACAGGAACTGTTTTGTTTTGGCAAAATTGGAGGGGCTTTTTTTCTTGCTCTTGCCATTTAAAAAAAAAAAATCTTTAATTTTTTTTACAGAAGCATTTCGTGTTTCATTTTGGCACTTTTCATCAAAGCAATTGCATCAGAAAATTCCTGACCAGCTCTGATCTTCCTCAGTGCAGCTGTGCTGTGGTGGCACCGCTGCACGGTGCATCTGGAGACTGCCCCAGGACTTCCCCTGGGCAGGTAATGGGGGGGGGGGGGAGGTGGCAGGCTGGAACCCTCCTGTCAGGGGGCCCTTACCCATGCCACCAGGCAGGGTCCCCTGCTCTCTCCAACATTTATTCCTGCATCCACTGCCAAGCTCCCTATCCATCCATACGGCCATGAGAGCCACACAACTACCCTCACTGGGGAAAAAACATCTCTTAACTTTGTTTTTACACTTGAAAGTGAGTTTCTCTGGGTAGCCAGAGGAGCTGCTGCCAAAAGGGAGAAGGGGCAAAAGAAAATGTTTTTCAAGACTGTAAACATGGGTGGTGGCAGTGAGGGAAGAGGACAAGGTGCTGGCAGCACCAATGCTAAGCAGGGCTGGATCTCCTCACTGGCACTGCTGGCCAGTGTGCTGCAGCTTGGCTTGCTTTATTTGAAGAGGAAGTTTTGTCAAAAAACACCTTCTTGTTTCACAGCTCACAAACCCCAAACAGAGTCTGTCAGAAGGTCTTTGCTGTAAACAGGCTGGCTTGGCACCTGCTGGATGCTGGTAGGAAGGCCTCAACAACTGCTCTCAGGTGGAACAGGCTACTCTTTGAAATGACTGTACAGCTTGTAGGAAAAGGCTACAGTCCAGTTTAAACAAATGTGACATTTTTCAGCAATATTGACAAACAGATGCATTTTTAAAACTTGATGTGAGTTAAGTATATTTCTCTTATTGGCTTCTTGCCAACCCTGCCTCAGCCACTGCCTGGTTTACCTTGCCTCACGGTAAATGTGGACCAGGATTACATCTCCTGACAGCAATGCCAGCTGTAAATCTTGAGTGTGTGGGGGTAGCCAGGGAGGTTAAAATTGTCATATCAGAGATCAAAGGTCAGCAAAGCAATTTGTCCTAAATTATGCCATTGGTCTAATCCTATTTATTATTACTTCTTCCTTGTGTGCAAGAAGACATTTCAAATTGTTGGCTTTTTTGCTACATTGTATGCTTCTGCATTTTATTAGACTAATCTGAAAGATTCAAAGTGATGAATAAAGTGCCACTGTTTGCTTTATCTGCTGTTGCAGCCTATGCCCAACAGATGTCACATATGAAATTCAAATTACATCTTCAAATGGAGCACGACTTGGTAATGAATAATTCAAGATATACACTGAAAATTAGAATGCTGTTTTTAAACAGTATGTATCTTAGCACATGCAGCGTCAATGGAAAAATACTCACCTATTCATCTGGCTATTTCCCCCCTCTGTGAAGTCATTTGAATCATTGCTGATATCATCTTCAGGGACAGTCATATTCTGCAATTCAGTCTGTTGTAATCCAGCTTTGAAAGGCATCCTGGGTGAGGAACTGTACGTATCCAAGTGTTTATCCAAATATTACTTTTTGATTGGTATCCTGTGAGTGAACTGCAGCCACAATGTCAGCAACCTAAATAAAACACAAGAAAAAAACCCTAAGATATATACCACCACCAGCAGGAAATATCACTAGAAGAAACTAGAGAAACCTGTCCAAGAGCGATTGTCCTTACCAACCAATTTTATATTGTTAGAAGGACTTCAGGTTATAACCTAAATGCATTGCAAAACAGCAGTAAACTTATATTCCTCAATGTCATCAACTTCACTAACCTAACAAATTTACCTGGTCCCAAAACCATCTGCTGAAGACAATACTTATATTCATAAACTAGCAAGCAACTGAATACTATTTGCTTCAAGAAAAAAGATTAACCACCTATAAATGAAAGAATAAAAATAATTTGCTTGTCCAAGTCCCATTTCAATATTCATTGTTAACCTCTGTATGTTCTCCATTCTTACTAAAAAATAGAAAATATATTATGTCTGTGCTGGTGTTAAGTGGGTGGAACAGAGGGATGGCTTTCCTGGTGCTCTGTTCTACTAAAATCTGTATTCCAGGTGTTTAAATATGTTAAGGTTTTTTGACAGCAATGATGTGCAGAGGATGCTTTGTGTATGGTTAAACTTACTCTGAACAAGTACAGAAACAGACAAACCCAAATCCCTAAGCCCATGTATCATAGAAGAAAGAGTAAATTATATCTTTTCTCAAGCAGATATTATCTAGAGATCAGGTGATCTCTCCTCTGATAGATGTGTTGCAGAAAGGCACCAAGAATAACACCAAAGGCAGACCAGACAAGCCTGCTACGGTGACATATTTCCTCATCAGCAATGCAAATCAGCAGAAAAACCAATATTTTCCGGAGTCTGACTGCTCTTAGCTGGGCTACAACTCCACCGTGGTGCTGAGACAACAGGATGTTATTCACCAACAAGCTCCTGCACCACAACTCTCAGTTCCCATTTTGTGAATTGATTTCCTGCAGTCTTGCCAAACAACTACTCACCCTGGGATATGTGATCAACACTCAGATGCTAGATTAACTTGGGGGATATTTTAAAATTCCCAGAGCTACCTCCCACCCAGCAAACTGCTCCCATGCAACCAACGAAGTAGGAGGATCCCTGCTGCTTTGTCAAGGGGGGAGGCCACAGGTCACTTGCTCAATTATGACATCTGCCTGCTGTAAACTAAGTTTACGGAACCCGGTACTTCTGGTGTGTAGCACATCCCCATCGTGCAGCAAAGGGCTCTGCAAATGAGTGCTTTCCCCCCCTGTAAATACTTTCTCAGAAATGGAATTTTATCTTGAAGTTTACATGTGCTCTGAACATTTCCTCAAGAGCCCAAACTGTCCAGATTTCAGATGCAGAGGTTGAAAGAGACCCTCGAAGATTACAGCAGGGCATAATCTGCTCTTTTCTACTGAACGAGCATCCATGCACATGGCTAGGGTGGCAGAAGTGTGGTGCAGACCAGTACCAGGTTGCTGAGGCAGATATGATCTGGGTCCCTTTCAACCCTTCTACAGTGGAGATTTCCACTACAGATATCAGGGGAGCAGCCGCTTGGGTATTAAAATGCTGGGACAATAAAAACATTTTATTTAGGCTGCTGACAAATAAATGCAGACCGGCAAGCAGAGGGTGGTTTTAGCAGTGACATTCTGGAGCAGTCTTCCCCGAGGCTTCAGGGATAAAATAGTCTACCTATTTTGGAAGAGAAGCATGATCTTTTTATAAAAGGATAAAGACCCCAGGAGACAGTGACTGCTAAGGTGGCAAGGACTGATCTCGCTGAATCCTGAAGCTTCTTGTGACCATGAGTTCCTAAAATAAACAATTCCTTAATAGATGCTACAACCTCTGTATTGAGATCTGTATCCCTTGGCATTTAAAAATCTGTGTAAAGGTTGGTCTAAGATTCAAGCAGAACAGCTTTCCCTTTGGTCACCATTTTGCATCACGGTCTTCCCCAGGCTTTTCAGGACTGCCTTGACATTGCCTGTACTTAATAAATTCCCCTTTAAGTGTTTCAAAAGCAGGTGCTGAAATTAGCAATCATGTGAGGTGCTGGGGAGCAGACTTCACAGTCCAGTGACGTACAGCTCCAGATTCACTGCTCTGCTCCTTGGTAGCTGAAATGCTGCAGGTCCAGACTGGCAGGAAAATGGTTTGTTTCCAGGCAGGCTTTGCAGAGCAAAAGGGAAAACCCTTTCCTATTTATCCAAAACTCTGATTCTACAGAAAAATGACTGGATGAAGACAGAGCAAAATCTTAGTGCAAGCAGTGCCAGCTGAAGCAGATGTAATCATTTACAGGAACTGGAATTGATGATCCTGATGGGTCCCTTCCAACACAGAAGATTCTATGATTCTATGATTCTATGATTTTATGATTTCAGCAAGTCCCTGGTTTCACAAGTTGCTCCTAAAGAGGTATGGCAGCAAGCTGACCTCTGAGTCTGCCTCAGGTCCTCGCTAGGTGAAGTGATTTACTAAAAAAACACCAAAACAAACCCCCAAGTGAAAAATTATATTGTTGTGTGAAATAATGCATTGCACTTCCAAGTATGAAAAAACCTGATCTCAGTGCCAAAGGGCGAGGAGAGTGAAGAGAAAGCAGTGGGGCTGGGGACCAAAACTTTCAGTCACAGGATGAACTCATGGCAGGTCTTTAGCAAAGGATATCCACCTCTTCCTTAGTACCTCCATCTCTAAAATTAAGATGATAATAGCAGCAATAGCACTTAGCTTGTGAAGCCTTTGCAGGCTTAACAGGAAAAGCATGATAGAAGTGCAATATCTGGAAAAAAACCCAGTATATAAACTGCAAATTTTTGGCAAACATAACTTCACCTTAAACATACTACTGAGCCAACCCTTTGACATTGCTAATCACTCTACAGTTAGTGGAGTACAGGTGATCACATGAATTCCACTCTCAAATCACTTGTTTTAAATTTCAGGCTCGTGGATGTGACAAATCACAGATACAAGACAAAATCTACAATCTGAAAGGGTAAGGGTCATGTCAACCAGCTTTATTCCCTAAAACCTGTCTGCTCCTTGCTCATCACTTGGCCTCTACAGGGAAGCTTGATGCTGACCAAAGCACAGCCCACTCTGGTTGCAGCCGTGCAGATCTGCTTTCTGTGAATGCAACAATCTTTGCTCCCAAAGGGAGCTTTGACACGGGGATAGCTGTCCTAAACAAGCTTCCAGCTCGGGTGCAGGTGCCACTGACTTTCAGAAAGACAACTCTACAACCTGAAAATTTATAGAGGTGTTTTACTCCATCGCCAGGTGCAAGGGGGGGTGTCTCTCCTCCTAACCTGCACACCAAACCCGTGCCTAGGCTCTTGTTATAGACACTGAAGTTTTACATATTCATTAGATTTCGCAATACCCCTATACATATGCATCACCTACTCCTGCTTGGTATTAAAATTAGCCCCAAGAGGTCATTTTCATAATCTCCTCACTCTTGCGCTTGCGTAGTGTCTCTTGGCGGTGGTCGTGGGGATGAAGTAAAAGTGAAGCAACAGTGAAGCAAAGCTCTTTCTCTATGTAAACTTTCCACCTCCTCTTCTCCTACCGTGTGCATCTCTTCAGTCTTAACCAGGCTGACAACGTGTTCTGTTTCTTATCTCAAGGTTGCTGTAGCTATCATTTTAGTATATATATTTCCCTTGTAAGGTGACTACCTAAACAATGTTTTAGTTTCTATTAAACAAGCATTTTATGTTAGCTTCTATCAGGTCAATATGACCCCTAGACAATTACTAGCAGGCATTTTATATTAACCCTTACATCACCACTGATGCTGTGGGAAGACAAAAAAAGTTGCTCCAACAAATAAAAATTCACCATCTGTTGGTGGTAAACTATAGTGGAAGCATTCTTCCATTCTATTCCGATATTTTTGATGAATTTGATGAAATTTCATGAAATAAATGCAAATAAAAAGAGCTACGTTGGCAAAAGTTCCTAGGCAAATCTTTTTTACTAATTCACATCCAAAGGTGGCAAATAATAATCTGAAAAGTGACTGGCAATCTCAATAACTTCCAGTCTCTGTGCCTACTACTCTCATCAGTCTTGAACCTCCCCCCAGAAAAGAGAATTTCCAGAAGCTTGCTATCCAACCAGTCTCTCCAGAAACACACATTGTAAATCAATAAGAAGAAATAAGAATTTCTCATTTGCTCCAAAACAATTTTACAAGAGGAGAGATTTTACATCAATTAGTCACTCTGGGGAGAGAGTTGTTAAGGAAAAAAAGAACAAGACAGCAGTTAAGTTTTATCACTGATCATGAAGCCCCAGGCATGGCGGCTCCAGTCCCTGGCTGGGGAGGATGAGGATGGGGAGGGAGGGGAAGGGGAAGGGGTAGGGGCAATTCCTGCTTGGGCCCTTGGGTCCTCTTCTGTGCTTTTTCCTCTGGTGCTGTCCCAGTCAGGGGGGTGAGAGGGTGAGAGAGAGAGAGACAGTGCCTTCTCCTCTCCTCTTTTGAGTTTTTATACCCCAAAAGGGGCTCTGTCTTTCCACTGGCAGAGGCTTTCCCATGTCTATAATTTATTATATAAATTGGGCTCCTCTATAATTTATTGTACTCTTTCAGTCCTCATTATCTTGCTAAGTTTATCCCCTGTCTTTGACAGTGTACCAGGAGACCTTCTGATTAGCATTCTTATCTTTAGGAGCCTGTCAGGAATGATACAAAACAGAACTGAGCTAAGTTTGGGGTAAAAATTTGTTAATTGAGAATAGTTCTGATATATTTTTAAAAGAGTAGAAAAAATGTTGATTCAAGAAGCAATTTCATATTTTCAATGTGTTTACATCAACAAGCCATTAAAATACATTCCAAGAACTGGGGTAATTTTCTCTGTTGCTTTCTGAAACATAATAATAATAATAAATAAATATAACAACACCCCCCAAAACCCCCAACCAATCAAACAAAAAACCCCTAACACCTGCAACTCCAGTTTTCTGGCTGTTAAAATTCCATAACAGCAGTAATGGTCTCAAATAGTTTGTATTTGAAAAAAATATGGTGATGCTGACAATCTAAATTTATTTCTACTGATAGCTGAAACATGAATTCTTTCTAGGCAGTACCTGGAAGAGATGTACATTTCTTGTAAATTACATAATTCAAAAAGCATCATCTTAAGACAGATGACTGCCCAAAAGCTGACCCAGTATGTGGGAGGTGTTCAGGTAAGTGGTTGAGCTGGACACTATCTTGCCTGTCTCTGGGTATGGTTTTTACCACGTGTCCTTGCACACTCACTGGGCAGTTCATTCACTGAGTGCTTCCGCAGTCAAAAGATCTTGGGGATGGCAAATATTCATGAAACACTAAGCAATTTTAACTATGGAATTCAAGATAATTTGCTTAAAAGCTGAAATATGACTCAACTTTCTTCTCAGAGGGAGTTTTGCCAAGAACTCCTCTTGGTGGGTTACGAGTCATCAGAATCCAGCGCTTGAGTTTCACATGAGCTGTTTTTATTCCTGCAAAGCCTGAGATGTGATACGTCCTTCTTTGCTCATACTTTTGAAAGTTCTTTCAAAGAAGAACAATATGGCCACTAGGACTTCATGGATATAAATAATGAAACACCCAGTCTGCAACTGCGTATGGAGCATTCACTTAAATCACAAAAAGCAGTAATAGGCTTTACATGTAACGGTGTCACGTTGGAAGGCAGGGAAGAAACTATCTCCTTTTTGTTCAGCATTAGTGAACAGAATTAGTTAATAGGGAAGCAACTACCTCCTTTTTGTTCAGCATTAGTGACACCTAACATGTGGAACATAAAACTCCCGATTTGCTCCTCATCTACAGGGAGGACAAAACGGAGAGATTAGACAGGAGCCACCGAGATAACAAAGAGCTTGGAAATTAAAGACTGACTCACATCCACTGAGCAAACAGCTGCGGTGCTTGAAAGGTCATTGCTTCCATCTCTGGTACTGCCCCTCTGCAGCAGGCTGCAGCCACGGGAGAAAGCGGCTTCACCACGGCCCTGCTGGTGGCCCAGCCCTGGTGGGCTCGAGTGGGTCATGGAGAAGCACCAAGGTGCCAGCATGCATCCACCAAGCCCACCAGGGCAGTATGGTGGCTTGAAGGCCTTCCAGCTGCTGCAGCTGTTTGCTTGGTGGCTGCAAGGCATCACCTGTCATTTCCAGGCACCTTCCCTCACAAAGCCCCCGGTAGGACTCACCGTGTTAGGGAATGGAAAGAGTTAAGATAAGGTGAGGGGGAAGCGAAGTGACAGAAGGCTTGGGAAGGAAACTGGGAAAAGGATGCTGTAAAAAAGAAGTGATGAAGCACAAATGTGGATTCTCAGCCTTTCCCTTGGTACCGTGTGACCTTGTGCTGCAACAGGAAAATGGTTCTGCTCTGCCCCGTCGTGCTGCCATAAAGAAAGGGAAGACAGTCCTAAATTGACTCTCCACAGGCTACTCAGCTGATCAAAGGCAGGCAAAGAAGAAATCATAAAATCCCAGTCTGATTCACACGGTGATTCATTACTTTAGGCAAAACACTTAAAGATGAGCCATAAAGGAAAATGGTTTTAAGTAAATTTTTGTTTTGAGCCCTTCCCAGTCAATTTAGGGAAGGCATTTGGCAGAGGAATATAGCTACATTTTTTCCTAATTATATTTCTCCGTGAATACCTCTCAACAGTCTTGGTTTTGCTGAAGAGCAGAACACACCACCACAAATAAATGAACTTTTGTCTTCCACAGAAATGCAAGTGGAGCCTTATGGGTTACAGCAATGAAACAAACTATCCAGATGTATTTGTAAGGGTTAAACAGCAGCTCTGAAATTCTTATTTAAAATAATTTTTATACCTCAGAAGGAAGAATGCTTTACATAAGTTCATACGTAACTCACTTTTCCTTCTGCCCCAGTTTACAAGTCATTTCTCTCCCTTGGTTTTCTTGACTGTAAGAGGCTCAAAGAGACTTTTATATGATAAGCTTACACAAATATTAATGCACAATTTCAACATGAAAAAGCTGCCATTTTTCCAAAGAGTAGCCACACAAACTTCTTGGATTGGATTAAGATCACAGCAATAAATACCAGCCAAAAAAAAAAAACAAACTCAGTTCAGGCTTAGAACATTTCAATATTCCCACAATATCTCATTTGTCTTCTCAATAAAAACTTCTAAATTGGTTATTGTCATACCATGTGCAGGCTGAGAAAAAGGCAGAGGAGAGCATGGGAGGAAAGAGAATCCCATTTCTGCTCTGTCACCACTCCCCCCCTGGCAAAAAACAAACTCCAAAACATGAAAACCCCAATGAAATGTAGGACAGAGACCCAAGAGAGAGCCTGCAAGCAGACCAGCTGAAAAAGCCCTGCCTCCACTTCCATCCTTTAAAACCCTTGTAAAAAGCAAGATTTGGACACAAAGGACAGCTGATCCTCCATGTCCTATGCCAGCCTGCAGAAAGCCTCAAACAACTCAGAGGATAATCCTCTGTGCAGGGGTATGTGGAGCATGGTGTTGGCTGCCAACACGTCTCCCAATTTCACCCAGGCCGGAGAGCCCAGTTTGCCCAGTTACAGCATAAGCAGTCTCCAGTGGGAGGCCAGAGGATGCTGCAGTGTGCTTCTGTGAAGTGCTCTCTCTATGGTGCCTCTTAAAAACAAACAAACAAACAAAAAACAACCAACAACCCACCCTCCTGGAAAGGCAAAGTCGAACAGGAGTCATTCAGTAGGACAGAAAAGCGAATCCCATTTTTGTCAGTGAATTTCCACCCAGCCACAGCAGAAGGCCTCTGCTCACCAGCAATATGGCTGTTCCTAGATTTCAGACAGGTTTTGCCAGCAGATTTCAATTCAATTTCAGTATGGGCTCCTAACCTGAAAAGTGCAGTTATTGATACTCTGTATCCTTCAGCAACAGATGGAATTTCCTCTTAGAGCCTTTGTAATCAAAGTTATCACTGCGGTGGCAAGTGAAGTATATGTGAGATGGAATGATGCTTTCTTTCTTCCCTTTAGCTGTTTTTACTTTGGATTTAAGACAGAATGTCTTTTCTATTCTTTTATTATTATTATTTTCTTCCAGAATGTATTTTATCAATTAACAAGGACCCTTTGTTAACACTTCTAAAACAATGGCTGGCCCATGTTATTTTGCCTTTCAAGCAGGTGTAAAACCCAAACAAAGCTAAAGGTGGAAAGAAGCACCAGAAAGCACAGGCTACTATCTGTTGGAGCAGAGGTTAGTAGAAATGCCTCAAAAGGGTCTGTGGGACACTGAATATCCTAAAGACATGTGGCGGGTTCAGCTGGTGGCACAAGCAGGCTGTAGTTTGGCCTCCCATAAAACCATCTGCCAAACATGGGCTTTATTTCAGTCCTTCTGATCTCACACAAACAAAGCACAGGTTCACACACTTCCTCGTCCGCTTTCACCAGGAGATACATCTTAGCTACAGGTTGCACAAACTCTCCAAAACAGCGGAACAAACCCTCTGGCGGAACAGCAAGCTGGACCCATACACGTTTTTACACATTTGCCATGCAAGCTGCAAGGCATACCCAGGCATTCGGCACTCAAACCTCCACACACACCCCTTTTTTTTTTTCTTTTTTTTTTCTTTTTTTTTTTTTTCCTCCCCCTCAATAAAGCGAGCAGTTTAGCTGTTACTATGTATTTACGGACACACACACACACACACACACACACACACGCGTGCGCACCGTGGGCCCTGCCTGCATTTTCTGAATACCGTAAAACTTCCACTGCCCCTAAGGCAGCCCCGGCTTTCAGGGAAAGGCAGGAACCCCCCCAGCAAGGCAGGGCTAAGCCCCTGGCCACACATCTTTTGGGGAGGGGGGGGGGGGGGCTGCGGCACACGCGGCCCAGCCGCGCAGTTCCAGCCACGACATTTTCAAGGATAAATCCAATTTATAGATATTTTTTTTTTTTTTTAATAAATTCGGCCGGTGAGAGCTCTTAGCTACTGACTGCCTTTTTTTTTTTGGGGGGGGGGGGAGGGGGCTTGTTGGTTTTCCACGAACACCGCAGCAGCACACGGCAGCATCCCAGCTGCAAGCCCCCCCCGCCGTCCCGCAGCCGCGGAAAGGTGGATGCCGCATGGCCGGCTCCGACCCCCAGCACAGCGATACCGCTGCCCTCCCCCATCCCATCCCATCCCATCCCATCCCATCCCATCCCATCCCATCCCATCCCCTCCTCGAGCCGCTCCGCGCATTTTTTTCGGGTTTGAAATCCTCCGCGCCCGGGAACGAAGAGACAAGGGTTTGGGTTGGGGTTTTTTGTTTTTTTTTTGGGTGGGGGTAGGGGCGGGCTGCGCACACGGCGCAGACAAAGCGCGGTCCGCGGCGAGCTCCGGCCTGCGCTGCGCGGCTGCGTTGCGGAGACAAAGGCTGCGCGGGGAGCCGCGTCCCCGTCCCCCCCCCCCGTCCCCCCCGATTGCATCAGCTGCTCTCTACCTTCCCGAGGTAGACCAGCGAGGATCGCCCCAGGTATAATCCACTCTCTCTGGTGGGACCCGTCCAGAACACCACGATGAATAATTACAGTTATAATAAAATAAAATTTAAAAAAAAAAAAAAAAATAAAAGAAGAAAAAAAGGGGTGAGAACGAGGGGAAATAAAACTGGCGAAAGGCAGGCGGCGAGGAAGATGCCGCTCCTCCTCCTCCTCCTCCCGCCGCGGGTGTGTGCATGTGGAGGTGGGCGGGAGGCCGGGCGGGCAAGCGGGAACGCGCGGGGCGCGCCCCCGGCACCGGGACCGGCACCGGGGCTTGGGTTGGGACGCGGAGACACGCGGAGCCCCCCCGGAGGGTCCCCCGCTCACACGGGTCCCCGGGTAGGAACCCGCCGGCCCCCCGGCTCCCCGGCCCCCTTGTACTTTCGGAACCTTTCTTTTATTTAAAAGAAATCCCGCTAAACAGCAATTTATTGCAACAAATTTTTTTTTTTTTCTCCTCTTTTTACTCCACGGCTCGCCCCCAGGAGTACCCCTCCTGGCACACTGACCGGATTTTTGTGCCGTTTTCCCTGAAATGGCCTCGGAAGATCTGGCATCACCATGTTACCCAATTTCCTGTTTCGTCATGCAAAATGTATATGCTGAAAATGCTACCATTCTGTGAGAGGTCAGAGCATTTCAAACTGGGGCAAGACATAGTTTCAGATGCAAGGGGAGGTTTGATGGACACATGATTTGCCATAGCTTGTTATTTCCATATTAATCTCTATAAAGCATTGTGTGAGCGTTTTGGCTTGGAAAAAAACCAAATAATCTAGCAAAACTTTTTAAGAGCAAGCTTGAAGCAAGATGACATTGCAGCTGACAATTTGAGACCACAGTCCTTGGTTTCACCCTATGAAATTCAGGGCTTGCACGAGGTATATCACAAGGCAAAAAGTGAAAGGATGCTGGAGCATGCTAGAGGTTTTGGGTTTGGATGTCAGCCTGCAGAGGGGAGATGGCCACTGGGAAACTCTCATGGCCCTTTTTCCAGCAGCTTCTTGAAGTGTTTGCTCTAGAAGATCCCCTCCGGGGTCTTGAATATCAGGCCAAAAAAGCAGATGACAAAAAGGAAGAAGAACTGTGGTTTTCAAATCACCATCTTTGCACATACATGTTGGATTCCCATTTCAGTGCTTGTATTGCACTGATTTTCACTAGAGCAGTTCTTTGAAGGTGAAGTGCTGTGCAAACAGTAACCTAATTAACACACACTGAACCCTGCCAGGACCAGGGCCATACCATTCCAGTAATGAGAGTGAAGCCAGAGGAAGAGCAAGCTGCCCAAGGTCCTTAAGCCAAGAACTGCTCTTTGAACACTTCCTCGTGAACAAACCTCTCTGGGGCTCACACTAACACTCTGCACAGCCCCACAGAAATTTCAGATCAGCAAAGAATGTGGGGTCTCAGCATCTTGTGCAGCCCTGTGGAAATTCCATGACAAAGGTTTTGGGGTGGGATTCAAAGCCAGGGGGCTTGAGTCCTTGTCCAGCCCTACATGCAAGGCACCCTACCCTTGGGAGAAGTGGAAAAGAAAGTACTTGCAGTTCAATTAGGCCTATTTGTCTTAAACTGAGCCTCCTCCTCAGATTACTAAATAAAAATGTGTATTATGTGGTGTTTGTGGTCAGGTGGTATTTTTATAGAGAATAGGAAGTCTTTGAGTTTCTTTCTTTGAGAAAAAAGTGTGTCAGGCTGACTGTTGTTTGAATGATTGTTGATTTGATGCATTATTTTACCACTGTTCATTTTATGCATATAAAGGCAGCTGTTTTCTAACTTACAGCTAATTTGTTTCTTACATTCTCATGCATAGTCTTAGAACAAAGATAATTATTTTTCACATGACTTGGAAAAGAAATCTCTTTAGCTTATTTCTAACACAGCTCCACAAAATATTTTAGCACTCCAGAAATACAAACAATTTACTTTACACTTTTAGTGTAAATTCAAATTTCTATACTCTCCTTCTTAATATCTTTTTGGTTTTTTAGCATTGTTGGTTCCTTTTTCCTTGGTATTCTGTGAAACCTTGATGCTTCTGACCAGCATCTTCTAGTTCTAGGTTTTATAATTTCTTACAAGTTTTTTTTTTTTTTTTCAGTAGATTTTCATGTCATTTGCTCCTCGTTGACCTTATTCCTCCCTCCTGGGCTGTTATCTTTATCCTTGTCATATATAATCTGTTCCTAAATCTGGCTTCAGATACACTGAAGATTCATGAATTTGCTCTTATATTACAAGCCCATAGTTTTTCTTCCTCTTGTCTGTCTAGAACTGGCAGTTCTCTTCTTGGATGCCTTTCAATGCACTTTCATCTCATCAAAATGGATCCCCTTCTCTTTCCTCTGAAATAGCCCTGAGCCTCTCACTGTGATAACACCATTCCCATCCTGCTTTTGTTCAGACCTGCAACTTCCAAATATTCTTCAGATTATATTTCAGCTGCCTAAAATGCATCAACAGCCACATTCGTTTTCAGAACTACACTCTGAAGTGCAATGTTCTTCCAGAGTCTGAACAAATTCCCTTTTCAGATGTCCTTCAAAATTTTATGCTTATTGACTAACTTAAACTGTCTAGTGGAAGCTGCAGGTATTGGAACAAAAACCATACCTATATAATGCAACTAAACTTAAAACACATCAAACACTTCATTTTTTTTACCAAATTATCACACATATGAACATTTGGCAAGCTTCTTCATTCACAGTGAATGCTGCTTGATTTGGGGAGCATTTTATTGAAAGTGGAACTTGGTTGGCTTCTTTGCTATCTTTTGCTTCCAAATTGCAGTGAAGCCTACAAGAGATTCCAAGCACAATTTTTGCACCTGGCACAAGCAGATGACAGAGGGTCATTAAATTTGGATGATTACCTATTCAAATATTTTACCCCTGGGCAAATATATGGCTATGGCTCAAGGGAAAACAGCTTCTGTAGTCAGAGGGATCTGTGCCTGGGTGAGGGGATTCATGGCTGACGTGACAAGCCTGAGAGGAGCTGGAGGTGCTTACAGAGTTCTCTTCACCTCTATTTTAGTTCATCCATCATTGGCATGTTTGAACTTACATGTTAGTTCTTGTGTGAATGAGAAGAGATTAAAAGAGAACAGACTAGAAGGGGAAAGCTAGCTGAAGGAGAAAAATCCTGTGTTTTGCAGAGAACTGCTTGCTGCCAGTATGTGACTTTGAACATCTTTGAAGTCTTTGACTGGCCTTCAAGAATGGCCATGAGGAAACTTGGGATGTAGGCAGTGGCTGATTTTGCACCTCAGTGTTACATCCACATCTTGTGCTAGTTGAAGTAAAAAGCACATAGACTTTGGAAGCGCTTTTGAAGACGCTGGGTCCATTTGCTGCAGAGAGCCCATTAGCTAAGGCTTGATAAGGCAGCATCTAAGCTACGGGGCTGCCCACAGAAGGGGTTCTCTTTCTGGAAGTAGACTGTGAGATTCTCTTCCCACCAAGGCTTCACAGAAACTGTGGGCTCAGTACGTTTTGCAGATGTGCTGTAAGGAGGAACAAAGTGCTGGTAACTACTTGGGATCAGAGTGATTCAAGCCCAAACATACCACAGGTCCCCCTGAGGTGTGTGAACTCTTCCAGGGTGGTCCAGTGAGCTATTGCACTGTCTGGTGCAACTTTTTTCTTGGAAGTCAAGTGAACTATTCAACAAACATGGTTTCTCTTGTCTGTGATACCAAGGACTGCTATCAGACAAAAAGAAGGGTTTGCTGGAAACCTACTGCCATGTTAAAAATGTGCTGGTGCTAGCAGGGTCCTGAAGCTGATTCTTTGACACCACTTGAGAAGGGTATTTTACCTAGCAGCTGACAAAAGAAGAGCATCACTGACTACGATGTGTAATGTGCAATCTGTACATGACTGGTCTTGCACGATACTTTGAAAAGAACTGCCCACACTTGTCACAGATTTGTGAACACTGAGAGCATCAACTGTATTTAAACATGTGTTCAGCCGCCTCCAACTCTGCATGTTGAGACAATTGGTTTTCAGGGACTGTGAAATCTTGCATGCATATCTGTGATTCTGTGACGATCAGATGGTATCATTTGTTAATTTCCTGGCCCAAGTGTGGAATAGAATTCAGTGACTAATCCTGGTTTAGCAGGAGGTTTTCTCCTCTGCTCTTCCTCTTGAGAATCAAGATTTCATGCAACAAACTAGGTAGCCATGTGCTTTTTTTTTTACCTTCCGATCATCTGCTCTAACTTTTTTCTCTGTCTAGAGAACACAAAGGTTTTGCTTGAATAACAAGTTTTCAAACTTATTTCATGAGGCTAAGGAATCAGCAGTGAATAAACCAAAAATATTTGCAAGTAAGATAAATGCCTGTAGAGATACTAAGAGTTTAATTTAAACCAGCTTTAGAAGTATGTGTAACAAAATGTTCTTTTATCTAGTTTTTTTTAAGGCATTGTTTCTTACTGTAAATATACAATGCTGTAGATTAATTAATCTGGTCTCAGGAGAAAGCTCTAATCTTTCTGAAGTGAGTACTTTTGCCATTTTACAATACAAAGAGGAGATCCTCTCTCCCTCAGACAAGAATATTTTTTGCCATTCCATTTGTATAGACTAATTTTAAAAGCTTGCTCAGTGTTTTGAGGGATTAGTACATGTTATGTTGAGTTGCCAGAAATGGTCCTGGCAACTTGAAACTCCTAGTGTCATTATAAGGCACGGTTGTGGAAGATAGGATGCATCTGGAAGCATGAAAAACTGATAATTGTTGTGAATTAAATTATACTAAAGATAATTTCTTTAATCTGGGACTGGCCTGTTAGTGCACAGCCCAGTAATTGAATTTTCCTCTGTTTAAATAGATAGATTAAAAGATACACATATGAAAGAAAATAATATGAAAGTTTAATTCAGAATTTGTGTACCAAATGTTATGTCTTTAAATCCATATCATCAGATAGAAGCATTCAAAGTTGCTGATCACCTCTTCACTCCTGAAATGAGTGACACTGGAAAAAATGGGTGAATTCTTATTTTTGACAATTCCTATCTTATAAGATGACATAAACTTTTTGGGATGGTGGTAAAAAGATTAACTCTTTAAATCACCACAATAAACAGCCAAACATTCTAGATTAGCTTTACATGCAAGAATCACATAGTAAAAGAGTAGACGACTAGATTAAAATTAAGTCCTCTGGAAACATCTTGATATCTAATACTTTTTTAAAAAGAGTAAACCAAAACAAAGCTATGGTCATGCTCAAGGGCATGTCAGGAACTATGGCTGAATTACAGAAGAAATAGTGAGTTATGTAAAAGCTGAGAGTGTTAACTGGTCTGTAAGACTGGGCAGGTGACCCACATGGTGCTCAGTACCCATCCCACTGCTCCTATGGTGTTTATGTTATCTTTTGCAGTTCTTTAAAATGCAAACAAATTCCATTTTCATTAAATCTAAATTAAATCAGTGAAAAGGAAAACTTAATCCATCATTTACAAGGCTTTGGGTATCATGTATTCCATGAAAGTCCTTCCCTAGAGACAATGACAGTGCTGTAGGCCAAAGCAATGCTCTGTGTGCATGCGTTCAGTGGCTGTTGAAAGAGCATGCATTTAATCATGTGTTCATAGTGGAGTCAAGTTCTGTAGAAAAAAAATTAAACTGATAAAATGAAGCTAACTGGAACTTCATGTTATAAATATAGCAAAGCTTCCTGATCTGCTCAAGACAGAGAAGTCTCCAGCACTGCTTCCCCCGAGCCTGCCTTGCAGCATGCAGCTGCTCAGTGCCAGTCACACCTCCCTGACATGCTATAGAGCTCAAGCTGCAGGTAAAAAAAGGGAAAAAAAGGCAAACAGCAGACAAAAATACCAGAGTATACAGACCTACTTACAGTCATGCTTAACAACATATCCACGGTAACCTATTTCTCTGGTTTGGGGCTTGGTGTAACAGCTGTCATTAGAGTAATGAAGTGATTAGATCTGCTCTGTTGCCTAATTACAGGAATAGAAATTGCAGGCATGCATGCCTGCAATCTAGTTAAGTACTCCATATCTGAATCCTTGGATTTCAAGGATAGTCTTTGGGAAATTACCTTGAGAGCACATCTTCTCTTCTCTCCTCTTCTCTTCTCTTCTCTTCTCTTCTCTTCTCTTCTCTTCTCTTCTCTTCTCTTCTCTTCTCTTCTCTTCTCTTCTCTTCTCTTCTCTTCTCTGTGCACTTGACTGAAGTGAGGAGTCTATCATATTGTAGAATTATCGATTAAGTACTCAGAGAGTGAGTTTCATCTCTTAAACTGCTTGTATTTTGCTACACGGGGCAAGTATTATTAGTCCTATTGCAGACTGAAAACTTGGAGAAAAAATTAGAAAATAAATTATTTAGTTAAGTTTCCTGTCAAATGGTAGAACAAGGCTAGCTAGTTCAAGACTAACTACCATTTTCTTTAATATCTATGATGAGATCCTACAAATAAAAGATCTTTTGTTGCATTTCTTTCAGATGGAAGAGCCTTTCGTTCCAGTCCTGGTGCAATGATTATTACTGGAACATACACAACCCAAACATTGGTAGAAGCCATTCACACACGAAAAGGGATTCAGTAGTTTTGATTCCCACTGCTTTATCTCTTCTACAAGTCCCTCCTGTTTTACCATCTGTTTTACATTGCATAGTCAGAAGATGGACAGAACAGGTCACATTTAACAGAACTGAGTCACAGGAAAAGTACAATAATATTTCTAAGACCCATGTAAAAGTCTAAAGGTTGGTTTAAAAGAAATTACCCTGAGGTAAGGGGTAGTAGAAAAAATACATATATAGAATATATTAAATGTATATATCTACTATATGCCTTTTAATAAAAATTAAAAAAAAAACCCAACAATTAAAAAACTGGAAATAGGTTTAGGATGTGTATTTGGTGTTCTTAGTCCAAAATGGTCATCAGAAAAATCTGTCTTTCTAAAGCCTTGTCTTGGCAGCAAATCATAGCCTTATTCTGCAAATTTTGTGCACTCAGCTGCTGAATTTGCTTTCAAAAAAATTGTTATAGACTGACATATACACATTTGCCTGTCCTAATATGTTTTTACTATTACCATCATGACCTAATGCAGTTGTGAAAGGAAGGAGTAAGTGCATTTTGTAAATGTGATCTGAAATATTAATGTTCATTGCAAATGCTACCTAGTTCAGATTTTCTAAGAGATCGTCTTCCTAAAATCTATTTTGCAGACTCCATAACCCTGGTTCAGTCCCCAGGTGCCAGGGGGCTGTGGGGAGTTGAGTCTTCAACAGTCTCAGGCACTGATAGGGCTGAATGGAAGATTACTGAACTCAACAAAGACAGACAAGTACATAAAATATAGACTGAGCTGAAACACTTTCCCAAATTTGGCCCATAATGGGAAGTCCAAGTTACAATTAGAAGTTATAAGGGTCCAGGGGGAAGGAGCAGCCTGAGGAGGGGCACGTCTCTGTCATAGACTGTGGTTGCACAGATGTCTCTTTTGCTTTGAGACAGGTTGAGTCACGTGTTCAGATTAATTAAAAAAAACCCTCAAGCCTTGAGCTCAAATCAGTTCCCAGAAGGGCCAGTGCAGAGGCAGAAGCAGAAGCAGGCAGGTGCAGGTGGCACACAGGATGCTTTGCTGACCCAAAATCTGCACTAGCGTTTTTAACCCACGGGAGCTGCCTACAGGAACGTTTCTGGGACCTCACTTCCCACTGCTGCAAAAGGGATTTTTTTGCTCCCACCCCTTCTTGTTCCCTTCCCTGACTGAGTGCTTGAGAGTCCCCACTGAGCTGTTTTTTCTCCTTACCAGAGTAGGTCCCTTTCTGGGGCCCAGGCACACCAGTGCTGGAGGTGGCAGTGGCAGGACCAGAGTGATGGGGACAAAAGCTGAGTCACAGTGTTGCCACACTTGGTGAAGGCTGCCTGAAAATACAAGGGAAGGAGCAAGTGATGTAAAGCTTCTGTAATACTGACAAAATATGACACTTCATATGACAGCCTGGAAGGAGGACCAGGGCTTGCCCTGTGACAGGAAGTAGAGCCCTGCAAGAGTTACACAGGGCTGTCTGGATTATAAAAACACATTTATTCCTGCATCTCAGGTAAATAAAAGAGTTCTGCGTTTGTTTATTGGGTGCAAAAACACTCTGGGGTTTTTTTGTATTAAAGTTTATGGTTTAGTGCAAAGGTGAGAAGTATGAAAAACTCAGGTGTCAAGTGACAGATCTGCTGGCAGTTAGAGACAGAAAGTAGCCAAGGTCAGCCACAGATTCACCTCCTCTCTTCTTGGCTGAGACTGTACAAACCCAGCCTCACAACTCCTCCTACAAACCATCTCATATTTGGAGCATGCCCAGCATAGGAAATTTCAAGATTTTTGATTGTGGTTTTAAGAAACCCAAAGAAGGACCTTAAATGAAAGAGCAATCAGACTTCAGGTCATGCCCACTGTCTGCAGTCAGAAAAACTCAAAGAAACACAGCAGCCTCTGCGATAGGGAACTTAGAGGCTGAAAATATGGAATATCAGAACTCATTTCACTTGCATAATTCTGTTTGAAAATGTTCTGTGTTTAACCAGGGGAATGACTGATAGCAAACTGCTGGGAATCTCAGCCTACTCACAGTAAATATTCAGCAAGCAAAGAAGCAGTGTCCATAAATGATCAAGAAGCTCTTGAAGCTTACAGCACTATTCCATTATTACAGTCTGAGCATTTTTAAAGCAGAGCAAATATTTGCTTTAAATTTCACGGCTGGTTGTTGCTGGCAGTGTATGTGGCCTTTCTGGGCACAAGCATTCACTTGCTCTCTGTTTGCCTTTTGGTTTTTACGCAGGAGGAGGGCTGGGTGGCAATGTGTAGTATTACATACATAAAGCTATTTGCTTTTCTCTGACATTCAGCTAGTTTGAAAAGCTGATGCTTTTCATTTAATTTCTCATGTGGATTATACAAACATGTGCCACTCACAACAAACACTCCTGCTCATGACTCTTTGTGTTTCCTAACCAGGTAATCAATTGCCTGAAAATGCTGTGACAACAGAGTTGATGAGCTGTGTAATATGGAAAGGATAGTAACCCAACCAAAGGCTGCCTTCTTCAGGCCTTGTGCACAAAGCAATGATGCTCTGAGACTTCTGAAAATGGAGGCATTTTTCCTCATCATGTTAATCTCATGTTTGGAAAATTTCTCCATTAAAATTCGTAATTTCCCCCTGCCTTTTTCCTTACCTTTTTCCCCTTTCTTAAGACTGGGCTGTGTTGTAGGTAACGTTGTATCACGTTACATCATAAAAAAGGTGGAGCACCTATGTTATTAGTTAAGAACAGGAAAAAATTTCTCTTTCCATTAGCTTCAGGGCATAACACTTTGCTAATAAAAATACCCCACTGCTAGCTCACCTGCCTTTCCCATTGTGCTGAGGCCACAGAGCTGATCCAGACCCCACCCAGGTACATGTGATGCAGGAATGCAGGGACAGTGAGTACACACTGAGCTCTTCCTCATCTTGGTCATGATAAACAAAACTGAGGTGGTCCATTCAGGCTGTTGGAGTTATGGATTTTTATTTGCGTGCCCTCTTAGAGTTTTGGAGTCCATGATGCACATTTGGAGAGTGAAATAGAGCTTTTAAAAATAACTTTTCTATCTACTCTTGAACTGTTCTTGGAAAATAGTAGTCTAGTTACAAAAATGAGCACCTCCTCCTGCATTTATCCAGTGTAAAAATACTGTGTCATACAGAATTAACTTCTATTTTACTTGGAAGTCTATCATTTCCGCTAAGAAATTATTTCTTACTGCGAAAGTGTTTATTTTCTCCTCTGCCAGTGACACGAGGCTATTAATGTCATTACATTAATGCTTGAACTGTTCATATGATTGTCATGCTGCTGCAGTAAAACTTGCCCTCTGGTTTCCAGTCATTTGGATTATTCTCTGTTAGCACATCATGCGGGTTGACAACCACCCTGGACACAGTTCTTGTGGATGGAATGAGATAACAGAGCCATGGTTTCTTCTGAACACAGATGGCCTTCTTCAGGTAAAGTGTAGAAGCAAACTTCAAAGCTCAGTGGAACTCGAGGGAAGCTCTTAGATATGTGTAATTTAGGCCATCTGACAGAAAAGGGAGTTCAGCCAAAGTGAAGAGGTTTGGTAAGTTTGTTCCCTGAAATGTGTGGGGGGGTAATGCGTTACCTGCCTGATGTGAGGGTGGGAAGAGAGCAGACTGTGATGTTCTATGAAACATAGTTAATAGCAAACTTAAGTTTACTGCTTCTATTTCAGGCCTGCACAACAACTTGTGTTCTTGCAAGCTTTTTTTTTTTTCTTTCTTTTTCTTTTTTTTTTCAGATTAGGCCAGTTAATCTGGGAAAAAATATAATCTCTACCTACGAACCCTGTCTTGCTTATGTTTTTATGCTTTTTTGTCTACAATAATGTTGCATTCTTTGATACAAACATAGATTGAATACAACTGATATATATGATAGCATCTTCTCATTTTCCATTTTACTACAGGTGAAGGAAATAAATATATTCTTGTGACAAAGGTCACAGAAGGAACTAACAAAATTAAATCATGATTTTTACCGAACACTTCAGGTTTTGTAATGCACTTTTCTGAGAATCCATCTTCCTTTGCTACACTGATGTTTTTCTGTAGTTCTGTTTAAGATTAATGGAAAGATTTCAGTGTCAGTTCTCTGACATCCAAATGGAAATTTCCTTAGTTTATTGCTGTTTTCCATATTAGTTTTGGTCTGCATTTGGTTTGAGATTTATAATTTTGTCTTTTTTCTTTTTTACTGTTCCAGGAAATAGGTGTACACCTTTCAGACATTTGGGAAGTACTTTGTCTCTAATAGGAATGCATTATGGAATATAATGCTCTTACTGTTCTATTGTGATGTTGTCCTCAGATATACTTTCCTTGCAGAGCTGTTTTTTTCAGAGCCCAGAGTTAAAGAAATGAGCAACTGAAGTTCCGATAATCCCAAGCTAAATCTAAATCATATTTGTAATTCTAAATATAAACCTAACAGCAAGATATAATCAGGGTTTACATATGTCAGCTTCATTTGCAAAATCTAATTCTACAGGAAATGGAAAACAAGAAAATCATCCTCAAAAGGATTCCAATTATTCAAAAATTTTAATATTTTTAACTTTTTTTCATTTGATCCTCTTTAAGGATTAATACAGTGCATCAGGATGGTGCCTCCTACACAGGAAACTTAATGGAGGGAAAATAATGTTAAAAGACCTCATTAAAAAAAAATGTTTGTAACAGGAGGAGAAAAAAGTGAGTTTAAAGGAAATGGTTGCTTTTTCATAACTTGATTACTTGGTAGCGTCAGGCAGGGTTTGTCCTGATTTTCTCTGAGGTATCATCTTGGCTTCTGATCAGTGGGAAGGAAACACAGCAGTATTGTTAGGTGTGTTTTTGTACGCACTCTCCCCACAGACACCAGTGGCTTGGCCAGACAGCATGGGGTTCAGGGAAGATCATGCAGCTGAAAAAACCTGGAATAACTTCAGATCCATTCTCTGAGAAGTTCCTGAAAATGTTTACCATGTAAGGGCATCTATGAGAAACACCTTGACTGATCCAGCTGGAGGAACGTCTGGAAACATTTATCAGAGCCCATAAAATTGAAAAGATGACTTGTTCAAAGACCAAATACCTGCTACATGTGTCCCAGAAGCACAGCATGGTTTTCTGCTGCTATCCTGCCTGGCCACACCAGCTCCCTTCCTTCCCTTCCATGCCTGATGCTGTGAAACACATGCAGGCATTTTGGCCTTGACATGGAAAATATAATGAGAACAGTTTTGGTAATGGTCCAGGCACAACTTCTAGTAGGATTAGGTATCAGCAGCAGGACTAGGACTTGGGGTAACTCCTCTCGTGGCATGTGGCTCTTCCCCAGCTCCTTTCTCAGCATGTGCCCAAGTTATTTGCTTGTTTCAGTGCAATGTTTGAGCTCCACTTTATTTTTTGGTTTCCAAAACAAGTCTGTATACGAGGACTTGAGTACAAAAATAACTTATTTTAGGCTTGAGTCCAAAACTGCTTTAGAATAAGTGTTGAAGTTATTGGGACTGTTCAAGATGCTTAAAGCATATACTTAAATTGAAACCCCAGAGCCTTGAGCACAGTGCAGTGAATGCAAACTTTGCCTTTAAGTTCTGATCCTTTCTCAGGTGCTGTTGATCTCCTCTAGCACCGTCACTGTGCTTGCAGTAAAAATGGCTATATTTCAGCAAAAAAAGCAAATCTGGGACTCTAATAATGATGTTCTTAGACCTGAAGGTGTTTTTAACAAGCCCTGGCTGCTCTTTTGCATAGAAAAGCTGGTTAGAAGGTGAGTGAGCAACTTCATTGGGTTTTGGAGAGGATTTGCAGATTTGCAACTGTTTCTGTTACTGCCTCAGTTAATCCTTGCTAACTTTATAGCAGGTTAAAAAAAAAGTGATCTGAGATGAGTATGTGACAGCTAGTACCAACATTATGTGAGATCACCACAGTTCAGACTGAAAGTTTTTCCGAGCAAAGAATTTATCCATTTTTACATCTTTTGGATAAGCAAACAGCTTGACAACAGCAATAAAACTCAAATTAATTATTCAAAATCAAAACATCTTTCAATTTCTGTGTCACTATGCTCTTTAAAATAATTCACCACTGTCATCTGCCTTTGGTGCAGCCAGCTATAAAGAAGAATTAAAAGGTCCTCACATTCCATTCAAATACTTCTTCACCTTGTTAGTCTTTTCAATAAGCAAAGTTATCCTTCCTTGAAACACAGTCATAATTCAGGCCATCTATTTTGTTCCACAAAGGCTGTTTTTAAATCCCCAGGAACAAAGATATTTCCTATGAGTCAAGGCAAATTCCTCCCTTCAGATGTGAATATCACCATTAATCTCTTAGCCAGAATAAAATACTAGCTCTTTTCCTATATAAAATAGCCTCTTTTCCTTCCTATCCAGTTCCTGAAAAATAACATCAAACCTGTGTCTGTTGATTTATTTTCAGGAAATGAAGTTACTAAATCAAGGTCAGAGCCTTGTTTGTGACTTTGCAACTTTTACATGATCCTCGTGATTCAGAATATTGTAATTGTGAGTAGAAAAGTGTACAGCATCACTGACACGTTTTGGTATAGAGTGACAATTCTCAAGGCTGTGGACCAAGATAACCATTTCCCTAAGGAATGAGTAAATTTTACACCACGTGGTTGTAGCACCAGACCTCCTCACCACATTGTAACAAGGGAGAACATTTTTTCTGGAGAAAAAGCTCTGCATTTCATCTGTGGCTGTTTAGAAGAAGTAGGAATGATCTGGCTGCAGTTTTCCTCTAAGGGCTGTTGCAGGGTTTCACTGCCTGTTGCATGGCTGTTGCCTGGCCCAAGAACCAGCAGTTGCTTACCCACCACTTCTTGGCTGCCCTGAGATGTTTTGATGTGCCTGGAGCCAACACTCCTCTGCTTTCCAAGATGAGTTTGCTCATTGTCAGCTTGAAAAACAGGACAAGGAAAGGTTTTGTGGATTTGGCTAAGAGTAAGAACAAGTGAAATCTGAAAAATTTGCTCCTCCATTTTTGGTTTATTTCTAGTGCTTATCCACTCTAAAAATCCATGTTCAGGTGGTGATCTGGACCTCCATGCTGCTCGGATGAGCTGTCTCCTTGATTTCACTGAGCATATAAATGCAAGTAGTTGCTCACAGTCAGCAGGCAAGGGTTCTGGCTTATAGTGATTTATTTTATTACTTAGGTTAATGTACCAGTGGAATAGAAGATAGTCTTGTGGGCACTAAGTAACAAGTGTTAAGTAATCACTCAGGTTTCCCTTGGAGACTGTCAACACATACTCCAGCTTTTTTTCACCTGACTTCAAAATAATTTTAAATTATAATGAATATTTATTAATTGAGCTGCTTTATGGGCTGGGCTGGCTAATGTTCAGCTCTTCACACATTCTGTTACATGTACCTCATTCAGTATTATTTCCACAAAAGTCCTGTTCAGGGAAAGCAAGCCTCAGGCAAACAACCATGAAATCACATTGGGGCTTCTGCTATTTTGCACAGACATTCTTCTCCTCTCCCTTCTTTATCTATTTCTCTTTATCTATTTCTCTCCAAGCCTCTTTTTCCTCCTATGTTTCTTCTGGTTTCCTTTCCAGGCTTGGAAAGGAAAACCCCCATGGCTTGCAGCTTCAGTGATCCCCATTGCCAGCTCCACAAACACAGTTGTTGCCTGCATCTCCCCTCCTGCTTTGCTGGGACACTTGCTGACACTGAGCTGCTTGTGAGCACACCTGGGGAGGGTGAGAAGAAGACCTGGGGGGCTGGTAGCCCCTATGGGAATGGACATGGGGTTGACAGTGGCAGCTCCTTTCCCTTTGCAGGGTGACTGTCAGGCACCACGAGGCTGGGACCTGTGATCAAGCATCCCTTTCATTAGCACACACATGAGTTTTTCTCTTGGACACCTTTCTCTTTTGGGCTGTGTAGCCTGCACAACCCTTTGCCCCTGTTGCATCTTTCTTGATCCACCAGCTCTGTGGGAGGCTGCAGAGTGGGTGGACTCACGGACATAACATCAGCTAAAGGGAAAAACACAAACCCTGAAGATTTGCAAGCCAGATCAGAGTGCAGGGTAGCAGGCAAGCATTGCCAGGCTGCAGCTGGGGGATGCAGAGAAAACTTTGTTTAGTTACAAATTAAGTTCTTCTCTCCCTGCCATGATACTGCAATATTTCTCACTGTTTCTTTGTCACCGAGTTTTTAAAAACTCCCCTTTCTTTCATACTTCTATAAATTCCCACCATAAAACTATATGGTAGTCTATTTGCTAGACTGGGAGAAAAAGACCCATGCACTTCCTCTTTGAAATCAGTTCATCTTTACGGTCTACGAGACGAGCATATGGGGAACTCTACAAAACAAATGAGAAATAAAGACATTTATTTTTGAGGAAAGAAGGAGTGCTAAAATGTTTGCAAAGCCTTGTGAGAATTTGAAAAGTGAATGGTTCTGGGTGTCTGGTGAAGGGGAGAAGGGAAAGATATAATGCATTAGTCTGAATAAGAGTGAAAAAATGAAAGCAGGAAAGACCTTGCAGAGGAACTTCCGTAGTTTTATCTCTGTGTTATTGGACTATGTATAATAACTCACTGTGCAGAGACAGGGAAAGCACCATGTCTAGTCACTTCAGTAAGGGAAAAGTCTGAATCACACAGGCAACTTGGCTCAGATAACAGCAGAACTGACAGAAACAAAATAATCTGTAAAAGTACTTTAGGTTGCATGTGTTTAAATTTTCTCATTATTTATGAAAATAAGAAGGCAATCAAAGTAGTTACTCCACATAGTTGTTGATGCCTTTTCCAGAATGATTTCATGGTTCTCTGAAGTTTCTGGATGACAAAGATGGGATCTGATCATTTTCCACACTTATCTACAGGCAAGTAAGAAAAAAAATACTTCAGAAATTTAGTTTTGATGAAGCTTCTGCTTAGAAAAGGCAGAAAAGAAGATGCTTGCTGTTCCCCACCAAATTTTCAGGGAAGGACAGATGGATATTCTAGCAGTTAGCTATGCTCAGATATAATAACTGTCACAGGACTTCTCCACTGGGACTTGGAGATAAGCAGGCTGTTGATCCAAGATATGGATTGTTTAAATGGGTTGAGAAATTTAACCACAAGAGGGAAACTGGCTCTGCTAAGTGCAAGAGTAGTGAAGTTCTGCATTTGACCTACCGCCATGTCTGGAAATCTGTGGCAGTGAAAAATTAAAAACATTTATTTCACTTTATACCACTGACTTGGTTTTGAAACACAGCTCATATGTTAGTGTGGCCTGAATGGTGACATGGCTTGTGTTTTTCTTTGGTAGTTTAGAGGAGCTCACTGCAGAGCTTAGGGCTGGGTCCTGGGAAAGGAAAGGCTGTGACATTTACGCCTTACAATCATCTTGGGGTTGAAGTCAATTATTTAAGATCTGAAAGAGACAGGTGTGTGAGATATGGCATACCTGAAATGGATGGTTTCACAGTAGAAATGAAAATCAAAGACCAGCTTGCTGTGGCTACCAGAGTGAGTACACGCTTCAAAAAATGCAGTGTGCAAGAGGAATTTGGAAAGTCTTGGAGCTCTCTGGGATCAAGAAAAGTAATGCACACGTGGGGATCCATATTAGGTTTTGGCTGCTTTATTAGTTGTGTGCTTCACTTCCCCATTTTACTTTTTATTGTATTTCTAGGTAAGTCCAAGGAAACTGGAAGAGCCCTTGTACCCTTTATTCCCAGTCTGTAGACACAGGCACAGACACAGACTCACCCCAAATCACAGTCATTACATCAAGCATAACTCATCTACTTCACAGTGTTTCTAGGGACACTCATGTTTTTAATAATCTAATTAGAAGAATTTAAGTCTTACTTGTGCTTGAAAACACCATCTTTGCAGTGAGGCGAGAGACTCATCTGATCTCTGGGAAGGAGGAAAGTGACAAAATCCTGCACAAGCAGGATACCTGCACCCCCCAGGAGCTGGGCAATGGCAGGAGGCTACAGATGGCCCCCACGGGTGGCTGATCAGTGCTAGTGCAGATTTCATCATTTCCTGCAGTCAAGACATTTTGGCTCAGTGCTCCTGGCACTGCTCCCCGGCAGGAAATACCTGCACCCAGCACTGGCCTCTGGTAACTCTTCAGCAGCTTCTTGTGACAGCTCGGTTTCCTGCAGCTGGTATCCTTAGCAACTTCCTCACTTGTTCCCTAGAAAAACACATCCCTCATATCCCTTTTCCATTTGAAGTCCAGTAATCCTTGCAGAACAACAGTTTCACAGCCGAGACTTCCCCGATGGTGTCAAAAGAGCAGTGCAAACACTCCAGCCTTGGCTATCTTCAAACTTGTCTTTTAAAGGCCTCTTCCTGGTTGCTGCCCTTTTTCTGATGAACACGCTGTGAAACTCTGTTCATGGTCTCCGTGGCTGCTCTCCACATTTCCACAAAGTTTTGGCTCTGCTCTGGCATTTTGGATTGCTGTTTTGTTTTCCTTGGCAATTGCTCTGGGGCATGGTCCCCATGTCCTTCCCAGAGTGGAAAGGCCATCCCATCACCACTGTTATTTGTGGCCCAAGTCCTTGGTGGTGGTTTGAGCAGGGCCTCCAGGTGACATGGCCACAAGACAGAGTGAGGTTCCTGGGGGGCAGCTCCAAACCCACACTGCCTCTCATGGGATCTGTCTGTCTGCTCTGTGTAGTGACCTGGCCTCCAGCCCTGAGATATGTCTCTACCAGGGCATTAAATCATTTTAGTGAACCTGGCAGGAAGGAGAAGTATTGTCTATTCATGAACTGGTAGTTTTTTTAGAAAAAAGTAGGTGCATGGTCGATCATGTTAGTCCCAGCCCAGTAATTCCTGAGCATTTGGGAATACCTGCAGCAGCTCCATTCCATTTTGCTCCAATATGAGCTGCTTGGAGATGATGTAAAGAAGATTTTTAAGGATCACCACAAGGTTAGTTATATAAGCTACACTTCCACTCCAAGACCAACACTGAATTTCTGCCTAGTTGTTAGTACCCATCCAACATCCATCACCAGAATTTAAGTTCTGCTATTGGAAACCTTTTCCCCCCCTTTTTAATATATGTAAATAATAACAAGAAAAAAAAAAGGTCTTATTTCTGATTTAAATAACATTTTCAAACATGGTTGATGAGGCCACATATTACAGACATTACCTGACTGTTCTTTTACTGGAATGCATTTCTGTTTGTTTAAACATTACCTAGCTTCAGATGTTCCTTCTGATATTTTCCATTTCAAGTAACTGCAGCAAGGTGATATTTTTGTGCATCTGCGTGGAAAAACAATCAGCCCAAACGATCTGGCCCAGTTGAGAATAAAGTAGAAGAGGATGTTTTCCCATGGTAAGATAATGAATCATTTTTCCTGGGAAAGTTGCCTTTCCCATTCTCTGCCAGCAGGGCTTTGCACTTCAGCTAAAGCCTGGAGGGACAAGAGGTGCCTGAACTGAATGTGGAAGTGGGCACCTTTGTGACACCAAAGGAGTCCATGTAGGATTGCTGGAGAGTAAGGAGTGCAGGGACATCCAGAGAAGAAGAAAATGTTTGTGGTTAGAATGGAGGCCATAAGGAGACCAGTGGGGCAAAGACTAGGAAAATCAAAGGAAGACACTTTTAGCTTTGCCTGAGTAAAGCAAAGGCAGAAGGGCAGGAACTGGACTCAGGCAGGCATGTAGTCAGGAAGGTAATGAGATAAGGGAGGATGGAGGAACTGGGAGAGGCAGAGTTACTGGGAAGCTGGCAAACTGGGACTGGGGTCAGATCAAGAGTGACAGAGCTGGCAAGAAGTGACCTTATGACAGCTGAAAGCAGATGTGCAAGAAGACAGGAGGGAATGCATGTGCGAACAGGTGGAGTTTGAACTGTCATGCTCAGGAGGCTGTAACCAGACAGGCGGAGGAAGATGGTGCTGGGCACATCTGCACTGGAGATGGGATGGCATGTCCACAGTCCCAGGACAGGACTGGGAGCTTTCTTGTGTACCTCATCTCCTTCTGGCACTGAAACCTGGGCATACATAGAATCACTGGAGCTGGAAAAGACCTCTGAGATTATCAAATTCAGCCTATGGCCTAAAGCTACCACATTGGCTAGATCACGACACTAAGTGCCACATCCAGCTTTTCCTTAAATGCTCCAGGTGATGGTGACTCCACCACTTCCCTGGGCAGCCCATTCCAATGCCTGATCACTCTCTCCATGAGGAATTGTTTTCTGATACCCAGCCTAAACCTGGTGTAGTTTCAGGCCATGCCTTCTCACCCTGTCACTAGTTGCCTGGGAGAAGAGCCCGACCCTCAACCTCCCTTCTGGTAGTTGAAGAGAGTGATAATGTCCCCCTCCACCTTCTGCTCTGTTTCTCCAGAAAAGAAACCTGGGCATGCAGATTGAACAGGAGCTGTGCTGCTCTCCAAACAGGTATATGAGCTACGACACAGGGGACCTTAGGGCATAGCCTGGTGCAATCCATCCTCTGCACAAACACTTGGGGGTGAGGTGGCTGGACATGAGCTTGGGAAAGGACAGACTTGGAAAGGCCATAGGGAAAGTAAAAGCTAAGCTCCAGGAGAACCAGTAGAAAGTAAAGATGCCATCACCCACTTGCTGAGGCCTCAGGAGAGCCAGCTTATCTCTCTTTTGGAGAAAAGGCACGAGCTGCAAAAGCACGAGGTTTTAGATGTTGTCACACAATTTCTGTTTCTCTTTTTATTATCATTGCACCATCTCACTCATCACACAGGATGAGCCAGCTCTTGGTAAGAATCAGAGGTGTGTAGAAAAGACACCTTCACACATATTTTAAGTTGAGGAAAACACCTGATTTGCAAAGTGATGGGCTTAATTGCTCAACGAGCTGAGCAGTGTTCTAGGAAAAGGCCTTCTCTCCTGCTATGAAATTCCCATGTGAAGGCAGGCAAATTATGAGAATTAGTATTTCCAGTCATGCCCCCTATTTCCAGGGGGCTAACTTGATACTTAGGGATCTTTTTTCAAGAATGGTGATTGCTCAAAACCTGATTGCAATCATGCTTCAAATGCATAAAAGCAACTGATGAAATCTGCAATAAGCAAGTGCAGGAAAATAAACTGGGGACTCAAATGTATGGCTGCTTCATAGTGCAGCCTCTTTACATTTTGGGTTCCCCCATGTTTAGAGGCTTACAAGGCCTGGAACAATGTGAAAATGAGTAATCATTTGTTTCTAGATGACATGAAAAATGAGAACCAGAGTAATGAGGACATTTGGACTTCAAGCAAATATGTAAACACTGTGAACATATACAGAGCGTGATAAAAACCAAAGCAACTAATAGCTATTCAGTGGGGCTTCCAGCAAAATATACTGTATGATCATGTGATTAAAGCGTTAATTAAGGTGTTTCCTTATGTTAATTAAGGTGTTCAGGGTACTTAACTATGCCTCCCTAATATTCCTTTCTTAAAAGTGTTTTGTTGCATACATAACACACCAAGCTACACCTCCAGGGTCTGTGACAACTGATTCTTAGTACCTGGAAAAGCCAATTTCATGTGAATTGCTAACAGGTTTCCAGAGAACAAGTAACTGCTAAGCCACATGTAGTTTGTATCTAATTACTAAAATACAAATGAAACAGATACACCAGTTTTGGAAATTTTACCAGCAGCAGTTATTCTCTTCCGAGATTCAGTTGCAGGAAAATAGCATAGGATTTTGGCAAGAATCACTCATTTTTTACACAGTCTTGTCTTCAGATAGATCTGTACTGCAAAAAATGGCCTAATACAGGTTCTTGGCAGAAGTTAATCCGTCATTTTCTTTAACATACACACTTGCTTTGCTTACTCCTGCAGCATCATAAAATGCAGACCTAGTTGCACACTATTTTCCTTTTTTTTCTGCCCGCCCCTTGAAAAGTGTTCTTAAGTAAGTTAAACATGCATGCAATTAAAGATACAATTTAGTGTAGTCATTCAAGAAAATCCTTTAAATTACTCTCCCAAAAAACCAAACAAACCACCACCACATTGCTTCGGATTATCCATTTATTTATTTCAGTTAAAACAAACATACAATGTTTCATTGAAACTGTGTTGCACTCCCTGCCAACAACTGTAGCTAGAGTGTTGGCCTCTAACCATACAGTGGGTATTTACATATGTACACGGATGTACTGCAGGATACCTGAATCTGGCGGCCTAACAAATGTGTTGGACCCTAAAAGTTGGTAACTTGCTGCATTCAGGAAATCATTACATCCAAGGTAAATTTTAGAGAAAAAGTATACATGAACCTGAACAATGCTTTTTATGGACCCAAGTGACTTCTGTGTTTATTGCAACATATACATTTGTAATAAATACAATTTTAGTGTTTTCTTACACACCTTAGGTGTAACACATTTTTTCCATTTTTGTAGGCATTACATTCTGTTGTAAAAGACTTTCCTTTGACAGTTGTTTTACAGATGTACAACATGATGTAACATTAGTAATGAGAATATATACATAGATCCCAGATTCCAAAGCTACATTATATACATTATACTTACAGTATATACACACATACAATTTATGTACATAGACTATCATAAATATTGAAAAATAGGTTTAGTTTTAATGGATTAATGGTTTATAAATAACATGTTACATTTATGACTGAAATATCATGGAAGACAGTAACGTCTAACTGAGGTGACAAAACAGTGGTTTAATACTGAAGCTGCTCTTCTGGGTGGTTTGCACTGTAGGTAACTTTAAACAGACAAGTTTGAAGAAAAAAAAAAAAAAGCAATTAAATAAATCAGATGTTGGAAATCAACCCAGCCAAGTGGAACTCAACTGTTGCAGATGGAGAGTCAGTCATCAAATAACAGAACACACTACATAAAATCTGGAAATTGCTACATTCAGAGAATTAAGTGACATGTAAGATATATTATGAGGTGTCATCACAAAATTTTTCCTCCTCTTTGGCTGCTGAGTAACTTCTCATTTAAGTCTCCTTACTCTTCTATGCTTACTGAGAAAAGGAAGCTATTTCTCACTTTTTTTTTTTTTTTTCTTTTTTTTTTTTTTAAATAAGCTGGCAAGGGAAATACTTCATCCCTTATGTGCTACAAATTGCTCAAAGGTAGACAACATTTTAATCCTCTTCCACCCTTCTAGTTTGTGAAGAGGAAGAAGAAAAGCTGCCAAAGTACCAAGGAGGCACACGCTTAGCACTTCTGTGGAGATCAGGTAACACAGGATAGTTAGCCATGGATGTGGAGTACCTGAGGCAAAGAAGTACCTAAGGAGCACTGGTCAGTGCTGACTCCAGGATCATTAATTGCCAGTTGAGTACCACTGCACTAATAATACAAACAACACAAGAGGAATCTAAACTTCTCATTACAGTTTTTACACTAGACTTAAGTGACCAGTACTTACAGTCATGCAGAAGTATCAATACAAAATACCTGCAATTTTTTTTTTTTTTTCCATGGTTTTTAAATGGCTGGGCAGAGACTGACATTATCTGCCAAACAGTGACTGTCGGTTAGATTTGTTCCTGATTAATTATATAAGAGCAAAAAAGTCTCAGGCACTGTTAAATCAATGGATTACAGGCCCATACTTGTTCCCTCTGACAAAATGACCAAGTAGAATTTGGTAAATCAGACTTACTTAAAATATCAAGTCAGATGAAGACAGTTGACCACATTGCCATGATTATTTCATTAATAATCTCTATCTAGGCTTTTGTACCCAGTATTGTTGTGTTTGAGAACCTCTTAAAAGCCAAGTTTGCTGTTATACAAGTGTTACTTCTCTTCAACCTGGGATAAGAATGACAGAGTAAACATGCACTAGAAAGGAAACAGCTAATCACAACCATACAGCACCTGGTTCATCAGCTAGCTAGGGCTCATAAGGAATCTGCCTATTTCTGAAGCAAACAAGTATGAGATGACTACCCAGCCTATGAGGTTATCTTCAATACTACTATACAGTATAAAATGGAAGAGGAATCCCAGTTCTGTAAGTGAAGAGAGTTTGTACCAAGCATGAAATACTGGTGCAATTATTTTGTGGATCTGACTCAGAAACAGAATAGTCAAGTAATTCAAAATCCAATAATGGATGAGTACTTTGAGAAATACTGTACACTTTTTGAATATTATACAACTAGTAAACTACAACAGGACCTTTTTGTTTTCCTACAGAGTGTTTCAAGATAGACTGGACAGAAAAAAACCCAACAACATTGCTACAATTGACAAATGGACCTTCTTAATAAAAAGAGAACTTCAGGAGGAAGTTTTGTATTAATGGCACGATACGCTCCAGTGCCATTCACTTTATATCTACAAAAGAAAAAAACCCAAAGATGCAAAAATCCCCCAAACCCTGTTTTACCCAATTGCACTGTTGAGTACCTCGAGAAGAGAAATGTCAACACCATCTTTAAGATTTCTAGATTAGCTATGTTTTTCTCAAACGCATCCGTTTTCAAGGTTGGGGTTATTTTTTTACAGCTTAAAATTTTGGGTTTCCGCACCATTTCTGGGAACTATGGTAACTCTAGTTACTTAAGCTGACAAACGATTTTCAGAATTATTTCCACTCTACTTTGTACTAAGTGAATTTATGGGAAACATTTATAATTACAGAATTTTGACTTGAAATGGTTAATTTTCTGATTTGGTCATTAGTATTTTTTAAAATAAAATTTCTCTTAATTATGCCTCACAGAAAGGCAAATGTAATTTAGGACACTGATTAAATATCTTTCATGTTATTCTTCCATTCTTTTTAGAAAAATGTTTCTTAAAGTCAAAATAGTGCTTCTGAGGTCCATAAGAATTTTTGGTACAAAAAAATAATAGCATTTCTCTCTCTCATTGGTTATTTAAACACTTTGCTGTAAATTAAAGAGTTATTTCTCCCATCAAATGGTTCCATTAGGCACATTCAAGTAAAATAACAAAATATCCAAGTAACAATGATGAAAGCCAAACATGGCTTGATAAGAGTCTACAGAGAGTTCTGTCCATTCTCTGGAATGGAATAAAGTTGTCACTTCCTTCAGCCAGACACTCATGTGGTTTGATGTTCAAATCCACTTCCATCATGCAGAATTGTTTCTTAAAGACAAGAGTTCAAGCATTCTACAATCAGAAGAACCATCAAAGAATCTGCATTTTAAAGGAAGCCGAGTAGCTCATTTTCATTCTCAGTAAGTATCTGAGTGAACACTGGCATTTGAAGTGGAGTATTACAGATTAAACCAGGACAGTTAATGGCCATCAGATGCAACATTCTGGGTCCAGTCTAGAATAATCAGTGTCATACTCCCAGTCATCACAAGTATACCACTTAGTAAGAAGAATGCAGCCTGAAAAAAGAAAACATAACAGATGTCTTTCAGTTTATGCTACTATACTCATAAAGTCATGCCCACTTATACACAAATACTATTTCTCATAGGGATCAAAGAAGAGACAAGAGATGGCAGCAAACAACAAGGACCTATATATCTTCCTCATACTTAGGGTCTTCTTTCAGATTAAAAAACTACATTCATTTCCAGTATAGCAGACCTCAAACTCAAAACAGCTAGAGTAGCTGCTGATACCAGCCAGGCTGATTTGATTCTGACTTGGTATGTCTAAGTTTTGATTCCAAGTCAGTATGTGTAGTATCAGTAAGAGCACAAAAAACAGTCAGGATGATCCAAATGACCAGTAAAGGTCATCTTTTATGGGGTAAATTAGGTAAGTAAGTCTTGAAAGGGAATTTCAAGGACAGAATGACAAGACTTTTTTAGTATAGCTCTTAAAGAGTAATCCATTGAAATCTGGATCTTATCAGCACTAGAACAACACAACTATTATTGAGATTTGGGGTGTGAGAAGTCACTGAAGTGAAGTGAGCCTTACGATGGCAATCTCCTCACTTCTGAGTACCTATGCAACCTCTACATGTTAACTAAGAGAACATTAAATACCAACTTACTAACTACCTTCACCAGGACATCAAAACTCTTGAACAGTGAGGAAGGAAAATTAAGTTCTTGCTCTGAATTAGTAAGCAAGTGTGACCATTTCATATTTTTCTATACATACCCCAATCTTCTGCACTGACTTCATCGGTTCCTTCTTCACTAATTTGATATAGAAGGCAGAAGGAAGAATGAAGATCAGCATGGCAGCTGCAGATGCACCTGTATTTAAGAAAACAGAAATAAAACATGGAGATGTAATTTTACTGGGTTGGAACCACATTTTCTGAGATCTGGAAGACTTGAACTGATTTGAGAAGGCTTACCGATGAATCCAAAGATGTCTCGGATAGTAGGGACAAAGATAACAAGCACATTGGTAAAAGTCAGAAGTGCAACTGTAATGGAACAGTGACGCCACCATCTAAACTCCTTTCCTGCCCACAACAGCTGGGTAATGGAACTGCGGATCTTTAGAAGAAAAAGAACCAAAAAAACCTGCTTAGTCTTTACTGTGGAAGTCAGTGACTGTCACCTGAATTAGACCTTCCTTCTGAAAGGATTTTAACATTCTTCCCCTGAGCATTTCAGGTTTTAGTAGAAGTCGAATGGCATGAAAGTGGTTTTTTTTAAGTATTTACTTTCTGCACTTAAGGTGCAGCTCTGAGTTTCAGGTTTCTCTTTCCAGTGATCTGCATTATCAAAGTGCAGGCATTAAGGAAGAAAACACAAGAAGTAACACCTGTCTTTAAGAAAAATAAACCCAAGAGATTTTTGTAAGATTTAAGGATGCTGCTCGACAACATACAACTGAAAGGCCAGAATTCATGTTCACAATGTACTTACAAAAACACACTGATAAACTGCAACAGTAATCTTCTCAAACCCCTCAATTTAACCATACTGGGAAAACACTATAACTGAACATGTCTGTACATCCTGCCTTGTAAACTATGCCTATTTATGTATCTGAATTAACAGTACAGAAATATTTTATCAAGTTTGTTAGAATAAATTTCCTTTTTCAGGAAATTGATGTAAATTAATGACAGAGACCAAATCAGTAAATGACTGCAGTTGGACAGGTGATGAAAACAGAAGATGCTAGTAAGATTAAAAAATAAATTACTTACTGGGAAAATAACTACAGGTACAGTAAGGGTTACAGCCATAAGTACAGCGAGACGCACAATAAGAAGAAGAACATCAGCACCCAAGTAAGCGGAATAGGTATGAAGCAGCTCTGGCTCAACATTTTCTGTAAAAGAAAATAGCATTTTTATTAGCTGTAGCTCACACAACCATTTCTGCTCTAAATACTAAGTGAATTTTACAGTTACAGGAATATGATTTGAAATCCTCAACGGCTGCTGTAAGCTCATCTTGATTTGCACAGGGATAAATTGAAGACACCGAATCTGTTTTAATCGAGTTCTAGTCCTATGCCTTGGTCTTTGTTTACTACTGATCTTCTTTTAGGTGTAAACTTTTATAAATATTGACAAAACCCCCAACCCCTAACAGTGCGTATCTAGAATCCACAGTAAATGCTTGCTTGCTCTAATTTAACAATAATACTGTGGTTTTGCAGAATGCAATTCACTTATAAAAGAAAGGCAATATTCACCATAAAATGTCAGGTATCCAAAGAGAGCAGCCAGTAAGTACATGAGGAACATGGCAAAAAAAGACACATAGGACACATTCATCATTCTTTTACGGCTCCGGCTGTAAGACAGAGAAAAAGAAATATTGTTAGCAATGAGAACACACTGGTTTATACTACTTCTGTTTGTTTACTTAAATTGCAGACATATATCCAACATTTACCTTTTCAGTTCTTCATAAATAGGGAGAATTGCAGGATGGCAAACAAAAGAAAATGATAGGATGGGGACAGCATAAACAGTCTGAAAAACAAAAGCATGTTTTTCTTGAGTTATCTCAATGGACATTAGTTTAGTTTTAAATATTTCATCAGCAGGTTTTCAGACTTGTCTTAGGAACTGGTTTAGCTTGTAACAAAGACTTGCTATTAGTTACACTAGTAAGTGGATTAATGTTTTATAAATAAAAACTTACAACTGAAAATTTGGCAAAATTTACAACAAGTATTTAATATTTTCTTAAACCCAGAGGTACCAAGCACTCCCAACTCTCAATGAAGTCCACGCTGAGCTGAATGTATTTGCATTCAGAATTATGTTCTGCATCTCACAGGCATTGTAGCCTGATCATGGTACAGGATACTACATACACTTATTTCCCATCCATGGAGATTCACCACTGTAATTGGGAGCATTCATGAGATTCAGTACTTTGTGACTGGGAACTTAAAAGTCTATTCCAAAACTTGGCATAGCTTCCATGCACAATCTTTTACTATTTGCTTCATCTTCTTTTGCACTAAAATGCTTTACTAACTTACTTGAATAGAATACAAGGAAACTTGAGAAATGCTGTGGTAAAGAGTGAGAGATGTATTTATTGCCACGCATCTCCGGTGGGCACCTCAAACTCCTCTGATTTCTGTGCATCTGCAGTGGGGAAACACCCAGTCTACAGGAGGTAAACTGTGGCTAACTATCAGAATAGGAAGTTGTAGAACATTGCAACTTTGCAACTGGACAATTACTTAAAAGAGAAATAACCTACTTTATCTGCTATGTATTTAGTCTCTTAGTTATTATCAACAGAATCTGATTTCTAATTAGTTACCTGTGAATTGAAGATGAAGTATTTTGGCTTGCACATATCACTTGTTATGTTTTCATCTAACACTGGTGCCAGTGTTGCATTTATTGTTATATTCACAATGTCAATGTCCATAGGACAAGGAATCTGAAACATCTTCCAGATTACCTAGAAATAAAGCCATATATTTGTTATTATTATGACTAATGCAATACATGAGAAACTGTGTTTAATTTCACTTTGAAATGTAGTTTTACAAGCACTGGAGGGCTGCAGGATTATACTTACAACAATCAGAAAGAAGACCATGCAAAGTAAGGAAAAGCCACTGGTATAGCCCAAATATCCTGTGGTTAAGAAAGAAAAAAAAAATCTAAGGTATAATAAACAGAAACACAATTCATGTCATAACAAAATGTATTCTGTCAGTGATCTCTTTAGATTGCCATTTTCTTAGTGTTACATAGAACAAGTTAATTATTCATTGACTTTTTGCTCATCTCAACCCAGATTTTAAAGTTCTCAAGACATATTAGGGTCTATACATACAGTCAGTCTGTAGTATTAAACTTCATAAAAAACCCCCAAACCTAACAAAACCAGAACATAATAAAAAACCCACACCAACAACTATGTGAATTGCTTATTATTACTAAGAATTATTAGAGGATTAATCCTAATGCACTCTGAAATAACTTGGCTTTTTCCCTTCTGTTTTTACTGATTCACTTAGTTTGTAGGAGGTAGTAATTTGAGAAAGTAATCCAGATCAATACTCTCAATTACTAAGGTTCTGCTACAGGATTCTCTAAACACACAGCATGTTAACTGAATTCTTCATATGTATCACTGAATTACAGCCATTTCATTTAAAGATCTTTATCCATTTCAGTATGGATATTGCAGAGACAATTCAAAAGCTTAGGGCTGGCATCCCTATTCTTTTGAGACTGTTATAAGATAGCTAGTAACTACCCAATAACAAACTTACACTATTTCATTACTGGCCAAAATAGGTCAAACTTTGTGGTAAGAACACAAACAGAACATTACTGTTGAGTCTGGTTCTAAAGCTATCCTACCCGTTGTCCTTTCATTTTCCAAAAACACATTTGTAACTTAAGATACTTCTGATTTATTTACGTGTTTTTAAATTTATTTTTAAGTAGATGGACAACAATTACCTGAACACCTATTAGTCTCAAGAAACAAGTCTGGACACAGCTGTTAATTCACATAGTACTTCAGGACTCAAGCATCACATCAACCAATTTCCCCATGGTATTTTCAATACATTTTAATTTTGATTGTACTCTACTGCTTACCTAAATTTTTCAGTAAGGACAGGGGAAGAATAAGGATGACAGACACCAGCAGCACCAAATAGTCACCATTAAGATACCATTCACTGCAGAAAAAAAGGAAGTATTTGTAAGTAACTGAAGTATTTAAAAATTACAACATTTGCAGTTTAGTCTTCATTCTTATCTTCTCCTACAGCACATTGCTTCTTAAAAAAAAATGTAATACCTGATGTCATGAAGGATTAGCATTCTGCTTACTATATACTTTCCTCCACCAAAGCCCTATGCTACACTACCTTCTTATCTCACCCAAAACCTGCACTGTGCCTTTCCTTTAGTGTCCTTTTCTAAAATTAATATGCATGTGAAAGTCAGAAGACAGAAAATAGAAGACTGGTCAGAAAAAAAAAAAAAAGGCAACTGGGATCAATCTTGAAAAAATAGTAATTTGCTTAAATGTTCATTCCCAACCCTACAAATATATATAAGAATATTTCAAGGCCCCAGCAGGGCAGTGATCCACTTTTAATGGAAATAAAATTCTGCTGGCTGCCTTGTGGGAGTTCAAGAAAAACAGGTGAGGGCTGGAGTTATGGCAGTATCTCTAGCCTACTGGCTGAGAAAACTCCAACAAGCACTGGGAATCTCTTGGAGGCACGTTTAGTCTCTTTCAGCAGGGAAACAATAGTTAAGAACCTCAAAGTTTTTTCTCTTCAAATAATTTTTTCCATTTTATTCCATGAGAAGGAGCAGGTATTTGCTGACAGAACATTTTTGAGTGTTAGAAGATTAACACCTTCCTTTGAAACATAGAGAAACAAAATTAGTTCCATGAAGTAGCATTATATTTACACAAATCTATCAGGAAAACTGATCTTGAGTATTTAATTGTGGCAAGGTACCTGCTTTCTTCATCTGTCCTACAAAATCATGCTATATGCTTTAAGTAATACAAGTGATACTAAGCATTTATTCCCAATTATTAGTACTTTATATCCTGTTATGGGATCAGCAAACAATATTTATTTAAAAATTGACTGTACTCCATCTAGGTAAACAAAAATACGTGACCTAATTGGAATTTTGTGCATTCAAACTCAGCTGCCAAAATACAAGCTTATATATGGCAGCAGGAACATGGAATAACTTAACAGACTTGCTCTCGATTTATGTAGTAAATGAAGAAAAAAAACCCAGAAATTGGTCATCTCTTTCTCCAGTTTTATCTGGGATAGCAAAATGTAAAACACATATTTTAGAAACTTCAGTTGTGTAGGACAGCAATGTCATGTACCTTTTTTTGTCGTCTTTTAAATTTTTTAAAAATGTAGTAGTCTTGTCGTAAATCTAAAAGAAATCACACCACAAATTTCTTTCATTTGACACAGGCATAAGAACATTTACTGCTACTGTGCATGCCCCACATGGAGGCTATCAGGACTTTCAGACCAAGGACTTAAGGTCTGTGCTGAATGAATGAGATGGCACAGCTTTAAAATACAGCTGAGTATTTTAAAATACGCTGTAACAATTTTTAATAATGGAGCTAGCATTTGTAGTATTGTCTCAGAATTCCAGAATACTTTCTACAGTAAGCATTATTTTGGGACATTTAAACAGGTAAGTGCTTACATTTTAGGCACCAGGCTGCCAGAGTGGAATCCATGCCAATGGTAGCCACCCAGACTTCCCTAAGCAACGCATGGAGACAGTCAGTTAAATGGGGTTCACAATTGCCAGAACACTGAGAAAAGATTTACTTTAGATCAGTGTACAGCTACCTAGTAGCTATCTAACAAGAAAGCATTTAAGATACAAGTATCAATGTCTTAATTCTGCCTGCCAGATACTGCAGAGCAGCAGCTGTATCCAGTGAGATTCACAGCCTTTTAACTTTCCCTTTTGAACTGCGACCTATTTTGAATTCTTATCAATGGGACAGTTAAAAATACTTGCCTCCAAGCCCCCTTTGAAGTACTTGGCTACTACAAGGACTTTCTAAATAATTAGAAAATAAGGACTTTAATTCATCCAAAGGAGGGAAATGAACCCTCCTGGGAAAGAGTTTGTGAACATCAAACTATTAAGTAAATAGGTTGGGTGCATTCTTTGAGTACATAAAAAAAACAAGAAAAAAAAAAAAAAAAAAAAAAAAAAAAAAAAAAAAAAAAAAAAAAAAAAAAAAGAGAGAGAGAGATGGCTACTAGCATTGTCATGACAAAATCTCTCAGCAAGTTGTATCAACATCACCAAACAGCTTGAACCCCTTGGGGAACATAGGCAGAAAAATGCCTACCTTCTGAACTCAGGCTTTAGGTGTAACTTGAAGTCTTGAGCTGCTCAGCCCTCTCAAGACTGGGACACTTCAGGACAAGGCACAGAAGTACAACTCTGAAGAGTGAGATTTATAGCACTTAACTCTATCCATCTGAAGTCAGGCATCCTGTTTTAGATAGCAGTTTTCACATACCCTCAATGAAGAGCGATATGATAAAGTTGCTCTTTGGAGATGCCCAGAAGAGGTGTCTAAGCCAGGTGCACTGATCTGATCCTACAGAGAATCACTTTTCTCCGTTGATTATTCAAAAACCACAGTAATGATAAGCTCAAAGTGCACTCAAAACCTCACTCAAGGTGTCTACTGTTAAAGACAAGCAGGAAAGCCACTATGGAGTCAGGGTTCCTCCAGGGTTAAATGGCAATCCCTCTATCACTTCAGTCTTGGGCATACAAACTGTTTTAATTCAATGTTTAGTCCTAATGTAATTTTGAGAACTGTTCCTTAAGACATTCATCACGTAACTGCCCCTTAAGTCTTTTATTTAATAAGTTCCCACAATATTAACACTAGAAAACCAAAATAATCACTCCAAACCAGTTGGAATGCAGTAGGAATAAAAAAACCCAACCATAACCACCTTTACCTTTCCTTATTTTGAGTATGTACTGGCTAGTACAGATGTTAACACTTACCTGATGTTCTTTAGTGAACAGATTTCTGTAATATGTTTCAATATCTGTATTATTCTACCCTTTTCCCAGGACAGGCTTGATCTAAATGAAGTGGAGGACTCAGGGGAAGGGCAAACTTACTGTATCTCTGTCTTAAGAAGCTACCCTATGGTATACCGAACGTGGTCTTCATGTAAAAATATGTCAGTCTCCGTATTTGTTTCTCCTAATAGTTTCTCTGATGAGGAGTTCTAACACCTACCCTGTGGTCTCTTCGATGTTCATAAATGTCTTGATGACCAATGGTAACTCATATTTCACTATGAAGAGGTAGCTTGACATAGCTGTAGGTGAATAACATCATAGATCATTACAAATATAGAATATGCCACAAGATGCAAGAATCACATAACATGTTTCATAACTTCACTTGAACACAAGCAGTTAATGAACACATGTTGTGTGAAAAAAAAGTGTCCAAGAATTAGTAGGGAACAATTACTATTGACAGTATAGATATTTTAAGAATTTGTCCTCACCTCCAATGTTCTGCATTGTAATTGATCCAGAAGCAGCAAGTTTTCCAGCCATGCCAAATGCCTTCATTCCCAACTGTTCATACAATAAAGATCCTGAAAGAAAACAAAGTAACCCATTGGAAGGGTGTCTTTCACACAGATACTGTATGAAACAAATACTGTGTTTGTAAATTAGTAATTTGTCATACCTCCTTCATTGGCAGTCTTCAAAAGCAGATGCACTGAATACAAAGAAAATATTGAAACAAACAGCAGGAGTATCCTGAGGGGGGAAAAACATGCCATTTTTTAATAGCCATAAAAGCCTTATTGTAACCTTATTAAATGAAACCAAATCAAACACAAATTAATAATATTAAAATATTATCTGGGGAAAAAAATGTAGATTCTAAGGTCAGTTAAAAGCATTCTGAAAACCAATTAATGCCTGTTTTGGAAAGGATTTTATACTAAAGTACATTTTCACTGGCATACAGAGACATTCTAGCATAGGATTAAACAAGGCTTAAATGCTGTGAAAGGTGGCATAAGCACCACCATATGTCAGGCCATTATACTTGGCTACATTAGATATAAGTAACAAAGTATCAATGTGAATGGTTTTGTGTTCTTGTAAGAAACTGTATTTTCTCCTGTCTTCCTATCCTTGTTCAATACTGTTCAATACAATCTACTGAACTTGGGAGTTGTGAGTAAGTAGCTAGAGTCAAGATAATCTCTTGGTGTTAAACAAAGCAGCTTTTCAGCTTAAACCTGTGTTACGTCTTTTTTAATGTTACGATGAAACTCTGAAAGCCCTACTTGAAAACTAAGATGTACTGAGAATTGTCTCTTCAAATGGAAATGCGTATTTACTGTCATTTAAAAAAAAGTACACAGAACACTTTCTTTGCTCTAAAGTTACTCTTCATGTGCACTTTATATTGGAATCACTGGTGGCTTGTTTATCTTTCCCAAAGAAGATATATTATACATAGTACCTATTATTTACAGAAGTACATTTGCAACATGTAAAATTCAGATCTTTCAAAGAATATCTCCCAAAAGAATGCACTTCCTGGAATGACACACTAGGGGGGACTTCTCTACTGCCGAGTAACACAGTGAAAAATTACAGTACATTAAAAAAGCCCCCAGCAACACCCTGCCTGGCCTTGTTTATAGCAATACAAGCATTCTGCTTTATAGGAAAGCTAAGAATCAGCACATCTGCTGGAAACCAGCAACTTCCTTTTAGAGTTCCCAGAGTACTCTTTACTCTTTTTTGTCACTTTTACTGTTGCTGAAATTAGTGAAGACAGCACAAATAACTAGAAACAAGAAAAGCTTCAGAGATGTGTACAAGGAAACCAGAAAACTTGTGTTCCTGTATCAATTCAATACCAACACACGTACACAAGTAAAACTCTGTATTTCTGACAGCTAGAGATTAACCAGGATTTAATTCAGATATCAACTAAAAACAGCACAGCAAGATGTGGAAGGGTTACACTTCGTTAAAACAGCACAGATCTTGGAGCCCTTAGTCCTAGCCTTGAGGGGCTGCCTACAGTGTTGACAAGATCAGTCAGCAAACTCATCTTGATGCTCTGGCTTCCAGAGAGTATCTTTCATTTATTTAGTGCTGACACAAGTGACAAGTCGCAGCACTGACTCAAGTGTGTTCACACGGTCTTCGAAGAATTTACTGCCTTAATCAGCTGCATCTGGATCTCAATCTGTAACCTAGTTATTGAAGGGTGGCTGTAATACCTCAGTGCCTTAACAACAACTCAGCATCAAGTGACTGACTGCTTTCCTGGCTTGGAACTGTTCGAACTACACCAAGCTTTGGAAGGTAGCAAGCTAGTTTATCTTTGAAGCAGTACTAATGCAACTTGATCTGTTTGTAGAATCTGGAAATAAAAGGTAATTAAATTACCATAGCACCTGATTGCTAAATTCACAGTTCTGAACAGCTGTCTTCATAAAAAAAGAACTCCTATTATATGCAAATCTGTTAAAACACCTAATCTTAAATTATTTTTTCCTCTCTTCAGAGAATGCTATAATGTACTGATTCTTATGTGCTGCAGAACAACTTTCGAGCATGATACTAATGTGTAGAGAGATGAAGTATCTCTCTTGACTTCATGCTGCTAAGTAAGTTTAGTATCATCTAAGTAAGTGAGTGCCTTTGCAAAAAAGAAACAAATCACCATATATTTAAAATAAAATAATTTAGATCAAAACTTTACACACAAGTAGCTTCCTAAGGAAACCTGGGCATCACCCTGATATACTGCACAATGCCTGAAGTAAGTCTCATCCACAGCCCTCTGGAAATCTGGCAACAGAGTAAGACAAACTTCAAACTAAATGTTACTCTTAACCATTTCGCAGACCTATTAATTTCCAGAATAAAAATATGAACTTCCTTTAAACATATCCATGGATTCACATTTGCACTCGGTCACTATGTTTGTTGTGTGAGCTGAACTGCCTCTAGTATATGAAAAATTTACTTTCCCAAGACATACAGAAGCACTGTACACAATCGTTTCCTCATGCCACTTCTTACTACACTACTATAGTCTTGTTTTATCCCTGAAAGCTTTTACCAATAAAGATATGCTCATTATCCCACATCCCACCCTTGCAGGGAGACAGAAACTTTTACAGGTGTAGCTGAACAGGTTCCCTGAACCCAGTACCAGCACAGCAATGGGAAGGGTTGTTTTGCTGGTACACGTACATCATCCCTCCACAGGCACAAATACGTCACTTGAGGAAAAGGAGATGATGCCCCTGATTGGTAGGACTGAAATTTTTAAGAGCAGACATGGCCAGACTCGCAAGAGACAAATAAAACAAACCACTTCTGCCCACATTTGTTTTGTAACTCTTTACAGACTGATCGGTACTTTTCTGTGCAATTATGACTTCCACAAACTCAAAAGCTTTTCTTGTCATTAATTTCAATCAATAAACTCTGAAGAAAAAAAACCCAATATAGTCTGTTAAATAGTATCTCTCTTTTCCACTTAGATAATGGAATTTTCAAGGGAAGTCTGACAGTTATTCCTGGAGAAAACACATCTAAATAAAAGGAAAAGTCTCTGTAAAATGTTCTGTGGATCTCAGCACTTGCAGTGAATCCTTCTGAACGTATCCCAGTCTTAATTTCAAACAAGCCATGACTCCTAAAATGCAACTCTGCACCTGTAGCAATGACTGGGTACTTCATAAAGGTCATATTCTTACACTGAATAGTTTTCCATCATTCATTACACAGCAAAAAGTTTTGTTTTTTTTTTTACGAACCAAAAGATACTTACACAAAAAGAGCAATTCCAGTGTTAGCCATGGCAAAAGAAAGACCAAGGATGCCACTACCCACAATAGCATTGCTCAGATTAAATACTGACATTCCAAAGGAAGTAGTACCCGGATGCTGAGAAAGGGGAGATAGGTAATAATTAATAAAAAAGTATTACTCATTTCAGAATTAAAACAAACATGAATTTGGCAAAAAAGGTGGTTTGTTTTTTTTTTTTTTTTTTTGGTAGCATCATTGCTCTGTACTTACATACTGAGTTTCATATTTCTTCTTTCCAACATTGGAGTCGAGCAAGAAATTTTGGTTTTCTGGATCAATATCCGCATAGTGGCTGTAAAAAACATTGCACCATTAGCGACTACCACGGGCAACTTGCATAATTCCCTTCCCGTTTAGAATTTCCAGTCCACTTCATAGAGACACGAGAAAAACAACAAAACGATGCCGAGGGGTGACCGACCCCTCACCACCCCCCGCCACCCCTGTCATTGCCCCAGCGCCTTCACATCCGCGGTCATTCCGCCTTTCGGGACCGCACGGCAGCAACCCACACCTCCAGACCCGAAGAGCTGAGTCGGGCCGGTACCGCCCACCCCGGGTCGGCGGAATCCCCCCCCCCCCCCCTCACCTCTTCATGGCGGTCGGCTTGGTGGGGTAGGGGTAGCTGTAGTCGTTGCTGTTGGAGCTGTAGCTGCTGCTGTCTTCGTCGGGGGAGATGTTGAACTTGCCCATTTCGGCGCTGCTCATGGCGGCGGCGGGCCGAAGTTCGGTACCGGGGTCGGTGAGGGGAGGTTCGGTTCGGCTCTTTTGTCCTTGGCGGCGGGACTCGCCGCGCCTGCGGAGGTGGGAGGCGACGTCAGTGCCGCAGCGGGCGCCGCGGCCCGTCACGTGGCCAGCGCGCGCCCGCGCCTCGGCAGCCCCCGCCCGCCGAATGGAAAAGTACCAGGCGCGGGGGGCGCGCGCAGACAACGGTGCGCCCCGCGCGGAAGGGAGGGGGATGATGGGGGGGGGGGAGAGAGGACGGGGAGCTCCCCCACCCCTCCTCCTGCTGCTGCTGCTGCCGCCCCGGCGACAAGGACCCCGCTGCGGCACCGGGGAGCGGGCCGAGGGATCGGCACTGCCACGCCGCACTCCCCCCCCTTCACCCTTCCCCCCCCCCCCCCCCCCCCCCCCCCCCGCGCGTCCCCTCGATAACGGAGCCTGATGCAACACCGATGCGCGGTTGTCACATTGGTTGTCGGAACCTCCCATCCCGAGGCCGCCTCTGTGTTTACCTCCCACCCCGCCGGGAATACACCGGGCATCCCGGAGTTTTCAATGGAGAAACGCGAATCGGTGACTGGACTGCACCGCGACGCAGTCGCTTGGGGTTTTTCCACTTCTCCGGGATGCAGCAAAGAGGACGCGCCTCCGGGAAGAGCCCGGCAGGGTCTGGGGCGGCTTAGCCGGGGACTGTCGGCAGACAAAGGCACGACGGACCCACCGCGCTGCGTCCGAAAGCTCTCCCCGTTCCTTCTGGGGGCTGTGTAATACCCGGCACCGCGCCGTACCTTCTCCGCTAAAGCCCGAAGGCGAGGTTTCCTCCCGGAGGCTTGGAACGAGGAGATGCTCCTCTGCTGCTGCTTCTTGCGAGGTGAAAAAAAAAAAACCCTTAACTCTAAAACGCCAGCGAAAACAAAACCCTAAATAAATAAAGGCACGGAAAAATAAAAAAAAATGAAAGAAAAAAAGAAAAACACTTTATAAAGCCAGCGGTGTAGAAGGGAAGGAAGAAGATCGCGTCTGCGTTGCTCAGGCGGCGGCGTCGCTCCCGGTCTGACGGCCCCCTCGGGGCGCCGCCGCTCTTCAGGCAGGAATGTGGGCGCGTCATCGCAGAGGGGCGCGGCGCCCGCCCGCCGCCGCGCCGCCCCCCGCCGCCCGCCCTGCCCTGCCCTGCCCTGCCCGACTGACCCCCTGCCTGCCTTCCCCCCGGGCCGGGGTACGAGGAGGAAACGAACGGTTGGGCGCACCGGGCCCAAGTGTGGAAGGCGCTCACGGGCGTGTGCCCGGTGTAGGGTCGGGAGCGGGGCCACCGGCCGATGACAGCGGTCGAGGCGCCGAGCGGCTCTCCCGTGTTTGCACTGGGGGAATCTGCGCTTCGCAGCGGAGACAGGATGATGCTGCGGCGCTTGTCAACAGCGCTGTGTCTGAAAAGCGCTTCCACCTGCCCCGTGCGGCATCTGCAGCCTGACTGCAGCAGCGCGAACGACCTGACCGAGGGGTCTTCCTCCCTATTCCCACCCTGTGCCTGCCTTCGGCGCCCCACTCCAGCTCCGGCGTGTCTGGGTAGCTCGGTGCGTGGCAGTGGCTGAGGTGCCGTTGACCCATAGCTACCCGCTGCAGTCATTTGCTATTTTTAATACACGAACATGCAGTGATGTACATGCAAGCACTGATACCGGTGGCAGCCGAAAAGCTCCCCGAGTGCTTCCTGCGGGACATCATCGGGAATGATTCTATGAATGACAGCATCGCCCTCGTGATGCTATGCCGCATTGACCAGAGACCCCAGTTTCGGGGAAGTGTGTGAGGGCATGAACGCCTCGCTTCCTTCTTTTCAGGAAACCACTCCAGAAACGTTTGAGGGCTTTGCTTCCCTCCCGTGAAGTGGGCAGCAGGACTTTGCTGTTAGCCCCAGCCTCACGCACCTGCGTTCACCTCACACACGCAGTGACGCTTCAACTTGAGGAGGCTCAGTGCCTACTGCGGGATGACCGGGATGACTTGACTCCTGTTCCTTCAGTCTGAAGCAATCTCCTCCTCCTCTTCCCCCCCACTAGCACACTCCCACACAGGTCTGGTGCCACCAGCCTCGAGTGAGGAGTCCTTTTGCCTTTTCGTGTTACCTCTTTCCCTCCCTCCCTCCCTCCCTCCCTTTCTTCTGCGGCGTCAAGAGCTCGCAGAAGGCCGAGAGGGGCGGCTGGCCGTGTAGGCAGCTTGCCTGCCTCTCACTCTCGAGGGACAGCAAACCCCCGCAGTCACCCATGTGCTCTGTGAGGGGACGAAGCGAGGTGAGGCAGCACTGAAGGACTCGGTGCCCACCCCCGGCTACGGCTCTGCCCCCGCCGCCGCTCCTCTCCTGCTGCCGAGGCGAGCGGGAAGGCGGCAGCGACGACCCAACCGTTAGAGCCGCAGAACGTTCTAGAGCGTTCCGCCCCCTCACCCCCCCCCCTCCCCCTCCCGCCGCCGGACGAGAAAGGGGAGGGCAGGGGCGGGGCCCGCCCAGGGCACGCGCAGGAGATGCGGAGCCGAAAATTTTCCATCACTGCAGTTCTCCCCCCGCCCCCATCCGGCACGTGACGTCACCGGTTCCCGCATCACCCCCCTCCCCCCGCGTGTGGGGCGGTGCAGCGCGGTGAGGTGGGGATGGGTTCGCTGCGGCGCCTTCCCGCGCAGCCCTTGGGGCAGAGAGAAGGGAGGTGGCGGCGGCAGCAGCCGTTCAGGTCCCGCTCCCGACGTCGCACCTGCTTCCGCGGGAGATGGGTGCCGCGGGCGGTGTGCCGCCGGCTTTGGGGACGCCCCCCCCCACCGGCTTCGGGTCAGACCAGTGTCGCCACCGGGTTTCTGCGGCGCCGCACCGGGACCTTAGTGTCGGGCGCTGTGAGGGAAGGGTCCGCGCCCCCGGCGCTGTGTGGGACGTGCGGGGGTCTTGCAGGGGCCGCCCCGTAGTGGGGTTTAAACTCGTCTCCGAGGTCAGCTCACAGCTGAAGCGGCTCCCGTCTTAACCACCCCCCGTCTGGGGCAGGGCGTTGGGGGTCGGGTGTCCCCTCAGCCCCCTTGCAGCGTAGGCGGAGTACGAGTCGGGGTGCTTAGGTACCGCTGAAGTATTTTAGTTAATGCAGGAGTGCCTGGAGTCGGCACTTGGGGCCCTCCTGGTAATCCGAGTGCGGGAACAAGAGGCAACTCGCAAGGGCTGCGGCAGTCTGAAGGGTTAAGCCAATGGACTGCGCGACTCCACTTAAAAAAGTGCAATGGCGGTAATGTGTAAATAACAATTGCTATGGGGGAGCCGGGTCATGCACCTCTTTGAACGGGAACAGTGAGTTCCTCGTGCCTTTTTCAGTCAGTTCCATTCTTCAGGTGTTACCGGTTCCATGAAATTACAGTTTACGTGAGAGAGGTCAAGGTGACCTGTTCGGTGTGGGTTTTGCTGGTGTAACAACACCCGCGATAGCATCGCCCTAACGTTGTCAGGACCGGAGCTGTGTGAGGCACCGGCAGCAGCATCCTTGGCGGGGCGAGCAGAGATTTGGTGCGTGGTCAAGTGTCCCACGGGCATCTGATAAACAGCAGCCATCTTTGGAAATGTGATCCGCTTGCCAAGATCTGTGTATTATTTTAGAAAAGTTAAAATCACATTTTACAGCAAAATAGAGGTTTTACTGTACAAATGTTCAATATTTTTTTCTCTCTCACTTTTTTTTTTTTTTTTTTTTTTTTTTTTTTTTTTCCAGAACTTTGTTCATTTTCTTTGGAAAAAAAGTGCTGAGGCTTTGTTGCCCCTTTATGAGAAGGAAAATTGGTAGAATGCATTCAGGAAGAAAAATTGCTGGCTATCTAATGGCCCCATTATTGGAAGGTTTGCTGTGCAACATGCAACTGCAGTCTGCACTGCCCCAGAATATTGAGTCTTTAAAATCTTTACCCATGCAGCCTGTTTGATGGTTCAAATGGTCTGCTTTTTCAAGTGGTTTTAAGTAATGCCTTGCTGATTGAATTATAATTTTCCTGACTTTGTAATTGCCAAGAATGTCCTTGGCAAAACATACATACAATGTGTTTCATCTGATTTTGAAATGTATTTTGTAATCATAATAATAAAAGTTAATATTCATCAGTTCCTCCTACCATAGTTTCAATGATTGATTTGTTTTCATTGTCTTGCTTTTCTTCCTCTCTTCTTTTTTAGTGTTCTTCTGTTTCTTCCCCCTTCTTTTCATCCTTCCTACTGCTCAGTCACCCTCATCTTTTACCTTTCATTAGTTTGCCTTTTATTTTGTTCCTTTTTTTGAATAGTCTTCCTGGTCGTTGCAAGCTTCTTACAATGATTGAGTCTACGGTGGCTGAGAATGAAGTTTTAGGTTGTTCTTTTTTTTCTTTTTTTTTTTTTTTTTTTTTTTTTTTTTTGCTTCACTCTGGAGATACTGTTTCTACTTTTTTTGTGTTCATGAGATAACCCAGCACAATTCCCAAGACAAAACTGCTAAAGATTTTCATAAAATACTGGAAAACATGTTTTCTGCATTTTCTTTAATGCGTAGTGGGTGATGTGTCTTGTTCTTAGTCGTATTTCCCCTGCTGAAAGACTGTATAATCATGTAGGGGCTGGTGCTTTACACTTTCAAAACAAAAATAAAAGCAGACAAGCAGAAGTAAGATGGTGTTACTGTAAGGGTGTTGTAAAAGATACTATGAGTTAATTGTGAGGCGGTGTAAAAATTGAGTTGCCTTCAATTACAGAGGTGGAAATGAACTAGAGTTTTCAGTTCATTATACAGGAAGGTAACGGTGATTCTGCAGCTAAAGGGCCGTGCTGTGCACTTCCAAATGTCAGCTTGCAGCTGAGTCTACAATGTAGATTTACCCCTTGCTGTAACTCAAGACTATGAGTTTTCAGCCTGTGAATGATTTCTTTTAAAATTTGGTTTTATGTTTAGAAAAAGAAGTAGCTGTTGAGTGCCTGTGTTTTTTCTTTGCCTCTATTTCAGCAAATAAATGTTTTTTGTGATATGGTATCTTCTTCTCTCATGCAGTTTCATCCTACATATATAAACAAACCTTGTGGAATACTGCAAAACTATCTGTAGCACATGCCAAGTAGAGTCATATATGTTTATGTCATGCATTGAAGAGTTGTGTACAGTAATACTGGAAAAGTCAAGTCCATCCACATGGTTTTTAGATGATTCTCCTGGAATTGCCCAAAGGATATCTAATGAAATATGCACTATGTCAAAGCTAATAGCTACGTAATACTCATTTTGCCTGTTCCCTGTATGAATAATATAAAAGTCTCAACAGAGTCAGGTTTTGCATTGGATTAAATCCTTGGTACTCCTTAGAGTCTGGGGAGAGAAGGTTATGCAGAGCAGTGCCAGACACCCAAGATCTGAACGAAGCAGCTGTGCAGTGGTCTCTACATGAGAGACATGTCCTGTCACGAGGATGAGCTGGAAGAGTGGGTGTGTGGGGAAAATGACGATTCACGGGTTTGCTGTGTGGACTCAGTGGTCTGCAAAGATGCAGGTGGGGCTGAGGGTTCCACCATCCTTCCAACCATTTTGGTTCATTATGCTTACCTCACATGGGCTGCCTGTGGCATGCAATTAATGAAATTATAGGTTCTGATTATATGCTTTCTCAAACAAAACTTCCACTGAAGCCAAGAGTTATTACGAGTGCTTAAGGAATGCAGGATTGCATATCCTGCCTCTTGGGCTTTATGATGGTGAGTTGGAGTTACATATTAAACTTGGTTTAAGCCTTAATTTTTTCCCTCTGTGTTTATTCTAGTCCAGTTTCAGTTTTGCAATAGGAAAACAACAAAATCACTATGTTAAGAACATAAGCAGAAGCATTCTTTTAAAAAATAGTACATTTACTATAATTATATCTTGGATTTAGACCAAAAGCAGGCAGAGATTCTGAGTCTTGAGTCTTAAAGCCATCTGATTATGCTCTTACACTGCAGTAAACCTGAAACAGTTGGTGCTGCATGAGATATGTAGTACTAGTCATCCACATGAAATTGTCAGCCTTAAATGGACATTGCCAGCTGCTGTAAAAATAATTTTGACTTTATATTTTTAACTCTGTAACATTTTTAGGAGTTTTAAAAATAGCATTTCTCCATTAATCTTGATTCATCTTTTCCATTTAGCAAACACTGTTTTTTTTCCTGTGTGAAATTAACATAAGTGGTTTTTGTTGGTTTTTTTTTTGCTTTTTTTTTTTTCCCCAGTGTAGTGCAAATCCGGAAGAGCTTTGGGAATGGTATTTGTTAATTCACTGAAACTCTGTCATTTTATATAACCCATCCCACATATTATTGTTTAGATTCCTACAGGAATCAGACCTACTATTTTTGTTCTTTTACCACTTGCTGGTGGCAGAAAGTACAATATAAGATATACATTTGGATTCCCAGAGATGCTATTGGCCTTATTACAGCAGCCCGTACCTCGGCATCCCTTACTGTGTCAGCAGATCTGTGAGGATATTGTCAGTTAAATAATGCTTCACATCCTGGAAAACTCACTTGCATTTTTGTGGCTCCCCTAAAAATAATGTAAGTTTAAGAATTTAGACAGAGTTCTCTAGGCAAGTCTCTGTGCAAGAGGCTGCATTCGGAAGGGAACCAAACTGAAATAATCGTGGGATTACCAAGTCATTTCTGTGCTTTCTGTGCTGATGGGATAAACCAAGGCTAACAAGGGCAGAGCAACGAGTACTGTACTTTGGTGGAACACAAGACCTCAGTGAACCAGCAAGATCAGTTCTTTGTTTGGTATTTCTTGTCAAAATATATTCTGCAGAAACAGCAATAAAGCCAGTGTAATTTGATCTCTGCTCTGTAAATGTCTGTGTGTACTTTTGTATGCAGTATCCTTTTCTTTTCTCTTTTTTCTTCTTTCTTTTTTCTTTTTTCTTTTTTTTTTTTTTTTTTTTCCTTTTTTTAAATTGATAATATTACTAGCTATTTTTGGGACTGGATGACTTAAGGACTGCATCTGACTTTGTGGATAACTTTATCTACTGACCTTAAAATTCTGCTTTTCATCTCCAGTATACAGAAAACAAGAATGGCTGTTCACAGTATCACAAAAGGTGTGTAAAATCTGATACTTTTTTCTCTGCCATTGACAAATAGAGGATTCCTCTGTGACAAAGGGTAGAAGAAAAGAGCATGCACTTACATGTTTTGGCAGTCTGATGTTTAGGCTTTACTGAGCCAAAGGTTACATACACATGTTTGCATTTAGTATTTTCTGGTACTCATCTGCCTGAAATTCTTGAATGTTTTGTTAATTTGATTTTTATCATAAGCAGTGGCAAAGCTTAGACATTTGCAAAAACTTCTTCCTTTTGTTAATCCCCACCCCCTCCCCCCGGCACTCCCCCCCCCGACTCCAAACTTCTTCCTGATGGGTTCATTTGAGATGCCCATGTTTTGCAAAGTAAGAATTAGGTTCTGGGTACCTTTATTATACCTTGCATGATCCTCTTTCTTTCAGCCAAGGCATCTTAGTCAATCTGTTAGGTAGAAACTGTTTTATATCCTGAGTTCCCTGGATATAACAGAGAAAAATGAGGATTGTGTGAGGTGTTATAGGTGTTTTCTCATTTGCCAGAGGAAAAAAATAGGTCTGGAGTCTCCTTCAAAGCAACAGTAAGCAGATTTTACCTTTATGGTTTTATATTTTTTTGCTGCTGTTCTGTGTTCAGGCCAATGTACGTTCATCTGCACCTTCTGAGGAAGGACTTTTCAAACTCAGCTTTTTAGATTGTTTGCTACAGGTTTCTGTATCCAAAACTGTTCTAAGTCCATGTGTCGAAAACTCGCAGGTGTGTTTATCTGTTATTTTAGAAAAGTAAGTTTTAAGTTTAAATAATTATGAGCAGCATTGGTAAGCATTTTGTATGTGGGAAGAATTCTGCTGCCTGACTGTGCACGGTTTTTCAGTGAGCAAAATGAATGTCTTTTATTTAGTCAGAAAAATCTGCATGGATCAATTTCTGGCAAAAATTAGAAACAGTTAAATAAAACCATTTATACAGTCTCCCTTATATACGATGAGAAGATCTGAAATGAATTAGTGGAAAAAATTATTACATAAATTCAAGATTTTTGTTTATATACGTACTGGAGAATTTCTTTATGTGTAAAGGCATGGCCCCTCCTGTTTATCTCCTGTGCACAGCATTCTTCTATGGAGTAAGCAGCTGCTGAGTCACGCTTTCCCTGAATGACTGACAACCCCTGTTCCTACTAAGAACTGGTAGACTTTCTCTCCTGTGTATCAGGCGAGCAAGTGTTACACCCCTTAGGAAACGAAAGCATGACATGGCATTATAGCTGACTTCATTGCAAATGCCATCAGCAGGAGGACGGAAATGTGTTTATGCAGCCATGTGAAGCAAATTAAAATCTAGCCTTGTGAAAATATTTACTAGCAGTAAGGGTTTGTTATTAAAGAAAATAATGTAATAGCATTCGTCTCAATGTGCTGAACTAGCAGTTTTGCAGTGCAGCTATTCAGGGGGAGTTTTGCCTGAATGTATGAGTTGTAATAGATCTGAGAGAGACATGGTGCTCTCTGTTGGCAGTGTTTCCTGAGCAAAGAAAAAAATATGTATATAACTAGAGTGGTTAAGTCTAAACCTAGATAATCCTACCCTTTATGATACCAATATAAAACCTATATTAGATAGTTTGTGAGGTCAAAATGAATTATTAGAAGCTGTAAACATTGCCTTCCTCTTTCTAAATGTAGGAAGGTTTTATTATGGAACGATAAATATGTCCAATACATTTATTTCTCCTTCCCATATGATGCTTTAAATTCTCTTTTTCTTGAATATGTAAGTGTATGTTTGGATTGTGACAAGCAGAATCCAGTTTACTTTTACAGAAATATCTCAAGCTATTACTTTAAGATCCTGTAAGTAGGTAGTTTTGTTGATGCTGAAAGCATGATTATTCTATAAACAGCACAGTACTTCATGTTTCTTTTAGGCATTGCTTTTTTTGTTAATTTATATAGGTATAATCTTTTAATAGAGATTGAAATTTGCCTTTGACCATTAAAGAATTTACTGTCATTTGTCATGTAATCAGACATCTTTCTGAGATATATTGTGCTCCTGTGGTATTCCATTAAGAAGGTTTGTCAGTGTGTTCAGTGGGGAACGAGTGAGTCCATTTATTTCATTACACCGTTCCTCTAATGGCCTTTTTTTGGACTGAGAACAGATTATGATGTGAACTTCAGGTCATTTGGATTTTCTGTAGCCCACAAGTACCTCATAATACTGAGACTTCCTGGTGTAGAAAAGTTCATATTCTGAACAGAGTCACACAGTCTTTGTATGCATGGTTTTGCACAAGTACTAAAGCTTTTGCACAATTGGACATGATGGATTTAATGTTGCAGTACTTCTGATGGAGTCTACCTTACTCAAATAAGGGAACTAAAATTTGATATAGGATTTTGTGGTGACATACTAAGAAATCTTAAGCTTTTTTTTTTTTTGTGGAATGACCTGAAAAAGTAACTATAAATTGTACAAAATTATCTGAAGAATTTTACAATAGCAGACAGTTCTAAGCGATGTGAATAGAATACATAGTGATGTTTTGTAGTTTAACTCTTGATTATCACATGTGTGGAGCATTATGTATAACCCATAACCACCCCAAATTAAGAAATGCAGAAAGTCTAGATCACAAATACTCCTTTTTATTCCACATGCAGTATGGTCACACATGCAGGTAAGCACATGCTGACAAACTTACAAACAGGTGATCCTGGCTGCTGTAAATGAACAAAGAGACTTCAGGAAGGAGTGGAATCTCAGGAATTTGTGATAATTTAAAGTACGATCTTGTGTGATATTATTAAGTAGTTTCACTAATTAATGTCAAAATAGGTAATATATTTAAAAAGAGAAATATGGTCTTGATGTGACATTAGAGTTAATAATGTCTATTGAATGCTAATAAACACAACTTTCCTTTCTGGTCGATTGCTAAGTTATTTTTAAGATGATATTAGTTTACAGAATTTCTCAAGGTCGTGATCTAATTTGATATAATTTTCTAGTAATCAGTCTGAAATCAAAAAGTCTCACAGAGCAATAAAGTTGTTGAGATAATAATATAAATGAAAGTTTTGATACAGGCTGATGGGAATGTAGGTTAGTTACTATATCAGGATGAGACATGTTCATTCCCCCCCCCCAAACTTTGCAAATAATCTTTATCTTAATATTGTTGAGATTGTATGTAGAAAATACCATTTGCTGTCAGATAGAAACTTAGAGACCTTCACTGTTGCCAAAATGGACTGAGAACACATATTTAGAATGTGTTTTAGAAATTTAGAAGATTTTTTTCCTCTGATGGAAGATATATTGGACAGTATCAGAGCAGAGAGAATAACTGACTCAGATAAAATGATACAAACATGTAGAAAATGGAAGAAAACCCTAACAATGTTGTCTTTCTACACCTAGCCCTCCAGTTCCCCGAAGTACAGCTGAGACATCTTAGGCACTGCTGTTCTTTGCTTCAGTTTTTGCTATCTGCCTCATGCCTAGAGCCATTCATTCCCAGGTCAGATTAGCACCTTGTAAAATCTTCATGACATAAAATAAATTCTCTGCTGTTTTTAATTTTACACAAAGTTTTGAAATTAATGTAAACTAAGGCTTTATAAGAAAAATTAGACTAGAGAGAGGAGTCACAAAGAGGCAAGAGAGTCATCAAGAGACTACTTCATCACTTTATTCACTACATTGACACTGAGACGTTGTCATGGACCCTTACCACACAGTACTCTGTAGGCCAGCTTCTTGCCTGTGTGGGTGTAGTTTTGTTGCCAGTCACTACCACAAAATGGTCATACACCATCTTCCTAAAAACAGAATGACCATATCTGTGGCTAGCACAGAGCTGTTTTGGCAACTCATTTTTTATTTCTTCCCAATGTCCCTGAAGGTCTGGAACAGCTCAGGATGGGCTGTGTCTCCGCTTACTCTCTTTTCTGTGTGAGCTCCATGCTGTGGGCAATGGTTAGACCTTGCTTCCAGATCCCCAGGTCCCTGAAAGCACCAACAGTTTGTAGCTGCCCTGACCAGCTTCCTTGGATTCTCCACCCACACCCTGTCCATTTAAGCTCATCTTTGAGCATCCCACTCTTGCATGGTGTAGCTGTGTCCAGCTCTGTCTCTCGCCATCTGGGCTTGCTGGCTGCCTTTCTGGCTGGACCTTGGACTTCCCTTATAGGCATCCATGTCTCCAACTCTGTTTTATGGCTGGACCTTGAACTCACGTGATAGGCAACGTTGTCCCTGGCACCCTCCTGCAGGAACACTTGGCAGCACCCCCAAGGTTGACCATGGTCCAAGTTCAATACCCATGTCTGGGACTGTTGATGGACTGTGACCCGACCTCCAACCTGGCCCTTCCTGGGTGTGGGGCTGCCCTATTGCTGGGATTGCTGGTGGTCTCTGCCTGTCTGTCCTGGGGTTCCCACAGGCTCCTTGCTCATTCTCCCTTGCAACACACACAGATTCTGAACTGATAAAACCATCATGTGTCTGGGCAGGGGAGGGGTGCAACTATTTCTGATGGTGCTAAGGACCAACAAAACTTTCCATCTGTTTTGGACCCTGGCATTTAGTTTCAGCTTATTTTGAAGTGCATGCAAAGCCTTTCAGCTGCTTGTACATTTACAAACTGCTGTAAAGTGTGTAAAAGGAAAAATGTATCCATCTCTTTTCTTGATGCTGCCTAAATTAACCAAACAAATTTATGAAGAGCCCACCCTCAGATGGGCCCAGCTTCCATACACACCATTAGAGTGTACTAAATTTTTGAGTCCTAGAAGGATGGTGCAGTTCATGCTAGCTCACTGTATCTTCTGTGATGACTTCTAGTGCAAGCAGAAAAAATAAATGTTTTTCCCAAATATTGCAGCACTTCAAGACTGCAAGACACTTTTATTACTGTGGGGATTTTTTATTTACATAATATTATGTTGCTTACAGCCAAAGACCTTCAGGTCAGGACGAATTTGGCCCCAAATCCTGCAGCCAATAAAGGAAAGATGTGGGAGTCTCTTTGTGTAGAGTCACTAGAAGCTTTTGTAGGTAAACAAAATACTTTCCTACTGAGTGCTACCCTTTAGAAGAATAAAAATCAGCTCAAGTCTGAAGCTCAAGCTGCTTCTAGATCATAATGAAGACGGTATTGGATTATAAGGATCTATTTTTGAATTCATACTTTGGTGAATAAGTTTCTATGTGGGCATCTAAATACAGCATTCAGGGAACAGCCTTTGCATTTTAAAGAATGCCTTATCTTTCCTAACCAGTATAAATCTGCAAGCTAAAAGTATTGAAGAACAGTAAGTTCTGGTATTAGTTTATAGAGTGCAAAGCATACCCAACACCTTAATTGTCACCTCTTCTCTGAAGGTTTTGTGTTCCTTATTAATGAATTAAATAAACTGGCAGAATTCTGTAAGCTGACAGGACTATGCAAATACTTGCATTTTTAAGGCACATAAGATTGTTGTACTTTACAGTTGTCTTACAAGGTTTCATGCTCCTGTTTGCACAAATACAAGCATACATGCTACAATATGTAGATGATCATTGCTGTATGAGACCATGTGATTATTTAAAAAAAATATTCCAGTGGTAGCAGTTACAAATATTCTTGTTATTATGTGCCCATAAATTTATGTAGTTGCAGTGATCAATCTGTGATTCTTTTAAGCATTATCAGAACTTGTATGACTAATTCAGCCTTTTATCTATCTTTGGATAATCATGTAGAAGCCAGGCACACAGGAATGCTGAACAGATAATGTAATTGGTAGTGTAAAGCTGAGTGGGTAGGCAGTTGGATTTTCTTCAGTCAGTTCTTCCTAGCCACTGTCTTTGAAGCTGTAATCCTTCTGAACCAAGCATGGTCTCAGGTTCCAAACACACATTAATGCCACAATAAGAACCTTGCAGTGGAAAGGCCGTGCTGCCCTGGGGTGGGTGTCACTGCTCCCACAGCCAAACAGGCTGTGAAGTTTCCTCGTTTGTTTCAGTGCAAAGTCAATAGCCTCCCAGGGTAATTTTAAACAACCCAACCTATTTTGCATGAAATGCATAAAGAAAGCTCATGTCTTTTACCGGCTCAGCTTTGGACATAGAAGTTTTCACTAAATTTGTGATCACAAACCCCTGGTGACTGGTAGCTCTTCTGGCAGCTGGGCTGAGGTGAGATTCAAGGTGTGCTCTGGGGTGCAAACTGAAGGGGAGAGAAGAGATACAGGATGGCATGGTGGCCTCTACTTCTGTTAAAATCAGGGGGGCACATGTGTCCAGGAGGCCGGTGGAGGCAGCAGGTCCCTCACAGGTATGCAGGCAGTAGGACTCAAGTTTGTCCTGCCCAGTGCTGGGTAGAACATTTAAATCCTCAAATATAAGTATCACCTTCTGTAAAACTAGTGAAGCTGCTAGTGAGTGAAAGCTGATAAAAGTCTTGGTTGTCTTCTGATGTGTAAGCAAGGTAAATTAAAGAGAAATAGGAAAAAACATAAAAATATTTCTACTTCTCATCTTAATTCATTTTCTCCAGCCAGGTGTCTTTAATACTCCGCCTAAACATACAGGCAAAATAGTCTCAAAAGTTTCCTGAGATGAGCTAAAAGTGAGAGCTTTGTAATGCTGTATACATTCTTAAGTGCTGTAGTTCACCATTCTCCAGGTCTACAAATAAATTATGTAAGAAGGGATATTCTTACCTTTTTAGTTTTAGAAATCCCCCATTTCCAATGGAAATGAAACACAAAATAACTAAACTTTGGTCTTCCTGTGTTGCTTCTGACCTTTTGGAAGTTATTGCATCCTTTGAATGGAGTGTATACTTACTGTGAAATTTGAAATTTATTTGCATGCTTAAAGTTGAACAGAGGCTTGTTGAGCCACTTAGTTGTATATTCACTTTTGACTGCTGTATATGTAAAATCTGAAATTCTGACTGGTAACTTTAGTTTGGTTGTCCTGCCTGCCTCCCAAGTGTATTTTTTTTTGTATGTCTCTCAGATTTTTGTTTCAACAGCCATCTGTCTTCCTTTGCCACAAAGATAGCTACACTTGCATGTTTAGCAAAATAATAATGTAAAGTTTATCCTCTCTCTGTTCTAAAGCATGAAATTACTCTGATGGCTTTGTACTCTTGTAGGTGTAAGATAGCAATCATAAAAATGAGGTGCAGGTGTTGACTAACATCAAATACTACCAGACAAGTGGTGCAAGGCAGAGCCCACATGGAGACAGATTCTCTGCTAACACAATATTATTGACTATCAATGATTGGAGAATTCATTCCAGACTATCTGTACAATCATTCCTCTAAGTTAAAAAAGGCAGATTGTGCCTTTCTGTGCACATGCACTTGTGAACGAAATCAGTGAGTTATGCCCCTTTCTGTGCAGTAGGATTTGACACAAAGCATCACCTTATTTTCTTTTGCCAACTGAGGCAATACCAGGAAATATGTTCCCAAGCGAAGAAATATTTCAATTAAAACCCCATTTAGAATTTATCTGGATTTAAAAAAAAAAAAAAAAAGAAAAAAGAAAAAAGACAAAGAAAAGAGAGAACTCTGAGCCCACTCTGGAGTCCAAAGAGCAGATTCTGGTTAATTGGAAGCCTGAGGAGCCAGTCTCCTTCCTTTTGTGGGTGTTGGTAAAATAGTTACAATAATTAATCTCTTCTAACTCTGTAGCTGAAATTCTACTGTGGGGAAAAAAACATTCCAAGAAAACAAACAAACAAAAAAGACTTTGAAGAATGAGGTGAATACTTTATTCTTAAGTGTTGTAACTATACAAGAAATAGTTGATTTACTAAGGCTTGTAGTTAGTTTTGTCACAAAGTAAGTTTTTATAAAGGTCCTCTACATTTACATAAAATTGTCAAGCATTAAGACTGTCAGGAACATGTTAAGCAATCATCTGTTTACAGTCATTGTTTGCCTTTTGCTTCTGGAGCAATTAAAATAATTTATTGAAAATTGCATTAAAGAAGTCGTAGAAAACAGACAAAAAGTAGAGCCCTTGAAAGTCAGCTAGAGCATCCTATGTTCTCAAGGCTTGTCTAAGGATGCCTAAACCCTTCTTGGCAGGGATTTGTTCAGTTTCCCCTTGCTGTAATTTTAATCCACTGCCATCTGTTCTACCTGCAGTAGCCTTTTATGTGTTTGGAGACCATTCTCATGTCTCCACACAGGCTTCTGGGGATGAAGAGCTGGGTCTTTCCAAAGTTTTCCAGGCTTGGAGGGCTCTACCTGCTTTCCTCTGTACTCTCTCCATTTGATTCCTGGTATTCCTGGAAATGATGCTTCAGACCAAAGCCTTCCTATTGACACTTACCCAGGATGATATTTGCTTTTCTTGCAATCTTGTGGCATTGCTGACGCATGTTCAGTCAGTGACCCACTGCAACCTCTGCTCCCATTTCTGGAAATGCTGCCTGCTGAGGGGTCCTCCCCATCTTGTATTTGTTCAGTCGATTATTCCCAAGTGCTGTGCTTTGGATTTGTCCTTAGAGAAATGCTTTCCAGTTGTTTAATGACCACGTGCATCTTATTTCAGTAAAAAAATGTTCACTTTGTCCTTCTGAAATAAAAGCCTGCCATCTGGGTAGGTCTCACAATGCTTTTCCAAGCATTGAATCCTTTGCAAAACTCATATGAGTGTTATTAATTTCATTATAAAAATCATTAATGAGAATACAGAGAAGTGCCAGATCTGGGATTAGTATTGTGCAATGTAATGCACATGGCGTGTCAGTGACTCTTCTTTGATGAAGCTCACAGGACAATCATACTGTGACCAGAGAACATTACTAGAATAATACTGAATTATTATTACAATGACTTAAACAATAATTATTAGAATAACACTGAATTATTCTACTTATATGCCATGACTTGAGAGAATGAAGTGACGTGGTGTCAAATTGACCAATTTTGGGACCACTGAAAATCTTTTGCAATGGTGTTAATGAAGGTCCTTAGGAGATCTAAAGCTAAAAGGACAGCCTGAAATATCAGTGCCCCTTCCACACAACCAGAAGAGTTATACTGATTCTTTTTCATCCCTCTTTACGTTTGTGGACAGAAAGTAGCCCATCATAATCCTACTGGAACTTTGTTTTAATATTTTCATAATTTAAACTGTTTAATGAAAGATTAAATTTAGTTTAGCCTTGTTTCTCTAAAAAAAGGGTGTTCTTAAGCAGAAGGAGAAGGAAAGAGTTAGGAGCAGGAACTAGAAGTATTGTTGGAAGGGACAAATATTCAGGATCTAAAACTGTTGTAGTGCTCTGAGTAAGCCACGGTGTATGTTTTCCTATTCACAGAAAAACTTTCTGATTTTCACTTTTGGGAGTGATTTTGCCCCTACCCCCAAACCTAATTCCTATAAAACTGTCATGTTTCATTAGGAAATTGTATTTGTCTCAAAAAATGCTGATAAGGTTTTTTTTTCATTTTTGTCAGTACTTTTCCACACAATATATTTGAGTTTCATACAAGTTTTTCAAAATTTCATGTGCTTTAAACAAACATTTCTATTACAGGTATTTTTTTCAGTAACTTCCAAAAAACAGATACTTTACAAGAATAGTCATTTGACAACCTATTTTCTGGGGAAAGTGATTTTCTTTCTTACAACTCTGTGAAATCTTCCCTTATCTGAAGTCATAGTGCAGATGAACTTTCTGTTCTTACTAACAGTGATTGGACTCTTTTGCAAAGCCAGTTACAAGAAAAAAAGTAGTTTGAGCTACATTGTCAGTTAGACTTTCTGTCATTTAGCTCAGTGTATGAAAAAGTAGAGATCCACAGGCAAATATTTTAAAGTATTTTGCCTGCCAATCAGTCTTGAAATTATATGTGTAATTCCTTTGTTTTAGCTATGGTAAGGCATTATTCCTGAGGCGAAACTTACATTTCTGTAAAGTCTCTTTAGGACTACTTGCTTATTTAATACTAGGAAAATTACCAAATACCACACCTGTTATGTGCTACATGCTTTCTAAAGTATAGTCCTGCATTTCCTTTGTAAGGAGTAAGACATGGAAAAATGACATTAAAGAATGTTGTGTCAGCCAGGTAATTTTCCCTTAAGATGTATATGATTCAGAGAGGCTGATTCTTGCTGCTGTGGTACTCAGTTAAAAATACAGCCTTTTTAAAAATATTGCTTTATATAGCTCTGGACTGAGTGACACTGTATTGTATCAGGATAAAACCCCCAGAATTGCATCCATAGTATATGAAACATTAGAATAATTAATAAGGGATTTTTGTCATCAGAAAGGTCCAGTTCTGGCACAACTGAGTTTTGAATTAACTGACCTGGATTTAACTCAAGATTCGATCAATACAAGACTAGTCTGAAAGAGAGCAAATGTAGTTACAAAACCAATGACATACGTCCACAGCTGAAACACATTTGATGGAGAAAGGAACTTGAGAAATCCTGAACAACAAGATGAGGCAATGATCTCAAACATGGTTTATTAAGGTTTGGAAATATGCAACCTAAGAGATTAATTTGCCCCATAATTTTGCAATTATCATTCAAAGCTAGTATTTTGCATTTCAGGGAATATTGTCACTTGAAATGAAATATTGAAACTTAAATGTCTATTTTCAGTTTTTTATACTTTATAATGTGTAAACAAACCCAAATCTTGTATTTTCTAAAATTTGTCCATTTGTTTTGTTTTGTTATGACTTTTTTACCCTTTACCCCTAAATCCTGATATTGTCTGGACTAGGGCACTCTTGAGTTGTCTACTTGTTCTTGAGTAACAGATGTTGTTGACTGACTGAAAGTAATGAGTAACTGAAGGGTTAGGTCCCACTTTGTTAGCTGTATGAGACTAGCTTCCATATGGCATCTGCCAACAAGGTGAAGGGACTGATCCGAGCTGCTGTCATCTGTCTACCACTTTCTTCCAACTGGAATTTTTTGTCCTCCTCCCTCACCCCAGCCTCCAGCAGAAATGAATGTCTGGTTACTCATTAACATTATTCTGTCAAAATGATTTGAGTGAGTTTAAATACTTCCTAGTGAGGAATTTTTTTTTTTTTTTAAAAAAAACAAAACCAACCAAAACCAACAAACCTGGATCAATTTTGACCGAACTGGGTTAGAGGAGACTGTGCACCCAGTGACGCCAGCAGATGGGAAGGTGCAGCCATCTCACTCACCCGGGATGGGTGGGATGGGTGGCAAGGCCTGAATAAGCAGATTGAGGAAGTCTGCATGGGTAATCACTGTCACTAGATCTGCTACAGCCAGAGAAGTTTGTCTGACTGCTCTTTCTTTAAATCTGACCTCACCTTCAGTGCATTTTTTTGTTTGTTAAAAAAATGTGTAAGGTGACAGCAGCACCAGTGAAATAGCAACACCACAACATCTGAAGGAACAGGTAATCCTGAGGAAAGGAGTGATTTTTCAGCTGTAGCTTGTAGATTTTTGAGATGGGGGGGATGACTTTGAAAGCCCTTTAATGCCTGTGATTCAATTGCCTTTGGAAGTCACAACTGCTGCTAAAGCTTTGGTGCCTTCTCACCTTCAGTGAAGGCGTTAGGAACTTGCAGCAGAGTTCTTCCCAACTTCCCATAGCTGCTTCCCAGCCACAGGAGGATATTTCTCAGGATCTCAGTCTGTGTTACAAAGATAGTCAGTTCAAGGAATCCTGCCTCCTCCTTTGCACCTAGGTTATTATTATATTATTAACCTAGAACCGTTTTGCATTTTTTTGCAGAGCCCCACCAGCAGGTCTGTGAATACTGCTGGGGAGGAAGCAAATTGGTGTGGTGGAATAGAAGCAGGCCAGGCTTCTTAAGCTGGTTTTGCCACTGAAGCCAGTGACAAGTGAAGCAACTTCTGAGACAATAATTTCTTAAATTGTGTTAGGATAAATATGTTAAAATTCACTATAAATATTCCATAAACGATGTGAAAGACTGTGCAGATGACTCTGCACAGGTAGGACGTTTTCTTTCACGTTCAATACAGTAGTCAAAGAATATGTGCATATATTATGCTTTTCACCATGACAAAACAATACAAAGCAAATATTCTCTTCAGCTTTAAGATCCAGAGTACATTGCTGTATGATGCATTCAATCATTAAAGCATTAAATTATTGTAGACCCTTGAATTTGAATATTTCTGTTTATAAGCATAAGAACTAAAGAAACTTCTTTAGCTTCTGTAAAAAAATTCCTCTTAAAACCCAGCTGTTTTCAGCTCAGACAAGAATATGAGAACCATGACAACACTGTTCATTGCTGAAAGTCATGTGTCACTTTGGTTAAGGAGTTTTAAATCCTGTATCAGATGGACAAGAGTGAGGTCTTTTGTACTGTCTTCCTGTACTTTTGAAGCTCCTGCAGCAACTGAATCCCAGTAATTTGAGAACACCAATACTAGGAGAAATGTTTATGGTTCAACTGGCCAAGCATTGATTAACAGTATTCTTTCTAGGCAGATTATGAACAGGCAACAGTCCAAAATACTCCAACGACCTTAAAAATGTTTCCAAGAAAATGTTACTGATTTTAATAATGACTCTGCAATATGTAATAAACATAAATGCAAGAGGTTAAGAGCTCAGCAAAGAGTTCTCAGCAGCCCTGATTTAACACAGGAAGTAATGGGTAAAGTCTACAGTTAAACTGCTCTGTTAAAGCCAAAACGGAAATTGGGGCAAGAAAAAGAAAACATGGTGTCATAAACATGATGACATCTCTGTGCTAGGAAGGTGACTCACAATACAGTTGTAAAACCAAAGTACAAGAAGTTCTTACGGATTCTAGAAGGTAAGGAAGAGTTGGTAATCATATTGTGTTTTCACCACAGATAAATCAATTTCCCCTTTTGATTAAAAGGTCAGGCAGATCAAATGCAATCAGACAAAGCATGTGGTAAATACCATACTCAAAGTACTCACTTTAATTAGGAAATATAATTATGTCTCAATGAGTTCTCAGGTTAAGCAGATGAGGGGACTCTCTTAAAACAGAGTATTTAGGTACACAGGAAAAAATGCACAATTTTAAGTGAAAAGGAAAGCACAGTGTTCTAACTTGCTTACATCTAGAAGGCACCAGCTAATTAAAACAGCTGAGGAAAGTGTCAAGATCATCATCTTAGTTTCAAATATGGAGAAATACAAATTCTGTGAGAAGCTGAGTTCTTTGGCTTTGATTCAGCAAAGCTTTTAAGCACGTTCTTAACTTAAAGCACAAACATTCCCATGGAAATCATTGGGTGACTCAACAACTTGAAAGATCAGGCCCTTAAAAATGTTTATTTTCTTTCATTATTTTGCATATATGTTGCAGGTTCTCCCACAGCAAAGCAGCGAGCTGCTACATGTCCCCTTTAGCTGTGGGTACAGAAGAATTTACAATGTAAGCATTTTGTATTATATTTTGTGAAATCTGTGTCATCCACTTAAGTCTTTTCGGTAGATTTGTTATAGCACTGAAAAGCTGCAGAACTAACACATACTTGGGGAGGATGGGAGGTATTGCTTGTCTACTGTTGTCCTGGTTTGGACTGTCAAAAGGCATTTATTTGTGGGAGAATTTATGGAGCAAAAGCAATGTTTCAAGGTGTATTACTTTGTGTGTGAGATTGGGTAACTAGTTAAAAAAAATGTATTGTTTGCTGAATAGAGTCTTGGCACTTTGTAGAGGAAAGGAACCTCCTATGAAGTAATACAGAAATATTCTGGCTGTCCGATTTGTAAAGGAAATGATCTCTGCTCATTTCTTAATAATGTGTTTTGAGATTATGCAAATACAGCAATGCAAGATGGTCGTTAACTATTTAAGAAACAGAGTAACTACTCCATCACATCTTTTTTTTCCACTTCTTCCTGTTTTGTTCTCATTAGTTCTACCATTTGTTTGTGCTTACAGTCTCTTCACTTCTAGAGAAAAAGAAAGAACTTTTCAGGTGTAGACAGTTTATTGCCTACAAAATATAAAGTGGCTGTTTCCTTACATTTCAGTGCAGCCTCTCTCCGTATTCCGTGTTGAGTTAATATTTTGTGAAGTGAAATCAAATCCTTTCCTCCTCCATTGCTCCTGTTGATTCTGTGTCTTGGGGTTCTGACAGGGAGAAGGGGCTCCAGTTTAAAGCCAGTAAGAGTTAGCAACTAACTCTTCCAAGAACAGTTACCTCAAGCAGTTCCAAAGCAGTCACCTCAGAAGTGGCCAGGGCAGCTAGTTTGAATGTGGGTCCAAGATTTTCCAAAATTTTCCTTTGAGCAGTGGTTCTGGTTATCACTAACTCTAATAATCATATTTAATACTGACCTTCACAGTGTCCTGTCTGCAGCATCTAGACCATCTGAATCCTGATTTTTGCCAAGGACTTCCAGGCAACACAATAATAGGCAAATGCTGATGCTGCTGTTGGTAAGAGCAAGTTTATAACTTTAAAAGTACTTTAAGACCAAGTTGAGAGTAGATTGACCTGTATTGTTGGATTTCTCCTTAAAAATGCAACAAAAACATTAGTTTCTGGCAATGGCTCTGATGTAATGAGTGTATCAAAATGTATACATGTATGAAATAAAATATATCCAAACCCAATGTACACCTCCTTTTTTTTTTTTTTTTTTTTTTTTTTTTTTAATTTAACCTGGATATTTCAGGCAGTGCAGAGCATCCAACACTGCAGCCCTTCTCACCTGCTGCTGGTCAGGTAGGCATGAGGCTCAGCACTGGGACAGAAAGAAAAGATTTTAATTTGCAATCTGGAGAAGCAAGTTGCACTCTTTCAAAATGTGGAAATTTGAATCGCTCTAGCCCGTGTACTACCATAAATGTTGTGAGGCAAGAAAGAACAAATAAACTGTATCCTCTGTGCTAAACAGGCTCAGGAACAACAGGATTTGGTGGGATGAGAATGTACCTTTTTGTGTGAAAAATGCAAGTTGTGAAATTTATGCCTCTGATAGCATGATATTTACTCTTCTTTGGAAGTTATCTTGCTTTTTAAATGTTCCAAATTTTGTTTCTTTGCACAGTTTCCTGATCAAGAATTAGGTTTTAATTTCAGCAAAATGCCCTCTATCTGCAATGATTTTAAGGGATCTGTAAATGGTCTGATAGAGGAGCTAGGCTGAGGAAGCCATCTACTTTATTTTATGTTCCATTTGGTAAACTCTCTTCTATAATGAAGCTCTTTGCAAAAGAGAATATAATTTTACAGATTAGGTATATTAGGCTGATTTCTATGTTTCTTTTTCATTGCAGTTGTCTATGATTCTCAAGTACTAGAAAGCAGAAGCTGCTTGGAAGATGGAGCTGGACTTTGAATTATCTGTTTCTGAGGATGGAAACTGGTTAGAAACTACTTTTTTAGATGTTGCAGAAGGATGGGTAAGGATATGCTAGATGTGAGGTGTGTGTCACTACAGATGATATGCACAGCAACGTGCCATAATGTAAGATGGGTTTAGTTTTAAAGGTCCCCCTGATGCTGGTGGTTGGTGGTCCTGGAGATTGGACTGTTGCTTTGGAGTATCCAAATAAACCAATTATTCAACTGTCTCTGATAAAGAGTATGCTCGATATTTCTGCTGTGTATTATACTGTGTAAATTAGATATTTTTTCTTTAAATAAATCCCCATTGACCATTTGCAGCTACCTCAAATTTATTAAAAAACCTCACCAACTTTCCCTGATAATTTCTAGGAATTCTTTTTGATCTTGAAGTCCTTCCCAACCATTGAATTTTTATATATTTTGTTAAAATTAAATCAGTTCTATCATCACTCATATATTGGCATATGAGTGAATGCAAAAATGAGTATGAAGACACCCAAACAAATTCAAATGTTAATCTGAGTGAGTACTTTTTGAAGGTTTTTCCTGGTGCTATTAAAAAATGCAGTGCTTCTGAATCAGAAGCGATAAACTCACGAGAGAGCACTGGAAATATTCCATGGACATCCTGTTCCTATTAGATGTGGGCTAAAACATTCTGACAGATTTTTAACCTGCTGAAATATTAAAAAAAAAATGTTAGCATTGACTCCAGCATTACTGGGACCACATCTTACTTATCTCCTTATGGGTGACTGAAAAAATAAGATAAAGATAAAAGTATTTGTCAAAAACAGGAGGACAAGAGAAGCAGAGAGCTAACTGTGTGAAAAAGAAATAGACATTCTGGGAAAGAAGCAGAGAAAAGAGAAAATGAAAAAACCCCCAGTTTTTGTAAGTATGTCTCCTTAGGACTGAGACTGTGCCAAACCTTGGACTTGGAGGCTGTTCTGTCCTTAATACATTGCACATGATTTTCTGTAGCTAGAAAAACATTTTTTGTGGTTTTTAAAAAATTGAATTATCCTTTTATGAAATAAAACAAACTATGAGTTTAAATGGCAGAGTAAAAAGAGACCAAATTCATTTTGCAAGCCCTCAGAGAGTTTAAAAATCCCTTAGGTTCACAAAAACTCAAGTTCCATAAGGTTCCTATATTCCCAGAGCAGGATGTACAATGGAGTTACTTCCATGCACTTTAATTAAGTTTTCATCAGGCTTTTTCTATTTAGTTAAATTGTTCCCCTCTCAAGACATGTTTGTATTAAGGACAAGATCCAAAATACCCCGCTGACACTCACTGTGCAATCTAGATTGATGCTAGGTAAGGAGAGAGGTTTTTAAATCTGTGTAGCTTTCAACACTACAAGACCATAGGAAGTTGAGGATGATGATGAATATTTATTTTGGCACCTGTGGCTTCTTTCAGGCAGTCTCATTTGCCTTTTAAGGTCTGTGTCTTGACCCACTGGAATTATTTAGTGTGTCTAAACCCCAGAGAGGGTTGCCTGTAGTGTATTCCTTAAAAAAAAGTATTTCCTATTGCCTGCCTCTAGGTATCTCTCCACTCAGCAGGGGCTTTCAGCTTGTTCCTCAGGAATGCCATTCCCATTCTCTATGATGTTTAGGCTCCCAGTTCAGTGTCCTAGGGTCCATTTTTCAGATGCTGGACTGCCTACTAAACAACGTGAAGCTGAGTCTAAGTATTAACTCCAAATAGAAGGCAAAGGCTCGTGGCTCTCAAACCTGCAATGCCAATTTATCTTCTGGGTAAGTAATAGTTATTGAGTGGCTGCCAAGGCAGGGGTGTGTGAAGAGTTAGATACTGAAACAAGTTGGTACTGATAGTCAATATCAGTAGGCTCTGATAATCAACAGAGATTCTGTGGGACTGGTTGAACATACGAAAGCTGTGCTGGGTCAGGAATAGATTCACCCAGCCCAGCAGGCTGTCTATGATACTTATCTGACAGGGAGGCACTGATCAGGATGGTCGTTTTCAAGAATGAGCCTCATCACTAGCACTTCAGGTAGGCTGACTCCTGCAATCTCCCTAGATCCAAGCAGCTTGACTCTAAAATTTGTGCTGGGGGAGACAGTTTTTCTTCTTTTTCCTGAGATAAATCATATCCCTACCTTCAAACTACCAGTAATCTTAAGTGGATTCCTAGGGAAGAACTTAGAAAAATGTGATCTGATTGCTGCTTAAGCCCATATTGCAAGGAATTGCATCCATTTCAAGAGCACTACAGCATTTGCTTTGGTTTGAATTCTTTGGAGTTTCATTTGGAAGCTCCGCACTCTCAGACTGGTAGATGCAGTACAAAGTTGGTGCCATACTACCCTCTCTGTGACAGTTCTGATTTTACTCACTTCTGCCACATCCCTTGGTGATCTGTTTCTGATGGTAGAGTCCTGAATTAATTGATTGTTTCCTTACGTGGAAACTATTGCAGACTTCTGATCATCTGTCCAAGCTCTTTCCCACTTTTTCTTTATTATGGAGTATGTTCTGAGCTCCATTTCTTTACTCAGCTTGGGACCTAACTGTAGATTTTCAGTGAAACTTTCCCCTTGTCAGGAGTCTTCCTTAGAATTAGATACCTTCATTGTTAGTTTAAAAAAAATAAAAAAAATAAATAAAAAAAATTTGTAACTCATGATATTTAAGTCTACTTTTCAAGCTTTGGTTGACACTGTCCCTCAGGCATGTCAATTGCACCACTCAGCTTGGTGTGATCTGCAAATCTGACAAGGATGCACTTGAGCCCACTGTCTATGTTACTGATGAAGATATTAAAGAGTACTGGTGACAGTACATATTCCTGGTGGACACCACTCATCACTGATGGTATTTCAAGACTTGCAGTTTGGGCCTAGGCATTTAATAACCACTTAACCACATCTGACTTAGATGCCTAAGATCTTATAAGAAGTTATTTTTTAACCTCCAGAATACAGCAGCATTTCTTTCTTCCACAAGCAGTAGCCCACCTGAAGTGGGTACATGAATATAGGCAGATCAGATATGCTCTGACACTACTTTATTTGGGATGGAATAAATGCACAAGGTTAACTGGATCTGGCATTAGGTGTTATGATATTGCGAAAAAGTTGTTGAGCAGCTATTTCATCATCATAGGTGCCAACATCATACAGCTATATCAATCTAGATAAGAGGTCAATAAAGTCTTTAGGTGCCTGATGTGGACTTACTAGGAGACATCTATTACTATCGACATAGATTCACAAAGATGGTTTTACTGTTATCCCTGCTTAATGTATGGACTTTCAAGGGTTGGACCTGATGATCTCTGAGGTCCCTTCCAATCCAGCCGATTCTATGATTCTATGACTTGGGTCCTGAAGGGATTTTGACTTACCTAAGCTGAGGTCACTCAGAAAGTCTTTGACAGAACCCAAAGTGACATCTCTAGTCTAGCATCCCAGTATCATATAGTATCATAACTAGCCACCAAATTTTCTTCTCATTATTCACATCTTTTTGAAAATGTGTGATCTCTGTTTTTATGCTTTCCTGAGAAAAACCTAAATCCCTCATAGAGAGCCTAAAGGATGTTTTTGATAGTTCATGGGGCTGGTGAGAATAATCTTTCATTCAGTGACTTTTCTGTCCTTCCAAACATCTCCAAATTTTACTGATTTCCATTGAGTAATTTTACAAAATAATGAGTGAGTCATATTATTTTTTTTTTTAACAGAAAGGGCTGTCTGGTTTTCATTTGAAGAGGAAGTCAGCTTTCACATTCTTATTTAGAGATGGCTCATTTAAAATCTAGATGATTAAAACTGGAAATCAGATGGTGCAAAGATAATCAGTTTAGAAATGTATTATTACAACACTAAGGTTGGGATTTATACCCACAGAGAACAGAAGATTCAGCTGTGTGTTTGTTGTGAGACTTCTACTCTTTGTTATCCAGTGAGATAAGGAAACTTTCTAGGCAAGTATCTGTACTGTAATGATGAGCTAATTAGGGTAAAATAATGTACTGAAGTGATATTAGTGAAAGGATGTGTCAGGTTTTCTTGGTCTGGGACTTTGCTCACCAGTTGTTGAGGGTAAAAGCAAGGGAAGGATAGAGAGATAATTCACTGTTTAGATCTGCCTAATCAAGTGATGAATTCATGTGATGTTGCTAATTTCTCTGAGGAGGGTCCAGTACATGTGGAAAGATACTGTGTCACTTCCCTGGTGTGACACCTCTCTGCTCACCTGGCATCAGGAGAGTGGTGATGGCAGGGAGACCAAGGAGTATAGTCCCACATGGGAGCTCCCCCTTCTGTGTATGCCAAGGAATAGGGGCTAAAACTGATGGCAAGGGAAAAGAAGGGGCCCATTTCCCATTGGGGTAGACTAAGAAGGGAGGAACATGAGGGTTTGGCTTCAAATTTGGCTATTTCAGTTTGCAAACACAGTGAACTTTAAATGAGAATGCTGGGATGAGGTTTTCTTGACAAAGCTAAGACAGACTTTTCTCTATCCATGCTCTATTACCTGCACAAGAACAACACTCTCTTCTTTACAGCTGCTTGAAGCGAGTAGAACTGGTGCTGAAAAATGAAATGAAGACATCACTAAATTAACTACATGACATCCAGATCAATAATACCTTTCTGTTAGCAGAATAGCAGGTGTTACTCTGGTTCACAGTAATCATTTGATCGATGGCTACTGATACTTTCTAGCACCAGGTAGAGCTGTGAAAACGCAAAGCAAAGATTTTCATTTTTTGAAATATCATCATGAACTTCTATTTAGAATGGATTCCCCACAAGGGATCTTAAACTAGAAACCCAGAGAGACCTAGCAGTAGCTTTAAGCCATGAGCAAAAAAGGAAAATAATAAAACCCTATTTGTATTTCATGTCAGGGGAAAGAAGTGCTTTTCCAAATACACATAATTTCCAGTAACATCCATTTCAGGAAGACAAATACCGTAACAACTTCACTGTGTGAAAGTGCTTGTTTATTATGGTTTGCGTGAGCCTTTTTGGACCATGTGTACAGAATAAGGAATTCTGTTCTCAAAGCCTCAAAAGCTCTGATGCTAGTGAATACCTGAGGATAATGCTACTGACAAAAATACCTTACTTTTTTTTAACCCACTGCCTCTCTTTCCCCTTTTGGGTTTAGTGTTGACATCATTATTCACATATATGAAAGCACAGCAGCTTTTAGTCTCAGCTTTTCTTCACTGAGTAGCTGTGCACATGTGAACACACAGTTGCTCTCATGTTAGAAGATGGTGAAATAACTTCTGCCCTATGTATTCTCCTTCCATTTACTCTTTTTTGGAGTGTATTCACATAAATGTTCCTTCCAGCTTCCTCTATTTAATAATGTATAAGCAGTTACATCCTGCTATTGAAATGATTTTTTGCTTAATATTGAATTGAATATATATATATATATGTTGAATATACATTATAAACATGAATATGATGTGCATCATATGTAGGTACTAATGCTTGTTGTTAGCTGCTGTTTTACAAACAGCAAAAAAATGAATAGAGACTTACCAAGTGATATAATTCTTGATGTCTGCCTTGAGCATTGTAACCTGCTGGTGTCAAAATAGAAACCTGCATGCTTATTATTGCAAAATAAGGCTAAAGGAGTAGGACTACCAAAAATGCATTGGAACATGGAAAGATATATAACTAATACATATTCTCGGCTATATTATAAAAAAAAAAAAGACTATATTGAACTTAATGCTATGTTTGTGTATGAAGTGAGAAATACTTGAATTCTGAAGAAGTTTAGAAAGTTCTAGGCTAGAGGACAGAGAGTTTTAGAAAATAAATCATACAGTTCAGTGGTCAGATTGATTTCTTTGTATCTTTTGGATAGTTTGTGAGTAACATGCTGCTGAATATATTTTTCATTCTTATATCTACACAATAACAGTTGGTTTTTATTTATGCAAGAAGCCTAATCAAAACTGCATATAAGGTAGCTTTGAACCAGATAAGGAAGTGATATTTCTAGCAGCAGTTGTACGTTTATTAAACAATAATTATTTGCCTTTAGTTTTGTGTCTAAGTATTTATTATTTTCATCTTGTTTTCTAGAGATGCTTCATTACAACACTGTTTGTTTTAGTGCTACTGAAACATTAAAAAAATCTGCTATTTATAAATAGAAATTCGATATGGCTTATAGTTCTGATCAGAATTGAAAATGAACTCTCATTAGGTTATTGTGTCTCATATAAGAACTTATTAAGCTCACTCATGACCTTAGCAATGAATTGCCTTTTCATCTGGAGGACTGGGAGAGTCCAAAGGCAACACATCTTGTTTTTCTACTGCACCCCATTTGCAGGCAGCAGTACTGCAGACGAATATGCAGTAAAAAGAAACAAAGTCTGAAAGTTAATACCCCAGGCGCCAAACACATGTCTGTGAAAGAGGAATGCAAGCAGATATTTCTATGTGCAGTACATTAATTCCTAGTAGACTCTTTCTCTTTTACAAAGGTCATATTTTTGGATGGAACAGAATCCAGTCTCATGCAATCTATTACCTGCCTTGCTGTGCCTAGAGGAGTAACGGTGTAGCTGTGTTTCCTTGCTACAGGGTTAACACCCTCCATTAGATGATTAACACTTCTGCTGGGAAGACACCAACAACTCAACAGGTCAAGGCTACCAGAGCTGTCTGGGTACAACTCTGGCTTTTTATACCACCGAAATATTCACAGCTGCAATGCGCTGCCCTGTAGCAACAGAGGGATGGGATGCTGAAGAGGATGAATGCACAGAGGATCAGCCCCCTCCTGGTGTTTTGTTCCATATGGCACTTCATTTTCCAGTCTCCTGCTTCCCTTTTTAGTTGCTGATGATATGATGGAAAACATTAGGTTGCTAATTCCAATGTCTGAAACCAGGGCATGACATAGTCACAGGGTATGAAATCAGTGGAAGCCTTGCCATTGCCTCCAGTGAATTCAGGTTCATACCCTTGACATGTTGCCATGGAAGAAGCCCAGCCTGGGCAGAGGCAGTGAGAGGGTCACCAGCCTGTGCTTGTGTCCAGCAGGACCAGAGTCACTTTTTAGGTGGCTTGTCCCCTCCTGAGCAAGTCCACAAGTTGCTGCCAGTGATCACCAACCTACGTCACCTACAGCCACCCCACAACAGAAAATACAGCAGCTTCTTTGTGTTGGCAACAGCAGCTGAATTTATAGAAGAATCTGAGATGTTAAAAATAATAAGCAAGTTCTTGAATCTCTGGCTCTTTTGGGACACATTTTCTTTCTAAATCCACACTCTTAATTTAGATTTTGGCCTAATTTATAGTGATGTTTTTTCATATAAAAAGAATCAACTGTGCAGCTTATAACTGCAGGACTGCAGTTTGGAGTTCTGATTTGTCAACTTTCCTCTTCATTTCAAAAGTAATTTGACTTGACTAAGAACTACAAAATTTGGTCATAAAGCCAAGCTTATGCAAGATTTAAATATAATTAACAGATAGTGTAGTAGTATTAGATTACCTTTTGTCAAGGGAAGCTATGTGGAAGAATAATTCAGCCTTGAATTTTTCACTGCCTTTGTTAGCCAAATAGTTCATGAAAATAAAAATTGGTCTTTAGATAAGTAATATTTTCCAAGAAGGAGAATTGTAGCATACAGTATGAATTTATGTTTCAATGATCCTTTATGACTAGATTTCTGCACAAATATATGATCAGTATATACAGCTTGTCTATACTGTATATAGCATAGCTTGAATGTTAATAGATTTCACATAACTGTGACTATTATTGTTCTGTTTTTTCCTCTAACCTTTTCAGAACTAACTGGTAATCCTAAATGATGAATGTAACATTTTATGCAGGTGATTCTTGTTGAAAATGAAGTGTTTTATACTATGTAGTGAAAATAAAAGTTGTGAAGAGTGTCTGATAAAAATATGGTCATACTGGAGAGTCTGAGTCAGCTAAGTCTTTTTGGCTCAAACTGTACCGTTGACTGCGAAAATTTAAGGGAAGAGAAAAGGAGGCTCTGGAATTTCTACCTGACGTCTTTTTCTCACCCATCATCCCTTTGGGAAAGAATGCACTTTGCAAAGGTGCAGGATGCGAGATCTCCAGATGCTCATGGGGATGTAATTTAGTGTTGCATACTGAAATCTGATGGGTGGAAATGCCCTTCAAAGGCTATTTCCTTATTTCCTTCCCTTGAACAACAAATGCTGTCATCAGCTATTTTTGATCAGCTTGTGAATTATGATCCTGTCAAGGCAATGGGGCTCTGGTTACAAATGCACTTTCAAGCCTGGCAACAGGCATATAATAATGAGCAAAATTGGGCCACTTGCGATGTTACAGAGTTGTTCACATGGGACATGGTGAAGTACTGGGTCAAGACTCATCTCTGTGGGAGGTCCCTGTGTCTTAAGCACCCATGACATTGGCTGGGGTTGTAATGCTGTTGTTGCTGAAACACAGTAACTCCTAGAACACAGAGTCTGGAAGTGTGGGAAGAGTGGAAATGACAGATACTCAATCAGCAGTGAAAAAATTCCACTCTTGTTTCATTGCTACCCTATATATGTATTTAGAAAGAGACAGCAAAATTCAGTATAGAATGGTGATGTTATTTTAAAGAAAAAAACCCATTGGTGGAAAACAAATACAGGAACAACAGGTTTGAAACAAATCCAGTTCTTAATTTCCAATTCCAAATGAGACTACGTAGTACACGATGTTTATGTTTCTTTAGTAATACAATGGATAGGATAAGTTACTGTTCTTACTTCTTAGTGTAGCAATCTAAACAGTTTAGTTCCTTGCTGTTCACACTTTTCAAATATTTTGTAAAAGTTGCCATTTTTTTGCTTTTAGCCTCAGGCTATGTGTTAACTAACCTCTTTACTCTCCCAACCTACATTAGTCTCTGTAGCTCTTTCATCTCTACTGTTGCTCTGTACTGAACTCTTTCCAAATTGTGGCTGTCATTCCCATGTTGAAGCATCCAGCTCTTGTATATAGAGCCATATAAGAAAGACCAACATATCCTAGTTCTGTACCAACACTAGTGAATTATAAATTTTTAGGCTTATAAACATCTTGACATTCAGTATCAACTCAGTAAGCCTGCTCTTTCTCAAAGAATTTAGGGTTGTTATTTTCTATTTGCTTTGCTTTTTTTTTTTTCCCTAAATCAAATCTCACTTGCTTGTCTTCTACCAGACTATTTTATCTCAGGGTTTTATTTGTGAACACTGATCCAGTTTTGGTGTTTATCTTGCATCTTGTCATCACTAGAAAAGCAGCCTCCTTTGATGAGCACAATTGTAAGATCAAGACTTCGCCCCACTTCCAAAGAGAAATCCCATTCTGCTTCTTATTTTCTTCCATGTTTTAAATTAGGAAAGTAGGTAGCTTTCCACTGATCTCTGGGACATTCACAGCCTACCTCCAAATTAGGTATGGAACTTTGTAGTTCTTCCTGGTCTTTCAGGTGGTTTGCTGTCTGTACTCAACCGAAGCAAAGACTAGTACAAAAAAAAAAAAAAAAGAAAAGGGACAACAACTGCTCTCAACTCTGCACAGGCTCAAGGAGTTGGAGGGGACAGACTCTGATAACAGTCAGACCCACAACCTGCCCTCCCAAGTTGATGGAAAGCAACCCCCAAATCCCACCTGAGATACCTCCTAGCAGTGGTGCCAGTACCCCACGAATAATAAAGCTGGTAGCCAACATGGGGAAGCCACAAGTGCAGAAAACACCTTTCCTTGGAGTTACAACTGTGCAGTGAAATGTGCTCCCACAAGAAGTATAGAGAGCCATGAACCTCCCTGCTCCCAGGGCTAAATGCAAAACTCCTTCCTTTGATTTAGTACTTGCTTAAGACTTTCTCATATGCAACAAACAAGTTATTTATTCTCGTAGCTGGAAGGGGAGAAAGAGGATTTGTGTTTAAGTATTTTGGTTGTACTTTGTTATTATAGTTCTGTGGGTTTTATGCTTACCTAAACAACCAGAAATACTCCAAAATACCCTGGTTAACCAAGTAATTTAGTTAGCACTTCAATGAAAGTTTAATATAACTCCCCCTTTTTGAGAAAACCTCTGTCTCTACAAACTAAATGACCCAGTAGAGTTTCTCAGCTGATAGGAAAGGGGGCCTAAATACCAGGGCTGCCTGAATCACGTCATCCATGGGAAGAATGGAACATGAAGCAACTGGATTAATCATCCATCACCTCTGCTCCTGCCAACATTGCCCACTGGGAACTTTGCCCTGGGTGTGGGCTGGGGCACCTTGCAGCCCCCATAGGCCTGGGGAGATCTGAGCATGGAGGGCTCCAGCCTTATGTGGGGAGAGGGGAGAGCAAACCTTCATTTCATCTGGGACAGCAGCTGGGAGGGCAGAGCAGTGGCTCTCCTGTCTGCAGGGCTGTTTGCTAACGTGCTGATTTTGACTTTGTTGTCAGGGGTAAGAATGATGCAACTGCTCAGAAATGTTGAAGTGAAAAAACCCTGTCTTTAAAAGTAATTGCTTCCTCTCTTTGTAAACTGCCTGCTCTTTAAGCACCACGAATCATTGTAATTAATCCTTAATTCAAGTTGCTGTATCTATGTTACATTGTTATGTTTACTTAGATGTAAAACACATTATTCTTTACAAGGTAGTGGCATCAATCCACAGTCTCTGTGACAGGCACAGGCAGCTCTAAACTAAAGCATTAGGCGGAGTGTTAAAAGGCTAGTTAGGTGCCAATATGTTAATTAATTAATCACAGGCATGTTTCAAAGCATTCTTCATACCTCAGGTGGGGCTCCTGGGTTATTATGAAATGCCAAACTTCCCTTGAGGCTTTGAGGATTGTGCTTCTAAATTCCTCACAAGTTCAGGGAAGTAAAAGGGTATGTTTTTGGTGTGAGTCACTGAAGTGAGGTTGGAGATAAAGATTTCTTATTTTGTTTTATATTGGGGGAGGAGGTCAGTAATCAGCCAGAGAGCAAACATTTCAGGAAGGAACTAGATGGAGGATAAAGATGTATTTTTCTAACCCTATACAACTATTTTTTAAAAAAACTCATCTAGTTTTGAACTTAATTTTTCTGAACTTGCTTCACTTTAAGTTCAAGTCTCTGGTATGTCAGCCAGATTTCTCTCACACTCTGGGGAGAAGTCAGTAGTTACCTTTGTGTCAGCTCCTTGTCAATAAAGGGCAAGTGAGTATATGCAACTTTTACCACTCAGGACCAAGAACTTGAGAACAATGCATTTTGCCTGTTTTTGCAAAAAAAAAACATTCCTGTTTTCTTTCAGTTTTTTGTCTGTGAGCCTGGGAGATACCTGCAAAGCTCTATCTGTAGATTCCCTCCACAGCTCCTTTTTATTTGTAGTAAAAAAGGAGATGCCTATCAAATAACTTCATTCCATTTCAGTGGAGCTCTGGGGTGGTCAGGAAGTATCATGAGACTTAAAAAAACAACAAAAAAAGGACAATGATTATAGGGAGATATTATTATTTTGTAAACCATGGGGATGTGTATTGGAGAAGTGTAATCCACCAAGGGAAGCTCCTGAGCTCTGTAATTGTCTGGTCAGCCCTGTGCCATGAGTGCAAGGCATCCTTGGTAAGGTTCAGTGAGGCTGACACCTGAGCAGGACTGTACTGACCAGAGATGAGCACGTTAGAGATCTAAAAAGAGCTCTCATCAGGAATGAGATGAGAAAATGTAGCTGGTGATGTCTGATCCACACTGTCGCCCACTGTCTCATCCCAGCCAGAGGAAAAAAGGTGGTGAGCTGTGGGCCACATGCTCTGCCTAAAACTTTCACTTGAATTGGCAGGCAGAGTAAGTGTAATGGAATTTTTTAAAGGGTTGGGCAACTCTGTTTATATCTGACTCATGTTGCATGTAGATTCATGAAATGTAAAGCGATTCCTGGATTAGATACAGAAGAGAAGTGCCTCACATGTCAGGACAAAGCTAGTGCTCTGTAGCATGTTAGAGCTGAGGAAAGGTCACTCAGTTTCGAATTTTTTCTAATTACCTTTCCCACTTGCTATCTCGTGCTTTACCCGAGGCAAAGTTGTGTAACACCCTGGGAACGCTGCTCTGCTTTCCCAGCAAAGGTGTAGAGGAGAGACAGCGTTCAGAGAACCCCTCCTAAGACCTGCACAACTTAGTTTGGAATATGTTCAGGCAGGACTTTGGGAGTGCATCCAGTCCTGCATAGATATCACAGATTAAGCAAAAAGATATCCAAATAGTTTGTCTCTTTACTCTAATTCTAAGAGTTTTCAGCCCATCAGAGAAATGAGAAAAGGTGAAGAAGTTTTTCCTCCTTTTTAAACTTCAGAAAACACAGAACAAGGTCTTTGAGATCCGGTGTGCTGTTGAAGCACTTTGTGTAAGATGACTTCTTTCTGAAGAAAACAAAACTTCAATGGAACTTTAAATATTTTCGTTGAATTCTTCTAAGATTTCAGTTGATGGTTTAAAAATATATCATCAGGAAAGGGCAAAAATTCAGATGAATGTTGGTGTGAAACAAGAACAACCTTTCACCTGGATTTGTTTTGCAATGGTCATGGGAATATGGGCATAAACTCAAACAAATATGGAAAGGGAGTGGCTTGCTCAAAGCCTTATAAATAAAGTACAAAGGTATCACAATGGGATCTTTAAACTTGGTGGAGCATTTGGTAACCAGGAAAGATTTGGCAAGGTTCATTTGTTTACATTCTACTGGATTCAGCTGTTTTTAGCTGTTCACTGGTTGCTTTCAGCTGAAATGGCTAAATGCAAACCCTCAAGGGACCTTCACTTTTATGGATTTTAATATTGATAGGTCTTACTATGCATTCTTCTTGAGTGTAGTACGAGGATGTGCTGGACTGAAATGCTAAACAAATATTCTAGTAAGGAAACTGAGCTTTAATTTATTTAATTTTTTTACCGCTTTCTTTACCTGTCATGGTGGTTGCAAAAGAAGTGTACAATAAATGATAGTCTATCAAAAACTTAAGAATTAAGTAATGTAGAAGGAAGGGCTGAAAAGAAAAGCTGCTTTAAGTAGGGAAGTTATGACTTTTAATAATGTATTTTATTTAGCTTTTATAGAACTGTGGTGCCAAGTAGCCCTTAATTTACTCAGCTGTCATGCACTTGAATGCAGTGGAACAGCTTGTTTTGAAAGAAACTAAAGAACAAAACTTGGTTTTATGTTACTGGAAAGATGTGTGCTTTCTTTCAATATCAGCAGGCAATCAGAGTTTCTATGGACCTGGTGTTAACAGAGTTATAACAGCATGAAACTCGAATAATACCTTGATGAATGAGCCTGCAGGTAGGGGGGGAAAAAAATTATGTGCTTTGGAACAGAACAGTGTTTGGTAGCCAAAGAGGATCCTGGCACTATATATGGTCACTACTTTATTCATGTTCATTCAGGAAGAGCCACACCTTCGACGCTTCATGGCTTGACACTGCAGGGTGATAACAGACTGTCACTTTGCTGTGTATGTGGGAAGAGAAGTCTATATAACACTCTGCTTTGGACATGCCTGCTTACGTGTTGCAGCTTGTGTTATTTGTTTTATTTTTTCCATGCTCGCCATCACAAATATGAACCGAGTTTCTGCACCTATGCCCATCTCTGATGAATTCCGGAAGGATTCATATGTGAAGCACAAGAACTTATTTATATTAGTAGATAGTCTGGGTTTGTGACTAATTCATATCTTTCCCTCTTATTTAAATCTTTATGTGTTCTTTTCATTAAAGACGGTGTGAAAGCCAAAGCAGGATGCACATTGATATGGTGGAGTTGAGGGTTAACCTGTTGTCACTAAACATGGGTGGAAAAGCAGATAGATGAATTAAGTGGGAAAGAGGAACAGAGGCTACATCTGCTTCAGGAAATGAATTATGATGTAGTGATTAATTATATTAGCTAGGTATTAAATAGATATCTACATTGCTCTTCAAAAGTGGCCTTGAGGACATCAGTTGCTGCCATTTTCCTCTTTCTCTTGCACTTTGCTCTTTCCTGAGCATTTGACTCTGAGCCTGGCAGACAAGCAAGGTCCTGCATGCCCCAGCAGGCAGCTGGCTATGAGTGTGGCATTGGTGATCTATCTTCACCTGTCATACTTCCCTCATTGATTACAGAATGAATACAGGAAGGAAACAGAAGTTTTTTCTTCAGTTTTCCAGATTCCTCATTACTGTCAGATATTGCCAGTTGCCTTGGTCTTACAGAAATCCAGCAATGGTGTTTTGTCATCGAGATGGACCCAGACTCCATCTCCTCAGCGTGAGGCAAAGGGGCCCAGTACAGCAACACTTGGAAATAGTAGGCTTCTGCCTCCAAGATCAGTGTTCAGAAGGTCCACTTCTAAAAGGATAAGTGAAATATTCTAGAAAACCTTGGTTTTACTATCCGCCAGCCCTGCAGGGAGCAGCATGAGAAGATGAGCAACTTTCGGGTAATATTTCAAGTGACTTGTTGCATTAGTTTAACTGACAAGACACAGAATCAGCTCAGTGATTTTTCTCCTGCATGAATGGGTATTTTTGAGGCAATGTGACAACTATATATCTCCCAGGTTGGATCAGATTCTGTATCCAATGCATCTCACAAGCACAGAGAAAAGTTTTTCAGTGCTAAGACTAAGTCCTATAGGCTTATGTAGTCCCTGTACTGAAAACTTGCACCTTTGCTTGAGATGTTTTTGCACTGTTATACAGTCTGAGACCAAATGCAAAAACCTTATTTATGTAGCCATGGTAACCTTTAGAGGTTCCTTTATCTCAAGAGAGTATGGGGGTGCAGGAAGAGTGAGAGGATGGGCTGCACACCCAAAAGTGGGGCATTCCCTGGCAGGGTTGTGTGTCTTGCACCTGGCTGGTAGTAGAATGTGGAAACCTGCCCTTCCCCGGTCTCATTTTTGTAGTATGGATGATTAGAATAAACCACTGTTTCTTCTGAACTGATTTTATGGTCTGCAGGAGTTTCTCATTTATAACCATATGGAGCTGAAACGCCTCTTCCCTCTTCAAAATTCCAGCATAACTTTTTTGCCTGGTTACCCTGCCTTGGCAATGTCACGTCTCCTAGGGTGTGTCCACCCAGCATTTAAGTTTAAATCAGGAACACTTTTTGAAATAAACCTTCCCATCATCACCATTTTCTGTGCATTGAATTAAACTGTAAGTCTTGGAGTATATAGCTTGGCTAAATTCCTTACGCATGAAGCTAATCCTGTCAATGTTCTCCAGCAGTACACCTAATGGGCCACAGGGTCAGGCTAGAGCTCATCCCAAGTAAACTTTGAAAGATGCATGGTGTGGTTGCTGGGTCCTCAAGCAGTGACTCTTGCTCTACAAACCTGCCTCTGGTGGAGAATGGGGCTTGGGAGCAGAGATCTCTTCCCACTCATGTGCCTCTCCACTTTCTGCAGCTCCCTTCCAGTCAATCCCGATTGCTTCTTGCTTTCTTCAGGTCCTACCTCAAAAGTGGACTTCTTTAGATTTTTCTACCACTATATTTTTCAGTCACAAGCAGGCTAGCTCTGAATATAGGGGAAACATGAAGCTGACCACAGCGTGGCCAAAAAGCCACAGGTCTGCTGTCTGCTTTGTCTGGGAGGAATTAATAAGCAAGACAAAGGTGAGGGCTGGGCTCTTAAGAATTTTTCTGTCTCCCATTTCTAGTCCTCGCCAGCCATGAGATCTGCTCTCCCAGCTGGATAGATGTTTTCACAATTTAAAAAAAAATTATATGTGTATTTTATTAAATTTAAAAGGAGCTAATTTAAAAATAGGCTACAAGACTCTGGGCTGCAGTCTCTGTCAGCCAATATACACACAGGAGGGTGTGTATGCAATTCTCACTGTCCTGTGTGACCAAAATGCACATATTTTTACTGATGGAAAAGTAGCCAACCCAGTGATGCTGAAGGTGGTTGGAACTCAGTTTTCTCTCCTGACAGCTCTGGGGTGTATTTAACCTCGTGCATGGGAGTGGTGTGGGTATGTTGCCTACATACACGCTTTAGGACTTTCAGGGGAGGAAGGTGCTTAGCTAGTTAAGGATGAGCATGTGCACATAGAGCAAGAATAATTGAACTTGGCTGTGTAAAGGCCTCCTCCCTCCCTTGGTCTTTCTTCTCCTACATCTTCACTCCAAAATGCATTCAACAGCTTCCAAACTGACTAATGCACTCTGGGGATTGTGATTATTTGAGATCTCCATACTTCCCAAGTTCTGGAGGCAATTATCATTTGGCTTTATCCTTCAAAGTGTGCTTGCTGAGTGTGAGTCTCTTATAACGGCGTGGCTCTGAGATATTCCTTACATAACTCCCAAGTTATGAAAATACAGTGTTTAATTTTTACAGGCAATGAGATTGCTTGGTCCATTGTTTGCTGTTAAATTCACTGCACCAAATTCTATCCCATGGGAGATGAAGCCACTCAGTAACCGAGGTGAGGATTTAGCCCATTCTTTTCTGGCAAAATTAGGATATTTCACATATTTGATATGCATCTGCTAAAGGTTCAAATTCCTGTGCAATGAGCTGGCCACTCCTTCTGTATTAAAGTCTTACTTTAGATGTATTAGGGTGCTCATTCAAACTTGTCAAATGACTTAACTTATAAAAAAACCAAACCAAAACAAAAAAACCCCATGTTTTTTTCTGTACTCATTGATCTCATCTTTTGATGCCATGCCCATTGTGCTACAATGCATCTGGAAAGTAGCCCATGATTTTCCTCAAGGCAGGAAATAGTATTTATGGCTGTACAATAATGTTTTACAGTGTATATGATCAAAAGATTATCAACTTCATTTTCAAATCAAGTCTAAACAATAACAGAAGCTATCAAGGTCCTGTGCTTTGTTTTACAGTTTCTCAGAATTATGTCTGAAATTCTGCCTCCGTTAGGAATACTTTCCACACTGCATGGCTCAGAGTCTGAACATTTGTGCTACAGCCTGAGAAAGAAAAAACACAAAGTGTAAAATGAAACATATATGGTAGTGAAATGCATGAGTAATGATCTACTTTAAATGGTGAAACTCTGCTTGTATCTTGCCCTCAAAGAAGCATTGTGTTGAGCAGGGGTGAGCAGGAATACTTGTAGTTCCTTTAATCATAAGTTATACAGTTTCCAGGTAGCTGAACTGAGGATGAATAGTCAAGGAGCAACTTTTTCTTAGAAGATGTAATTAAAGAGTGGAGCTTGTTGCCACTATGTGTTTTAGAAAATAATGGATATCAAGATTCAACAACTGATGTAAAAAATCAGGGAGGCAACTGCCATAGAGCAATATTTTGAGAGACAGTAACAGTGAGTGCTGAAAAAACCTCAGGCTGTGAAGTAATCTACAGTTCTCAGTGGTTTGGATAACTTCAGTGGGAAGCAGAAACTTTACCTCAGCCTTGTGTATCTCTTTTCTTTAACAATGAAAACAGTATAGCTTATGATTAAAGGAACTGCAAGGATTTCTGCTCACCCTTGCTCAACATATGGGAGTAGAGATCTGGTTGCGTATTTACAAATCCAGTGTTTTCTTTTTATTTTCCTTTCCTTTCCATCTTAAAAAAAAAAAAAAGTGTCATTTTGATTCTGCTGAGAGGTGGGTTTTGTGCAGGCTTCATAAGGAGTGTAGTTTATTGGTGTAGCTTCTGAGGGGTGAAGCTGAATGAAGCTCTCTCGTCAGGATGCAAGAGAAACAGCATTAACTCTCACCTCTCTTTCTAGCAGTAAGGTTCTAAACTGGACTCAGTGTGGGTTTGATTAAAGCCCCATGAAATATAGTCTGGCTGTTCTAAAAGGACTTCGTTTTTTTAATTCTTCTTTTCCTTGATAATGTAATATTTTCAGTCTTGAAAAAGTTTTGAAGTGAGAAATAAATGTTGTCTAATATCAGTAGCTGACTGATGATGCCACAGTGAGGTCATTCCAGTTACAGAGTCCCTAGGAAGCCAGGGGACCAAAGTGACAGGAGTAAGCTCTGCAAGTGCTGTGGCTTCTTTTTCTCACTTGTAGCAGGAGAGAAGATGACACGGTGCACAGGACCTGGGAGTCATACTGTCTGTCCTTGTCTTCAGCTGGCCAAAGCCACCACTGTATTGTGACTGTCACACAGCATATGCAAGCATGGGTAGTGGCTTCCCTCTGTGATGTGATACCTGGCAGAAAGGAGCAGGTAACCAAAGAGCTTTTTCCTTTTTTCCTTCTGTGCCTCACTGACACCTCTGGGATCTAAGCTGCAGAGTGAAAATAGTGGAAAGAGATATTTTCCATACAGGACAATGGGCCTTACCAATTGCACTGTGTGGGGAGTCTGACTCAGTCTGAGTGTTGCAGTGACCAGGGGTGTCCAGAATACTCCAGAGTCCCTGTAGAAAAGAGTGTGTCATTGGGATGGAAGCTGTCTGCAGTCTCCTGGAGGCTGGTGGTTGGTGATGCCACCTTTTCCTTAGAACAAATATAGGAAACCTGAAATGGTAGTGGCCATTGGCCATGACACAATGTGTTGAAGGTCATCTGGGATAGGACCTATATAACTGCAAGGGTTTCAGAGGGGTCTTGAAGTGAAGTGTATCTGGGTGTAGGCTGGATAAAACAGTGTGTAGGCAGTGCAGCTCACATACCACAAAGGCAGGCAGGGGCCACTGGAGAAGCCCTAGAATGGTCAAATGAGCTTCAATAATGGGGCCCTGAGAGGAGAAAAAAAAAAAAAAAAAAAAGAAAAGAAAAAAAGGCCATGCTTTTTGGGTGAAATGCTGGCTGGTGAATAAAGGCTTGGAATAAAGAGCAAAGAAATTCCTTCTTTCTGTTTGATGATTGTATTAAGAGAAATACAATTTAATGCCCATTTCCAGTAAATAAACAGGGTTGCTACCCTTGTTTATACACAATTCAATCTTCAGTTTCCTCAACAAAAACAATCTGAACCTTAGTTAAAGACTCTGGCCCAAAGGGGTAATAGTAGCCTGTAACGGGAATAAATAGAGGGTAGGCAGTGCTCTTTCAACCCTCTCTTTGAAGAGCAAGTTGAATCCAACCTTTAAGAAAGGTACAGGTACACAAATATTTACCTATTAGGTCTCTATTCACGATGGGTTCAGCCCTGTTGTACTTGGCTGTTGCTTTTGCTCCTTCAGAGATTTGTGTCCTGAAGTGTGACCCGTGTTTGCAAGCAGCAATTAGTGAACTGGGTGGCTGTGCACCATCACCAGGTGTTTGAATGAGCAGCAATGGCAAAAACTGTGTGTGCCATGCTGGCAAAATCCTCTGCATTGTCTCCAGCTACGGGGGCAACTCAGAATTCAGCCCTGGATCAACCCAGAGCTCCTGTTACTAATTTGCACGTGGGAGCCCGAGGTGGAGGATTAGGGTCTTTACAATAATTGCTGGGTAGAAAGTGTCATCTTTTGGGAACGCCTGTTGGCAAAGCTGCCTTCCTCATTTACCTGCCCTGCAATTAAAATACAGCTGTATTGCTTTCACGTTGTGTCAGTCATGAAGCTTGATTGCCATAAACCATTTTATGGCATTAATTCAGTGTAATCCTGGATTTTTAGTTTTGTGAGAGTAGCCAAAATGGTGTACTTTTGTAACAGAAGAATGGAGATGGTCTAGGATTAAAATGAAGAGCAAGGATTCTCTGCTCCAGCCAGGCGAGCCTGAAAGAACAGTCTGTGTTGTTCTGGAGGATAAATTTCCTCCTGGGAATGTACAAGACTGAGGCAAAAACATACCACAGGTGAAGAAAGGACTTGGGGCTTTGCTTCGCTGGCCTTGTGCAATGTCTAGTGTTTTATTTTTCCTGTCACCAGGGGCTCTTTGTGGAGTAGATCAAGGCTGGTGGCTCTTGGAATAGGGCCCAGGTCTGCGGGCAGGAGCTGCTCCCTGGTGCTGCTCCTGACCCCCACCAGCAGCTGACAAAGGCCCTATTAAGAGGGGACAGGGAAGCAGGGCTGTGGCCAGGGTGGATGAACATGAGAGCAGCCTCTCAAGGCCAGGGAATCTGTAAAATAAACCTCCAGGCAGCGTGTACGTGGAGGTGAGGAATGTGAAACTGGAGTCGAGTTATTTGAAGCAGTGCCTGCCCGGTGCTGTGAGAGACAGCACTGGCCAGCAGAAGCAGCATAGCTGTTTATAAAATAGAGCATTGATTAGACAAACTGTTGGTAAAAATAACTTAAACTTTAGCCAGATCAGCTACCTACTTATACCTAGGAACATGAGCAGCATATGTGGCTTGCTGGCCATTGCCCGACCACTTTGCCCACCTTGGGTCTGGTCAGGGTGGGAGACTTTGGCAGCTGGAGCTCAAGCAGTCTCTGCATCCCACTTATGGAGGCACGTGGCAAGATGATTACTGCACCCGGGCCAAGGCTGTGCTCTCTCCTACTTGTGGGTACTTCTCAGATGCATTCTTGGGTTATTCCATCCAAGGATGAGGTTTAAGGCTGTGCTTGCTGAGAACCGTGGTCCTGCATTCCTCCTCACACTAAGTTTGGCTCTTGTTTTCAGCCCTTCTATACTGATCAGATTTATGCCTCTTGGGTTTTCCTTCTGCCGGGTCAGGTTTGGCCCACTGCAAGTGCTGGTGCTGGTATAAAGGTAGCTTATGGATCAGAAGGGAGAGGGGCCAGAGAAAGGCAATGCCCCTTTCTGGGGCTGGACATTCCCAAACCCACCCCTGCTTCTCCCCAAACTGCTGCATCAGGGGTGGTGGCATCCTGGCCTCTGTAACCTGCCTTGTGGCTATACTCCAGAGATGTCTTCAAGAAAAGGAATGTACCAATAGTTTGTGCAGAAAAAGCTGCTGATTACAATGAAGGAAAAAGGTTAAAATCCAGAAATGTCTTTGCAAATGCTTTCCTGTGGAGCAGGCAGTGGGTCTGGTCTCCTCAAACTCCTCATTTCTGCTCTTTCTCTACTAGATGAGCAGCTGACAGGACAACACAAACCAGGTGAAAATAGTGACTGGTGCATTTTAGCTGAGGATAATTAGAGAAGGAAATTAAAATTAAATGAATTGTGCAGTAAGTCTTCCCACTGATCTCCATGTTGCATTATTTCACCCTTTAAAATATGGTAATGCTAACTGCTAAGGAATCTTGCAGATCAGCAAAAAAGAAAAGGCCTGAAAAGAACCAATTCCTTTTGATGCAGATGAGCAAAGCATATGGTAGCCAAAGTCTGTTGTAATAACCATGTCTTCCTATCAAATTTTGTATGTCAACTGTGTTTACAGTTTATAACATTACAAAGAGGAGTGCTCTGAACTGAGACTCAGGTCTTTACTGTCATAGCAAAGGAGCAAACAAACAGGAAGTGGAATAAGTCTGTTTTAAAGGGAAAAAGCCTAATTAATACTAAGACAACTGAAATACTGTTTAAACAGTGGTTTTAAACTTGATTTAGCTTGTAACAAAATGTAACAGTACCCACCACAACATGTATTATGTCTAATACTTTCCCCTAGGCTGGAATGGAGGAATAGTTCTTCTAGCACATTCCAGATATAAAAATAATGATGGTTTTTATTCTTTTGAAAATCCCCCCAGAAGCTGATGACATTATTTAATAAAAAGAGTCACTATTCTGTGCTGTGTCCCTGAAGAACCTCTGCATCTCTGTGGAATATGACCAACAATTCATTAAACAAGAATATAGCAATAAAAAATCTCTTATATGTGACTTGTGATAATCTCATTTAGCTTACATGTTACCTGTTTGCAGTTTATCAATCTAATTCTAATTAAAACTGGACAATAAACTTTAATTTTTCAGTCATAATGGTCCTGCATCCTCTTTAACAGCAATACTTTAAGGAATCTGAAATGTATTTGTAACTTCTCTCCAAGCTCTGGCTCTGTTTTTCTTGGTTAAGAGGTGGAATGGAACTGACTAAATATTTGTAACCAATAAAGAGCATTCTGCTTGTTTGTGGAGTAATTTTATTCATTCTTTGTATATATTGGGATGACTTAATTTATACTGAGGTTCTCAAACAGATGTTTTCACATTCAGAAGTTGCCTGAATTTTTAGTTGAAATAATTATTCCTGAAATGGAAACAATAAGTTGCTATTGGCTGACATTAACTCTCTGCTATTCTTGCTGCTCCTAAGTTTGGTTCTGCCTGGACTTTAGAGCCATGTTGTCTGGCTTCGATTACCAAGATGTTATTACTCAGGAAAAGACAAAATGAGTACTTTGTAAATGAACTATTCATTGTGCACTTTGCCTGGTGTCTGAGATTTAAAGACAGTTTAGCAAGCTAGTAATCTTTCTATGAACATTTTAAATAAATATAAGTGGAAGAAAGGAAGTGGAGCATATAATATGGAACATCTCATTCCTCCACAGACTTTTCCCATTTTTAGGATTCATGGTATTAGCTATCTGTGAGCTCTGCTGCTTTTTGCTGTGTATCCATATCCTCCTCTGTGTGTGTGCATCACTTTATTGTCAGCAAAGCCTGAAAGTGTTCATCCACGTTCCCAGGAAAGAGGCTCTCTCAGGAAAAGCTTATTAATTCTGACTTTCTTGAGGAGTATCTGTCTTCCCTGGCATGTCAAATGTCTCTTGTTCCTGCCTGTAGCTTGCTGGCCTAGCAATGAAAGCTGAAATCTGTCTCTCATCTAAGTCATGGCTATTTATGGTAGAGCCCAGATTTAGAGAACAAAATCCTTCCTTTTCCCCTTTAAATGTAAATCAGTGCCATGTTATATGTTGACAGTCCTGTTGAGGTCTCTGAAAGCCTGTCTTCTTGTGAAACAACATAAGCATTTAAACAGAATAATTTCAAGTTTCCTTCTAGTATGGGAAAGCTATTTATTATGTAACTTTCAAATCCTTTTCTAAAGATAGTCTTGCTTGTAAAAAATGCTTAAAGCATAGGAGACTGAAATTCCCAGAAAAGCACTTCTGTGGTGCTTTACCCAGCATCTTTTGGTGAGGTCACTATAAATCAAGAGATGGGGCAGCACCTGGCTTCTCTAAGAGAGGCTGGAAGGTCTCTAGCTGTTTACATTTTCTGGTGCTTTCCCTGCCACTTCTCTTTTTCACCTTTCTTCTGTCCCAGTTTATCCATGTGTCCAGAAAAAGCTGGATTAAGATCAGCTCCTTTGGCTACCAGCAGATGTCTGCTGTTAATGACTTTTTAGTTCTGTATGCACTCGGATTGTATGTAAAACAGTAAACTAGAGATGAAATGACCCAGTCTGTAATCTTCCATGCCATCTGATCTCCATTTAGGAATTTGGATCTAATTGTTCTTGTGTAGGCCGGTATATATTAATCTGTGATGTGGGGAAGGCAGTCCTTAATACTGTTTTGGATTGTGTATTTCAATTTTTGCACTCTTGTGCCCAGAGCATAGGATATAAATCAAATGCTAGATCTGACTTCCATTGAAATCAAAGAAGCAAGGGCAGGATTTGCCTCTTAAACAAGATTTTATTAATCTAAAAAAATAATTGTTCATCCTTGTTCTGTTTTGCCAGCTTTGAATATTATCTCATTAAAAAAAAAAAAAAAAAAAAGAGAATAACTAAGCAATGTGTCATATAGAAATGCTTCTATTGAAGCTGTATCACAGATTGAAATTAAGTGCTGCCTTTTGGAGTATCAGTCTTGCAGGGACTCTTTGCTCCCAAACATTTATGATTTAAACCAGAATATTAACACAGTGTATAATAATATAAAAATTCTTTTGAAGTGCAAGACGAAGAGATGAGGGTAAAGGGGAAAATGTTGTGTCTGCGCATGTTTTTTTAAAGGAGGGTACTGTAATGTGAGAAAACTACTGTACTTCATTCAGCTGGAAAAGAATTCCAAGTCTTTCATGTCAAAATGAAGTGCTTTTCCAAATCAACTATTATTCTTCAGAGTTGCTGCCCAGGAAACTGAATAGGAGATTAACAAAATATCCGGCTAAAAGGATGTCATTTAAAAAACGTACTGCTGTGTTTATGGTTGTGCAAGACCAGCCAACGGATCACTCAAGAGTACAGGAACTGGAAAATGGCACTCTACAGTTGTGGAAAATCCCATTGCTCAGAATTCAGATGTTTTGTAAAGGAGAGAATTTTCTTCAGCAGATTTGAGTGAATTTTTGACATTCTTGTATTATCTCATTCTACTGGAGGAATGTAAACAGTGCTCATCTGTCAGTATGGCCTTTGGGACTGGGATTTTTTAAAAAAATGAAGATGTAACCTGAATGTGGTGCTTACAAACTGACAGCTCTAAACAATAAAATTTCCACTGTGATTGGTGAGGTATGACAGATAATTTGCTTTGTGTTTCCCCATTGGTCTGCCTCTTGTGACTTGCAAAGGAAATAATTCCAGGCTGGGTTTGTAATCAGATTTGATGCCTGACTTCCTACTCCACTAAAGTGACCAATAAAGATGCCATTAATTATTAGTGAACAAGTGTGAAAGCCAAAACTAAAATCCTCTTTTTGTCAGTTTCTAGCACTAGTTTTTAGAAGACTGAAAAGTTTTACTTGTGATGACTAGAAAACATTTGCTTTTCCTTGTCAGCATTGTTGACAAAACAGTAAAATTAGTTGTAATTTTGCAGTAGCCTGCATCTTTGGCTACCTGGCAGACTATGATTTTTCTCAACAGCTGTGAATTTCAGACTTGGAATTGCATAGGTATTAGCCACTCTTCTGTTTTCTTGTCTACTTCACCAGAGATAACCTTAGCCACACATTCCTGTTCATTCCTTTTCTAAATGTTATGACTGTGCTGCAAACAGAAGTTAGTGTAAATCAGCTTTAAAAATCTAGCTCTGAAGAACAGTCCAGAGGAGTTGTTTAGCCAGCTGTTCATGTCAGATTGACAACTTCTTGAATTTATCATTTATGCATCTTGTATTAATCAGAAGAGGGCACAGGAGCATGAACCCAGAACTCATTAACTGGACTTCCACCCTCTTTGGCCTTATTCATGCTCTGAATATTGTATTCCTCTCTTTTATACACCAGCTCAGCTCCAAAGTGAGAATTCATCTCTGTCTTCTTCTTCAGAATAGTCCAAATTTTAATGCAGGAGATGATAGCGAGAGTACTGGGTCTGAAAAAGCAAGAATAGGGAAGGTGGTCAAACTTGGTGTTTCATTTTGTGCTCACAGCTGCCATAGTTTGGGCTGGACTTAACCCAGTCTACAGGCAGAGTATGGAGGTGCTCAGAGAATGCACTAAATGAGCCTGAGCCTCATTTGAATGAAGAAAACTTGGACACCCCACAACCTAGGCAGCTGGGTGGAGATCCCATGGATCGCTTGCTTGAACTTGCATACACAAATTTCTCTTAAATTGCTCTAAGTGCCTATTTATTTATTCATTTAGATTAGCCCCTTTCTTTTGCTCTGCTTCGGTCTCCATCCAGAAAAGAAAAATAACAATAATTGCCTCCCCAGGATGTTGTGTAATGAATATTCCAAAGGCTTGGAAAACACCCATCTCTGATGACAGCAGGGGTTAGTGTGTACTGAGCACAACTAAGTTAGCTAGCACTGCAGCTTTTGGTCCAGGAGAAGCAGACAGAAAGAAAAATTATTTTTGCCCCTTTCTCTCTATTTTTTTTACTGATGAGAATCCAGGGAAGGGTGCATCTCCCTGTTTGTTTTCTCTCTCATACACACACACAATTTTATAGCCACTGTGACCTTGTGGTCATGGTGAACAAAATTCTTTACTCATACTTGGCTGTCATTTCCAAGTAAAGTGGGATTTTCATCTCCTGTAAACATAGAGCTTTACATAAAAGCAGAAGTAAACTTATCTGTACACAAGAGGGAGGGTCATCATTTTGATTAGATTCAATACTCATGTAGAACATCATCTCAGTCATACGCTTTCAAGTTAAAAGGTTTGTACATAAAGCATTTTAAAAAAGAATATTTGAATCCAATTGTATGTTTTGTTAACAAAATGACTAATCTCACTAAATATTATGACACAGGTGCTGATGGAATTCAAGCTCTAATCTGTGAATGCAGCATTATAATTTTACAAGAATAGCTGTTGTTAATAAACATCAAAGTGCATATAATTATTATGTGACCTTAGCCATTTTTTCCCATGATACTACAGTTAATCTTAACAACAACTAGCATTAATTACACTCCCCTGATGATAAAGTTTAAAAATACTTTCAGTTCAGATTGTTCCATTATTGTCCCTCTGTTGGCTCTGGGGGTGACCTTCATTCACCCTTTTATTAGGAGGCATGGCTTGGATGTGCTGGACACTACCCTTTGGTGGCCGATTTGTGTGTGTTTTGGGAGATAGATCCAAGATAAAGGGCAGTGTGAAATGTCCCACTCTGTTGTGGAAGAACATCCATGTTTTGAACATAAGTTTAGGCTGTGCTAGTATTTGGATGTTGCCTTTTTATTTCTCTGAATCTTATTGTTCTCAAAACCAAAGCAAAACAAAATCGGAGGAATTGCAACATTTGGAGCAGAGATTTCCTTCCTAAAAAAAGTAAATGTGGAGCAACAGAAATGTTCTGTTGTGGTTGGAGCTGAGTGATGTTCTGCTGTGCGGGTGGGGAACTTTGTGGCATGTCTGTACAGCCTGCAAGTTTGAGGACAGTTGTTGCAGCTTGGTTGCTGCAAAGGTGTTATTCTTTTGTCTAAATAGTCTTGATGGAGGTACTGATAAAAATTTGTGAGGATAGGAAGAATCTTCCTTAAATCTTCTGAAGCTGAAGGGTACAATACATGAGGGTCTGCTTTAGAGAGCTTGAGAGGCAGTTGTTTTTTGGGCAAAGGATCAAAGTTGATCTTAGCTGTGTTTCTTTCTCCTCCTTTCCACTGATGATATAATCTGTTAAGCCCAAATCTGAAATCTTTCTTTGAGAAATTCCCCTAAAATGCAAACAAGTACATTGCTTACAAGTATTTCAGCACATTTTCTGGCACTTGCAGTCTTCCCTTCCATGCTCTTTTTCACACTGTTCTCGATTTCTTCAGCTGTTTTGAACATCTTTTGATAACATGTTACAGCATGAGCCCTGGTAAGTCATACTCTAGGGAAAAGAAAATGCAAATCTGAATCATGAATCTAATGACAGATATATTTATCAGACTCTACAGACAAATATATTAATAGCAACAGCATTGTCATTCCATGTACCAGCATCTTTTTGTTTATTTTCTGTCTTAATGGGCAGGTGCATTTGCTCTTTGAGCAAACAAAAGAATATTCAAAACCTCTTACTAGAAACAAATGTACCTGTAGTTCTTGAGCTGAGAACAGAAAAAAACCAAACATTTTTGTCAGGCATGCTTCATACCTCTGCATTCTTGCACATAAAGGCCTGAGCAGGATCCTTCTGAAATGACACACGTGATGATTATTTTGTTCCCAAGGGAAAGTGCTATTACAGCATCAGTATTATCCACCAGTAATGAGGTAGTCACAGCTGAAAAGGGGAGGGGTAAGACAGATATAACACGAGTGACTACCCTGTGGCAAATATTGCTTTAAAAATGTTTTCATAGCACTTCAAAGAGTCTGAGTGAGGGGATCATGTGGCAATACTGTCTAACTCTTGTTTTAAATAGTGGGGACAGGACTTCCACCCCCAATCCTGGATAACACTGTTAATATTGCTGGTAGTTCCTTTGCTTGATGCCAAGTACATGATTAAGACTCTGATTCAACAAATCAGAGGTGATCACTTAACCAGAAAGTATCATGTGATAGATGAAAGGCTTCTGAGAGGGAACTCTCCTCACTTCTGCAGATCTGCTTTGTGTTTCGTACTTACTGCAGTCTCCACCACTACTGCTAATATCTGTGAAGAGCTCTGGAAATAAAAACTCTGGGACAATGGCTGAGCGTTTTAACAGTGATGAGTGCTACATGAAAGAACAGGGAGAAACTGTCAGTGAAATATATTTGCTTTGGGTTCTCAAATGTTATTTTTGTAATGGCTGAGATAATGGGTACACCAGAGACCCAGACCTTACCATCTCCAGGAGATGGTCTCCTTGGAGAATTCACATACCTGAAGGCTAAGAGGGTTTACTGATTTTCACAGTGGTGGGAGCCCTTCTTTCTTCTGGTTTCACTAGAGATCTAATATAGAAAGCATTATAGAACTGGTCCCTTTCCTTGCTACAAAAGCAGAAACATGTTTCATTTGCTTGTAGATAGATGTAGCAAAGAGTCATTAGCCATTTTTTTTTAAAATGTGAAACCCTCAAAAGTAAAAGAATGAGCTCTCTGCATCTGGGTGATAAAACAAGTGCTGATAAGCTGTTCTTACAAGGAGGTTTTCTCAGTTTTTCTTTTATGAGAAACACCTTTTTTTTTCATTTTCTTCTTTTTTAAACACTTCTTTTTTTGTGTGGAAAATCACTTAATCTCAGTGACATAGGTGTCTCTTACTCTGTGAATGCCTGTTAATGATATTTCTCCTTGGTTAACTGGGAAGCCAAAAAAGGGACAGCTGCATGGACAAGACCAAGAGAAGTGGGAGATGAGTGTGTGCTGTACAGCACTGGCAAGGCTGAGCAGCCTGGTCTGCATGGCATGGCTGGAAGCTCAGCATGAGCTGTGTGTGGTGTGGCCCCTGGCCCTACCTGCAACTCTGCAGCTGCACTGCCCTGTGCCAAACACTGCACCCGCACTGTTCTGAAGCAGATCACCAGCACCCAGACAGCTCTGCATCTGCAGTTCTGGTACATGAAAATTCCCCTCTCAAAGCTTAAAATCTGTGCAGTGTGGGGGGGATTAGTGGTTTAGTGAATGAGCATTGGTGAAGCCTTCAAACAAACCCCTCTGTAGCACAGGATGGACACAACCATTAATCCCATCTTGGAAGCAGCAGTGGTGGGAGGTGATATTTTTCATTGGAAAGGACTTTCTTGTTGGGTGAGTTAAAAGATAAGATGCCTGCTAAGAATGTGTGCTCAGCTGCTAGGGGAGAAGCAGTCTTGTAACGGGGACAGGGTCAAGGAGGGGTGTACATCCCATCAAGAAGTGGGATGATAATTCCCTTGAACTCTTTTCTGGAGCAGTGTGTGCAATGTTAAACACTTGACACAAAGAAACACAGAGATCAATCAGAGATCTCTGTTTCCTAGGGCAGCGCATGATCAGAGGTAAACTCAAAGGATGGATAAAGACACAGAAAGCAAGATGTTCACCTTTCTCTGAGGAGTGAAGGGAAAAGTGGTGATAATCTTCAAACCAGTAAAGGTTACTGCAGAGCCAAAGACAATGTGGTATTGTTTTATATCCATTATTGCTAGGACAAGAATTAATGGATTTGCATTAAAAAAAAAAAAAAAAAGACAATTTGGCAGGAAATTTCGGTGGGAAAAGGTATTAAGAAATACTTCATCAGGGAAAGGATAGCAAGATATGGAAAGTGGTTGCCTGAAGATGGTGAAGATTGATGCTGAATCTTTCAAAAACAAGTATGAGAAATATCTGTCAGAAATTATGTGGTCAGTTCTTAAAACACAAGGATGTGTCTTGTTCTTTTGGACCTTTCTTTATGATTTGTACACTGTATTTTGTTTAGTCTTTCATGTAAAGGCTTTATCTATCAAACTGATTTTTTTCTCTTCCCTCTCCTTTAAAACATAAAATCAGCCTTGTTCTTATTATTGTGAGTTATTGTGATTTCTTTTTTTAAATGGCACTGCAATTTCTGTTTATCGCTATAAAATGATAAGCCATTTTCATAAAGTGCTCTATCAAACAAAATTATCTTTGCTGTTTGGGGGTATAAAATTGATTCTTATCGTGAAGAAAAAGCAGATGCTATACTGCTCAGCCACCAATGTTAAAAATTTACTGGCCAGAAACAATCAGAATACACATGGACCCCTCCTGGATTTATAAGTGGTGTTTGCAGGAGCAGAATGGGGGCATTTCAGTGCACAGGCATGTAGATGATGGCTTGTGCTGCTGCCATGCTCATAGTGGGTGGTAATTTCCCTCTAGACATGAGCACTTAAATGACTGATGATATTACAGGTGTAAGTAATGAATTCAACTTTGCAGTTTATTTGGGGGATGGTAGTGATTTATGTGACCTATCACATTATCCATATGATTTAGTGTAATTATGTCTCCCATCACTGTTTACTGTTTGTTACCTTTCAGTGTGCTGAGCTATTTGATACATTTTGCATTGGTGGTGTTTTTGTATCTGACTCACTTGGCTTTAATGGAAGGGATTTTCTTGTCCTTCTCTTCTTTCCCTGGATTCAGCAAGTAGCCACCATCCCAAAGCTTTTTTTTTTTTTTTTTTTTTTTTTTGCTTATAAGTGATGATTGCCTGGCTTCTAACTTTGGCTCAGCCACAGATTTGGCTTGCACCTCTCAGCAAATTGTTTCTTCCTTCTGCTCAGTGATTCTTTCACCCGAGTGGAACAGATGCTACTCACCTGTATTTCAGCTTTGCCAGGCAACATGTTTGCAAGTTATATTTTGCATACAGCCTGGTAATTACAGCAGCTGTAATTAGCTCCTGGCAGAAGTCAATAGAAAGGCCAAATGATCCAGAGATACTGCTAATACTAAAGCCAAAATACACTTCTCAGAGGAGAAATCTGAGCCTTTCAGTGCACTCTAAACCCAGTGTGACCTCCTTTCTAAACACCAGGGTATGCTTCTTCACATTTGCTAGGCGTTTCACGAGTGGAAGCAGTATCTTGAGTGTTCTTTTCTTTTTCCTTTTTCTTTCCAGTTTCTTAGATGTTTGGTGGATCTTACTTCTTCTTAGTATTGTCTGCTGCACAGAAAACTGCCTTTGCCTGAGGACGAAGACAGCATGTGTGTTTAAGTAATGGTCTAATATTATTCATCCATGTAGAATTTTTGAGTATATGAAGGGGGAATGCCTAGATAAAGTGATAAGCACTGTACCTATTAGCAAAAGGATTTTGTGTTCCTTCATATTTTTAAATGGTCTCTACTCTATCAGACAAATTCAATCCATTTATTTATTCAGAAAATCCTCTTCGATCCTATGTAAAGATTTCACACAACTCAGTGCAATTTGAAGGGGGATCTAATAAAATATAGCTACAATGCCTGTATTTTTCTGTATCTTTCATGGTCTTTACAGTTCCAGAGAAGTCAGGCTCTTTAAAGATGCCAGAAATGTCCTCACAGTGCATCAGAGCAATCTCCCTGTTGTAATACTATCTGTGAGATTCTCAGAAACTGAAAATGCTGGCCAAAATAATTCCAGAGGGACCAGAGACGTGCCAAAACTAACATGGTTTTAAAATCTAGCTCTATAAGCTTACGTGCAGCTTTTCTAGGAGCTGTTTCTTCAGTGAGCAGGCTGATAGGATTTCTGAAACTGAAATAAAATGAGGTTCTGTCCCTCAGCTATTTGGCAATGCCACAGTCTGAAGTCATTTGCTAAGAGAGAGTGGATAGTAGTATATAACATGTATAAATAGCAGCTGGGTCCTCTTCCCTTTCATGAGTAACTTGTGCCAGACTGCTGCATTCCCAGTCTGAATGTTTGGGATGCAGAGTGAGTTAGATTTGAAGAAATTGCATAGAAACAGTCAGGAGAGTTTTGAAAATACCTACAAATCCAAAGAAAATACTCTCACATAACTTTTGGTCCCTTGCTCTGATGACATCTGGGCTCTTGATGACAACCTAGATCTATTTCCCAGGTGTCTGGTCTTAACCTTGGGGATAAGCACCGATCTGATGTTGCCTGCAGTGATTCTGGGAATTGCACTGCCCCCCCTCTTACATTTCATTTATTTAGGGGGCTTTTGAGAAGCATTAACAAACCTTTGCAGATACCAGAAGCTTTGCACATGTTGTTTTTATTCCACGGTTGCTTTGTGCAGGGTTTAAGCACAGGCTTTTTCAGGCAGAGAACAAAGCAGACTTGCTAAATCATCTCCTGTTTCTGGAGGTCAGCGTGCTCTTGGGACACCCTTAGAGTCTGACTGAGCAGGATAAGTACACTTTTGCCTTTTTCTTCACCGAGCCCCTGATTTGGGAGGATATTGAAAATCTCTGACAGGAGTAAGAAGGATTTGCTGCTCCTTTCATTACTTTTTACTTCCTCTCTTATCTCCTTTCTTCCTCCCTTGCTCCTCCTGTGGGGAATCCTGCCAGGTGATTTTGTGCAGAGGGACCATGACCATTAAAAAAACATTTTCCTTCCATGGGAACCATTCTGTTGTTTAGGTTAATCCCATTTTGGTCAATTTTACTGAACTGGGTGGATCTGGCTTGTTACTTCTGTCCTACTGCTCCCTTCCAGTGTCAGCCTAAGAGGGAGGTGGAGAGAAGGCAAAAGTGTACATGCCCAAAATGGTGTCAGCAGCTTGTTAAAATCAATAAAAGGGACCACAAACTGTTCAACCCCCACACCTTTTTCTTTATCATAAGGATATCAGTGGAGGACTCTTAATTTCTTGGGCTGTTTAAAATTGTCCAAATCCTAGGTTTAAACATAGGCTTTTTTTCTGCTAGTTCATGTCTTATTTTTTTGTTACCCACCCTCCATATTATCAAATGTATTATAAAACATCACCAACATTGACATTTTTACAGTTTCTTTAACCAGTGAAAAATAAGATGCTATTCTTATTTTTTTTCTTGTGTTTCACCAGCTAAAATCGACACAAAACTTTGTAGCTGCTTCAAAGACCTTCATACTATTGGCTACGATATTTTTATTTCTGTGAGAAAGGATAAAATATCCTAAATTGCATTTTCCAGTAGATTTTACAATGGTTTTATGGTGATAGACTTGGGACTGAAGTGCCACTGCTCTGTTATGGATAAACCATCATCTGCTGACAAACAGAGAAGAGGTCCAGAACTGGTTAAGGACCCTAGGAAGCTTTCTGTTAGCATCTCTTAGCAAGCAAATGAAAATAATGACCTGCAAATAATGCTTGCCATTGTCTGAGAAGCTAGGCTAAATACTGTTAAGACAACATTTCAGAATTGGAAATTGTAAAATGCAGTTGTCTTTTCCTAAGAAAGAAAAGACTAGGACGTAGTCTATGCAGCAGAGGGGGAAGCTGCTTGGCCCAGATGCAGTCTGGTATATTTGGGCAAGAGAAACTGGGAAGGGAAAGGAGGAAGGAACTTTGATGCAATAGGAAACTTCTGAATTTATCAAGGCAGGTCCTCTGCACAGCCCTGGAGCTGAGGCCTCGTATATAGTCTCTGCTATTCTTAGAGCATGCAGCAGAACAATGGTTCCATTTGAAGAGGCTCTTTTATAGCTTGCCAATATAAAGAAGTCTGTGCAAAATGATATGATCGTGTAATTGAACACTGTAAATAGATATGCTGACCCTAACGATAATTTTAAATTAGCTCTCTTTCCTGCCACATCTAAACTTTGTAGACTTAACAGAATGGGAATGACTTGATTAGTTTTTCTGGATTTATAAATGTTCATCTTACTTCTACGTGATTTATGAAATCAAGTGATTAAATGGGACAATGATGGGAGCCTTTTTTTCTGTTCCTTGAAGCAGAAGATAGATTAGCTTAATCTCTTTGCTGGTTTGACCTTAATGTACAGCTATGAAATTAAGATATGTGAATTCTGAGAAATCCAAACCTCAAATGTGAAGAAGGCCTTTTACTTTTTATGATGCTGCCACAGCTTCCCCTATTAATTAGGATAAATTGAGATCATTAAAATTGGTTCTGTGCAATGCAATAGAACTGGTGTTACAGGCTTGTATTAGGCAAGTGTAAACTGCCATTGCATTTTGAGTAGCCAGTGCCAAGGCAGCAAGCTAAAGTGACAACCACTGCTTGCGGGTGAGAGGCAAGAAGTCTCCTGGCTTGCATGGCTTCATGGAGGTTGCTTTGTGCCCTGTACATCACGGGACATGATCAAGGCTGCACCAAAGAGGTGTTTTTTGGTAGTTCCCTTCCTTAGAAAGCCAGCTGTCACCCCATGCAACAACCTCTTGAAGGTGTTCCCAGCTGTCTCAGAGTAGACATCTCATCCATCTCCTTTTCATGTTCATCCTGAGCTGTGCAACGAGGGCCTGAGCTGCACCTGATCAAAGCCTTATTGATGGCTGTGCAGTTATACCAAGGCTCTTGGCTCTGCAGACTGCTTTGTTTTTCTCAGCAAACGACACACTTGTGGGAGATGCAGAGAGGGAACCGAGGGGGCTGGAGGTGGCAGGGCCAGGGGAGCTGTCAGGAGAGGCAGTTTCCTGCTGCAAGGGGCAGCCTGAAGACTACCTGGTGTCAAAGTTGTCAAGGTGGGACAAAAACATTGTTTTGTAATGCAGGGCTGGCCAACGGCCCAGCATTCAGCTGTGTGTCCAGGAAAGAAGAACTTAAAAGGAAAAATAAAGCCAGAGTATTTCAGGAGTAGCAGATGGTCTGCAAATCAGGTGTTTTTATTTGGTTGCCTGATGCTGGGATCTTTGTGGGAACAGGTAGGAGCAGTTGCACTCACCACTGGCTTTGGGTGAAGGGTAATCCTCATCAGGGAATCCCAGGTACTGCATTCACCTTTGGGATGCTTTTGTACAAAGTTTTGGATCTTTCCCCGAGCAGCCTTCTCAGATGTCCAGAGATGTCTGGTTAACCCATCAGGATCCTCTCTGGAGTGATTTCGATCCAGCATCATGAAGTGGCACCAGATGAATATGTTATGGGGCCATGAGACTTTCCTCACAGACTTTAGATATTACATGTCTCAAAAAGAAATAAAAAAAATTGAAATAAAATGTTTTTAAAGCATTTCCATACTGAATTTTAAGTGCACAGCACCTGGGAAATTATTGGCAGGACTGACCTACCACCATTTTATCTTGTCTTCTTTTCCCATGTAGTTTCCTACTTGGTAGCTGAAACTTCTGCTGAATTTAATTTTGTTTCCCTGTTGCAGTACTAATCTGTGGCCCATGGGTCAAGTTGACATTCAACCAAGTTGTATGGTAAAGGTGTTGCTCTGTAAGAAGGACACCTCTGTGTTCACTAAGAAGCAACAAGTAACTAATTTCCAAGGTGATCACTCCAGGCAAATTCTGGAGGAACATCCCCTTTTCATGTATTCAGTTTTGCTGTAGTGTTGGAATTTGTAATAAATGTGGTGGTGGTTTCTCTACTTTTCTCTGGTGATTTAAACCATGAGCTTTTAGCATCTTGTCTAGAAAAGGAAGGGAAAATGTGTGTCAAGGGATCAGCTGGGAATGGGACATAGAATTTGGAGGTGACCAACTTCTGTGTTTCTGGAGCCTCAACTGGAAAGCTGCTTTGTGTTTGTTTGATTTGCATTGATATGCTGTTACGTCATATATGTGATACAATAGATTAAAAAAAAACATGTGTCTCTTGTCAAGAAAAAGTGGACTATGCACTTCTAGTAATTATCACCATATGGTTCTTGCCCTGTTTCTACATATATAAAGTCACTTATATCCCACTGAAATACAGTTGTGTTTTTTTTTTTATCTGAGACAACAGTTGAAACAATGTTATTGCTATAATAATTTCCTTTTTTCATTTCAGTTCCTTACATCTGTGCAGAAACCACATCCTATGTGAACAGGGCATCTCTAGGCAAGAAAGCGAACTTCCGATGTGCTTCCTTAATGCAATTCAGATAAATTTTGAGCAAATGGATTAAGCAAATAATTTTCTTTTAAAATGATTTTAAAACTGGTGGTGATAATGCAAAACAGAAACAAGAACAGTCTTCCACATGCTCTAATTTGACATAGCAAGTTGAACTAGTTGTTTCTTCACACTCAGATCTCATGTACTAAATTTCTACTGAGTGAATTCCCATAGTGTCTGGATGTGAATGGTCATATTTAATCTTGTCAGTGACATTTTAAATGCCGTACAGTTTGAACTAACCTGCTTTAAAGCTCTGCTCCTTTAACTCATGCTGTTATTGTCTGCTGCAGTTGTTGACTCAGTAGATTTTCTGATGTGGTCTGGGAATGAGTTCTTTTGGACTTTCACATTATCATATTACAATATACGCCACAGATTATTTATACTGGGGGTTAATTGCATCATCTGAGTGGAATTCATTTTCCATTGTATCTACAAGTTTGCAATTTAAAATGGTATTTTTTTTTTTTAAAATGAAAATTCACAATAGGATGACATTGATTCTAAAGAAAATGGGCTTTACATCATGGTATTTGCTATATGCTTGGCTTTAAAGAAACATGCTTGACTGTAATAGTTAGTTGGGAATTATTATTACAGGATGAAATACACCACTTGTGAGCTATAATGGAATATGGAATATGGAATGTGTCCAGCTAAATGCAGCAGATAAATAAAATAAATAGTATTAAGACTTCTCTAATGGGCAGAGTTACTAAGTAAAACTTACCCATGCTTAGTATAATCTTAACTCTTTAATTTTAAAATAAAATCTGAAAAAGTTTCTCAGGACCGGTAACTAGAAATATGTAATCTCATTCATGTGAAAAACAAGCGGAAGACAGAACTTCATTGTGCAAATACTCATTTTTTTTTTTGTTTGGCTGTCAACACAAAAACGTGAAAATAAATTGGAAGCATTAATTCAAAAAAACATTTTTTTTTTGTCATGGCTTATTGGCGAATTTAAGACGTTGAAGTTCATTTTGGGTCAAGCAAACATTTCATTTTTCCCCTGAAACAAAGCGCTTCATTGAATTGCACGAGACACCCCGGGAAGGAAGGAAGGAAGGGCAGTCTCACAAGATGGAGGACACGGGGCCTCCCCTGCTGCCTTTGCCTGGAGGCCTCGGAGCTGTGGCCCTCTGTGGGATGCCGGAGCCCCTGCTCTGCATCATTTCTCTGGGATGTTTCGGGTGAGGGTTTCCCGCCTTTGGGAGAGGGCCCTGCCCAAAGCTCAGACAAGAGCCCAGCCTCCATGCTTCCTTTTCTGCCTTTGAAAGTGGCGTACGGTCAACGGGCTTCAGCTACCAAAAATAAGAGAACAGTCTTCCTCTTCTTCATCCTGAGTGAAAAAAACCAAAAAAAACCAAAACAAAACACGGGAGCTTTATTTTTTCCTCTCATCCCATAAATAAAACAATTCCTTTCCTCTGATGGCCTTGCGGGGGGAGTCTTGCTGGGGACCTGTCTGGACCACACAATGGCTGCAGGCGGCCTCTGAAGCAGCGCCAGCCCGGGAAGCAGCAGGAAAACCTAGGTCGGTGTCCTCAAGCAGCATGGTGCTGGGAGGCCAGGCCGGGCTGTCCGCCCCAGCAGCATAGCACCGGGTGGGCAGGACGAGCTGTCCCATGGCCTGGGTGCACCGTCCCCAAGTGTCATGGTGGTGGGTTCCTGCTCTTACTCCCATGTTGGGGTGCTTGGTGCCTCTTCTGTGAGGTGGGGAAGCAGCTTCAACTTTGGAGATTTTGGGGAGTGAGTCTGTCCTCACACGGAGAGCTTTCCAGAAAGCAACAGTGCTCTCTGAAGCACCATGGTACAGGGATGCTTGGAAATGCTGACATTTTGGACACGTTTTCACTCGACAGGAGAGGCCTAGAAGTCTTGTGGAAAAAAGATGTTTTCTGTAGCTGTTGTGTATTTCCTCACAAAGACCTGGACTGAACTGGAAACAAGTTAAATTAATCTTCTTGGTAGGCCTGGCAAAGCTTTCTTAGTTGACCCCCTGTTGTGCTGTTGAAAATGGGGGCGATCAGGAGGAAGGATTTGTCAAGATGAAAACAGACCAAGTTGCCAGGCATGCGTGTGTGTGTGTCTGTGCAGATCGAGAAAAGGAAAAGGGGGAATTATGAAGCTGTTAATTTGTTAATAATGAATGGGTAGTTGCCAAGGCCTGATCTGTATTCATGTGCCATGGTTAGTTGCAAAGTAAAAAGGACCAAAAGTAGGGGCTTGCTAAATCCTTTCTACCTCTTTTTTCTCTGGAGACACCAGAGCTGGTTTGGCAGTTCTGACCTCATTTGATGCAGTGTATCAAACTATTATTATTAAAAAAAAAATAAAAATTACCCCAAACCTACTGGCATGCAAGAGCAGATTCAGTATGACTAACAAGAGGTATGGTGATGCAGGTTGCAGTGAGAAACTGAAAACCAAAATGGGCTTTTGGTCAAGTTGGAAGCTGATGATGCGTGAGAGGGCTCTGATTTAATAAAAAAAGACTGCATTAAACTCAGTAAGAAACATGTTGTTTCCTTGTGTCAGTCTCTCTAGACATACTTTCCACCATTCAAACAGCAAATAGTGCAATAGTTCTGAGACCCCAGAGTGCCTTTCTTCTTCTCTAGCTTCTGCATAAGGCTTTCTTGACACCTTACACAGGGAAACATTAGAAAACACTCTCCTGGGCTGGGGTTCATGTAGGCTAGGAAAGCAAGCACTCAACATACTCTACTGCAGCAAAAGCTATCTTTTGGGTCTGTTTTTTATTTTCAGTCTTGGAATGAGGGGGAAGTTCTTGGAAACTTACCAGACCATTACAGGTGGCTGAAAATATTTAACTCTTCTTTTTTAATAACAAACATTTACCCTTTTGAAAAATTGGTTCTAGAATCTAGCTGACTCCCCAGAGCCATTCAATGAGTTACTGACAAGATCAGTCTGGGATGTGGGATTTACTCCATGAAAACAACCTTTTCCCTTCTTTGCTGGCAGAAATTCCCTGCAGGTGCCAGTGGCCCCATGTGCATCAGCCAAGATTAATTTCTGTCTAAAATTAACACCTACCTTGCCTGTAAGGGGTCTTTTCCTGATACGTTATAAGAACTGAATGGTTGCTTTTTAACTTTGCAGAGGAACCCATGTTGGAGGGCAGCAGTGCTTAGATGGAAGGCTTTTTTCTTGCCGCCGTACCTGGCCAGACCGCGTTTTGTGGCAATTCAGCTCCCAGCTGTGTGCTAGTTCTGAGAGCCCGCGTGGGTTGCAGGGAATGTGCATTTGTGGTTCAGTCAGTGCAATGCTGGTGGTTTGTGAGGTTAACATCTTCCAAGGTTGCTAATAAAGGATGTCCTGCCTCCTCCCTCTCTTTTACTGGTGCTGTCAAGACCTGCCTGAGCTATTCAGCTGCTCCTCTACTGGTGAGGTGCTCCAGCTTCTTGGTTCAGACTCCTGTAAACTCTCCAGGACCAATACATTTGGCTGGACATAAATCAAAGCAGAACTAAAAAGAAAAAAAAAAAAAAAGTTGTTTGTGTTTTAGAGATATCATATAATTTGGACTTCAAAATACGAATTCTGTTTAAAGTCCTTTCCCATCCCCTGTGGTTTAGACTCATTAGTGACTAGACTTCCTTAGTCTCAGCTGCAGTTTTAGTATAGATTAAGAAAGAAAACAGGATCTTTGTTTGCATTATAAATAAGTCTAGATTGTGCAGGGATTACCAGTATATTTTTCTTATTCCAACTGCATGTCATCTTGGGATGAACACTTCATCATTGTCAGGCCACCTGTATGACTGCAAAGTACCAGCTGATCCTTTCAGTGGTGCAAAGAGGAAATGAAAGGACTTTGATCCTCTGAACAGAGTTCCTTATCACCTAAAGATGTTGATTCAGAGTAGCTTTTGCTATGACCTTCAATATGAAAGATTTCTGAGCTTTTTTTCTACTGCAGTGCTGCTCTACCTAGACTACTGTGAGGAAATCAGCAGTGATTGTGTCCTGCGAAGCTCAAGTGCCATGTGCAACACCTTGTGAGTGCCTGGTGAGTCCCTGCCCCCCTGGCCCCAGCTGATCATGGGCACATCTGTAGCCTCGAGCTTGGCCATGGGGCTCTCAGCTCAGCCTGTGCTTCCTTGCCCTGCTTCACCCCTGCCATTTCAGTGGCCACTGACACGTGAAGAGCTGCACTGTTGCAGTGCTGACCGCTCCTGGGTATTAAGGGAAGTATTGTAGGGAATAGCTCCCCAGTGTAAGCAGAAGTAAACACGTTTTTTGGTTTGTTTTCTCCCTTTCTGGAGATGTCTGTATCTCCTTGTCTCCTGAGCTACTGACCAATGTCACCTTAGGAATCAGTATGTGGCCGCAGCCCCACAGTCTGGTGTAAGTGCTATTTTTTTCCCCCAAGGTTGTGGTTCTGTTTCCTGCACCCACCTGTAATTTTCTCAGTCTTCTCTGTACTGGCACTAGTGTTTGTGTAGCCAACTGTATAGGTAGTCTTCTTTTTGCTGGATTAGGTAACCAAACAACAAAAAATGGATGAGACTGCATCTAGCCGGTAGCTTTTCTTCTGACCGCGCACTCTCGTTGCTTCCCTCACTCATTTGGGCATCTTCAGGGAGTCTAGAAGAGCCACGACAATAAAACCTAACTTATCTCCATTTTCTTAGGGTTTAGCTGTCCAATATTTGCAGAGTAGATAAGTAACAGAGCCAGTGAAAGAAGTAGTGCAGGGACTTTTACTTTTGGCAACTGCTCAGCTCTACTTGGCTCAACTCTGATGAGAAGCAGAAGTCCCAGTCTCTAGCAGGCTCTGGCTGCCATTTAATATCTGACAGTATGTTAAGGATCTGACTCACATTTAGTTGACAAGAAGCTAAAATGGGTTAAAGTGTCCTTCTCCTTATGGCTGGAGTCAAAGGAGATCCTCTCCTGAAACTTATCCTGCCAAACAGTGGTCAGGGACTCTGCGTGGCACACTGGGGTGAGTGGCCCAGGCTGTAATCACCTTCCAAAAGCACTGGAAGGACTCTGCCCTGGCTTTGAGGAGAGGTGGTTAACTGCTGAATTTTATCTAGAGTAATATTTTTGTTCAGGAGGGTAATGAGAATGGATTGTAAGCGATGTACTGTGTCCATTTCAGGCTCACGATGCAAGACCAGTCTCTTTTGTTGTTGTTGTTGTTGTTATTGTCTCCCCTTGTCAACCATTTCTTCTCTAAGCAGTAGTAACAAAGATATTTTAGTTTCTTATCCTAGATGAGCCCTTTGGTCGGTCTAGTATCTCTCTAAACTTTTTCCAGCATGTTTCTAGTCTGTCCACCTTGAATGAGCCTCAGAGAAAAATGTAAATCCTTTTTTTTTTAATGCGTAATATTTCTCGTTCTTCTGCTCTTCTGTTTTTTGTTTTTTTTTAAATACTCAAAACACTTTACATAAAACCTAGACAGACACGTTGTAGGAATTTATTGAGTATTTCTGCTTATTTCTGGCATAGGGCCCAACCAAAGGCCCATTGAAATTTTTCAAAACTCTGTTTGAAAACTTAAAACGATTCTTACTCCGGAGAACTGCTGTACCTTGATTTTTCTCCTCATAATATATATACTCTCCCTCACTGCCTCTTTTATCTCTTGTGAATGCAACTGCATGAGGCCATTTTGCCTGCCTGAGCTCTGGAACAGTACTGTGAGTCCAGAAAGAAAACTGACAGTGCTGTAACTATATGTGTTCGCTTGCAATTTGGGTTACAACAACTATCATGCTGGTTGATATTACTGCTACAGTCTGTTCTCAGACCTGGTCCTGTTGAAAACAAACATATAAGGAGGAATGTCTGAGAGAGTTTTAGCTCCTTCAAAACAGACTTGCTATTTTACTGCCAGGTTTCCTTTTCTTCTCCGCCATTTATGTCTTCTCCGTCCTTTTAGTGTGGCATGAATGTGGATTCCTATAGCTGTGCAAAGCAAAATATACTAGATTTAAAAACAAGAGGAAACAAAAAACTCTGAACTGAAATTGTCCCTTTAAAACTGCAGCATTCACTTTGGCTGTGATCCAGCCTGGAGACTTTCCTTGGCAGTGACTGTGACGCAGATATCTCAGTTTGGAATTGCTCTTTCGGACACAGATTCCCCCAAGAATAACAGGAACATGATAAGCCAAGCTATGCCAGGCAGCAAAGCCCACTACAGTCCAGTGAAGACAATCTGTCTGTTCACCTCCTATGGACCTCTCTGAGATGGCTTGCATGTAGGGGGATGGGGAAGGTGGGCTAAAGGAAGGGAATGAGAGAATGGAAATGTAGCTGTAGTTTTAAATTCTCCTGTTTCTGAAGGATTTAAGTCCTGTAGGTGAAACAGTTCAAGTTTTCACTATGGAAAATAATTATCTTTGTTTTACATGTTCTTTCTGCTGTGCCGCATTAAAAGCTTGTTTCATTGTTGGGCCGTGCTAAACTCTTACTGGGAAAATTACTGCTTTTTTTTTTTTTTTTTTTTTTTTTTTTTCTGCTTGATCCAGCTGCCTTTAAAGGTAAAAGAAATCTGTTAGTTTCACTAGGTAAGCAAGGAGTTGAAAACAAACAATGCAAAACCAAGTGCGTGCTCTGAGACACTCCGGACAGTAGGAAAGAGATCTAAAGACTGAGGTACCCTGTTGGACCAATGTATAATTGAGGGCAAAAAGCATGTAATTCTAGCCCATTGATTTCTAATTTGACCAATGAAGAGTCTTCCCACTTTTTGCTGTGTGGCTTGGAATGACAAACAGGTGAGCCTGCCTGCTTTGCTTTCCACCAGGACATTGCTGGTTTGCATGTCCACCTCAGACCCCAGTGTGTATTGGCATTGCTCCTCACAGCAAGTGCTATGTAAAGGCACGTGCACTCTGCTGCTATTTAAAGAGTCCATACTGAGTTAGTGTCTGAAATACCACCTCTGACCTGGTTGGCAAAACTGGCAGTATGGAAGGATTAACATCTTCTCAGAAACTAGATTGCTGAATCAAGAGTTAACTCAGACCAAGGTCTTGTCCCAAATATTTTGATCTTTCTCAATTTAAATAAATTTGTCTTTACGTTTTTGAGTGGCCTCAAATGCTAGTGCAATCTCTGTGGGTTTTTTTTTTTTGTTTGTTTGTTGTTTTTTTTTTTTCCTGGGATTGCACTATTTATTTCTGTTGTTTAGAAAGCCCAGCCAAAGCTCATCCACATTTTTAATGCTGGGTATATTCTGTGAGCAAATCATGATTTAGTTCTACATGACATAGAAAGTTTTTCTTGAGTTAAGGAATATAGTTTATAGAATTTCATATGCTAGTTCTTTAAAAGCCCATCCACTAAGCTCTTTCTTCATAGTACTTAAATGAGAACACAGTGTTTTCTGTATTGTTTGGAATAGCCTGGGAAACAATGCCTCCCAGTGTGAACAGATCTCCTTCAGTGCGCTGGCAAACTCATCTCAGAGGAATGTGGTTATCGACTAACCCATGATTTCTGATAGCAATAGCTAAAAAGAGTGGAAAAGTACTCAGCTGCCTGCAGTCCAATAGCACAGTAGTTTACTGAAGTGCATGATAAAGTTGCCTCTGTTTAAAATGGTCATAAATCCTACTGGCCCAAACATGGTATCTTGGCTGCCCAGGAACAGGGAAACAGCTGTGGACCAAGGCCTCTGGTGGTGTGAACTGGTGTGGCTCTGTTGGTTCCAGTGAAGCAGGTTCATCTGCATCAGTTAAATATTTCACCTTGCTACACATTACAACACCATTACTTGTAAAAAAGAGTACTTAGAGTTAATGGTTGTGCTTGTGGGAAAACATTCAGCTGGAAAATGTAATCATCCATTGTTAACACAAGTGTCTGGATTCAATGACTGAAAGTTGGCATTGGTTCATAAAATATAAAATAAGGAATACGCAGAACAAATAGTTGCATGGAGATTGATGTTGTTTTTTTTTTTTCCTCTGGGGGGAGGATGGGAAGAGAACAGGTTTCAAGCCATTTCTCCGGAGAGTGGAAGGGAGCTGGGGGATTTTAGTTCTTGGAATACTGTGAAGGTCAGTGACATTTGTCCTTGCCTCAACTTGGACACTGCCCAGACTTTAGGAGTCAGCTCTTCTACTTCCACCCCATGCTCTGCATGGACAGTGTGTTGGCAAATTTCTGGTCACTGCCAAGCCACGGGTGGGCAGGGGGGACCTTGCTTCTGTGTCTTGGTCACCTGTTCCTTGTGGTGGGCTAAGACTTCTTTCCTTAAATATCTGCTGTAGGCTGACCTCCCCAGGGTTTGCCAGGCTTTGGAAATGGGTGCAGGAGTGGCAGGAATATGCTAGTAAAGCCGAGTCTGGTCCTACTTTCACCATTCTTACTGGATTTCAGATTGGTGCCTTGCAAGGAATAGCTGAAGAACAAAATTTTGCCAAGCTGAAGGAAAGCACTGCCAGCCATGGCCTTTGTTAGAGTGGTTCACCAGGCTGGGGCTGGCAGCTCTCTGCACTGCACAGTTTGGGCTAAAGAAAGGAGATTGGCTGACAAAGATCAGAGAGATGTCCCTAAAGCCACAGGGAGCAAAGGGGTGGATGTGCCTGCACTCCCTGTCCAGGCTGATGCCTTCTTCCACCATGTGCTTAAGAGGTGAGCCACTCTGGCTTTTGCTGCAGCTGCTGCTGCTCTTCTACAAGAGCATCCAGAAACCCTCCAAGACTCTTGGGTCTACTCCGTGAAGCTGGATGACTGTATAAGTAGAGTCACATGTGGCTCTGCCTTGGTGATTTCACTTAGTACTCTCATTTATTTTGTTTTCACATAAATTACTTCCTTAAGAAACTTTTTAGCCAGCAAGAAAAACAACAAAAGCAAAATAAGCATCAACGCAACTGCTGTGTGGTTCATCAGAAAGATTTCTCAAGTATGGCACCACCCTGGGCCTCCTCCTTTCTCCTGCCCCCATCCTGCCACCATCTCTGTAACCTCATACACCACAGGGGTAGGGAGAGAAAAAATTCAGTTTCCCCATAGCAGTCAGAGTGTGGGTTTCCTGAGTTCTGCAGCCTGTGTGTCGAAAGCTTTTTGTTTCCAAACAAAGAGTTCAAATTCCCCTTTCTGAGCAAGGCGTACCTGAAATGTAGTTACTGCAAGCAGCCACACCATGGCACTAACAGTGAAAATCGGCTCTTGGCCAAAAATTAGAACTCATGTCAAAACATGCTACAATAGCACATTTTACTACAGCAGAGGAATGTTAATGCGATACAATTAAATATTATGTTGCAAGGAAATTACATGTCCCAAACCATTGCAATATGTATCTGTGACCCTGGGGAAGCTCTTTCTCTCAGTGCTGTGTTTATACTGGTGCCAGTTTCCTTTTCCCATAGCTCCCCTTTTGCCATCCCCCTGCAAATGTAATTCCTGCTCCCAGCACGGCCCTGGCTGCCTCTGACACCGGCCTCTTGCGCAAGGAGGAGGGGGCAGAGCTGACCAGGCGGGTTCAGGGAAGGCAGACACTGTCACTGCCAGCTCCTTTCGTAAGGAGAGAGAGACCCTGAGGAAATACTTTGCAGGGAGTGTCTACAAGAAGGCGTTGCCTCTCACTGCTCAGCAGTTTTGTGTCCCAACCCGGGGTAGGGGCTCTCAGAGGCTGGGAGTTTTGCATCTCCCCCCACCATGATGTGGTTAATGGGGAGGGATACTGTGAACAGGTGCAGATTTCCTGGGGAATTTGGTCTCCCACGAGACCGGCCTGGTGCAACATATCCTGCTGTGCAAGGCGGTGTGGTTGTTGTCCATTACAGCCCTCCCTCTTCTCCCTCTCGGACAAGTCTGGGTGTCCCTGGTCCAAGTCCTCTCTTGACAGCTGATAAAAACCTTAGTGCCTCGCTTTGCGAGCAAAAGATCATTTGCTCAGACTCTGTAGAAACAATGGATTAATAAAGCCCAGCTGTGAAGCAGCTGGAAGGAAGGACCTTCTGTAGCAGGGAAACGCAGTGTCTGGCTTTTCCTTTCACCCTGTCCTTTGCCCTTCACTGGGACTGTCAGCACTTGGGTGCTCCTTGTGCTCCTTGAGAGGCCACTGCAGATGCTGGGGTAATGACCAGTGCTGCTGGAGTGGACAGAGGGGATTCCCAGAGAGGGGCTGCTGGCACTGTGTTTGCCTGTGGGAGTCAAAATTAAAGAATGTAATTCATTTTTTCACATGTGACTGATGCCTCAGATGCATCACTGACTGATTTGTACCGAATGTATGTCAGTGATGAATGATATCAAAATATCTTTAAAAGTTGAAGATGTTTTCTTAAATCCTGCAGACAGGAGAGAGCCCTTGCATGGGGAAATTGTAGATTTGCAAGCCAAAGCCTTATAATAATCTTTATGTGTCTCATTTTCATAGTTTCAAGTTAGAGGGACAAAGTGAACCTTTAAGGAAATCATTAATGTAATTTCTCTCTAGAGGTTGATAGGGATGCATTTTCTTAGATTGTAGTGTGGGTTTGGTTTTTTTTTGTTTGTTTGTTGTGTGTCGTGTCCCCCCCCCTTTTTTTTTTTTTTTTTTTTTTTTTTTTTTTTTTTATGTTCCATTCCTCTGTTCTGAAAAACTATTTTTCCTCTGTTATGCAGATGAGAGAAGACGACAGCTGTTCAGGGACCAGCCCTGGAATTAGCTCTTCCAACATATAACGGAATTAAATAATGTTCTGCTTCCTCTGCTTGACAGGACCATTCCAGGGTTTTCTGGGTACACTGGAGGAGGCTGGAAGCTCATCCTGTAGGCTGCCACCAGCCTGCCCTAGGGAAGCAGCAAGAGGAACCAGGCTGGGGCTATATTTCCCCCAAGGGTGCAGACAGGGGCTGGCTGCAGCCCCATCCCCTGGGAAGCTGATTCAGCCACGCTGGCCTGGTGCAGGCAGTGATGCAAACCTCAGGATGTGTCTGTGGCCACAGCCTGTGTGATTTTCGTAAGCTGTTCAAATTGGAGCCAGTAACTTCCATTGTTGGTGGGAGAGGTGGTAGGGAGGGGAAGCCGTGCTAAGGAAAAATTTGGCATTTTTGGTCATTTTTCTGTCAAACAATATTTTTTCCTGTGGTCAAAACTACTGAATGTTTATTTTTTTGATTTTTCTCTGGATGAACTGCTGCTGTGGGGAAGAAAAGCAGCTCTGAAAGGTATAAACCCAGTATACTCTTTTCAGTCAAAAAGGGGGAAAAAGTTATTTTGCCTAATCCTTCCTGAAAGCCATTACCATGCTAATGCTTCAGTATGGGTTATCTGCATCCTTGATACTGTCACCTCAGGGGATGAGCCTGCCTGCTGACAGTGCAGGAAAGCACAGGCCTTAGGATCACCAAAACCTGGATCTTTCCCTCACCCCTCTCCAGGACACTGTCCTGCTGCCTGCTTCACCAACTCCCAGTTATCTACCTGGCCAGCTCCTCAAACACTGCCTCTTCTGTTTAGACAAAATTGCATTTTTTTCCCTTGGATTTTTTTGGTCACACTTTCAACCTCAGCTCTTCCAAGAAGGGCCCTGAAGCAGTGTAATCCCTGCATGTGGCTGGGAATGAGGAGCCCTCCTGAGAGCAGAAATCTGTGCCTCAGCTTGATAAAATAATTTTTAAATTTTTTTTTTTAATCTATTGTAAACTGAATGGGAGGGAGAGCCAACAGTGTGCTCCTTGTCTCTCCCCTAAAACAGACTGGGAAGGCCCAGGCACTTCTTCAGATAATTGAGGCTTCAATCTTACCTTTCAATTTTCTAAGCTATCAAGACTTCTATTGTTTAAGGTTGCATGTCTATTCTCTACTCCACAGAGTACAGATACTCATTTTCTTTTTCACACAGAACAATTCAAAAGTTCCACTGTGAGATTAGTGTAAATAGTCCCTTTTGGTGAGGTCTCTAGACCTCACAAAAGATTGCCTATTAGCTAACACCATGAGGGCAATTTGTCCATCTGTAATTTAAGAAAGCTACCTGAAATTCTAGGCAATGAGAGTGAGACTTTTGAAAATTAAGCAGAAAAAAATAGCAGTTGCACAAGTTGCAGAGATGACAAACCACTAGTGTTTGCACTACTGAAGAACCAGTAGTGTTTGTACTGCTGGTTCTTTAGTGGTACTTGTACCCAAGCCTGTTCTGGGTTCACCCAGACACTTCTGACAGCATGCCTAATTAGATGTAGCAACTTCATGGTTTTTTTTATCTCTTAAAGACTCCTTGACTAATATTTGTACTACCTGAAGTTGTAATCTAATCACATCTTCTGCAAGCCCATGCACATTTTTTATGTTCACAGTGGGTCCAGTTCTTTTTCTGTAGGCAAGGTCTGTTTGGTGACAAGTATGTGGAGAGGTGGTTATAACTCAGTATAACATGGCATCGTGCAGGCTGACCTTATTTTCAGTGTCTGGACAATGTGGACACCTGTTAAAAACTGCTGTGGTGTGATCACATCTTCTTCCATCCCTTCATCTCCTGTCCAGCTCACTGCACCCAAAACTTGAAGGGAGGGTGGCACAGAAGGCACTGATGAACATCTCTGCTGACCGATCACTTGTGCTGCAATAATTAAATTCCCGGTTGGTGAAGAGAGGGAATTCTACTCCACTGGCACTGCTGACTAACTGAAAAATGAGAAAATAAGAGTTTGGCCCAGCTATCTTGAGGTTCTGCACAATTTCTTGACCATCACACTGAGGAAGACTCCTGAAGGCTGATGGTGTTCCACCCAGCTGAGGGCCATCTCCCTGTTGCAGTCACAGCTGCATGACTCCAGTGGCCTGTGAACCCCTTATCAAAGAAAAGGGGCTGGAAAGGCTAATGTAAGTTTAGTTGGCAGTTTGGCAAATTCATTTTTATGGTTCAGGTAGATTAACAGCAACATATGTGAGTTCTTCTATACTATGTGGCTAATTTCAGCCTCCGATTAGGTTACACTGTGTGCACAATCCCTTCTTTGACGCTTGACACAGCAGCTGCCAAAGTTGGTTTCTGGACAGGCCTGTCCTGGGAACAGTGTGTGCAGTGATCTGGATAAAGGGTGCTCAGACTGGATGAGTGTTTCTGCTTGCTCCTTCCATTGCAGCTTTGTTGTGGTAACCTTTCTGAAACCCAAACCAGCTGCTTCCTAGTTTTACACAAAACACATTAATTGGGACCTCTGGCTTTGGTGAAACAGCCACCTCCTTATTGTAAGAGTTCTCTATGTATGATGGCTGTCTCCACAAACTGCAGAAGTTTACCTCACCCCAGAGTTAGATACAGGGAATTTTAAATTTTGGTAAGTGGAAGTATATAAAAAAAAAGGTAGTGAGTCCTTGATGGCCCTAAACCTATTAAAAAAAGCTGCTGATGTACCTGATTTCCACTCGTCATGTAAAAAAGACTGCCAGGCAATTCATCTATACCTGTCACTGACTATGTTTTCTGGTTGTCCTTTTAGTGAGCTCCTTTCACCATTTCTCCCCCCAAAATATGTAGTGAAGCTACCTTCCTGTATTAGCTCCCCTGGAATTTTATCAGCTACTAAAACCAAAGCAGTCCCCAAGTGCAAACATCACAGCAGCAGCAGCAGTGAAAATCTTTGCAACCCCTTGAAACTTTTGACTCAATCCTATTTCTGTCGATATATTTGATGCATTTATGTACAATTCTTAACTGGTACTTATAAATCTACAGATTCTGTGTAACTTTTAAAACACATGAACTTTTCAGAATTATTTAAGGCATGGTGGAAGCCAAATCCTGTATCTCTTGTTATAATGTCTTTTCATTTTAGAAGACCTGTCCCTGTGTTTCACAAGCACCAATTTACACAGCTGCACTTACCACGTGAGCACCACTGATTCTGTATCGAGGGTCACAGTCCAAAGCCTTGCAGCCTGTCCTTGGCCCAACATGACCTCCCAAGCCCCTGAAGTCAAGGGCAGAGCTTGTTTGACTTTAAGGACAAGAATGAGATCCTAATCCCTGTAAGCACCTTTTCTAGATAAGCCCTGAGAGCACACAGGAGTTTGTTGCTCTGTGTCAGCATAATCAGAGCAGTGTCACTCTCAGCACAGCCGGATGCTGCAGCAGGTGCTCCAGCTCGCTCGTGTCGGGATGGCTCTGTTTATGATGGAGCTTTTACACAGACATATATAGCAGGCTTTTTTTTAAAAATAGCCACCTGGCAAAGCTTCACTGCCACCACCTTTGGCTGTAGTAGACTGGGAGCATGTGCTGGCTCCCCAGCACCACTGGCACTACTTGGCTCTGTCAGATGAAGAGTGACGAGGTTGAGCAGTGTGGAGGGACCAAGGCTGAGGGTGTGATCTGCATTTGAGCTGGCAGTCAGAGGGGTGGTCCAGCTGTGCATTAGCTGGGTGTGCTGTTCAGTGACCACTCATGGCTAAAAGCAAAAAATCTTGATGTTTGCAACCCCTAGATACCCAGGGTATCTAACACGGCAGGCTTAAGTGCTGCTGTCCAGTGGCTGGGTCATACTGGTTTTGGCAGTCCAGCAGTTGATTTCGCTGTCAAATATTGACCTTCTGGAGAAATGAAATAGGAACCAAGTGGTTTTGTGGTTCAGAAGCATCAATTTGTTTCCTAGCGTGACAATCCCTCTGCTCTTCCCCAGGCAGGCTGTTTTCTTGGCTCATGCTCTTGCAACTGCAGCCAGAATAGTATCAGCAGCCTCACGGCTCAGTTAACTCAGCTTTACATGACATTAAAGAGCATGCCAAGCCAATGAAAATGGGAACCTAAGCAGTGGTGGGCGGTAGCCATTCATCTGCTCCTTGATGTTTTGGCTTGTTTTCACTGCTGCAGAGCCCCCTGTCCTAGTCTGGTTGCCTCTGGCAATGGCAGGGTAGATAGAACATTGCAGACATAAGTACATGAGAAAGAGCGACCTATTGTAGTGAGAGCTTTGTGTTTGTGGCCTGTGCTGTCATGCAATGAAATTGTCCCTGGTTGGACAGGGCAGGGAGAGACTCTGCTGCAAGCTGGTAGCTGCATGGCATAGCTGGGCTTACAGTGAGGCTCTGCTTTCACTTGTGAAAGCAGCATTTCACCTAAGCTTATGCCTGGTCCATGCTGATTGTAGCATAGCTGTGTTACTAACACTGGACTAAGCTACATCTTGGGGAACGATCTGAAATGAAGAGAAGAAAACACTGATTACTGTGTCTACCCATATGCTCTGCTCTGTTCTCTTGTAGCAAGCTGTGAATCATGTTTCTGTGGTGTGTGAAGAGGACTGGAGGATAAGGAGAGCTCCTGAGCATAGAACTGCAGAGCCACAGGGGAGAATGTGAGGGGCAGCTGCTGTCCCACTGGGAGAGGGACAAACATCCAGGTGCTGCTCCCCAGGATGCTTGGCTACAAACCAGCTTCATGCTGGAGCTGCTTTAGCATGGGGCATTACTGCTCAGAAGGTGTTATGAGCTCAAGCACAGCATCATGTTGGAGCAGCTCTTACCCTTCTGTACTTTGTAACTTCTGGATAAGGACACCCAGATCCACAAAAATACCCAAATGCTACCTGAACAGTATGTTTCATTGAAAACTGCCACCATACCTGTAATTCTAGAGGTGTTGTAGTTTTTACGAGTGATTTCCTGAGGTGCTCTAAGTTTGGGGGCAGTGCTGGCTGAGTAGCTTGCTGTAAGGTGCTTCTCCCAGACAAGACTGTGCATGGTTCAGCATCAAATGCTGAGGCTTCTTCCCCTGCTGCAGGTTTGGAGGGACCAAACATTATCCTGATCTCCCTTCCTAGTCTAGGAAGGGAACTGAGTGTTTGCAGAAAGAAGTGTATTAAAATGTCCGGTTGCCATCGTTCTTATTCAGTATCTCCTTACCTTGAGACTTGCTTGGGAGGTGTAAGGCAGGGATTTGGGTCTTCTCTCTGCCCAGGAGGATCCTCAAGCCAAGTCCTTCCTGTGACTGCCAAATCACTGGTCTATAAACCACTCTGTGGAGGCAGGAGTGGGGGGGAGAAGTATCATCCTTCACTATGCTCAAGAGATTGGGTGGATGAGAAGACTTGTGCCTTTTAAAAACTTGTGCAAAACGGGAGAAGCAGTGGGAGGAGTGGTGTGCCTCTCCTTAGCCAGCACTTATCTCTGAAGAAAAATGGTTATAACTGAAAGACATGGCTTCAGGCAGAGGTTTGACACCCTCTGAGAAGAGCAATGCTCTAACTGCTGGGCTATTATGTGAAAGGTTGGAGCACATCTCTGTCCTCCACCTGTGTTTTAATTGACAGGCAAGTGCTTGATCACCTGAGTCAGACTCAGCTCAGTGGAGCTGTGTGCTAGGAGAAGCACCTGGAGGAGAGAAACCATGGCAGGAACAGCGTGGCACAGCGTGGAATAACATGGCATCCCTGGGGGCTGGGGATGGCTGGGAGGAATGTAGAAAACTGAAGCTGGATGCAGGCTCAGGAAGTGGTTGGCACATCCCCAGGCCACAAAGGCAGTGCCTTGGTTTTCCAGCTCACGATAGGTGGCTAAACATCTCTCCAGAGGTTTGGGCAGCATCTGCAGGGCCTGAGGGGCATTTGGCATTGAAGCACAAGGGACTGTTGTGGGGGCTGGAGAACTGCTCTGCCTTTTTTGCAAGAGGAGGAGTGTTCTGCCTTGTTCCAAGTGAATCCTCTAATCTGTGAAGAACTGATAGATACAGGGCTCTTCTCCCCTTCCTTTTGGGGGAGGGAGGTTCAGCTGCAGGAGAGGTTTCACAGAAATATCTTCTTGTCTTGAAATGGTTATAGGGTTTTTCAAAGGTCTCCAGGTTTAGGGATTTCCCCTGGTCCAGTGCTTCTGTGACTCCTGTACCCTGAATGCCTATGCTGTGCCCAGAGGGCATCTCTCCCTTTGGGCTGGGCATGCTGCCATACACTGGAGCCTGCTGAGCCCTGAGGCAGTGCCCAGCCTCATGTGGGATCTCCCTGAGCTGTTTCCCAGAGCCACACATGGGTATCACCTTGTGAGCTACTTGCTCCTCTGAAGACATCACTTTGGCTGCTATGAGCACTGCTAAAAGTGATTGGCAGTGGCTGAACTTCTCCAGTTTCTTGTCTCCATGTGACAGACTCATGGGCAGTTGCACCCAGCAGCAGTGCCAGGGGGGCTGCCTGGAACCACAGCATCAAGGCTTCTGTGCTTCTCTGCTTGAATACAGGGATTAGCCTTCCCTGGGACATTTGAGCATGCTGGTAGAGTGGTAACTTGCAGTGCCATATCTTGAGCCATAGTTTACTGGGATAGTAATATTCAGCCTTAAGTTTTCCTTCTTGTGTTTTTCCTTAGGAGGCTGCAGGAGATGGCCTTTGCCTCGTGTGTGAGGAATGCTGTGCTTGGAGCCAGGGAGGGGACTGGCTGTGCTGGATGTGTTCATCAGTCAGCAACAGGGCTGGGCAGCCAGGAACCTCTCAGCCCCCTGTGTGGTTTCTGTGAAGCAGCCCCTGGCTTCCCAGGATCCAGCCTGTGTCTTCGACTTGTGCACCAACATGGAAATCCAACAGGGAGATGAGGAAATGCAACAACAAGCAAGGTAACTGAAAGCACGTCTGAGTATTGGAGATAAATTTTAATAAACATGACACTGCTTTTTTCTCACATCCCCCTTATCTCCCTCTGTTGCCCCAGGATACTTTTAAAGCCTGTGGTGAGATGCTAGATCACAGTTTCTGCATTTCAGGGACCTAACTGAAAACAGATGCCATGTTCCTGCGAGCCACCTCCCCACACTGCCCGTGGCAGCCCTGGTGTCATGGGGGCTGCCAGCACGTGGGCTGTGCTGGAGGAGGAATGTCCCTTGGACAGGACCCTGCTGGGTGTATTGCTCTGCCCTTCACCTTTCCCCAGGGCCCCAGTGCAATTTTTTGTATTTTACTTTGGTTTAGTTCCCAAAGGTGAAACTGAGAGCAGCCTCCAATTTTTTTTTTTTTTTTTTTTTTTTTTTTTTTTTTTTTTTTTTTTTCTTTTTTTGGTCTTTTCCTTCCTATTAGTGTTCGGGGAAAACAGAACTGAAACAAAGTGTAATGGGGACTGGTTAAAATTAGTATTCCTCATGAATAATGAAATTCCCACCAGAGAGGGAATTAGTTAATCTGTTTTTTGGTTTTGGTTTTGGTTTTTTCTTGATAGGGCCTGCTTCTTCCTCATGACACAGAGCACTTTGCTATGCATCTGGGAAGAAGGTGTCCAAATTCCTCACTTCCACCCATGGCAGAGTTGGCTGCTGCTTCATTATAGGAATTAAAAAGGGAGTCAATAACATGATAAACACATGCATCAAGGGAGTTTGCTCTTTGCTTCTCTAGAATTTTTCTGCAAACACTGTGCTGGCACAACAAGGCCATGGGAACCTGCATCACAATCCCTGCAGAATTTAGCTAAAGGGGATGGAGATGTCTTAGTCCCCTCGTGGACTCACCAGCAGCTGCTTGGCAGTGCTGTTGCAACCTTGGTACTCATGGGGGACATGGGGAAAGACAGTCCCTCTAATGGCAAATAAAACTTCATCCAGCTGGTTGTGTCAAGCCATTTCAATGCTGTCATTTCAAGGTTTCATGAGCCTAGAGAAAGAGGATGGTTGAAGGGAAAGAGATGGTCTTTATCTATCTATTAAATAAATCAGTTTTGAGGGAGGTTGGCTATTTTGTCCTGAAGAAAAGAGGGCTGTTATGGAGCAAAGGAGCTGAAATATGTGTCTAACATGATGCAAAGTCTTTAGACATTGCATAGAAGAACTATGCAGCTCAATTAGATAGGCTGGTTAAAGTCAAACAGCCTCTTACACTTTAAACAAACAGTAGATGTAAGTTCCTCCCAGCCACATGGTGTGGAATAATGGTGCTGCAGCCAGACTCCTTGAACCTGACCTGGGATGCACTAATTTATCTGCCTTAACCAAGCTGAACTGAACAGCCCCTGATTTCAGGGGGGCCATAAATATGCAGTTTGTGAACAATGAAGTTCTTGGTTGTGCTATAGTAGAAAACAGCAAGTTACTTAAAGAATACCTGACTCTGAGTTGACAAGTTTTGGAGTGCATCAGTGCCAATCAAATCTTAAAAGCCAATAAAATTGTGCCATGAGAAAAAAATGCTCCTCTGTGTCTGAAGTGTTTAGGTGCTTTTTAAGTTGTGTTCCACTGGGAGTGGAATAAGTGGTGATATGGGCTGTAAATCTCTAGCTAAGCATAATTTAACAACACAAGAAATATTTTCGGATCTGGAATTCAAACACTGAGGTGGGTCTGCTTAGTCAGGGTCTAAATCTCTGGAATTGGGTCTGGCCTGGGACATGTGACTCTGTAAGAAGACTTTGGATGCTATTTTTCATCCAAGTATTAAAAATGAAAAGCCCATTCCCTTAAAAAAGGCTCTTTATTTTGTAGATGAGAAGTTGTATGTGGGGACAGCCGAGCACATCATTGTCTCCAGTCAGTTGTGTGCCAGGTAAAGTCAAGATGTTCAAAACGTGCCTGCTACAGACAACAAAGCCCAACTGGAGAGGTGGCCGGATGGAGAATAGCTCCTCCTGAGACAGCTGCTGGCATTTAAAGCTGCCTGTTGCATTTATGTCTGAGAGTATCCTGAGCAGAACTGTCAAAAGGCAGCAAAATACACATGTACTCCTTTCATGACCCTGCTTCTACATACAGACCCTCCTTTTGCTGGTTTTGTTTGTTTGGTTTGTTTGTTTTGTTAGTTTGTTTGGTTTTGGTTTTTGGTATTTTTTTGTGGTTTTTTTGTTTGTTTTTTTGTTTGTTTTTTCCCCTCAGAATGTTTTCCAGCCAATAATTCCATTTTCTCTTCAGGGTGATGCATCTACTAAGGATAGCAAATGTAAAATCTCACATGAAGCACGTGTTTGTTTAATACAGTTGCTGAGCTTTATTTTAAAAGATGTCTGGTTTTGCTTAGGTAAGTATAGAAAACTTTAGTGGTTAGGAAGTAATGCTCATTGTTGTTATTATTTTTGCTAGTTAAGCCAAATCTTCTGAGTCTGAGTGAATGAAATAGAAAGAAAGTCACATTCTAGCATGTCTTCATTCTATGACAAGGATTTGTTTCTTTTTTTAAATGGTCCTTGTAAAGTGTGTTTGTGTGTACTACATGGATGTATTTTAAAAAGCTGGCTTTATTTCCTTCATTATTGGCTTTATCTCAGAAGTAAATGCTATGAGTGTGAGTAAAATATGTGTATGTGTGCTCTAGATACAGCTTTTTGGGGTGAAGACATTTTTGCAAGGATCCATAGACATTTTTTCATCTTTCCAGCCACTGAAATCTGTCTGCCTTAGAGTAGAGGCCTCAGACTGGGAGTCACAGCAGGGCAGTGTCCTGCAGACCTGCCTCACAAAGTGGCAAGGGACCTGATCCTGCCTGCACAAGGGATATGGACCCTACAGTGAGAATAACACTGGCACTGAGACACCTCCTTTCTCTACTTGCCTTATTTTCTCACTAGGTCTAGACCTTGGTGTCCATGGTGGGAAGAGGTGCTTACACATAAAATAAGACAGAGGTTTCCCCCTCTGTGCTGGAGACAGGGGAAGGAGGAAGGTCCTGGGTTAGAATCAGTCCAGTGACTCCGAGTTTATAAACTGAAGCATGTTTCTCTAAAGCTTTTTATATAGTCTGAAGCCTTTCTCCAAAGTAATTGTAGGATTTATTAAAAAATTTTATGAGAGTATGTGATATGAAGGGAATCTCATATAAAACAGAGAGAAAACAGGAGAGATTAGTTGGCAAGAGTCATTAATAATCTCAAAGGGGAAGAGACTGTCAGGAAAAGGAAATTCTCTGGCAAGGCAGAATGGCAGATAATTAATAATTATTCAGTTATAGTAGGTAATAACTAGCATACATTCTGACTGTTTATCAGTGGCTTGCCAGGCTTCATCTCATCATGTTTTGGTGTGTGTTCAACTCTTCGTGAAATCTAGAAGGTGACATTTGATATTGAGCCAGAACAACTCTGCTTTCTTCATTAAGGGAGAAGAGTCTTTCTCAAGGCTTCAATACAGCTTCATAGGGCTTTCACCAGGACTGCCAAAATCTGGGCTCCTGCTGCTGAGCCTGCAGGCAGGGTTTCCAAGGGTGAGAGAACATGACTTCTCCTCAGGCCCACCAAGCCTGGAAACACTGAATGCATTTGCTTTCCTAAAGGACAATGTAGCTCAGTTCTCAGAATACAGTACAACAGGATGGCCTGAGAAGATGGAGCCTGAAAGGCAGGGATTTACACTTCCAAAGCAATAAGATAAGGGAAAATATAGGAGCTGAAGTCTGCTCTTGGAGGAAAGTCTTATCTTTCAGGAAACCCAAGGTGCCTGGTGTGCCTTATGGGATACTGAGTCATTGTGTTAGTAATGCTGTTAAAAATGGTTAGACCTGTATATCTGCATCATATACAGGTTGTGTAAGTAGTTCTTGGGTAAAACTCTCTTCAGAAAGCCAATAACTCAGTGGAGACGTTGTGTATGTTGGGGAATCAAAGCTGTTAATGAAAAATATAAAGCAAAGTGATTGTACTCTAAGAGGTGTAAGAGTAGGAGAGCCACAATGTGGCAAGACCTCAGATGTAAGAAAATGGTGGAATAAGAGTGTATTGTGTGACATTTTTCTTGGAAGGCCAGCGAAGCTGTCTTCCTTAAATTATCCATTTGGTACCAGCAAGTGGTAACAGTTTCTGTTGCTTTGGTTTGAAATGGGAAGAATAAATACAGCACATTCTTGGCTATTGACCAAGACAGAGGGATGAGGCATCTGTGAGTTTTGTGAGGACCCTGAGCCCTTTCCAAGGGTAGAGAAACAAAACTGAACTGTGCAAGATAGCTGGTGTGGGAATCCAGGAAAAATGGATTGATACCTTTACTATGGTGAGAACAAAAACTTGTCTCTGGACAATCTGTCAAAGAGTTAGCTTGTGACAAAAAATTTGTGACAAAGCTTGCAGACACTGCAGAAGACTTTAAAACTTTGTCCTATGGGTTTTATAATGGATAATCTTTGGAGAGGCTGTCCAGTTTCTGTCATTTTCATTGGATTATGTGTCACAGGAAAAGGGTCTATTGATGAGACATGAGCTAGAGAGTGTTTTTGCACATAATGAAGCAGTGTCTCCATTCTGACTCACCTCTTGAATATTAGATTTCCCTGTGTACTACTGACAGTGACCTATGAAGTCCTCAGAAAACATATTGTCACTCTTAGATTCCTGGTCCTAACCAGAGACCTGGTGGTTTCTGCATTCCCCTTGGGGCCTGGCTGAGATGATACCTAGTTTCAAGGACTGCTTGTAAAGGCTCTGCAAGAACCCATTTACCATTGGATTAGGGGAAGGGAATTGATGCTTAAAGCTGAAAGTCTTGCTAAAAACATTGCCTTTGAAGACACTGAGTGCATTTCCCCCCATGTCATTCTTTAGATATTTTGCTTTGATGGCTACCATGTGGCCAACACAGTTTGGTCCCTCCTGCCCATCATTCTAAACATGTCTATGTGGGGGGCTGGATGTTTGCAGCTCTTCTTCTTCCAAACACAGATGAACTTCTCATGAAATTAGTGCTCATGGATGCCCATTTGCACCTCTTCCCTCTGGACAGTTCTGCAGCAGGTTGTGACCAGCCTGTGAGCTGTGAGGTGGTGACCTTCATCAGAGAGCAGCATCAAAGTGCTGGGGATGAGGGACACTGGGAAGTTGTGTCTTGCTGATGTCTAGATGCTGAGCCCTGGAAGTTGGAGTTTCCTTAAGTCATCCTCTAGCCAGCAGAGACCCTGTGAGCTGGGAGTTGAGATACTTCAAGTCCACCTCCTTCCATTCTCAGCGAGACCTTTATCAGCTCAGTAAATATTTGTCAAATTTGCCATTACATTTTTTGACATTAAATAGGTTTTATTCCTTTTTTTTTTTTCCTTCTACTCTTTTTGATAAAATCCCCATGGTATCTCTCTTCCGCATCACCCTTTCAGTTGCATGCAGGCCTCTGCCTCTCGATGGTGGTTATATCCAGGAAGTTTACACTGTTTTAATAAATAGTTTAAAAGCCTGCTTCAGATTCTTTCCTCTGTTTAATCTATAATTTTTCAAAATAGTTTAAAAGGCCTTAGGGATTTCATTGCCCATCTTGTCTTTTTAGGCTTAAGGCCCAGGCATTTTTTGATAGACTGCCTGTCTCACTGCAGATGTACTTTGAACCAAGTTTTGTTTGGAGGGGTTCTGCATACCTTCACCCTGGAATCTCCCAATGTCCATCTGCAGCTGACCCCTCCCACTGCTGCTTATAAAACTTAGTTTTGCTGGTTTAGGGCAAATATAAGCAGTCTACACTTAGAAAGCTGTTTTTTAATCTTGCTTCTATATTATGATTTCTGGCTGCTGCAGAGGGCTTAAGCCCTTTCAAGCCCAAAACTTCATTTGGACTACAATAAATCTTGAGGAGATCCTTCAGAGTAGACATGCCTGATAGCTTCACTGTCACCTGCTGATATCTGAGGGGAGGATTTGCCCACACCACAATAACTGACATCAAGATAAAGCACATTTTTACTAAGCACTTGGGAAAAGATAGCATTTCATGGGGGTCTGAGAACAGGAGACACCTATGCTATTAGAGAGCTAAAGGTAGAGTCACCTAAAGCTGCAGTTATTTACCATGCCCTCATAAACAGCCATGCCACAGGCAGGGTCAAAAATAGCTGCTAAATAAAAAAATACATATATGGATTTGAAACATCTCCAGTCAAGCTTCACATTCAGTCTTAAGAATCTTAAAAAACCAAGTGAGGCTGCTGAGCCACAGTGTTGGGTTTGGACGTGGCCAGGATCATTTCCCAGCCATCCACATCCGCTTTTGGATGCTTTTTCTGCAGAGCATTTTGGTTCAAACCACATTCTGAGCAGCCAGCCTGTCCTCTGTGCTCATTTGTTGTTAGCTCATTAGCTAATGACCAACTGCCCTTTCGTCTCCTGTGGCCAGACCTACTTCCCTTGGGTCCAAGGTGCTTCTGACTGTCTCAAACCTCGATGCTGGAGGGTGGGCTTGTGTCCTGCTGAAGACTTTCTGCAGAAGATCAGCACCAGAAGGCCCTGCTTTCTGCAGCTGCCTCTGAACTTACTCCCAGAAGGAAAAAGGATTGTGGCAGAGACTGCAAAGGCAGGATTTTGGTTGTACCTGGCCTATACTGGATTTCTAGAGCAAATTGCTTAGTACAAGTTTAGGAGGTGTATCAGATGGTTTTATATTTCAGATCAGGTGTACTCTGCTGTTTCACAAGAAATTGGGCTCCAGCCTTGGAGCTTGCAGCTACGCGGGCAACTGCAAGCAAACATGCAGCACGTCTGGACCTCCTTAGTAGATCCTGTTAGGACTGAGACTTTCTCCAGATCAGTGATGATACCCTGGGAATTGGGAAGGCTGTAGCCTTGGAGCTATTGATCCCTTTCTGAAAAAGTTTGCAAATCAATTTGAGAAGGAAAGCATGGCTGGTCACTGACTTCAGTAGTTGAGTGCCATGGCCACAGATAGCTTTTATAAAAAAAAAAATATCTGAATATCTATGTTGTGCATTTAAATCTTTTGGCATGTCTGAGAAGATACTAAACACCTAAAGCTCAGCTCTTCCAGATCATTCTCTCTGCCTTTGCCTTTAGAGCTATGACAGGTGACATCTACAGGAGCCTGCTACACTCCATCCCACCAGTTTCTAGCTGGTGCAGCCCAGTTATTGAGGCAGCACTTTGCAAGGAGTTTGGTACTAAAAGGTTGGATTACCTATTTGTAAAAAGAGCCATTGTTCAAGACTATTCTTCACAGTGTGTTTCCACAAAGAGTCATTAAAAAATTAACAGTTTGAATCTTCCATATTATCTTTAACATACACCCAAATAATATGTTGGATCTTCCTGTCTGAATACTCAGCTATAAATTAGCTGGGACAAGGATTTTCACAGCTCTCTTCATTAAGTTCTGACAAGCAGTGAATGAATAATCCTCATAATTTCAGGCTGGTGCTTTTGATTACAGAAGCTCACCCATAACTGGATTGTGTATTTCTAAGTATTTTTGAAGATCAGCTGCTTGTTGCTTCTGAATATGCATGTAACTGAAATTGCAATTGTGCTGCAGCGTTGTAAAATTTGGGAGTCTTTGAAGGCTTGTACTTCTCTATCTTCTCCAACAAAACTGAAATCAGAACATAATATTAACTTTTTTTCCATCAAAATAACCTATTCCAGCTAGCATATTTTTAAACAAGAGTTGAAATATGATAGGAAATGCTAGTGAGATTTGAAACTGCCTGTATTTGATTTTCCATTATGTGCCTGCAATAATTGAAATTAGGTAGAGGGTGAATACCAGCAGGTGTCCTAATTTCAACTCTTTTTTTCAAAAAAAAAGAGTATGCCAGAAATGAATACTAAAAAATGTGTCCACATGTGTTTCAAGGAAGATAAGGAAGATATTTGATATATCTGATCCAATGGTTACCTTTTGAAGCTGTCAAACTTATTTTTGGCTGTGAATTTTCCCTATTTCAAGTATGTGAATAACAGCAGAAAATTAAGAGGCTAAATGTGTTTCCAGAAAGCAAAACATCCTTTATATGTTAATGTGAATTCCAGAAGGTTTGTGCAGTTTAAATGTAACACTTATGGGGCATCTGCTGTTACTGAAATGGGCTGCAATAACAAGAGCTTAACAGTTAGCTGTGGCACAGGGAGACTTGCAGGAGCCAGGAACTTCCTGAGAGCACAAGTCAAAGGGGCAACTTTTTAGATTTTTCTCCTAAATATAGCTCTTTTGGGTGATCCCAGAAGTTAAACAATCATTAGATGTTGTCATTACAGTCGCTGGAGTGAGACTTGAGGCATGTGAGAGGCTCCACCTTGAGCTCCCCTGGACTTTGGGGTCAGAGAGCAGAGGTGAGGGGTGGGTGAGGCAGGGGGTGCATCCACATAAAAGTGGGTAATGCAGAGTTTGGATAACCTACTGGGAGCCTATCTGAAGGATGGGGCTGGGGAGGTGATAGAAAGTATGAGTTACATCAATATGGGATTTCTCAAGACTCCTCCCAGGCTCTTGATTTTGGATGTGCGTGTTAAGGATGTGTGGTCTCTCCTGTCTCATACTGTGATTTAGAGCTGAATTCTTGCCTTTTGGTAGCTCCAAGGATTTTGACATGCACAAGTTTTACGGAAACTTATTTCTTAAAGTTTCCCTCCCTGTCTGTGTTTGAAAAAAATGAATCACTCTTGCTTGTCAAAAAATCCACTTAGATATTAAAACAGGATGGATTTCAATTTTTTCTCATCAAATAGTTTGTGCTCTGCAAATGCAGTTCAGCTTAGCAGTGGGTGCCTATGGAACTGGAACAAGCTTGGCAATAGTATGGATGGACAGAACATGAAAAAAATTCTCAGAATTGTCTGGATGGTTTGTTTTTTTATTCCAGAGATAAACAAAACCTGCTACATAGAAAGATTACAAAAAGAAGCCAAAGGCTAAGAGAGTAACTAGTGGAGGCAACTCTTTTCTTCCCTCTCCCATCAAACATCCTATATTGTCCTAGCTGGGATGCTTCCTGAGATGGGAGCCTGCAACTCTTCTCTGAATTGGACTTGTTTCCCCTCTGTGAGCTGTCCTACCTTTCGGGAAATAGGGAATTTGGAGGAAGTTCTTTGGCTTCTGCAGTAATAGTGTGTTGTCCAGTGCCTGTAATAAAGGTTAATGTCTGTCAGTAAGTAAAAAAACACCACATATATTTTAAATTAATTTCCTCTTTCATTCTCCTCTTCTCGGTGTATCACAGCTCCTGCCCATCATGAGAGAGACTGGGTAACTGCTAGGAAGGACAGTTGTGTTCCCATGCTCCTGCTTCCCTTCCCTTCCCTTCCCTTCCCTTCCCTTCCCTTCCCTTCCCTTCCCTTCCCTTCCCTTCCCTTCCCTTCCCTTCCCTTCCCTTCCCTTCCCTTCCCTTCCCTTCCCTTCCCTTCCCTTCCCTTCCCTTCCCTTCCCTTCCCTTCCCTTCCCTGCTGCAGGTTTCAGTAGCTGGAGATGTTTATATTTGGTGCAAAGACTTTTCTACAGCGCTTTATGGAGGAACTGGCTCTGTCTTAATGTGTTTGTTCAAAAGAAGGCACAGAAGTGTCATAAAGGACTGTTTCCAAAATCAGTCCTGAGGCATTCTGTGCCCACCATGGTGCTATGAATCCTCTCACAGACTCAGCATGGGTTTCCAAACACTGGGACATGAAAGATGCCAAGGGGACAATCATTCCTGCCATCAGCAGCACTGCCAGCACAGCTGCACCATGGTGTGGTGGTTGTCTTCTCCTACACACAACACATTCTTGTCCCTCTCTTCTGGCACAGAGGCTGTGTCATGCTTTTCACAGAATGGTTTTTGTTGGAAGGGACCTTAAAGATCACCTAGTTCCAATGCACCTGCACAGGCAGGGACACCTCTCACTAGAGCAGGTTGTTCAAAGCCCCATCCAACCTGGCCTTGAAGACTTCCAGGGAGGGGGCAGCCACAGCTTCCCTGGGCAGCCTGTGCCACTGTCTCACTGCTCTCACACTAAAGAATTCCATCCTAATGTCTAATGTAAATCTCCCCTCGTCCACTTTAAAGCCATTACCCCTTGTCCCATTGCTAAATGCCCTTGTCATAAGTCCCTTCCCAGCTTTCCTGTAGGACACTTCAGGTACTGGAAGGCTGCTCTAAAGTCTCCCCAGAGCCTTCTCTTCTGCAGGCTGAACAACCCCAGCTCTCTCTCTGCCTGTCTTCATAGGAGAAGCGCTCCAGCCTTCAGACCATCTTCATGACCCTTGTTTGGACTTTTCTAGCAGGTCCATGTCCTTCCTATGTTGAGGTGCCCAGAATGAAATGACAGAGAACATTTTAATTCTCCTCTCCCAGAGGAGGTGGTGGCTGTGGTGCCTTGGTGTCATTTACATGGTGATTTAATTTTGATGATGGGTTTCAGAAGGCTCCTCCTCAGGTGCCTTGCCAAGGCTTCTCTTTGAGCTGTCTTCAGGCCACCCTTGAGAGCAAGAATTATGTTGTGTCTGCACTGGGAAGGGAATGACTACTGAAAAAGTTGAAGTAGGGTGGCAGCTTCATGAAGTGGACCTCAGAAAGTCACAGATCCCTCTGGCAAGAGGAGCTGTGAGAAGTGAAGTGAGGAGAAGCCAGGATCTCTCCTGTGGGACAGTCATGGCTCATTGCTACTAACTCACCTGCCTGACTTAACTTCACTTGGCATCAGCAGCTACATTAGCTATCCTGAGAGAGGCCAGTTAACAGGGGACCCCAGTCCATTTAACTCTCTTTAAGTAGTCTGCTGCCTGTTCTGCCTATACCAGAAGCCACCCCTACTTCTGATACACCCCAGAGCTTATGCTGGCATTTGGTGCAGCCCCTTCCAGTTAGCCATACCCCAAAAGTTCTCTGGATCTAGCTCCTCACTCATGAAGGGTGATTCTATAGTCCAGCAGCTGTGGTGAGGAAGTTATTCCCTCTTGGAGCATGTGTGGATACTTATGGGTTGCTGCCTACCATTAAAAGCTTCTCCATAATGAAGAATGACCTATGTGTCCAAAGTACTTGGACTTCTGAGCCATTAGTTTAAAAAAACAGAAGCATATTTACATGCTGCCATCCTGCATTCAGCATTCCCCTCATGCCCATGAGAAGATGAGTCTTTGTTCAAGTCAGTAAGATTTTGTTCTCTTGAAGACCAAGTCACAGCTTGCCTAGGGCAGACTTCATGCTTTGTCAGCCTCATGAACCCAAGAAAAAGCTTTTGCAGCCCTTCCTACTCTTCTTCTTCTTCAGGCTTGATCTTTACCCTTTGATCTCCGGATCTGCAGCCTTAGAAAAACAACAGTTTCACTGGGGTTGGGGCAGATTCCTCACATCTTCCAGGCTGTAAATCTAACTATTGTGTTTGAGCATTGCCTGTGATGCTTCTTATCGAGATCATTGTTCCACCCTTTCCTGTTTGGTTTCTTTCACAATTCCTTTTGAATGGACTCCCTAGTAAAGAGCCCATCATAAACAAACACATCAAGCTTTGCACAATGCAAAATAACATTGATTTCCCAGTTTTCATCCCCCACGGCATAAAAAATGCACCCCAAATATAAAAGGAAGGAATTCCAAAGGGGTGGAAAACATCTAAGAAAAGTCATAGCCTCGAGTGGCAAACCACCACTGGTGCAACTGAGAACCTCCCATCCAGTCTTCAGCTTTCCCAGGGTTTTAATAGTGGCAGAAGGCAGTGCTGGGGGTCCACAGAGCCCCACCAGGATCCACCCTCCAAGTCCAGCCCTCCAGGAAGGTCTCATGTTGATTCAGTGTCCTCTAGTGGCAAGCCTGTGGCACAGGCACGACAGCATCAGGAAATGGGGACCCCTTTGCCTGGCTTCAGGAGGATCTGCAGAATGGGGCCTTTGAGGAAATCTCTTGGGGGAGGAGAGCAATTGCATGTATCATCCAAGCCATGGGTATAATGTGGAGCACCTAGGTGTGTTGGCCAGTGTCACTGCCATCTGCTATGGCTTTTGATGTTAGACATGCCAGAGAGGTTTCTGGAGAGCTTGTTGCAATTGCAAGGCTATTGCAATTCTTCAAGACATTCTTACAGCTGAGCCAGCTGCCCCAAATTTTCAGAGCTGGTCACTGTGAAGGACTGAGATACTTCTTAAGAGAAAACTTTACTCTTTCACTTGGGTGAGAGAGAAAAAAGCTGAGCTGCAGCCATGAGATGGAGCCCTCTCCATCCTGTGGCTGGCTGGGAGCCAGGTGCATTGCGCAGCACCAGCAGATTTGGGACTGGGCCCCAAATCCCTCCCCCACCAGCCTGGGGAATAATGTACTCGTTCTTGATGTTTCCAGCATATTGGCAAAAATTCTTCTCATCTCATTCAGTAGCCTTTTATTACATAAAATATCATAACCAAACTGTATTTAAAGTGATTTCATTGATCTCCTTTTCTAAGTTCTGTTGCAATTTCTTGCTCTTCCTCTTCCTCCCTGCCCCCCCCTCCCTCCCCTTTCAGTTTTATGCTCATCCTCCCAAATTCTTCTGAACTCTGCTGTTGGATGCTGTTTCCCAACCTAAGATTTAGTGATTTCAAATCCCTTCAGACTCTGGGTATGTTTTCTGTCTGGAGATGAACTCTGGCTAAGCTCATTTCTAGCGGTGACATGGAGGCATGACTTGTTATTTTGGCATGCAGCACAAAGCCAATAGAGAAATCAGGAGATCAAATGATCTCTGCATTAGGCTAGCTTCCTGGAAAAGATGATGCACTTTTAGTTGTTATCAACACAAGCTCCCAATTAAAAATATGTCATAACACTACCATTGAGGAATAATGATTCAGCTTCTCAGATAATGGAATGTTTATCCTCACCAGCAACACACCATTTTAGTGGCTGCAAACCAACCCCCTCCTCCAGTATACCTTTTTGTGCTGCAAAAACACATATGAAAATTTTGGCTGTAATCATTCTCCCACAAATGGGAAGTCGAGCCCTATTTAGTGTTTTCCTCAAACAGATGTAGAAAAGATTTTTTTTTTTGGTGTGTGTGTCCTACTTTTTTACTGGCAGGGGCAAGAAAAACTTTTTTCAGCCGACACGGGTTGGCTGATTTTATTCACTGTATTAGGATAAATCGAGACTGTAAAATTACTTTATTTATACTTCTATTTGCCCAGCATTGGACATTAGACAAACTGGTTTTGAACATCTCCAGAATATTTTTTTTCTTTAAAACTCCACTCTGTTTGGATAAAGTGCAGAGCTGGTTTTTGGAGGTTGTACAGGAGCCCAGCCGTGCCTTGCTAAGTTTTGAGAAGCTACAAAGTTTACTGAGGACATCCTCTCCTTCTGATCTCAGAGAAGTTTCCTTGCAAAGTGGAACCACTTCAGAAAACAGGCTTAAGGACTTCAAAGCTAAAGGCTTCTCTCAGGATCCAGCCAGAAGGGAGCCAGAAGCTGCTCTCTTCCCAGAGAAACACAGACCTGGCTCTGCACCCAGGTGAGACAGGCACTGGCTGAGGATGGTGGATCTCTAGTATGATAAAACACCTCTGGTCTTACCACTTGCTTGGACCAAGCCACAACCCTGGAAAGGCACTTTTGCTGCTTTCTGCCTTTTAGGGGTGCATTGGGGTAGATGCTGAGCTTGTTTCTGGCCATTGCCAGTGTCAGCAGTCGCCTCATCACTGCCCTGTCACACTGTGCTGTAGAAGTTGCTGGCACTTACGTCCCACTCCATCCTTTCCTCTTCCTCCTCTGGCAGGAACAGCCACTTTCCAACCCCTCAAACATAGCATGGCAAAAACCAACTTTCTCCTTGTGGCTAAAAGCCTGGAGCTGGTTCAGATGCTGTCCACTGTATTACTCATTTTCAAGGAATGGGAGGAAAAGACAGGGCTCACACTAGGGGAGGGAAGTAAGGTTGGTTGGAGGTTTTGTCTGAGAGGGGTTGTTTTGCTTCAGATGATCCTACTTACTGCTGGATGTGGAAACCCAGGGGAGCTGGGAGCAGCTGCCTCTGTGCCAACTGAGCTGGGCTGCTCCTCTATGTCTGCAGAAATAGTTTTCCTGTAGGTCTTGGCAATCTTTCTTTTTCCCACCATGTTCCTTAAACCTATCTATAGCACCCTGCCCTTTTCCCTAACTACTGGAGGGGCAAGAGTTAAGGCATTTAGTGTCTGGCTGGAGATGCTGCCAAGTGACCAAACAGGCCAGAGGAAGAAGGCTCAATCTGCAACCTTTCCCCTGAGTTGGATCTCTTTAGAGGCTGATTTTCATGCAACTCTTAGAAACATTTATGTTCTTGAGGACTGCAAAGTTTTGTCAGATTGCAGCAAAACAGGCCAAAAATTGGTCTAGAATCTGGCAGGGAGATCTGACTAAAAGAGAGAGAGAAAAAAAATCTCATCATCTTCATTTCCATGGGAAGCCAGGTTAATATGAAGATCTTTATCCTACCAGTCCACTCTGAGCAGTGAGGATAGAAGATAATATAATTTGTGGAATTTCGGGCTCTGACTTCCAGCCTGTTCCTGCACCCTTATGCTTCTCCACCATCTACTGCTCATCACCACCCAACCTTACCTTCTCTCTCTTGCCAGCAATGCTGTCTCCATGGTCTCACAGTGGATCAGCCTGCAGAGCAGCAGTTCTCTGGTCATCTCTCCCACTCACTTGTTATAGCAGGGTAGGTAGAAGCTCACCAGAGATGTGAAGAAATGTATATGTCTGAAGTGTTCAAATCCTACTTTTATGTGCCCGAAACAGAAATGTTGTTGAACCAGAGGACCTTGAAATCAGACAGTAACTACTGAGAAGATTTTTAGTGGAGTTTATGAGAAAAATAATTCTAGTCATAGAATGGTTTTGGTTAGAAGGGACCTTAAAGGTCATCTAGTGCCAACCCCCCTGCATGGCCAGGGACACCTTCCACTAGACCAGACTGCTCAAAGCCCCATCCAACCTGGCCTTGAACACTTCCAGGGATGGGGCAACAGCAGCTCCTCTGAGCAACCTGGTTCAGTGTCTCACCACCCACACAAATGAAGAATTTCTTCCTAATGTCAAATGTAAACCTACTCTCTTCCAGTTTGAAACTGCTACCCCTTTTCCTAGGGGTACACTATCAATTTTCACTGTGTTCATCCACCCTCCCATGAAAAGTATCGATGGACGATGGTTTTAATTTGACATGATCTTTTGCTTCAAACTATCTATAAAGTTTACATTTGTGTTCTAAATAGTTATGTAAGACAACCTAAATAATCCTTTCTTATCTTCCAACAACCTCTTTTTTTTTTTTTTTTTTTTTTTTTTTTTTTTTTTTTTTTTTCTGCACCATAGAGGAGATGAACAACAATTTGTTACCTAGGAAGTAATAGGAAGTTCCTACACTGTTCTACTTGTGTGGTGTCACCTTCTTCCTCAAGTGACAAGGTGATACAGTGATAGTTCATATGGCTTTTATGAGTAGGGGTTTTGACAAAAGTCCCCACAATTGGAACCAATTGTTCATTGGTAACATATGGACCTGTCTTGACTGATACTTGAAAAAAAAAAATCATTTTCTTAAGATAGTGGAAGAGGGAGTGAAGAAGATAAGACCTAAACATTGTAGATAAGATTATCTAGGTTAATAAAAAATACTGTGCGACTCACTAGTCAGAGGGACCAAACCAAGCCAAGAAACACTATGATACAAGAGCATATTAAATACTGCATATGGATGTGGGAAGAGTAATTTGAGTTGGAGATGATTTGTAGTCAACTCAGGAAATCAGATGTCATTGTGGATAACTGTGAAAACATCTGGTACAGAGGATCAAAGGCAAATGCTGTTTTGAGTTGGAGTAGAGTGCTATTGAAAGTAATATGATAACATAATGTTTCAATCAATAGGGTTTGGTCGGTTGCATTCAGATTCAAATGTAGAGGTACAGCCAAGGAAGGATGCTGGAAAGGACTCGATTTGCAAAACTTTTGGTGTGGAAGAGAGAGGAGCATTCTGGGGCCACAAAGTGCTTGGGTTTTCCTTCTGTTACTGTTGCTGGATTGTGGGACACTTATATCAAAGCACCTTCTACTTATCTGCCATAAGGCAAGGATAGGAATTCTTTGCTTATGTCAGGGGTAGATACTCCAAAACTAGAAACTTGATTTTATTTGTCCCCCACAAGAGTTCAAGGGGTCTTCTAGTCAGGTGAGGGTAAAGTAGTGGACCTGAATCTTAAAATCTATCAGGTAAAATGGGATAAGAAGGGAAAGAAAACGTAAGGAGAAAATAAGTGGCAGTTTACAGGTGACATAAAAATTCTAGAAACACATTTAAAATATAGGGAAAAAACTAGACTAATTTCTCAGTGAGGAAGACTAGTGACCTGGCCCATCAGAATACTTCTGTTGCTAATTCATCCACACTTACGTGGCTGGATCATCAAGTTTTGAAATTCTAATATTGAAAATCTTTTGAGAACTTTTCCTTACACTAAGCAGTAATGCTTTCTGTGTGCCAAAACACCTGATTTATTTCCTTTGACCAGTTCTCAAAAGGCAGGAAGAGGCTGAAATATTCATACTCTGGTCTGAGTATTTTTTTATTCAGACTTCTGGTTCTGAAACAATGTTACCCATGAGGGGCTCAGAGCATGGTCTAGAACAGCAAATATTTTAGTAAATTAATTGCCTTAATAGGGGCTGATGAACTTTATAATGAAAGAGTGGAGAAGCACAAGGCCTAAGCAATCTATGAAAGACTGGAGAAACACCAAGTGGGAGAATTCCAAGTTGAATCAGCTGGGGTAAGGCCATTATTAAGCTTCATTTGATCGATTTCTTGAAAAATAAAAAGTTCTGTGACTAGCAAGGCAAAATCAAATGCAGAATTACCAATGAAGTGCAAGTGTTTATGCCTCAGCAAAGCAAAAAAAGGGGTCTGGGTGTTATACTGGATCTCAAACCAAATAGCAGCCAGGCATATGCAAAGAGAGTAGGAAGCACCTGGAGGCATTGCCCTTTCATTCTGCATGCTGTAAACTAACTTGAGATAGGCTGCTCAGTTATTCTTGCATTCTGTGGACCTGCTGTATAAAGCTCATTCTGATATTTTAAAGGCTGCACATGGGATTCTGGAGCATATGAATGAGATCTGGAATAGAAAATGCAGACAAATTAGATGGAGACCAGAGGTGGGCAAAAGAGAAACTCCTGAAGGTTTAGAAAACAGCCCCCCATAAAAAACCCACATAATTCTTTGTTTTAAATGTTCTGTTTCAGGGAGCTGAGAGAGATAAAAAGTAACATGGAGAGTGGCCATTTTAATGAGCTATGCTGAATATTTAGCTTGGGTAGCACATGCCTCAGAATTTCTCATTGCAAAATACTGCTTCCTGTTTGATGTCATGTGGCTGCTTAGGGCATGTGTTTCTTTCTACCCTGAAAGAAAATCTTAGGAGGACAGCTCTGCTGCTGTTGATGACATGAACCCAGTGTTTGGTCCCAGAGAATTGCTTTGGGGTTCTGGGTTGCAGACCTTGGATGGGATGAGCAGGCCTGGTCGTGTGGCCTCTGGCAGTATGTGGCATATACTGCTCATGAATAAAAAAAATTAAAACTTAAAAATGTGATTTCATAGTGTTGTGCCATATTGCTACATTAGGAAATGGAGACTCTTTGGCAAGGGATTCCTCCCGAGGTGGTGTCATTAGGGACTTGGCAAACAGAGGCCATGGCTGGCCCACGGGGTATTATCTTCAAAGGCTCTTCTTAGGCTCCTTTGTGAAGAAAAGTCTAATAATTTACAAGGACATGTAAAATCTAAAGGGGTTGTCTTGACAATAACATGCTGTTTGAAGACTGTTTAGCAATAGTCTGCTCTGGAGTGACTAACCTTTCATGGCCTGGGAGACAGGAAGCATAAAAAATGGGTGACACTTAAAGGCAAAGGGTCTTAAAGTGCTCAATTAATGATTTCATGGATGTTATGAGTACACCACATGCTATTCGCTTGATCTTTGCTTTCCTCAACTCTTTTAAAAACATACTTATTTTTTCTATATATCTGCACAATCCTGTTCTTCCAGCAAACTCATCAGCTCTAGTTATTCAGAGGCAGAACTACAGCTTGAAGCCATCTAGGATGAGTCTCTCTGTGACTGTTTCGTGGAGCCCTGCAATACCTGTAGGGCTGAAGCTCAGCACCCCTGACACATACTGCTAACTAATCCCCAGGGGCTGCAGCCTCTCCTTGGAGCCCCCATACCTTTGCCTTCAAGTACACAAACAAGGAAAGTCTTCTTTTAGCACTTCCCAGGGGCTATAATGCATGGTTTCGAGTGCTCTCCAGCCTGAAAGACTAATCCCCAGCTGCCCAGTCAAATAGAAACACAGTGAGGAGCAAGACACACTCAGGTGGCTTTCTGTGAGGTTGACCACTACCCAGGTGCATCACAACTGCAGCTGCAGCACTGGCAAAAGGAGTGGTGGGGAAACAGGAACATGCTTTCCCTCAGGAATCTGCCAGGTATTTGTGGTCAGAGGGACCAAATGGCCAAGAAAAGTTATCTCTAGGACTGCATTGACTCAGATTGTGCCTGTTAGGGAGTCAAACATGGCTGATCTGGGCAGGATGTTCATAGGCGGTACCAGGAAGGGGATACAGAATTTTTTTCAGTCTCATGGGGGATGTGTCTGGTCAAGCATCTGAGGAACATGATTCATCAAGTTCAATATAGGCGCAATGATCACCAAACTAAAAAAAAACAAACAAAACTTTCATGTGTTACAACATTTTAATTTGAAATTTTATTACCTGCATAGAGCAAAGCCAGTCAGATACCAGTGCCACAGATGAGGCTTTTTAAAATCAATTGCTGTTGCACTCAAGAGTATCTCATAAAGATGGATGAAATTTCCCCCCATTCTGCAAATGCTCATTTATACATGGGGAGTGATGGACCCCTGTGTTTAGCAGCATGGCAGACAGCTCTGAGTATGGAAGTCTGCAGAGACTGAGGCTTTCTCTTATTTTTCTAAACTCAGTCTCCATTTTAGAACCAAAGGTGCTGAGCTAGCAGTGACCATGCTACCTGTAGGGACAGACCTCACCTGGTAAACTCACTTTCTTTGCCCCAATTTCCTGGCTTAAAGGACCAGCAGGTCACCTCTCAGCTGGGCAAAGTGATCTAGGGCTTTGGGCTGGAGGCTGAACTTGATCCCAGAGTTGCAGATGAAAGTCAGTGATGTGGCACTCAGCCTAGTGGAGCCCAAGCTAGCTGGAGGTTTTTAGCACAGCAGCAGTATGAATGTTGGTAATAAATCAGAGAATGGCTGAGAGATTCGCCCTAAAAGGAAATCTCTCCAGCTCCATTCTTTCCAGCTATGTTGTTTCTGGGAAGTTGGTGTGCTGTTTTCCGACAGAAAAGGCCCTGCTCATCAAGAAGATGCCAAGTCTTGAGGTCCCACTGCTCTGAATAATTAAGAACACAGTGTCCTTTCCTACAGTGTGACTTGGGTCTCGTGATCTTCTATGGCCTTCTCATTTCTTATTCTGACTTTAGGGGCCCAGATTTTGTATTCTATGTGACACTGAGCAAGAAGTTACTCATACATGCAACCTGATTTCATTGAATGGAGCTAGCTGAGCATGCCTGCTTTGCTGCTGGCATAAAGAGCTCATGACTTGCCTGAAGTGACGGTGTGGTCATTTTTAGCAACAGTACATTTTCCTTCCTTTTCATACTTGGGATGTTCCTGGATGCAGGAAAGAAACACAGTATCTGAGATCCCTTGTGAAACAGAGGATCTGACTAACTAAACAAAAAATGGAGGGAAGTGTCCTCACCCAAGCATGTCAAACGCATGAATCAAGTTATTACCTTTTGGGTTTTTTTAGCCCGCTTGCTAACCTGGTGAGTCAAGTGAATCTGAGAGGCAAGAGAGGGCAGTCTGACCTCTTTTAGCTCCCAAGGGATGCCATGGCACTTCTTCCAAAGCAGCAGGTGTTAGTTCCAGAGAGTTAGCAAAATGGGATCCCTGGATTAGTGCTTCCATGCTTGAGCAACTTCTATTGAATTGGTAAAAGCTTTCCTTTAGTTTGAGCTGGATGTATACCAAGACAGTCTGAGGGTCTGATCATGGAGATCTTACCCGTAATCCATCCTGTTTTCAGATGAAAAATCTTTTTTGTGACTGTTTTCCTACTGCAGTTTTGCTGCTCTGTAATTTTGTGTTTCAGCCCAGAAATGGTAGCATTTACTAGTGGCTGAAATACCTCATCTGTTACCTCATAGGTGTTAGATAATGATACTTCATCAGTTAAAGAGCAAGCCAGGACACTATGTTAAGCCTGTTGATTAGACTTACTTTTGTGGTTGTAGGAAGTAAGCATGATCAGAAGGTATGTAAGGAAATGTAATTATTGTGCAGAAACCCATGAGGGCCTGGGAGATAACCTGAGAGGCAAAACTGGAAACAGAGGTATCTGGGAATTACTCTGTATTAATTTCTCCTATTATCAAATTTCCTGTTGGCCTCCACAACCAGTAGAAACCTCTCTATCTATAGAAAAGCTTATGGACAGCTGCCAGTAGATGTTGCCTGGAAATCAGGAATGGGACAGCTGGTGCTTGACCTTGCTTTACATGATCCCGATTTATAAAAAAAGCTGGAAATCTCAGGGCTCCCATGACTCTGGTGGGAATCACCCTTTCCAGCCGTGTGGAACAACCTTCTCAACAAGTTCTATAAGCCACAAGTGAAATTTTCCATGTTCCCTGGAGCCTTCCCCTGGCTAGATGCTAATTCATACCCCCAGTGGGAATTTCAAAGATGCTTATTGGTGGTGGTTGATTTTTTTCCCAAACGCCTCACTGGAGTCTTGGAACAAGCCATGTGATTGCAGCTTGAGAATAATCTATCTAATAACCATGCAAGAGATTCAGAAAATTCCCAGACAGCCTGAGTAGCATAAGGGTTTTCAGAGGTGTATTGATGATTAAAATAATAAACATGGTGCATTGACTAAGAATTGAAGGAAGAAGGATGAGTTGTATAGGAGCTTTCCATTGCTAATGGGCTAAGAACAAAAAGTAAATCCCTGTCTTCTTCTTGGTCCCATGCTGCTGTCTTCTCAATCCAGCAGCAGCAGATCGGAAAAATTTAACACTTCACATTGACTTCCAGAATTCCAGGGTCTTCCAGTAGAGGGAAGTATTGTTTCATTTCCTTTGGTTTCGAAGTTTTTTCCAGGGAAATAAGGCAGGAATAAAAAGAGTTGATCAATATTATACAAACAAGGGAAGATGAAAATGGTAACTCAGATCTTAGTATTGCAGGTCCACGTACACCTGCTTGCAGGACCAGATGCTCAAAATAAGTGAACACATGGAAGGTTCAGGATCAGGCCTGATCATTTAATATTCATGTGAAGGACAAAGAAACTGTACCTAACAAAAGTCCTGTGACAGAAGCTGAAAGTGCAAATTAAAGTTCTGTTTGTGCTGTTGTAAGCACTTTCCTGAGTGGCAGCCTGTACCCAAAACTTTTCTTGTTTCCTTGCTGCAGTTCTATCCTGTCACCTTTCTGTCACCCCAGGGAAAGAGGGGGTGGAAGGCCTGTGTAATGCAGGTGCTGTGACTTCCCAAGGGGTCTCCACTTGAGGCCAGTGTGAATTTCTGCATCACGCTGCCAGGCACAGGGATGAAGGGAGGAGCCCTCAGCTCTTGTGTGCTGTTGCATGGGTGCTGGGAACCAGAGGGAATCAGAGGCATCAGTCCTGAGCTCCTGGAGCAGGAAGGAGCTGGGTGGGGAGGTGTGGGAGCCATCTCAGTTTCACCAGCTCCAGGTGTTGTGGTCCAGAGCTGCAGACATACTGCTTTCAGCTGTCTCAGCTGGAGCAGAACCATGCCTCACCCCAGTGAATCTGATTGGGGTACCTAGGCTGCAGTACAAATATTAGGGCCAGACTATAGACTGACACAGAGACCCTTAAATGTTCATGAATTCCTTGGTATGATTTTCCCTGATGCAAAGTAACTCTCCAGCAGCCTAAGATGGGCAGGGACATTTTGGAGAGGGTGTGATGGAGGCAACATGGACACAGATGGCTCTACTGGGAGTAAAAGCAAATTCGTCCACCTGGACATGAGCTACATGGTACTGGTCTGATCCATTTTCTGGGCTAGTGTATCCATAGCCAGGCTGCCCTGAGTAGAGCCAGCTTGGTAAATCTGTCCTGGGATGTGTACCTAAACCAGGACAGTATCTGTGGAGGAGGTTAATCTGCTGGCTGGTCACAAAGCCACTCATGACTGCACTTCATGTGGCTTCATGCTGGTACCAGTGTGACTCCCAGCAGCCTGGGCTGCAGCACTGACCTGAGCCCTGAATAAAAGCATTCAGGGAGCTGCTTAAGGATCCCCTTCCAAACCTACTCTTGGACACAGCTCCTGGAAGGTCTCAGAGGTGAGTGAGTGAATCCTCTCTCCTGTAGGAAAAATGAGATGATCCTACTTTGATCTTTAATAGTTTCTCCCAGTATGGTTACTGTGATGAGCTTAGTCTCTGCTCCTTAGCAATTCAGTGTCATTTTCAATTCAGTTTTGTTTGCAATGTTAGTTTTCCAGCCAGCTCAGTTCCCAGTGAAGGCAAACACAGATTTTTGATGCACTTGAATGGGACTGCTTCATACTCTCTTGCTACTCATGGCACCAACTTATAATTAAAATTATAACCATAATATGATATATAGTTTTATGATATAATATGTATACACACATGCATAAACATATAAATTATGTATATAAAATATAATATATATGATATGTAAAAATAATATTTGGTGATATTATAAAATGATAAAATTATGGTTTTTCTACCCATAAAACCTACCTAAGGTGTTTGGTTTTTTTTTCTTTTATTTTTTGCTTTCTTTCTAGAAAGCAATGAGATAAAACCAATCTTCTCCCTACAGAGTCAGAATAGCCATGCCTGCTTCCTCCCAGTTCAGTGGTACATTACCCTAGGGACTGGCCTGGTATTTCCTCAATTATATTTGGGGAAACCTCTCCTTTTTTTTTTTTTTTTTTTTTTTTTTTTTTTTTTTTTTTTTTTTTTTTTTTTTTTTTTCCCCAACTAGCATCCATTGTGGGAAATTTGTCATGTTAATGTCAGCTTTGTTTGTGCCACCCCACCTGTGCTGACTCACTGATGCCTCAGGAACTCTGTGAAATTATCCTGGATGCAGCAGCTCACAAAGTCTTCCTTAAAACATGATTCAAAGGGTTGAACAGACAGCATCCACTGCTCTGCAAGGTGGCATAGAGCAGCAGTGACTGTGTGTGATCTGTCACCCTGCTAGGCTCTTCTTCAATCAATCTGAAAGTGATATTTTAAAGGACAGGAGTGGGTACAGCAGAAATTCCTCCTTAGCTTGTCTGTGGTATTTTTGAGGATTAGTATGTCATGCACTGCAGGAACTGAAGAATTTCTTACACTCTGACATAAGCATGAGCAATCAGGAAATAGCAATGTGAAGTTTATTCCAAACATGCTAATTTTTAATGTGTGCATTGTGAATGCAGAATGTTGTTTGACATAGCCAGAAATGTCAAAGAGAAAAATTCTTTCCTCATAGAGTATCAAATGCAAGCAAAAGCTGTTTTGTTGGTTACAATAGTTAGGTTAGCTCAGAGAACACATCTCTGTCAGGTTTTTCAACATCTACTTTGCTCATAACCTGAAAATTAAAGGGTGTCAAGCAGCTGCCTTTGATGACTCTGCATTCAACAGTGGACAGCCATGTGTTCACTGGAGAAAGGTCTTCAGCATCTGAAAATAACACTTGCCCTCTGCAACATTACTGCCCTATGTTGGAAATGCAAGTCCCCATGGCAGATCCCCTGAAAGAGACACACCAGTGCTTGTCTGTGATTTCAGAGCATCTCCCAGCATGATGGATCCAAGCTGCACCCTCAGGCTCTGGAAAGGAAGCCTGGGCACTGCTGGGGTGGGTGAAAGAGAGAGGTTTCCATCACTCCCATCTGAAGTGAGGTTCAGACAGTGGGACCTCTGTTTCTGGGAAATTTTTGCACTTTGTCTTCTGTTCAGCACCTTAACTATACCAATGTGAATGTACTGGTAAATATATCAGAGCAAATACAAATGTTTTTTTCTTCATTGTTCCTAAGGGGACAGACATAACCAGCATTTTTTAATTGCTTCTCTGGTGATATCTAGAATAGATGCTAAGATATGATTTTTAGATACCTGTAGTAACCAGCATAGACCTCAAACATTGACTCTTGCAAATAGCAAATGATTAATATAGTCACCATATAAGAATCAAAGAAGCTGATGCACTGGATGCTATCCAGTGCTTAGATCAAGTCTGGGGTGGGTGATCCCAGTGGCTGCTAAGTGGCCTTGCTTGCTGTGGCTAACATTGCTTCTCCCCCCCTCTCGTGGAAAGATTTAATGTGTGACTCTTAGCATATTATGGTGGTTTTGGTTTTTTTTGGTGAATGCTGGAAACTCAAGTCAGAGGTATGCAGTTGGCTTCTTTCTCCAAGCAGAAGTGCCAGTGAGGTTGTCCACAGGCACTGATGAGGACAAGTGTCTGGGTGTTTCTGTTTCCCTCTGTTGCTGGGGCTAACAGTTCTTGTGGGGGCATGCTGGTGAGCAGTGCCAACTGGGAAAGGGTATTTAACACAAAAAAAGATCTAACCTGTGCCTCATAAACAACAACATCTTGCCTGGTGTCCACAATACACTGTGCACATGGTTACATCTTCCTCCAACCCTGTGACCTCTACAATACATAGCTTTGTCCAACAGTGTTTAAAATAACCACCCACAGAGGAGGCTTGTCTGATGTTGTTGTAGCCCAAGGTCCACCAGTGTGATGAGAGACACTGGGAAAGAAAATGCAAAATGCAATTCCTTATACATAAACTTCAGGAGTGGATTAATGAGCCTTCTGCTGCCAGCCTGCTGGCCTTCTGCCTACCCTATGATCCTTCTGCCTATTCTATTCTATGATAAGAATCAAAGAAACTGATGGAGTAGTATCCAGTGCTTAGATCAAATCTAAACCACCATGAGTCTTCTTCCCTGTACTGGTAAATATATCAGAGCAAATACAAATGTTTTTTTCTTCATTGTTCCTAAGGGGACAGACATAACCAGCATTTTTTAATTGCTTCTCTGGTGATTTCTAGAATAGAAATGCTGAACTCTGTCTTGCAGAGGCTAAAAATGCTCACCTCCCCTCTTCTCCACAATCACTCAGTAATAATGTTTAAAAACTAAGATATTCTCTCACTGTATTTTGCTGTTTTTCTTTCCAAGCAGGTTTGCAGGAAAAGTACTTCTATCTTTTTGGGAAGGAAATCTGAACTACAACAAGCAATTTCAGATTGGAGCTCACAGAGATCAAAAATGGTTCCTGCCAGCTGCAGCTGTGTGGCATGGCCTTCTGTGACTGGTAGGGTGGGCTTAGACATTGGGAGTCACTTACTTTCAAATGTGTTTTTTTTGTATTTTCTGTTTTGTTTTGTTTTTTTGCAACTCATAATTTGTTGTCCAACTGGGCAAAGAAATTGCTTGTCTCACTTGTTGCTGATTAAAGAAGAGAAAATGTTGAATCTTTGTGATGCCAGAAGGCAATGTTCAGCACACCCTGCAGACCCTCTTAAGATCCACATTTTATTGATAGTACAAGTATACTGCTTAGCACATACTATTCACTGATTGTGGGGCATAAGGTTAGTAGAAAAATCTGAAACTGAAAAAAAAATCTCCTTTGCCATTGAAATACTTCATTTTTACTCTAGTGATTTACTTCCTGGTATTTACCATAACAACTAATAAAAAATATTTTAACAGGCTGTACTTAGTGTTGTAAAAAACCTTTTTCATATGTGCACACAACTTGTGAGGTCTTTCTCTGATTTGGCAATGAATCTGGAAGACTCTGGGTAAAGACTTAGGCACTTTGGTAGACTTCAGTGTTTTAGCAAAACTTTTCTGTAACCAGGCCCTCATGGTAGCACGGACTGAACCAGTGTCAACCGCACACTCCCAGCTTCTGAAGTTAAGGATGTGACCCCTCTTCACTGTCTGCACAGCGTTTGTGGCAGGGAAATAGTTTTGGTCCCATTCAGAGGATGTTGGTGATTTTTTTTTTTTTTTTTTTTTTTTTTACAGAAATATCGAGGTTGTAATTTTCTTTCTTTTGCACCTGAAGCCAGATAGGATATTCCCATTTAACCAAAATGTCTGCTCATGGCTCTAGCAGTCTGTATGACTTTATCTAAGACAGTGAGTTAACCCTGACTAAGTTGCCTGAGTGAAAAAGTTAAAACCAGCTGTCTCAGACAGAAAAGGTGGGAAGGGTCAGATATTTTGTGGTGGAAAAGGCAGAAATTTCACCTTGATAAGAGAGAGAAAGGGAGGCTGATGCTGATGGCATGCTCCCATCCTTTGCCACCATCCGTGAGCTTCCTCCTGAGAAAAGGTATGAACCCTCCTTTTGGGAATAAATAGCTAGGTAATAATTTATGGGTGACAATCTGTTACTGAGGACAGGGTATCTTTCCTAAGCTTTAAGATAAATGTTCCAGGAGAGATGCATGCTAAACGTTAAGATGAATGAATGCTGTTAACACTTCAAAGTGTCCTGGAGAGCTGTGGCTAAGTGAGGAACCTTTTATGATTTTTGTTATGCTTTTGCTAGGTGACACTTTCTGTTTCATTGTTAGTAACAGAATAAGGTCTCCATCTCATTTTATGTTGCAAAATTAGGACAGTGTATTGGTTTCAAAAGACATTTATCATTATAACATGGGGGTTTTAGCACTGGATTTAGAACTTGGCTCGCCAAGTGGGCAGGTGGACCTAAGCTCCATATGACATTACTCTTTTCAGTGTTACTTCATCATCTCTGCTGATGATGACAGCAACTCTGCAGCACTGTGAGTGTCCCCCAGCACCTCAGTCTCCAGAGGGTACTGAGATATCAGTGGTGTCTCCTAAATAGCTGAAAACAGCAGCACTTCACAGGCTTTAGTGGTTGTGAGACCAGGTAGCACAGCATTTTTTTTTTTTCCTGGACTTTACTAAATGTTTGAAATGAAAAGATAAAGCCAATGTTGTTGCCTGGAAACACTAACCTAAGACTGCTAAACCCAGGTGTGGGACAGGAAGTTACTTGAGATACATTCCATCTTCAAATCTCCCATGTTTTTTTGGTAACAGTCTTTATCACTCAGGTTCAAGCTTTGAACGTCTGTAGCAAATGATTATTTTATTAACTCAAAACATCCTCCATGAGGTTTATTTTTCAGGGTGCTACTGGACAGCACAATATATCACAAAAATATTGACCGCATTGCAACCGCAGTGCTGAGGCCAAAATCCATGGGATCTGGAAAATCTGTGACCCCGAGCTCACTCTGGACCCTCAGCCAAAGCACCTGGGCTGCCTGGGCTGGGTGTCAGACCCTACAGCAGGTCCACATTCTTCAGGACCCAGCCAGCAGTGAGGATGGAAGCCAGGAGCTGCGACCCCCACTACCCCCAGCTCCTTGCCAGGCAGGTTTCCACTTGGGTCTGCCAGGGCTCTGCAAGAACTTTGTTGTAATAGCACAGTTTCAGTAAAACTTTCATTGAAATGAAAAGTCAAACGAATGGAAATTTTCCACCTATAGCACCAACTAGACCTCTTAGTGAGTAACTGCTGACTAGCTCTAATTACTATTATGTCAGCCATTGAGAACTAGCCAAGCATGCCAGGGTTTGCTGAAAACTAACACCAGAGACAGCTGCTTTGTGGCTTATCTAGGCCTGCTGCCCTTCTTTCAGATAGATGTTGTTTAACATCATCTTTGATTATTTATGGAGGAGACAGGACTTTTCTCTCTAATGAGTGTCCCTCATTCTGCCTCTTTTCAAATCCAAATTCAAAATATTTATTCATTGCTTCTATTTATTTTTCTTCTTCTTCTTCTTTTTTTCTTTTTCTTTTTCTCTGATATTAGTTCTGGCATTCTCGTCATGTCAAGTGGCACATCTCTGTTATTGCTAAAATTTCTAACATATTTCCACTGCTTTCTTTTTGGATTGGTCCTTAAGGACATAGTTCTTCCTTTTCTCTAACTGCCCTCATTCACTTGCCACAATTTTAATTGTTTAATCAAAACAACCTCCTTCCACAAGAAATGCATAGCTAAAGCACCATTAAGACAGAACAAGGGAGGTACTGAAGGGGATTAGGGGCAGCTAAGCAGAAGGAAAGGAGAAAACTGAGGAGGATGTTCATGTCACAGGGGCTGAACAGGCATTTGGGTTTGCAGTGCCTCCCTCATTAATGGGCAGGTTACAAACTCTGGCTGGCTGGGTCTGTGAGTGTGGTTCTCACATGAGCTCATGGGTGCTGGAGTGGCATGTAGACCAGTATATTTTGGGCTATGATTATACAGCAGACAAATATGTAACAGGAGGAAACCCTACAGCTGCAATGATAGGATGTATTTATACAGAAAGCTACCATCTGGCTCACTCTCCTAATAGTGACTATACTTAGCTGCTATATGCTCTGAAGCACAAGGCATTCAGTATCTCTCAGATAACCCCACTTTTAAAGCCAGCCATTCTGTACACAGTGATATCTATGCAACTCCATGAATAGCTAGAAAACAAGGTACGCAAAACGACTATTGCATGAAGGGGCTGCCATCTTGCTCATCTGCAGACACATGGATACAGAAATTTCTCTCTTAAAGGGGAATACAGGTTTAGTGGTACTTGTGTTAAGGCTCTTGGTTAGACTCTGATGGACTTGAAAAAAAAACAAAAATAATCCCTTTCCTGCTAGCCTAAGACAGAAGAAAAAAAGATCTACAGTCTTTGAAAAATTCATTTATTATACATCCATGGATGGTTTTGTAATAAAAATCCTCACAAAGCTTATTGTCAACATTACAAAATGAACAAGAAACTCCAACATCCACCATTCCCAGCAATGCTAATAAGTTAGTGTGCAATATTACCCCTACTTCCAGTGTGTGGAGCAGCTGCATGTAGCTGTGACCAATATATTTTAACTTGTAAAGTGAAAGTTTTGCAGACTCTCTACCTCTAATTTGGACACCAACATTTACGTGCCTTGAAAAGGCAGTGAGTTATTCCATTGTTCCATAGCATTTCTGTTACTTTTCTTGACATCACCTATATTTTAGGTGGACTGCAGAAATTCCTTAGTCTCTGTGTGCAGCTGCAGTCAGAATGTGTGCTTTTGCTCTGAAGTAACTACGAAGTTACAGTTCAGGTCTTCCAGACATGTCATTCTCATTAATGAGAAAACAGAAATGAGATTAACAGAAAAGAGCTGTGCAAGTGTATTACTGATAACTCTAGTCCATGTTAAAGGCCTTTTCAGTAATAATGCACTATTATTTGTATTAGTCTGCTTAAGATAGACCAAGATTATTGGCACCTTTTTCTTTAAAAATGCAAAGCCAGACTTAGCGTTCACAAGGAAGCATGTCCTAGTATATTAAGGATACAGTACTCAAGTGAGCATAAAATCTTGCTCAGAAAGATAGCAGTTGGCATGGAATATATATTTGAATATGCTTTTCCAGTTAACCTGCAAGTATATACACATTTATATGCACACACAATATTTAGCATGAAGCTGAGGAGTGAGCAGAGCCAACTTTTGTCTGCTTTATGGCTTTCTGAGTTCACAGGTGTGTACTCGACAGACTTCTAAGCTGGAAAATAAAAACTCCAATTACATGAGCCTGGATTTGTCTAAGTGTGTTCAAACCAACAGTTTCACCTTCCCACTTGTTCCCTCTGCTGTGATGCTAATGCGATTTCTCGGGCTATTTTTCCCTGGTGTGTACAGAGAGCAGATGTAGTGAGTACTCCACCACTCAGCCAGAACTGCAATATGAAGGGCACCTTAAGCACCACAAAACACAGAATTTGGCCTTATTTTTTTTTTTTCTGTCCTGCACAGCTGCCTAGCAGAATACATTTCAGATTGTCAGCGATGTCTTTTCTTTTGCATACTTTGATTATGTCTGTTGTGGAATACCAGTGTATGCATGGCAAGCTAAGGTACAGCAACTGAGCACAATACCCAGATTTGTGGTGTGCAATGGTAATCCAGAACTTTGAGGCATCTATTAAAAATTCTCAAGAGGGAAACATCTTGCAATTTATTGTAACATAAGTAGTAAACACCCGAATGTGTTTTTACACAGGTAAAAATTAGGGCTTGCTAAAGGTATATTTCAAACATTGCTGAATACAAATGAACCTTTTAGAAGCCCACTAATCCAATATGTTTTCTTCTAAACAATACGAAAACAGAGTGACACATAAACAATTTTTCAAAAGTCATTTGCCACAAAGTAGCATTTTTATAACTAGAGGAAAACAAATATTTATGTACATAAATACATATATTTTTATATATAGCAAATTACAGTTTCCTGCACTGAACATTTATCAAATACATAAGTACTGAACAATACTGGATAGGGTGCTTTGCCACACCTTGTGGTCTCCTTAAATTCCTGTGAGAATGGAAGACAAGTTTCTATGGAGGATACAACTTGTTCAGTGATGCAAGCTCACACAAGAATTAAAAAAGTAAAGAATACAAACCAAAACAAAACCCCACAGTAGAAATTCTTGACCAAACAGGAATGCTCACCTGTTCTTCAAGTACACACCCCAGCACGGAGACTGTGCCAGAGAGCTGTATTCTGCATGACAGCCATCACCTGCTGAGGGTTATGAATTTGGGCAACAAATCTGGTCCACTGGCTTGTCAAAGCCATCATTTTTCTGATAAACAGGTTGATAGGGAGCAGTCACCTTTTAGATCCCCTACAGAAACCATACCCTTTCTCTTGGAGCTGGGCAGCCACTCCCACGAGCTACAGATAGAAACAAGGCACTGACTGGTTTTCTGGCCATTGTGTTTCCAGAGCTCTGGGAACTGTGGTTATTTATCATGATGGGAGAGGTTGAAAAGGGCAGCACCAAGGTATTATTTAGGACTATGTACACAGTTATTTAGGTTTTGAAAACAGAAAGCATCCACACCACACATTTCGTTTCACCTGACCAGAAGTGCTAAACTCAGGTTCCTAATGCATAAATAATTATCCTTAGTGAAAAGGGTGATGTAGAGTCCATTGGGTTACTAGCAGTTACTAGCTAGGAATAACAGTCCTATTTAGGTGTCCTTCGGAGCACACAATACAAATATTTATGGTATAAAAAGCACTTGGTTTTCTCCACAGGTTAGTGATGTCTGAAACTTGGGGAATTGTAAATCCAGTCCACTACAATGAGAGTCATACTCACAAACATGAAGATTATGCCCACTATGAGGAAAATTAGAGCCTGTAATTGGAAAATTAAATTTCATTAGTAAAGCAAGTGACTGAGCAGACTACGGTTCATAGACTATCTCACTGGAACCACATTTATGTAACACCCAGGGTCTGAGTTTGGGTCATTCTGTGTCACTAAAGTCCAAGTCATGCATACAGGGCTACGTGAATCAAAGTTAGTCTTGTGTGAATTTCAGTTGAAGAGAACTAGGTTTTATAAAATTAGATCTTAAAAAAACACACTTTCCCCCCCATCTATGATTAACAATACAAAATATAAATATTTCTTTTAAAATTGAACAGTTTTCAATGGATGATCATTATCTCTGATATTATCAAGAACAGCTTCAGTGTTAATCTTTTTCATCCTTATTAGACAAGTAGGCAAACCCATCTCTCTTCTCTGAAGGCATTTCTGTACGTATTCAAGTGATTCATGTGCTTGTAGTATCCTTTGCTCTAAGTGGGCTACAGTTTACCACAATCTGTCCACACTTAACAATATTCTGCCTCACAACACAAAGATGAATATTGTACGTGGTCTCAGTGCAGCGTGTGAAATTCTACATGTGCCTAACACACATCAACATCAAGAATGAACAAAGAGACCTGAACAAATCTTCACAGCCTCTCTACAACAACAGCTCCCAAAATGTTTGTCAGAAATCATTTTATGATAACAGATCCTTTATACTTGCACTATTTATTGGTTGAACTTCCATGTCTTTTGTGAATGTATATATAGATGTATATATGTGCATCTGTTTACATTAGGTACCTGTATGTATATTTCATCAATAAATTTTCTGATTAAATTTTCAAAGGACATCTCCTTGGTGATTCTGCTAAATGTGCAGATAGCTACTGATGTTCAGGATGAAAGGTGGTGTTGTGGCAGCCCAGTATAAACACATGCTGTGTTTAAATAATGGACCTCCATATATGTATCCTGTAGGTGTATGGATCTATCTCAGTGGGCAACTCACTCTTACTTAATTATCTCTGCTATACAACTCCTTTCTTAACCTTGACCTCAAATCTTCCTGTTCATCCACAACTGGCCTTCTACTGTGAACCAACCACTCGTTATACACTGTCCTGATACTAGTTCAGGTTTCCATGAAAGTTCAGGTGTGAAGTAGAATTTGATGGGATTAAATAAATGCCTCTTTCTAGTGATTTAAGATACACTTTAACCTGACGCTTACTGTTGCATACCAGAAGGTGTAGGATGCTAAAGGCTTTGCCTTGTGAAGCCTGGCTCTCAAAGCTAAGGTGAAACACTGCCTGACCTGTATTTTGAGTGAGAAACTCAAAAGACAGACATTTCTGAGCAGATGATGCAAGTCAAAGATCTGAGTACTTGTGACCAGCAGAAAGCATACACCCTCCCATGCTTCCTTTTGAAACTGCTGTCAGCGCCCTTACCCCGATCTTCTGGGGAGACCTCAGGGGCTCCTTCTCAACGAGCCGCAGGTAAAAGGCAGAAGGGAGGATGAAAATCAGCATGGTCGCTGAAGAGGCACCTGTAAGAGAAAGCAGAGCTGAGTATTGTGCTGTCTGACACATAACCAGTATGGTGAACCTGCAAAAGAGAGCATGTGGGGAGGCAGCTGCTCTTCCAGGCCCGGCTGCACAAAGGGCTCTCCCTGTAGACAGCATTCCTGCAGAGCTGTAGATGTCCAAACACTTGTTTGGATGCCAGGGCCCCAAAGAGAATTTATTACTTTTTACCAAGAGAATTTATTACTTTTTACCAAGAGAATTTGTTCACACTGGTGTGGCTGCCTGTGGTGCTGATGACTGCATGTGACTGAAACTGAGGATAACCAACCACTCCCAGGGTGAAGTGACCTTGGAAAGCAAGTGTCAAAAAGAGGGTGGATGAACTGTGCTCTGGAATGCCTACTCCTCTCCTCTGGGCAAAGCCCAGTGCAGTGGTGCTGTGTGGAGTATAAAATATGAAAAAGGCAAGAACTCCATGCCTTTCTCAAGGGCATCTGCATCCCTGAGTCCTCAAGCAGCTCAGAGCATGGAGGCCCTTCACAGATCTCTTTGCTCAGAGGCCAAAAGTGACCAAAAGAAAGGGGTAGGGAGACAGCTGTGAATGTCAAACGATATGTGCCACTTTTCTCCTTTTCATAACATCACAGTTTGGAAGTCAATAAATTTTGACCAGGCTATAGATGCTCATAAAAACCAAAGTTGATTTCCCTCTCCTCCACATGCACCCAAATGACCTTTTTATCAACATGAGAATTCCTTATCTGTATACTGGGATTACTGGATTCCTCATGCAAGGTAGCAAGTTAGGTAGCATTTAGGTCTGTCATCTGTTTGCGAATTTTTATTTCTCTTTTAATCTGTTTCTATTAGTCTACTGTAAAACCAAACTGAGATTCTCATTCATTCCATGAGTGTAAATAACTTCTGGAAAGGATTAACAGAGTAAACAAAAAAAGTATTTATGAAACCTACCAATAAATCCAAAGATGTCTTTAATAGTAGGGACAAAAATTACAAGCAGGTTATTAAAAGCAAGAATTACTGCTGCAATCAGGAAATGTCTTATCCAGCTGAATGGCCTTCTGGGAAACAGCAATGCACTGATAGATGAACGGATCTGTAAGATGAAAAGCAGCAGGGAAAGTAAAAAAGCTATTAATTTATCTTGACTTTTCACTTTAAAAAATGATCATTGCTAGTTACTCTTGATATGAGAAATTCTGACTGAAGAAATGTATTTTCAGTCTTTGATTCCCTTAATGCAGTCTCACTCATGTAGATTTTTGAGAACTGAGTTCACAGTTTAATGTAGAAACTCAAATATTTACAGTGTAGAAGAAAGTCAAGTAAATAGGGTGTAAAATCAGGGGCACAAAATCTGTTCAACTGGAAGATGCTGATATCTGCAAAAAAACCCTCAAAGAAAAGAAACCCCCACTACTGATGCTAATCATCTGAAAAAAAAATCCATGGGTGAAATATGACTTGCTGTATTTCTGAATCTGATCCCTCTGAAAATCCCACAAGACTTACGCATTTACTTTTGTGTAACAAAGACCAAGCAGCTTTATTTCTATTAAATATACAAACATACACAAAAAATATATATGTATGTGTGTATATATATATATATATAAAAGCATATTTTTCAATGCCATTTGTAGAATGTATTCTTTTTCATCAGCATAGATGATAAGTAAGGAAACAGTCAACTGCAGATCCCTTTGGTGACAGGAGATAGTGTTGCTCAGGAGTACCATGATTAACTTAAAAGATTCAAAATGTATAAGTTGAACAAAAGTGTTTTTGCACTGAAAAAAGATAAAAAACCACTTCTGTTGTGTTCTGTTCTGTTGCTTTGAAGTAACAGCTGTTTCTATGTGAGTCTGGCAATTCAATAAATGTGTGGGGTACTGTCTGATCTGGACCAATCACTTGAAAACACATCCTGAATTTTACTTTTTGTATTTTTTATGTTTTTCAGCCACTATTAGAAAGAGGGAGGCAGGCTGCAAAAATTTTGTAAGACAGTGTAAAACAGCTTTATTCCACCAAAGAACTGCTGCCTGCATTCTTGTTCAGTTGTCAGCATCATTGGCATTATCCCTGCTGTGCCACAATACTCAAAATGAAGCTATCAAACTGAAGTTTTATAGTGCCTAATGATACATAGATCTAGATTTATTATTTTTTATTTGCAATGCAATGACGTATTAAAAAAAAAAAAAGAATGAACTCTGACTACTTCAAGAAAATGGATGAGCTAGTCAATAAAAAAGCAGTTGATAAACTATACTGCTCATTTGGAGTAATTAGATCTGCTGAGCTGGCTGTCCTGATAGGCCACATAAAATTGTTTGACATGGTGGCTTACAAGCAAATAATATATTCTTGGATGTTCTTTTAATAGAGCAGTTAGTGAAGTGGAATGTAACTGCAAAGCCTTTGGACACTATTCAGGTTTAAAAATTATTATACAGAAAGCTAAAAATGCAAAATTCTACACCTGACAGGTAGAGGCTTTTGCAATGCCCTTTGTTTCTTTTCCCATGAAGAGTGGTCGGTTAGTTAGGACTAATGAATCATAGAATATGCTGAGTTGGAAAGGACCCAGGAGGCTCATCAAGTCCAACTCCTGTCTCTGTATAGGACACCCCCAGGATCACACCATGTTCCTGAGAGCATCATCCAAACACTTCTTGAACTCAGTCAGGCTCTGTGATGTGACCACTTCCCTGGGGAGCTTGTTCTGGTGCTCAACTGCCTTTCTGGGTGAAAAAACTTTTTCTGGTATCTAACCGAAAGCTTCCCTGACTCAGCTTCCTACCATTTCCCTGAGTTCTGTCTTTAGTGACAGGAGTGAAGAAATCAATACCTACTCCATCTCTTCCCCTTGTGAGGGAGCCATAGGCTGCAATAAGGTCACCCCTCAGCCTCTTTTTCTCCAAACGGAACAATCCAAGTGACAATTTGAGCATTTAGTCACTGGTTTATACATGACATTTAAGACAGAGCACTGGAGTGCTCCCAGCTGGATGGACTAATCACTCTGGGTGCTTTACACCAGAACTTTTTTTTTTTTTTTTTTTTTGTAGATAGCCTTGAATGGTGATCAGTGCTCTCAAGTATTTGTCAGCAAGCCTGGAAACAGTACTTATGCAGCTCATGTTTGCATCCAGGACAACAGAGCAACAGGACCCAAGTGTTGCTGTTCTCACTGGATGGGAACACTTCAGTGTGATGTGGATTGCTGGGGGCCCCACTGGCAGTGTGATGCTGGGCTTGTACATGCCGTACAAATGGCACACCAGCCTCTCAAAACTTTATGAACAGGGTCAACCATTTTCTTCCCTCCTGTGTAGCAGCTCAGGGAAGGCACAAGAGACACTTAGAGAGCCTGCATGTCTGCTTTTCAGGTAGAGATTGATCCCAGAGGAATGTCGGTCATAGAATCTTATAATCACAGAATGGTTTGGGTTGGAAGGGACTTTAATTCCAACTCCTCTGCCATGTGCAGGGACACCTCCCACTAGATCAGGTAGCTTAAAGTCCCATCCAACCTGCCCTGGAACACTTCCAGGGATGGGGCATCCACAGCCTCCTTGGGAAACTTGTTTCAGTGTCTTAGCACCTTCACACTAAAGAATTTATTCCTAATGTCTAACCTAAATCTATACTCTTCTACTTTAAAACCATTACCTCTTGTCCTACTTCTACATTCTCTTATAAGAAGTCCCTCCCAGGCTTTTCTGTGGATCCTAGGTACCTGTAGGTACTAGAAAGCCACTATAAGGTCTCCCCAGAGTCTTCTCCAGGCCAAACAACCCCAACTCTCATTCTGTCTTCATAGGAGGGATGCTCCAGCCCTCTGATCATCTTCATTGAGTTGTATCTCTCTGTCCCTGTTAATATGGCTGGAGTGTTTTTCCTTGTGAACAGCACTTAGAAGCTCCAAACTTTGCTCAAACTTCTGTCTATGTGGCTGAATCCTGACAACCTCAGTTTCCTGGCACTTAGCTTCTCCTCTCTGACCACAGAGTCAAACATGCAAGATGTGCACAGATCCTCTGTGCCTCTACCTTGGCAGCCAGGCCTGGAAGTCCTGCACTGATTGTGGCCTTAGCTGCATGTGTCTGCCCTAAGCATGGATGCTAGAGTAAGTGCTTATGTCTCTATTAGGAAATCTCATAAAGGGTTCCAGTATATCCCCAAGCCTCCAGTACTTCCACTGCTGCTCTCATAAATATAGTACAGAGAGAGTCAGAGAGTGACAGGGCAGTTGTTCCTGATTTATTTATGATTTATTTCTGAAGACAGATTTATTTCAGTCTTTTGAATTTTGCAACCCTAACTACCTGAAATCCTTGCTCTGGTCAAACTGCATACGAGAAAATAAAACCTCCCAAATCAAAAATCGGGCTTACATTTCTTCAATGCTAAAGTTTGTCTGTGCTTAGTACATAAGGTCAGTGTATATGGGCTAGCCTTGATTTCAGCTGTAGCTGAAGTGTTACTTACAGGGAAAAGGACAATGGGCACAGTCAGGGTTACAGCCACCAGCACTGCCAGGCGCACTGACAGCAAGAGGGCATCGAAGGTGTACACTTTGGTGTACGTATGAAGTAGCTCATCTTCAACTTCTCCTATGAGAAGGAAACAGAAAGGAGTTAAATCATGTAAGCCATATCTGCACATGCAAAAAGATCTTTATACTGCAGCCAGATAAGATTAGCTTTGGCCCAGCTGCTGTCATCAGATATGTGTTATGGGCTAGGCATGGAAGAGGAATTTTCACAGCATGACCAATGCAAGTCCATCATCCAGAGATGATGAGGGTAATGCAGCTCTGAGGTGATGCTTTGTACTCCAGTATCTCAAATTACTTTCTCAAAGTCATTAAGTGGGTATGGAAATTCAGGTAAAAATAATTTCCCTGATACAAAAGAGGAAGCAAGCCACTGAACTGGGTACAGGTTCCTTTGACCTTCACCCAGGTGTCCCAGCTCTCAGACAGAGCCCTCCTGTCATAGCAATATAGGGCAAATTGTGCTGTATCCCTCAGTTCTCTGCTGTAATAGAGGAGCTAACAAGGTAAAAAGAGGTGGAGTTTGCATAAAATGATGTGTTGATTCCGGGACTCCTCTGTTTACCTATTGGTTAGTCAAGCTCATCCGTAGTTTTTTTTTACACTAGAATGATTTGCACCTGTTTTTCAGCATACGTGAAGCTGTATTAGTGGCATCAGAGCCAGGGTGCGTAGCATTTAATAGTGTCGTGTAAAACTGTTGAGCATTAGAGTATTTTTAGTACAGTCACTCTTGGCCTTTGCCAAGGGCTAAATTTACAGCAGCTTGCTGTCAGAGTTCACATAACCAAGAGATATATAACTGGTCCCCATAGTAGGTGCCTCTGAGTCTCTCACGGGTGAGGTGGGGAGGCCACTTCTCTTGTGGCCTGGCAGCTGGATAAGTCCCACTGCTTATTCAGGAGTTTACACACTGCATATTGTTTGAATAATGCATACACCTGGATTCAGGCCCCCACAAAATACAGGCCCACTTGAGCCTAAGCATGTTAGAACTACCTCATCTGCTTTAAAGTGACAGGGAAAAATACTGCAGAGACCTGGGCTTTGACCTACCGTAGAAGGTAAGGTATCCAAAGAGGGCAGCCAGAAGATACATGATAAGCATGCCAGTGATGGAGATATTTGAGACATTCTGCATCCGCTTTCGGGAGCGGCTGAAGTAGGAGAGAGAGAGTAACAGTGATAGTCTTTTAAAGCCTCTATTTGTACAAGAAGTACTCTGAAGAGTCATAGCTCTACTGACATCCCCTCACCGCTTAGTAAGCTTATAGCAATTCTACTGTTTATACAGAGCTGCTTACTCAAAGCTTCACAGCTCAGTGCAGAACAGAACAGACATAATGAGTGTGTTGAAACAGCATTCCTACTGCTTAGTGATGACTTATAAATGTGCCACAGTGTTCTATATTTCATGATTTATATACTATCAGTCTCAAAAGGTACATTTAAAAGTAAAAATGGAGTGTCTGTAATTACATGGCTGGTAACTATAATAGACAAGAGCTTTCAGTAAGCACTATGTGAACACACCCTTATGTCTACATAGGGTTGTTCTGGAGGTTGATGAACCTCCTGGAGGTCAAATCCTTTCTTTAGATATCCTTTGGTTAAAGATTTAGTGTAAAAAAAGCCCTACAACATTCTTCAGTTTATAGGACCTGGAAGGTTATTCTCAAGCCATCTGAGGATTTTATTTCTTCTGAGGTTAAAGCTGCTGAAATAGGAGCTAATGGGTCCTGGCCTCCTTGAGTTTTGCAGCACAACCTCCTGTAATGCAATTCTTGTTGTTGAACAAATGCTCTTTCTTAGTCCTTCTCAACTGTCAACTCTGTGCTGATTTAAGAAAGGGTATTTGAGTTTTGATATTTGATAAGCAAAGCAGGCTGAGTGAGAAGCGTATGTAAGACAGCCAAAACAATGACATCTCAAGAAACTTTAAGAATAAGCAACAGCTGACCTAGACACAGAACTCATTAAGATATTATTGGAAACTAGAATTATCTATATCAATTCAATGACGTTCCCTAGTATATTCTGCATCATTCAAAGGACTGACCAGATTCCTTCTTTCCTAAGTAAATATTGTTCCATGCAGCTATCCGAATAGTGGTTCTCTGTCACCAATATCTGACTATTAGGTCAAAGCAAATCCAGTATCTGCTCACTGTGGAAAGCAATAAATCAATAGCAGATGGGTGTCTACACACCAGCAGTCAAGGCAGAACATGTAGAAAGTGATCTTTAGCTATGGTTAACTGGAAGTATGGGACAAAATTTAAGAACCTTACTCTTTCAGTTCACTGTATATTGGTAGCACCTCAGGGTGGCATACGAATGCAAATGCCAGGATGGGTATTGTATAGGCAGTCTGTAAAATAAAGCTCCCATTAGTAAGAATGGTCACTGCTCTACCCCGTGCTTTTTGCAGGCAGCAGTTTAGCTGTGGTATGAATGGCCAAACCCAAATCCTACTGAATCTCCCTTACCCGTGAGTTGAACACAAAGTACTTTGGCTGACAAGCATCACTCGTGTCACTGTGTGCTTCATATTCGACACCACTTTGGGGAGAGGTATCTTTTGGCTCCTCAAGGCCTGGCAAGTGCCCAGCTGTGTTGTCCATCATGAAATTCACACCAGAACCAAGAGATTCATTTGGTAACATGACCAGGTGCATTGGCACCGTGCTGTTGGTGGCAGTCCAGTTTTCAGCCCCGTGGTCCATGATAGGGAGAGGACAGGATATTTGGGATTTCTTGAAGATTACCTACAACAGAATTGATGATATCATCAAAAGAGTTCCACCATAAGAGGTTATACTTACACTGAGGGTGTGCCAGCAGAAATAAAACAGGTACACAGAAGAGAAAGGGGAAAGAGATGGAGCACGAAACCAAGTGTGATGGCTCCTGCTTCTCCTGCAAGTATTTGAGTATTTGTTGTTGCTCTGCCTCTTTTGTTGTCCTGCTTTATTTTTTATTCTCAAGTGGGGTGTTTTTTTGTTTTTTTTTTTGTTTTTTTTTTTTTTTTTTTTGTTTTGTTTTTTTTTTTTTGTTTTTTTTTGTTTGTTTGTTTTTTTGTTTTGGTTTTTTTTTTTTTTTTTTTTTTTTTTTTGGGGGGGGGGTTTCTTTGTGTGTGTGTGTTTTGGTTTCTTTTACGAACAGGCTTGTTGATTTGATTCACTTGCAGGTTCTATTTTAACTTCCCCATTAAATTGCCATAGGAAGAAATATAACAGCATTGCACAGTGTTTGCTTAGAGACAATACCCAAAGAGTCACCTACCACACTGACAAAGAAAACCATACAGGTCAGCGAAAAACCACTCGTGTAACCAAGATAACCTGCACAGCAAGAAAAAAAAAAAAAAGAAAAACAGTTCAGCTACATATCAATTCACAGTCCTAATAGAGATACGAAATGAGGTTAACTAGGGCATGAAGCTTACCCAGGCTCTTTAGAAGGGAGAGGGGAAGAATAACTGCAATTGTTACAAGTATGATGAGGTAGTTGCCATTTAGGTACCATTCTCTAAAGAGGAGGAATAAAAGTTAACAATCATTATCATTGACATCAAAGTGAAAAATTTTAATCTGAGGTTCAGGCTGGGCAAAGGTACCTACCCAGAAGTCTCTTCAAGTTTCATAAATGCTCTGATCACTTCAGGAAGTTCATATTTAATAATAAAGAGGTAGCTTGACATTGCTGAAAAAAATAAACAACTTCAGAGAAAACAACATAGTTCCAACAGAAATTATTTTAAAAAAAACCAACACATTAATGCTGCCCGAAAAGCATTGTTTTGGGAAAGCAGTTTTTGCTAAAGTAGAGAAATAAATTTTGTTCAAATAACTATGTTCCCTTCATATTCATAACTTCTGTAGAAAACCACAAAAATATTAGAAAATGTTTTCCTGAAAATGTTTGTCTCTTACCTCCTATGTTCTGCATTGTAATTGCAATGAAAACAACACACTTCCCAGGCCAGCCAAATGCCTTTTCTCCCAGTTTTTCATATATTAGTGATCCTGAAAAAAATACACAGAGACACAAACAAAGAAACATGGGACACCTTTGATGAACAGCATTCTAAAGTAAAATGCATGCATGCAGCAGGGACTTAGTCAGTCACAGCCTTAATCCTTATACCTCCTTCTTTTGATGTCTTCAGTAAAAGGTGGACTGAGTAGAGTGACAGTATTGCCACGCTGAGCAGCAGAACTCTGCAAGGCAAAGGAGAAATCAGAATTTCAAGAGGACATCAGAGACACTCGGTTGATTTGAACAAATGCTTGCTTGTTCTCATGAAGCTCAGCATGTAGTTTGCAGCAAGTTTGTGCTTTGGGCTCCCAATGCTAACTGTAGCTTTGTGTTGAGTGCAGTTGTACCTCATGAACACCAAAAGAGCCTCAGGGCTTGTTTAACTGCAGGTAAGTGCCAATTCTGTGGTATGCCACAAGGACAGAATCTTACATCTTAATAAGAATCTACTAGAGTAAAGAGATTTCTATGCGAAAGTCAAGTTTTTTCTCTTAGCTGATCACTGATCTTTCTTTTTTATCTCTCTCCTTGCTCAGAACAACAAAAACAACAACAACAACAACAAAACCCCCAAAGCATAATTATGACAACTTCAGTGCCAGCTCCTGGCTCTGGCTATTGACTACTTTTGACTCCTCCCATGTCATTGTGAAGATGTTGAGTTTAGCTTGAGATGCCCCCTTTGCAAAGTACCTGAGAAATCTTGCATAATGCTAAAGCACAATGTGACACTGCAAAACCTTCCCTTGCAGCACTTACATCCTACTCTTCTAGCCCAGTCCACTTGAAGGCACTACTGGTGCCTGAATTCATTGATTCTGATTACTGCCATGATCTTTCCACACAACATTTGCATCCTATATGATTTCAGTTACCTGTTTCACGCAAACTGCTAGTGAAAGACGTGGTTTTATGTGACATTTTCAGGGCTTAACATCATGGGCAGTATATCTCATTACTATAAGTACCTTGCCATCAGCCTGCACAAGTGTTGGTGCAGAAAGGGAATTGATAAAATAACAGATCTAGTAAATACTGATGTGCCTCACTCCATGGCTGAACAGGTGGTTGTGCCCACACATTCCACTCCACTGAAAACGTGGTTTTGAATAGATAAAGCAGGCAATGGCAGATAAGTTCATAAGTTAGATACAGCTTTAGAGGAGGCATAGGTCTTGGGGCTAGGTGATGGGGACCAGGCCATCATATTTTTCTCTCAAGTTACTTTCTTCAAGAGACAGACAGCACTAGAGACTTCATGTGAACAGAGATGCCTTTCATGCTGTGGGCTCGAGCAATATGATAAGAGGGGATCATGTCTGAGGTCACAGCATATCCTGCCAAGATGGCATGGTTCTGGATCAGGGACACCCATGTAGCACCCATTCAGAGACATGGTCTCCATGTTCTGACACATTAGGTGTGGAAAACCAAAGCCATCATGGTTGCACTTGCTAAATTGTGCCAGGCAGCAAGAGTGATGCTCCAGTGTGTGCTCTGTGCAACTGCAAACTTCCCCAATGGGAGAAGAAGATATAAGGGGAACTTCTGGAGAGTTTCTGAGTTTTAGGGATGCTTTTGCTTTTGCACTGTAGAACATCTTCCAGCAGGAGAGCATTTAGGCAACATGAGATCTGTAAATCTGAAAAAATTTCATCAATGCTGCCAGCATTGTTTAAATTAAAGTCCAGCAGGTTACATTTAGTAGATGGGGTGTTTCTGTCGTACTAACACTAACATCATGATCTGTGAAAGCAGAGGAACCTCCAGGAATTGTATGCATGCTATAGGGGTAACAGTATACCCACACAGTTTTATATTTTTAAATAAAGCTTTCTCTACCAGAAGGGAAATTGTTCTCATGCAGAAAGTATGGAACCGGGACAGAAAAGAAAATGAGCTATGGGAGGAGACATCCTTGGTTCTTGCTGTTTAAGACTCCTTAGGGTTGCTTTAACTTTACTCCCTGGTTTAGTATTATCATTTGTACTGACATTTAGTACTGCTAATGTCATTAGGCTCATATAAGTTGCTTTTTAACCACCTGTGTGAACCAACAAAACCTTAAAAGCAAAGAAATTACAAAGGTAATGTATTTTATGTTATTTTATTTATTTATTTATTTATTTTTATTTTTTTTTCCCTCTGATGAAGCTTTCTTTTCATTGATAATTCATGATCATACTAGTTAGTACAAGTGCTCAGGGAAAGCTGGAGAAAAAACAAAAAGCATTTTTCAGACTCTTACGCAGTCAATATTAGAACCAGCTTCCATTTTTCAATCTGCAAGTACTGTATCTGAACAATTTGAGCGCAGATGCTGGAAAGTACTTCTCCAGGAAAGCATCTACAATTAATTTTCAGTTAAGAATTCTACTGGTGAGAGTGGAGGTGTTTCTTAGCAACTAGAAAGTAAATGTAGCATTTCAAATGCTGTTGCTGTCTTAGTTACACCATCTCTAGAAGAAAGAAGCTGTATAATGGTAGCTATGCAACCTGATTTAAAGCCTTGTTAGATTTCAGTAAAGTAAAACAATGGTCTGTTCTCATACTGTAGTGTCATGATGAATTCCAGCCTCATAGGGGATTAAAGTCAGGGCTTCATTTAAAATTAAACCCAGTTATTTAAAAAAAGGGGAAACAACTTCTTTTTGTACAGTCTGTCTCATTTCACAAGATTATCCATAGAGCAAAATCTTCCTATGGCTACCTGCTCCTGTCTATCAAACCCCATTTTGCATAGATACTGCACATCAGCCACATAACCATTGCTGTCTGTGCACACTGAGTACAAATAGACTTGAGGGATCAACACTGAATTTGGATAAATCTGTGAATGCCTTTACATTCAAAGTGTGCTGCTCTACATGAAATAGTCTTCCATATTCTTCCATTTCTACATAATGATTAGGTGGTGGGGATGATGTAAATATATACTTTTTGGGTGATTTATTTCCTTTGTTGAATTCCCATACTGAACCAAGAAGATTGCTGTTGTTATTTTAGGACCAGTATACGGTTCTTCCCCTTTGGTTTTTGACTGCACAGTATCTATCAATTCACAGTCATGTTCCTGACACAAAACAGGGCTAAATTGAAAAGCAAATTATTTGTCAGCAGTGGAAGGTTCCTTGTGGTGCAGATAAAATGTTTTCATTACAGATGATCTTACAAAACTTTTCAGCTAACAAAACAAACTTAACATACCTCTCTAACCACAAAAAAACCTTAGCTCCAGCTCACTGCTTATATTATATTTATTTTTTTTTTCTATGTACTTACACAAAAAGGATAATTCCTGTGTTTGCCATGGCATAGGAGAGCCCTAAGATGCCACTGCCCATAATGGCATTGCTGAGATTGAATGAGGACATTCCAAAAGAAGCTCTGCCCCGGTGCTGTTGTGAGCAAGAACAGAAAATGACAATTAAGTTGCATTTTACTGAGCACAAGAGACTAATTGTTGTCATTGCTAGTTTCCCCTGAATTGCCCCTTGATCCTTAAAGGTAGAACCTTGGAAGGTTTCTGAGCCCACAGGTGCACACCACCCTAAGGAACCTCTTTACCCCCCAATCCAGCTGTGAAAATAGGTGTTCACCTCTTCTGACTCTCCCCTTGTCTTTGTCAGGCTACAGCCCTGACAGGTGACTGAGGTGATATAGCCACAACTGGCTGTGCTGACCAGCCTCAATAGAAATATGTGCTGATAATCTGACAGGTTTCCCAAGTACTGATTTAAAAAATTCAGATGATTTTTTTTAAAGTAATCCAATTGATTTTTGATTTTTTTCTCCAAGTATGACATGCTTCTTTCTTTGAGGAGATAAAAGTGTGTCAGGAGGGGTAGAGGAGGAGGAAGGTCTTTGTGACTCAGAACGGAGGCAAAAAAGCACAAGACAAAAAAGGAGCTGGTGTGTGTGAGGGGGAGATGGTGTGTGAGGGAGTCACTTCTTACACCAAGTGGAAAAGAAAGGGGTGGAATATGGCTCTTAATTTTATCTTGCAATCATGAATAGTTTTTTTTTGTTTTATTTCATCAGTGCTAATAAAACCTGTAACAGGACTAAAAAAAAAAAGGAATCCTTTCTTTTCACCAAGTTCACAAAGCTGAATCCTAAACAGAGAGATACCCACACACATAACCCAGGAACTGGTGCTGTGCTTCCCTCTGCATGTGGAGCTGCCTAAAAGTCATGCTGAGTATGTAATGCTCAGCTCTGTAAAGCCAAGCATGACTGTCGCTGCTTTAAAGGGATGTGGATTCATTTGCACTGATGCTGGAAATGAATAGTAAAAGCACACAGGCACAAACACTCGATATAGGAGTAATAAAGTTTCTCTGAAACAAATTCCTGTCAGAAATGTGGGTGCAGCCCAAGCTCTGGATGAACATCATGGGTGAAATAACATGAGTGCTACTGAGGTCCAAGTATGATTTGAAAAACTTTTTGTATTACTTGTTTAGGAGAGACCCAGTTTTACTTGCAAGACATTAGAAAGGGTTTGCTGCACTTCAGAAAATGTGTTTACTCCTCCAAAGCCAAGATTATACTGATCAAGCTCCAGACTAACTTAGTTTACTGCAACATTTGGAGAAAGATTCAGATCAATAAGACTTTGTAATTAGCCTTAAAAAATAATAAAACTTACATATTCTTCAGCATATTCTTCCAATTTCTTTTTTCCCAAAAATCCATTTGTAAGGAACTTCTGGCTTTCTGCATCATCACTAACAAACGGACTGAACATGAAGAAAAATAAGAAAATATTAGATAAACCTCTTGGCACACCTTATGTTCAAGCAGTGACTTGTGTCATTAGTGGAAATTTTCCTTTCGCGTTATAATGAATATTTAAAAATCATTCAGAAAAAAAATCTCTTTTCTCCTGTAAGATTTTCATGTCCAATGGCAGGCTTCCTAGATCTTTGCTTTGCCTTGAAATTTAGTTTGAAACCCAGCAATCTTGAAATTATATCTGATTGGAGATGTTGGAAAGTAACAATTCCTTGCTGCCAGCAATGTGCTAACGCTGAGCACGTACTTCACATCCATGGAACGAAGTGTCTTGCAAGTGCCCTGCTGGAGATACATTCTGGGCTGCTCAGCAAGCTGAGAACTGGTGGCTGCTTTTGCAATATCCTAGCCAAGCCCCAAAGATGCTGGTGCTGTGGTGGGTCCTGCTGGAGATGCCTGAGTCTCAGTTGTCCCCTCAGGAGCACTGGAAAAAAAACATTCTTCCTCTCCAGGGCTGAGGCACAGAGGCAGCGTGCTCAGGTTGCACTGCCTTGACAGTGTATTATTCATTTACATGTGGGACTGGAGAGGCTGGAAATTGCCAAGTGGATGCTGAGGGCTGAGAGCCTGCAGAGGTGATTCCAGGTGGTGGCCAGCAAGGGGGACCCTAGCTGCTGGGCACATCATCCTCCACGGCACAGAGCAGGCAGTGCTGGTGCTGTGGGCAAACACTAGCTAAGCAAATATTATCACCATTTCAATTCATTTCAATTACATCATTTCAATGTAGTACCTAGGGAATGTTTTGAGGCCCAGATGCCACCAGTGAAGCTTGGTTTTTTTGATTACAGCTTTCTAGCCTTAAGGGAAAAACCTTCCCATCGAATGGGAACCAAGCTGGTGAAGGGACTCGAGCACAGGCCCTATGAAGAGAGACTGAGACAGCTGGGGCTGTTCAGCCTGAAGAGGAGGCTCAGGGGAGACCTCATTGCTCTCTACAACTCCCTGAAAGGAGGCTGTAGCAAGGTGGGAGTTGGACTCTTTTCCCAGACGACTTTCAACAAGACAAGAGGACACAGTCTTAAGTTGTGTCAGGGGAGATTTAGGTTGGATATTAGAAAGAATTTCTTCATGGAGAGGGTGATCAGGCAATGGAATGGTCTGCCCGGTGAGGTGGTGGATTCTCCGTCCCTGGAGACATTTAAAAAAAGACTGGATGTGGCACTCAGTGCCATGGTCTAGCAATTGCTCCGGTGGGTCAAGGGTTGGACTTGATGATCTCTGAGGTCCCTTCCAACCCGGCTAATTCTATGATTCTATGATTCTATGAAATGCTCACCTACTAATTGCAGCCTTTTCTGAATCAGCCAGCTCCGGGTAGTTGTCTTCAAGGCTTTCCCCACTGTTGCTTTGATCATCAGGTTCGATGTTGACCTTTTGCAGCTCCATTCGATCCATTAGAGCTATCAGCTCTTCCCAGCACAGACACTTGCTCCCTCAGGGTAAACAGCACCAGCACCGTGCCACCTGCTTGTGGGTCCTCTCTACCATGCGGGGACTGCCAGAACACTCTGTTCTGCAAAGGAAACACAACAGAACTCATTAGAGTTTTCCTCAAATTAGATAAACCAGTATGAATAGTTTGGTTTGTGTTTGTTCTTTGTAATAGCATTAAGGGAGGGAACGGTTGCAGACTGGGAAAATTCTGGGCAAGCACAATGTCCCTTTATATGCTGGCACTTGGCCCTTTTGTCTCCCTTGAAATGGTAAAGAGTGAAGTGGCCAAGGGTTGCACAGGGGATGTTCAGCATCTGCCAAAATTACCAGGCCAGAAGAAAATAATTTCTTGAACTGCTGCTTTTGAATTTCTAGGGGATGGTGATGAAGAAGCACCTGCTGTTAAAAAGGGAGTATGTCAAGGCTTCCCTAATACTGCTTCAAAACATATGTACTTCTCAGGGAAAAGCTCATTGTTTCAGATCATTTGTTGTAAGAATACTGTTGTCATAGATTTAAATGTTTATAAGATTTACCCCTTTCACTGGATCTGATAGAGGTGAGCACCTCTGTAGGAATGCTCCTTCAATAACTAGGAGTTGCAACTCTGGTTTTAAATATATTCCTGTTTTTAAATATATTCCTGGTTTTAAATATATTTGAGGCTAATTGTTACTTGTCCCACAACAAGAAATTCTGCCTCACACTGAAGTTTTACTGGATATAATTTTACACTGGATATAAGCCTGACTATCTTTGTCCTTGTTAGAAAAATTACTGCCATTTGAAATCTTACAAATAAATTCTCAGATCTCTGTTTCCATATGGACCAAAGGAAACTTCAGAGTTACAAAGAGGATTTAGCCTCTGAGATTTCAGCAGCTTCACGTTGCCAGTCGCATCTGCAGATACACATTTACATTCATTTCATCCGTCCCAGATTCAAAAGGAAAACACTGTGCAAGAAATGTTGCAATTTTAGAATTTTTTTCCTTCCTGAAGAGATTCCTTGAGGCATCTTATATCTCCATTTCACAGCTTAGGAGACCAAGGGGCACACCAGTGAAGGGAGAAAGCACAGAGCAGGTATCATATTGCTGGCACCCCTGGGGCCAGGATTGCAGACTCCTGGCACTCTACCTGCTACCTTGCAGTCAGCACACTGGTTGGATCCATCACATTTTTCATAAATATCACATGCTAAATGTAGCCCAGCACTGTGTGATAACAATATCAGAAGACACCACAACAAATAGTTTCTATACCTAGCCTTTTGTAACACTAAACTTGCAAATATTTAGTAGTCTTTTTACTGTTTTTGCATTATGGATGTATAGGTACTCATTTGATAACAAGACCCTCACTATTTCTTAAGAACATCTACAAACGTATTTGTGGTGGCAAAATGTTAGAGTGCATGTGCTTAAAATGTAAATGTAAACTTTAAATACCAATCCTGGAGGCGAAAACTGACTCCAGGCTAGAAATTACAGTCAGCTTCCTTGCTTCTTACTAAAAATATTCACCCAGACCAGACAACTGAAAAGCAAAAGCAATATCACAGTGCATTAGGAGATTTCCTACCGGAGAGAGTGGCTGTGTTTATTCCATTCTGCTGCCGTACAGGGAGTGTGTGTGAGGGGATGGATGAGTAACTCGAGCCTCAGGGCAGAGCCACCGGCACTCACATTCCAGTGGCCGGGGGGTTCTGCCTGCTTGGGATATGAATAACTCCAGGAGACAAAAAAAAAAAACAACCCAAAACCAACCAACCAAACCCCTCCCTCTCTCCCCCCCAAAAAAACCAAAACAACAAAAAAAACCCAACCCAAACCCAACACCCCCCCAAAAAAAAACCAACCAAAAAAACCCCAAAACAAAACAGCTGAGCCCTTCCCACTGTGGTTTCATTCACAGAACCATCCTCGAATGCAGACATTAACCTGCCTATGGAACAGAGTCTTTCCAGTTCCTGGTATTTATTTTTATTATCTGTGGTGTAAAAGTCAGACAAATCTGACTGTGCTTAGCCCTGTTCTGGTAAAGGGTAAAATTTCTGCCTAATGCTTGTCAGAGAAACATCTTTTCCAGAAGTGGCAGTCCAAAAAATGCAGACAGGAAAAGTAAGCAAAAAAAATTGTCAGTAGTTAAATTATACAGAGATTAGGCTGAGGAGGGAAGTCTGTGCTGCACAGCAAACGCAATTTGGAAAGGGGAGCAAAAATTGACTGAAAATACACGTTGTAGAGTAAGAATCATCTGGACATTGTCCTGTCAAACATTTGCACACGTAGTCTGACTTATGGGTGTCACCTCAAGAGGCCGTGGAATTACTGCATGAAGCAGTGATTTGATTTTAATTTTTAATTTGTGAATTCCTAAATGACTTCTGTTGGAGGTGTAAAGCCTCAAGTGGTGAAATTAAATCTGCTGAAAACCTGATTTCGTACAATTGTCGCTTTCGAGGAAGTAGAAAGGTAAAGCCCAAGAGGTCTGCAAAGCCAGTGACATAAATGTGGGCAGGATGAGACCCACTGGAACCCACTGGAGGCCCAGTCTTAGATTCAATCCTGCAATCACTAATAAAGATAGTTGCAACCAATGGTGCCTTTGAACTTCAGCAGAAATTGGCAGAGCTGGTCCTTAGTTGGTGGAAATCCACCTCTACAGGTTCCTAATGCTGCAGGCATTAAAAGGCTCAGGAAGATGCTGAGGTATGGGTAGCACTTGTTCTCCATGAGCAATGCAGAAGGCACAGAGCTGCCACCCTGTCACCCAAGGAGGAAAGGGGGTCTCTGCTCAGCCTGCAAGATATTATTTAGAAAAAGGGGATGCACTAGCTGCCTCTGTTTAAATTAAACTCTGCCTACAGCTTCATGTTGAATCACGCCCATGTCCACGGCCCGGGCTGGTAGGTGGGTGCTCAGTTGCACCCTTGCAGGGGTTCATGCCAGCTGGACCTCTGCTCCTGGGTGAAGGCCAGGCACTAGGACAATGATGGCGTGACAGGGCACAGCTTCCAAGGATGGGCTGGCCCTGCCAGAAGCTTAGCACATGATATTGGAGAAGAAACACCAAAGTTCATCTGCTTTATCTTCCCTGGCGTTTCATGCTTTCTGCTCCAGGGTTCTGAATTTGGTGCCTAAACTCTGTTTCAAGCATTCAGACCCATCACCACTTGCCTGGCTTCCTTTCCTTACAGAGGAATTTTGTGAGTTTGGAAATAAACAAAAAGCTCTCCACTTCTTCTTCCCTTTAGTCAAAATCAGTAAGCTTTCCCCTTTTACACAGAATAAAAACCTCTTAGCACTACAGCGTTCATTAAACTTGGCTTCTATGCTCTGATGGTTTCCCTGCCTCCTGTGGCATTTGACTGAGTAGAAAAGAGTCTCCTTAAAGCATTAAAGAGAAGCATTAAAGAGAAAATACTGGTTGCAAAAGTTTCACCTATTATTAGAAGGAAATTATTAAGGCTATAAAACTATTTTTTCTCTTTAATGATAGGGTACTATTCTGCAGCATTTATCAAAAAAAGGTTTTCAGAAATGACTCAGAAAATGATAAAATTTTTGGTATCTGATTTCACAACATTATTGATTTCTGTCCAGTCTGCAGTTTGAACATTAGGAGAATGGATAACCACGGACCAAATAATGCCAGGTCACAGATGTGATGAACATTTTCATGGCATTTTCAGTATCAAGGTTTGTAAGCTCTGCCATAGTATCTGCAGATTTTGCAAGATTCTTAATCTTCATGATAGTGAGTTTATAATATTATTGTCTGTGCATCTATTTCAAAACTAAATAAGTGCCATCACTGAGAAATAAATAATTAAAATACAAAGCTTGTTTTCAAGCAAGGTTTTTTCATTTATTTACAGTGATTTTAGCCAAGTAAATCAAGAGCCTTGGAAAAAAAATCCCAGAAGTTAGCCAAGGGCTGCAAAGGAAGGCAAGCACTCATTTCTTAATTCCCTGGTCAATTTTAAACACCTTTTGCTGATTCTCTGGTTCCTTCAGTTTTGACTTGCTGCACACAGATAAAAAAGGAATAAATTTCATTCCTGAAGAAATACCAAAGATCCTTGCCAAAATAAATTACCATGTCAGTAAATCTTAAGGACTCCATCCTTCACATATTTAAAAACCAGTTAAATTTCTAATTCTCAGTTTTTAAAAGATTTAGTCAGTGTCTAGAATACCTTGATCAAAACATTGTAAAGAAAAAAGTTGTAGGTTTACCTCTGAGTCAAGCAGGTTTTCTTGCTCCCTTGCTAAGCAGGTTATATTTTTTAGGAATTGCACCTGTGATGAAAAGTTTGCTCATGTGCAACGTAGAGCAGTTGGACAATGATTTAAAGACAAATGGGACTGTATCAGATGAACCAATCAACAGCTGCTACACCCAACAACTCCCTTTGACAAACTTGCGTCAGCTCTTTTTAAAAAAAAAGAGGAAAAAAAAAAAAAGAGGAAAGGTAAATCAGTTTATTGGAGCACACTGAGGGCAAACATCTCGGTTACCAGAGCTATTTGCTCTCTGAGCTTAGTGCTGTTACAAAATGCATTTCCACAAAATGCTTCACTCAGGTTTGATCACGCTTTCACTTGATAGTCTTGATTTTTGAATGAGGAGCATGCATTAAACTTGCGGTAGCCCAAAAAGTAATTAACCTGGAAAACAGGATCTGAGAAAAATGGTCAAGGGCTTCCACATTGCTCTTATCCCTGTGAGCACAGAGCTACATCTTGCAATTGCAGAGAGGTATGTGTGGCAGGACTTGGTCGGAGGATTATGATTTCAAACAGGATGCTTGACCTGTGCCTTAGTTTCCCAGTTGGAATATTTACCATAATTTTAATTGTGGAGGTATATGCCAAGTGACAAATGTTATTTGCAATATAGACCTGTAGAGAAATATTTCATTGCCTGTGATGTGCCTGTAATTCTGTAGAATTTACCACCTTTTCTCCAACTAAACTATGACCACAATTGAAAACCCAAACGACCCTACAGCCCTCCCTCCTGTGTAGGCTGTGTGATCAAGGCCCTCAGACTAACCTGGCTGTAAAGGCAGGAAGGCAAACAAGGGGATGTAATTTTTAATTCTTAGAGTATCCTGTGGAGCACTTCAGACCTCTTTAGCTCAGGCTGAGTGACAGCCTGTGGGCTGCCTGCTTGCTGCCAGCACTGGCTGTGGTGTGCTGTTTTGTAGTTTCCCACCTCCAAAAAAATCCGGGTTCCAATTTAGACTCAGACAAATAGTTTAACAAAAAAACCCTCTGTCCTTCTCAATTCTGCATTCCCATGAAAACACAACTGATTGTAAACTCCGTCATGCCATATGATGCCAGAAGTAGCACAGCCCAAAGATTAAGAAATGCAAGAGGTCCTATCTTGCTTTAAACCTAGGTGGAAAAATAAGAAAACTTATGGACTTAGGCTGATCGAAGGGATTTTGAGTCTGAGAAATGCCTGTATTTTCCATTGAATCATCTGGTCTAATGAGGGAAACAGATTCTCTCTCTAAAGCCTATGACACATAATAGGTGTCCCTTATGATTTAAAGCAGTTCTCAATTGCCTGAAAGAATCATGGTTTGGCACCAAACTCTTCTGTGCCATTCTAAGTGAGGGGCAGAGCTCAGGAAGGGCTGGGGCAGGCAGCCTTGCTCCCTTGTGTCTGCTTGCTTTGCAGGCTCAACAGGACTGTGGCCATAGGCAGTCTCCTCATTGTGCTGTTGTTCATGTGGATGTCTCATGTCATGACAGGGGAGAGAAAAACATTTCTTTAAACAAATGAAAATAAGACTGTAAGCCATAAAGCAAACAGCAGGGAGATGAGGGGACAGATGCACTAACAGATCAGCAACAGCTGTGAAAATTACTTCTGGTACGTTTTTGGAACCTGATTTAAGAAGCAATTATCAAGAACAGAGTTCATTTTGTTTTCACACACCACAGATATCCATTTCTACGTCCAATACTCATCGAGCCCAAGCAGTGTGGCACAATTCTCCCTGGAGCCATGTCAGGGTATTTGGGTGGGCCTTTCCTCAGAGCATGGAGTTGTCAGGACTGATGGGGCTCAGTCGTGCCCCTGCCTGAGTACCTGGTGTCCCAGAGGTGTCAGGCAATGTAAGGTGGCACCTGCACAAGCAGGTGAGCCTGAGAGAAACCATCCTCATCCTTGTAGGCAATTTTGTCTATAGAGGAGGAGCCATCTGTATTAGCATGTGGTTTCTGGACACTGCCAGTTCTTACAGTCTATCCCTAAACTAGAAAAGCACTGCTTTATTTTCACCAGGAAAGACTTTTTCCAGTAGAGGAAATGTTGGTGTACAGTCTTCAGACTGAAGGGAGGGATACTGTAACCCTTGGGCTGCAGACCCCTTTCTATCTTGTCTTTATCATGGCTGTATTGGATTTGAGTTTTTCAAAAGAAAACTTCACATTTGCTAGGATTACTTGGGAATGTGAAAGAGTTTTAAGAAGAAAATATATTATTTTCTGACAAAGAATAGGATTAAATTCTTGATTATGATGTTGGAAATAGTGGGCAAAAGAAAGCACAGCCTTGAGGTAGACACAACACCAATGCTTGGTTGTAGCTGCCATTAGATTTCTGAGGAATGTGTTTCTGCTATAGGTACTCTGCAATCAGGGCAGCTTCTTTTGCATTCAAAGAAAGGTCAAGTGTACTATGTCTGTACCAACCTCACAAAAATTCCTGCAAAATGAATCTCTTTTTTCTTCGTTAATTTGTAGAACCATTCTACAAGTCATCTTAGTGCCAGTGGAGCATGCTGCAGCTCATCAGGGAGTATTGCCCCTGCAGTGCATAGACCCCTCTTTACCCTTTCTCTGAGCAAGCCAGGTCAGCTGTGACCCGAACATATTTGGTAGATAGTCATTGAAACATAGAATACCAGGTTGGAATGGACCTCAAGGATCAACTGGTCCAACCTTTTTTGGCAAAAGCATGGTGTAGACAGGATGCCCCAGCACCATGTCCAGCTAAATCTTTAACATGTCCAATACTGGGGAATCTACCACTTCCCTGGGGAGATTATTCCAATGGCTGATTCTACTCATTGTGAAAAATTGTCCTTTCGTGTCCAACAGAAACCTCCCTAGGAGTAACTTGGACCCATAGCCTCTTGTCTTTTCCATGTGACTCCTTGTAAAAAGGGTATCTCCACTTTCTTTGTAGCTGCCCTTCAAGTTTCCCTAAGCCTTCTTTTCTCAAGGCTAAACAAACCCAGTTCTCTCAGCCTTTCCTTGTACATCAGGTTTCCCAGTTCTTTGGTCATCTTTGAGGCAGTCCTCTGGACCTTTCCCAGCCCCTCTGCATCTTTTTTTGTATAGTGGAGTCCAAAACTGAACACAGTGTTCCAGGTGTGGCCTGAAAATGTTGAGCAGAGTGGGATGATGACTTCTTTATCTCTGCTGTGATGCCTCTGTTGATGCAGCCCAGCATCTTATTGGCTTTCATTGCTGCAGCAGCAGCACACTGTTCACTCATATTAAGCTTGTTGTTTACTGGGACTCACACATCCCTTTCCACAGAGCTGCTCCCCAGCCAGGTCGATCCCACCTTGTGCTGCACTTCCAGATTATGTTTTCCAAAGTACAAGACCTTACACTAGTGCTTATAGAACTTTTTTAGATTCTTGCTAGCCAACTCTTCCAGCCTTTCAGGTCTTCTTGCAACCTGACTCCTCCTTTCAAAGTGTGTTTCCCCACTCAGTTTGGTATCATCAGCAAACTTCATCAAGGTACACTTGATCTCATCATCCAGATCACCTAAGAAGATATCAAAGAGCATTGGGCCCAGTATCAATCTCTGGGAAACCCTGATTGTGATTGGCTGGCAGTTTGAAGAGGACCTATTGGCCACTCTGTGTGGCCTTGAAAGCCAGATCCCCACCCACCACACAGACCATTTGTCTACTCCATAACATACCAGATTCTCTAAGAGGAGGCTCCGGGATTCTGTCCTGAAAATCCTGGAGAAGCCAAGGTGACAATGTTCCCTGCTCACCTTGCATCAACCAAGCAGGTTGCTTCATTATAGGAGATTATCAGGTTTGTCAAGTACAATTTGCCCTCGGTGAATCCATACTGTTTTTTCCCAATCATGTGCTTCACCTCACTTGTGATACCACCCAGAACATTTGTTCCATAATTGTCCCAGGAACTGAAGTGAGATGGGTGGGCCTATAGTTTCCTGTATCCTCCTTCAAGCCCTTCTTGTAGATGAGGGTGACATTAGTCTTCTGGGATATTTCTTGATCTCCATGACTTCTCAAAGATTATGGAGAATGTCTTTGCAATGACATCAGCCCCTTGAGTGATTATTGTCAGGGTCCATCAATTTGTAGGGGTCAAGACCATGTAATAGTGAACAGACCACCTCTTCCTTCATTGATGGTGGGTCTGTGTTTGCATCAACCTAGATGTATATTATACCCAATGGTATATTATACTTTCCTCTCATGTTGCCTTTTGGCTAGCCACCATCTCACAGAGGAACCAAGTGATGCATTGCTAATATTTACCAGACAAATTTCCAGATGTGGCAGATGCGAGGGCACTTTTCCTGCTCAGAGAAGGCCTTCCCCCCAAAATCTATAGATAGAAGGGTGTTTCCACAGCTGCTGTTAGATAGGGCTCAGTGGTCCCTGTGCTCCAGGCACAACTTCACACATTTGTCACCTCAGCAGGTCCCACATCAAATGAATGCTGCTATAATGCTCTTTAGGCATTGCCCAGAGCCATCACCTGAGGCAAAGAGCAATCAAGAGCTGGTCTGGCTGTGTTAACTGGAGGTGCTGGCCCACACCTTGGTACTTCAGGTCCAGAGAAGATGGGCAGCAGTGGGAGGGGGTTCTGGTGTACTTTGTTGACTGCCTTTGCTCCAGCTCTTGTCCCACACATTGGATTTGGGATTCATCAAAGCAGGTCAGGGCTGCACTGCTACCCCTGTAGCTGCCACTTTGCCTATGGCTAGAGGCTTTATGGCAAAAGGCTTTATGGGTGAAATCAGGTTATTACTGAAGGTGCAGGAGATGCTTTTACCAAAATACTAAGCACATTTTTCGTGTGGTTGTTTTTTTGTGTTTTTTTTAGAAGATGAATATGTGTTAAATGTTTCATTAAGATTTTCATGTTTTCTATAAACAGGAAATTCCACTGTCACTGATAGACTTGACAAGAAAAAAAAAAAAAAGGTAATAGACCTGCTTTGAAATAAGTGTTGCTGACTCATACTGCCTTCTTCTTGCTACAAGAACCTTATGTCTGGCTGTGTTTGCTTCTTTCGCAAGTGCGATCTTCTGAAATTGCAGGAAGTTTTGTTAGAGCTCTGAATTTAGTTTTCACTCTGCATTCATTGGTGTTGTCATTAAAACAGCCAGTCAGTAGAGGAAAGCAAAGTGTATTTTTCCATTCTGTTGTAATCTCCTTTTCACTAGGAAGCTAGAAGAGACAATAATTCTGGTGACAATAAATCAGCTGTATTCAAAGCACCTGCTCCTACACCCCCATCTACAGGTACAAAGCTACTCTTTAAAAAGGGTTAGAATGCTTTTTGCAGGGACAATTTCAGTATTAATTGCCTGTTGCCATGCTTTATTCTTAGAAATGTACATTAAAAAAAAAAGGTATTTTTTTCACAGGTTTTTAAATTTTAAGGCCAAGGGGGGCAGTGTCATCTCCTGCATCTCTAACACCCTGAATTCTTATTCAGATCCTGCACATCCAAGGAGCCACATAGAATGATAGAATCGGCTGGGTTGGAAGGGACCTCAGAGATGAAGTCCAACCCTTGATCCACTACCGCTGTGGTTACCAGACCATGGCACTGAGTGCCACATCCAGTCTCTTTTTAAATATCTCCAGGGACGGAGAATCCACTACTTCCCTGGGCAGCCCATTCCAATGTCTGATCACCCTCTCTGTAAATAATTTTTTCCTAATATCTAACCAAACCTCCCCTGCCGGAGCTTTAGAGCATGCCCTCTGCCTTACTGATAGCTGCCTGGGAAAAGAGCCCAACCCCCCCCTGGCTCCAGCCTCCTTTCAGGGAGTTGTAGAGAGCGATGAGGTCTCCCCTGAGCCTCCTCTTCTCCAGGCTGAACACCCCCAGCTCCCTCAGCCTCTCCTCACAGGACTTGTGCTGGAGTCCCTTCACCAGCCTGGTTGCCCTCCTTTGGACCTGCTCCAGGACCTCAATCTCCTTCCTGAACTGAGGGACCCAGAACTGGACACAGGACTTGAGGTGTGGCCTCACATGATATCAGCTGGACTAGAACATTTGGATTTTCAGAACAGATATAACTGGGAAGGTAAGACTTGTTTAAGCTGGCAGAAGGGAAGTTAAGAGGGGCTATCAGAGCAAGCTATAGCTATTTTAAAGGTAGCTACAAAGACGACAGAACCAGAGTTTTCTCAGTAGTGCCAGTCACCCCAAACATGGGGCAGGAGTCACATATTGGAGCATAAGAGGTTCAGGTGCCAGATGGGAACACGTTGCTCAGAAAGGCTGCAGTCACCATCCTGGAAGTTTCCTGAGACTTTGCAAGGCAAAGCCATGTCTGAGCTGAGCATCTTATGGCAGCTCGACACTGTGCAGGGGGCTGGACCACCTGTGCTCCACAAGTTCCTTCCAGCCAGTGTTCCTCTGAGTCTGTGAAACCACTTAGTGCCACAAGCAGAAACACAACCGTGCCCTCCAAACTACTGATGGCAGGAATGTGATTAGGTGAGATGTGGCCAGACATCAGGTAAACAACACTCCATGTGTCAAAAGCAAGTTAAAAAAAGAAGGCTTAGTGAGGAATTCAATAGCCCATTGATTTCTTGATGAGATTTGCTGGAGAAAGAGCAGCATATTTTAGCTTAAGAAGTCTTTTCCTCTTCACACATGTAATATAAATAATAACTACCCATAAAAGAGCTTAGTGCTCCTTTAAAATACTAATATTGATATTCACCAATTTTTCAAAACAAAATTGAGGATAGCTGGTAAATGTATTAAAATCTCTTTAGCACAATAACTGGTATGTTCTGAAAAAAGGTTGCAACATCCTGTTCTCCCTTTCCAAAAGCATAATTTCCTCTTATCCCTGAGTTTATTCCAGTCTCTCTGGAAATAATGAGCTTCACAGGGCAAGTATGAAAAGTTGCATTTACAATTGGCCACAGTGAACTGAGGAAGAGCTAAAAAAGAACATTAAATAAAACTCAAGTGATTTTTTCATTTGAAGAAATAGAATTCTTCACCATAAATACAAGTTCCCAATCATGGCTATAATTTACAATATATTAATTGCTTTAATACTGTGCTTTTTGGCTTAATGTGCTTATAATATGAAATATGACTAGAGATGATATGGGGTATCTTCTTTGCAACATTACCACATCTCCCTATTGTAATGATTCCTGCCAGTGCAGAGTGTAAGTATTTATTGTTGCCCAGGGTTTTTAAGAAGGGAAAGACAATTTCATGTTCCTAACACCTGACAAAAGGCACTTCACTGCACCAAAAGGAGGGAATTTGCTTTAGTATCTGTCTAATTTCAATGGAGGAAGACAGAAACATCTCAGAAAATGATTCAGCCCACCTAGAAAGGGCTTCTTTAGTATCCTTCACTCAAGTGACTATAAAGTTTTTTTGTATGAGTGTGGGCTTTGAAAAGGTTATATGTGTTATTTACACTATTTAAAAGAAGGGCTTACCATGCAAAATTTGTTTTGCCTTCTTTCTATTTTAATGATGTCAGGAAAGGAAAAAAATATTCTCTCTAGATTTTTACCCCAGGCCTTCTGTTGTTCCACACCCTAACATAAAAATATTGCTTTGGTGTTGCCAGTCCCCCTCCATTATTTTCAGAACACATTTGGGAACATCTTGCACTGTCAGAATAATTATTCCTGGCTTCAAACAGTGCCTGAGCAAAGGCAGGGGCTACATGGAGATTCTCACTGCAAGCCTGTGTCTATTGTTTGCTCTGAAAGTGCCCACACGTGCTAGAAAGAACATATTGTCCATGCTCTACATGGAAGGAGACTGAGCAAACAAAGCTGCAGGGCAGAGGAATGATGAATTCACTTGTTAGTGAATAACTGCTGCTGGATAGCATGCAATATAATCCCATTCTTTTACATGCTTTTAAAGATACTAGCTCACTGAGGAACACTGAGGTAAATCAATTTAGAGTAGTCCTTTCCTATACTGATATATATAAGAAGCCTTAACATCCCTGACTATTTGGAGCTATGTACTGTAATTCATCCAATCTTTTCACACTGTGCCATTTGCTAAGTGTGGAGAACTTCCCAGGAAACATCCAGACCCATGCATTGGGCATATGTCTGAGACCTCTCCTTCTTTTAAGTTCTGGAAAACTTGTAGGCCCAGATCTGCTGGGTGAAAATGAGTTAAACCTAGTCAGATATTTTGATCTCCAACCTCATTTGAAGAGGCTAACTTTTGCAGCAGCTGCTATGAACTCTGCATTCAGAGCAATTAATTAGAAACATCCCAGTTCAGGTCCAACCTGTTAGAACATCTCATCCAGGTGGTCCCCATCTCTACTGCCACTTCTCATGGACACCCTTCAGATGTAAGGAAAGGTTTCAAGCAGGATTACTAGCTCAGCTAGTCTGTTTGGACTCCCTCTTCCCTGGCCCCAGTGCCTGTCCCGTTTGCTGACCAGACGTGCCTACCATGGCATATATCCACTGTTATCTACCATGAGATAAATAAAGTTCCAGTAACACGGGCTGGGGAGAGCTCAGCACTCATCATTTAATAGGGAACATACACAAACATCTCAAATGTTTCCATATGTGCCAGCATGATTTGCTAGGATGGGAGAGCTGGCCACCACTATTCTTCTTCTCAGGGTTACAGAGTGAAGGCCTGGGAATGCTCTAATGAAACCATCTGGATTTTATCAGCTAGACTGCAGCCAGCAGGTCAAGGCCAAGGAAGAAGTCATTCCTCCACAAGCAACTTTTGTAGTTTATCCCCCCACTCCATCCTTGCTCTCAAGAAGTACTGCAAGATGGTGGTGGAAGGCAAAGCATACAAAAAGAGGTTGAGTACACTGGCTTGGTCAGTCTGCAGAAGAGAAAGCTGAGAGATATCATTACTGTTTATAACAACCTAATGGGGATAGAGAAAAGAGAGAGCCAGGCTCTCCTTGGAGGCAGAGAAGCATTGAATGCAGTTAATCCACAGTAGATTTAGCAACACCTGGGTCCTTCCTGACTGAGTCCTCAAGTATTGTTGCATCTCCCATAATTAGCTAAGGAAAAAAGGTGAGCAAGGGGATATGACACCACTTTTATTTGACCATTGACCTAGATGGAAAATTGGGGCAAGGTCTTCCTAACAGGCATTTGTCTAGTTTGTCTTTGGCCATATTTTTGCTAACCATGATTTTGCAGTTTGTGTGTTGGTCACTGTTACGTTAGAAGCCAATAAAAATTTTTAAGTCATGCAAAGAAAGACACTGAAAACTCAATCTCACCCCTAGTCTTTAGGGTCCTGTGACTACATTTTTGTTTATAAAAATATCAACATGTTCATATAAATGAGGTGCAATTAAAACCACTCTGTGAAAACAATCAGATTTCCCTTTCATTAGCAGGCTCTGCAGGAGAAAATTACTGTTATTTGTGCTGTTGGAGCAGTGTATAATACTTCACAGCAGTTAACATTACTTAGACCTTGAGAGCAAAGTCAGCTCTTCAGAAGGAGTCAGGATGAAGTGCCATTCCCCAGAAGGTTTATTCTTAGATGAGGGGGAAAGCATACCTTCAGAGACCTATGGGTGTTTATAGCTCACAAGAATTTCCCATTTATTAAAATGAATGAAAAAGAGGTGAAACTAATACACTCCTGGTGCAGTAGAGTGTGAACGTCTTGTTCTTTTCTGGCAGTGAGAGGGAGACAGACCTGATCCTGCTCTCCTCAAGTGTCCTGCACTTATTCTGGGACAAAAATCTGAGTTCCTAGTTCTGTTGCAGTCTTTTTCTGACATATTAAACACACCTCTACAACAACATTGATGGAGAGCTTAGGCAGCATTGTGCATTCAGAGCTCACATCAATGTGTTGGGCACTGACACTTTCCCTGGGGAGGTCCCTGAAGGTGCATCAGAGCCCTGTCTGTCACAGCCACCACCTGGGCAGGGCTGAGCTACTCAGGATTTGAGCAACTCAGGCTTTACACAGCCACTGTTTAATCTGCCCATTCTATTCCAAACACACCAAGCATGCACCTGGTATGAGATGTAGCAACCTAACAAAGCTTCAGTTCTCTGATGCACTCCTAAGGGTTCCATAGGTTGGACTGACATTGAGCATGGGCAGTGTCAGTGCATGTCTTTCCAAACCACACCTTGTAGACAAACACACAGCAGCTCAGAATAAGATATCTCAATGTCCTTAGTGGATCTAATCCACTTTCTGCTCCCCAGTCCTCCATCTGCAAAAATGGGAATGCAGTACATCCCAATCTCACATCACAGGGGTAAGCACATTCAAGGATAAACAGCAAAGGAGCATGTAGATTCTCCAGAAAAACTGGCTGACATTTATCAACTATTTAATGAATGAATGATACAGAAAAAACACATTAAAAAAAAGAGAAGATGCAAAAAAGGTTAAGAAGATTAAAAACTTACTCTATGTGAAACATGCTTGTTCTTATTTCTTTTCTTTTGAAACTTCATATTAGAAAAGCTTTGTCTCTGTTGGTGCCACATACTTCTCTTGATAGTGTTCTTTACCCCATGGTAGTGACTTTTTATAATGTTTATTATTTTCTACAAAAAATAAAAAAAAATCAGCAGATGACTTACAACAATGATTCATGTTATTGTTATTGTTCATTATTATCATTTGTCATTCGAGACAATGCCTGGCTGTGCATTTTTTCTCTTTTGAAAGAAAAATCTAGTTCAACTCTGAAGGCTCCAAATTCTGTTTATTATACTGGCTGAAACATACTTATTACATTATCATGTTTTTATATCCCTCCTGCTATCCTTGTGCAAAACATAATTTTGATCTGACCAAAATGTGAAAATTCTGCAAGCCAGATCAAGCCTCTGATCTGAGTCTCTGATCAAGCCATTGATCTGAGTTCAATAGCCTCACGTGATGGTGACCCAGCAGATTGCCCTCCATCTCTCAGTACCACCTAATCCTGAGAGGCACTCCATGGGGAAGATGTCTACATGAATTCCAATTCTAATTCGTGAGATTTCCTGAGCTTTAGGTTCAATTCTCTTCTATCAATGTGAGTTAGAGTCATGTACTGTCTGTATGGTTGTTAGTATAACAGCTTTTGATCAAGAGGAGGGGCTGCAGGAGATGTGTAACTTCTAAAAACAATAGTCACAAAGCTATAGAAACATCAACCCTACTTTTATGTTGCAGCTGCAATAAATTTGTGCAGAGCTTTTCCTGAGAGGCTTTTGAGGCATTTAACCAAGTCTTGTAGACCCCTGAGCCATACTGACTCCACAGCCTGCAGGCAAGAAGCCTGCCAAGAGGCTTCCTAAACACAAGCAGAAATAAAGTCATTTTATGGGAGCTCAGTCACTATTGAGATGTCTGTGATTCTGAACCATATCTGAATGACTAACAAGCTCTACCTTTTGCACCTGGAGTCTGGAAATGTGAATATTCCCTCCTGAATTCTGCAGTAGGAGCTAGTGAATTACAGTACCTCCCCCCACAGGTCTTGCAGCGTCAGGATTGTCTGTGCTGTGATAATCAGTGGGATGCTGCTAGCAATGCACTAAAGGGTCATTGTAGCTTGAAAGCCTTCGAAAGTGTTTGCTTGGCTTTGCAGTGCTGTCAATATTTATTGTCACTGTCACAGACCCAAAAAGATTAGGCAGACATAGCCAGAATGCTGCACTTGCAGTTCATATAGCGTTACATACGGTGCTCTCCTTCCACTTTTGAATTTAAGCCATGTTGCATCAGAACTGGTGCCAATGAGATTGGTTTTTCAGTCAGTCCAAACACTGTTGGGAAAGGAAGGGCACTAGTGACTGACGTATCTGGGCCCTGGCTTCTTACTCCATGGACACTGGCTGGGTTTGAATCCTGGAGGAGCGATGCAAATACTATAGTCCCACAACTCCCTTAAGTCAGCACAAGTAAATGCTGAAGCTAAAAGAGGCAGTGCCATCTTCCCACTGGCCCAGTCACTGTTTTCACTCTCCTTCCTTCCCCAGTAACTGCAAATAGTCATAAATACATAGGGGAGGCAAAAACTCCCAACCAGGAGAGGTTTGTTTAAACCCAGAGCATTTCTCTGTTTCCACTCACCATGTGGCTGCATGGACATCTGGCAGAAGAGAGAGAGAGATGCAAGTGGCAGTAAGCAGGCAGAGGTCTGGAAGGTAAGCCAGGACTGCTTAGTCCCTCTTTAAACTGATTGTGGAGCTAGAGAGTAACTTGCAGCACTTGGACTACGCTAAAGAGGAGTGGAGGGTGGATGTGCAGAAGTAGGAGGCAGTCTTCCATGGTCCCTTATATCCAGATTAGGAAGATACAATGAAACCAATTTTCTGGCTCTGAGAAAATGCCATCAGAAATAGTTAAGCTAGTGTAAACATAGCTAAAGTAGCCTTCACTTTCAAAGGGCCTCACATTATCCATGGTGACAGCCGAAATCAAGTAGTGATAATTTCTAATGAAACGTAACCTCCTCAAGTTGCTCTTTTAAATAAAAATGGTAGCCTAATCTTTTTCCTTCTTTTTTTTTTTTATGTTCCAGAAAATTATATTGAGAATAACGTTTCTTAATAATGACTCTCATAACAGCATTACTTAACACAATTAAATCAATTAGTTCAATAAAATTCTTCAACTGGACTGCAATATTTTGGCACTGTGACTGATTGAGTTTACTGCCTTTCCAATTAATGAAAAATTGGTTCCTCTAGGAATTACACTCCGATTAGTCTGCAGCAAGAACATTTTCTATTACTCATCCCCCACTACTGTCAAAGGGCCTTTATTGTTGGTTTTTCATTCTCTCTTTAATCCTAAATTAGCAGAGTTTTTAAAAATCCTTCCTCAGTAGAACTCTTGGAGCAAAATTGATTTTGAATTTTTAACTTCATCAGCAAAGGCAAATCCAAAAAATAATATGATTAGACACTGAAGCATCATGCCAACCACGTTTTTGGTTTAATTTTAAAAATTGTAGCTGTTGCTGTTCAGGAATAACTAAGAGTTAATATCAAAAAGTGGGATAAAAAAGGTAACTGTTTCACAAAATAGAATACAGGATCTTTTCATGGCCCAAGTAATCAAGTTTCTATCAAGGTGAGATAATTGCCAATCAAGCTCTCAATTCAAACACAGCCGCTGAAAATTGGAGACAAATGAAGCCTGGCACTTGACTGTAGTTGGAGCACCTAACTCAGAAGCAAGTGCAGAGACTTGTCAGTAGCTGAGACCCTGTCATAACCAAACAGTTGTAAAAGAACCCCAAATTGAAGAGTTTTATTTTTCTGAAGCTGAAATCAAATGATGGTTAAAATGTTACTACATAATAAAAATCTGAGAGTATGTTACCTTTAAGACATATTTTTTAAGTATTAAAAAAAATTGGTTCTTGACTTCAGATAGGCAATTAATACTTTTTTAAATCAAGTGTTATTAGCACAAGCTTTTTCCTGACTCAGCAGCTTGACTGAACATGTCAGAGAATACTGTGAACACACTGAAAGGAGCTGTCACCATTCCCAAGGAAACATATTTTTTTTTATTTCAGTCTTGCCCGCTGAATGTAGCCAGAAATTACATATACAAGTATTGCTAAAATAGAATTGTATTTATATTTCCTCACCATTAGTTTCCTTGCCTCTTTTTTTCCCCTCAAATGTTAAAAATTATTTTACCTCTTTTGTTACTTGACTCTGTTAAGTACAGCTTGACACAAAATTTGGAAAATAAGAATTCTCCCAGGAATTTTACTTTGTTCTTTCATGTGCTGCACATTCATAGACCACTATTATTTATTATTGTATTGTGTAATTTTGTACAAATATCGATTAGTAATTTCGTAAATCTGGAAACCACAATTCCCAGGTGATGACCATGACCCTAGAAAGTCTAGAGAAAACAACCTTGTTATGAGACATACCTTGCAATAGATGTTTGTTTAACTGGAAATCCACAAGAGCAGCTGCCCAGTGCAACAGTACATATTTGCTCCTGAATCCCTTCTCAAAGGCACTATTTAAACATGTTGATGACTGGAGCTGGATTTCTCTCCACCTCCATTGCAGCAAAACAAGGAGACTCAGAAGGTAAAATTTATTTTGTTTTTGCAAGTAGTGCTATGTGGTAAGTTAGAAATTTACTTTCTATAGTCCTGTTTAAATATGAATGTGGGAAACCTCCATGTTCCTGTACATGTACAATATCTGTGTGTACTGCTCAGTGACATTTCTAGTTGAAAATGAATATACATCTATTTCTGAAAACGTTTGTGTATAGAGCTGCTTCTTGTCCATATTTGGCTTGTTATTAAAGATTTGGCTACTTCAGCTTCACCACTTTGGCAAGAAGGAAGCAAGAATTACTGTATGGAGAATATCAGTCTAATTCATGATATAAATTCTGAACTGATTTACACTAAACTGCAAAAACCCAAAAACCAAAAAACCCAAACAACCCAAACAACTGGTGATGATAAAAAGAGATTTGTCATGTGTGCAGCTGGACTAGCTATCGATAAACTTGACACAGCATCCAAAACACCAACCAGATATAACAGATTTTTCAATCACCTTGTTCCTGTCTGAGTTCAATGCTTTGACCTAGAGGGGAAAGTTTGTCTTTCCTGAGCCAGTTACACTTTACACTTCTTTCTAGGCTACGTTTTAGCCTTTCTTCTGCCAATGTCTGGATGGGAATCCCTTTAACATGTCAACACCTAACTTTAGCTGAAGAAATTTCCCAAAGTGCTCCTTGGAGCTGCTTTCTGCAACAATTCTAGCTAAAAAAAAAAAAAAAAAAAAAAAAAAAAAAAAGGAGTCAGGAGTGACAAAAAGTGGGCCATAAAAGACTGGGACTGAGGTGGTGTAATTTCTCTACTCCTCCACCATTAGCCAAAGGTTTAAATTGTTAGGAAGAGCCTGATTCAGTGTACCTCTTGCTCCTCTGGAAAGCGTTCATACACATGATCAAATTCATTCTCTCAGGGAGTAAGATCTGAGCTAGTTTAACTGTACTATGAATGCCACAATACCATTATTTCTAGAGCAGGAATGATGTTTTTTCAGAGTAAAATAGAAACAGAAAAGTCTCTGATCCTTACACACCTAGATAATACTACTCTTTTTTTCTTTAAAGGGGTTAAAATCATCACATCACGGTTCTGCATTTTTGCTTTCTGGTGCTAATAGTTTACAGCAACAGATAAAATAATGGCAAATGATGTTAAAAATGCTGCATGATGTTCAAGATCAGGAATCTCTTGCTTAGTGGTGGTTCATAAAACTTTTCGTAATAATGGAACACGTGAGGTTGTCTTTCCAGATTTACTTGACAAACTCTCAGTCATCAGAATAACAAAGGTAACAAGAAGTCTTAAGCACCATGAGTTTCACTATGGTATGATAGATTAATCAAAAGCCAAAAGCAATGAAGATTTATACTTAACCTCAAAATAATCCATCTGTCCCCAGAAAAGTCTTTTAATCCATACCTTTGTCATCTCACGGTTATACTTGGGATGCATTCTGGTTGGTACTGTCCATAAAGAAACGAGAGAAGTGTCAGATGTTTCATAATGAAGGCACTGACCCCTTAAGGGATGATGGGAGGTTGCTCTTTGCACATTGTCCTGATGCATCACACTATTTTTTGCCACTGTTTTTAAGATAGCTTAACTGCTACATTCTGGGTTCCACTTATTTGAAAAACCTCTCTGTTTCTCATCATGAGCGAGATCAACAAAGATGCAGCACTTCACCCTGCTGATACTATATGGGTATTCACCCTTGGTGTCTGAAAACTGTTTTCTGATGAAGAATGTAATAAAACTTAGCCTTTTTCTTCCAGTTCTTCTTGCTCCAGTTTATATGCACAAATGAGGAAAAGAGAAAGGAAGAGAAAGCAAGAATATACTGACTCACTGTCTTAGAAGATTTTCTTGGCATGTTGATGTATAAGACTGAAGATAACCAGTCTGCAAAACATGAATACAGGATAGTAATGGGAAAAAATGAATTATTAGTTCTTCATGGTGATAATTAATTTGAAAAGTGGATAGGCTGGATATTCTGCTCTTTGGTAGGTGCCATAAGACCTGTAGAATTCATTGTGTAGTATTACCCCTTTATTTATATTCTACATTTTCTAAACTTTTTAGTATTGCAGCTTTTGGCCCTGAATGCTAGACAATGCAATGTTAGAAGTTGTTTTATGTTTGAAAAAAAGGTATGGGAACAGGAAGTTGAGCATGCATGATCTACTACTCCTCCTAACTCTGCAATATTTGTTTTTATGGAGCCTGAGGTCTATCCTATTGTATAGTGTTGCAGAAACTGAGCTACACCTGAAACACATCACATCTCTCTGTTTCTGACTATGGGAGTAAATTCTCAAAAAATAGCCTTCCCTTCTCATCACCAGCTAATGATGCACATTTATGATCTGTTTGATTTTCTCTATCCAACCGTGTTGTTCCTGACTTTCAGGAAAGATGTGGTTTTTTCAGCCCTGCTGTTCTGCCAGTTCAGTAATGAGAATCCCCTCCTCCTGGCTGGTTTGAACCAGGGAAGAAACTGCTCCACTGAAACCTCTAATCTTCATAAGGTCAACATGCAAGCACGTAATACAAGTCCCAGTATAATAAGCAACCTTATAGCCAAGCTGGAAAACATTGTTTATTTTTTTACTGAGCATTTTGAATTTTCCACCCAAATCCTTAAAATGCACAATTCTGAGTAAGAATATAATTATTTAGAAATATTTTTGTAGCAGTTTTGCTTGAAAATATTTATTGGTATAAGGGGCTTTGCCAAATGCAGAGATTTCCTGCAAAAGATATTTTACATTTCATACAAAAATTAATGTATTTAAAAAAAATCATGAAAGGAAAACATTTAATCAGGTCAAAGAACAAATTTATTCAAAAACGGTATCCTGACATGAACAGGGAAGGTCATAGAGAAAAAATATTCTCAGAAAGTTATTTGCTCTTTTTCCAAGTAAATGATTAGATGAATAAATAGGCGCCAAAAAGATTAATGTATTTGATTACTTCCAGCAATGCATTGCTTTCTTATGTGTTATCCCAGAGAGTGACTCGAATAGTTGCTCAAAAAGAATGTACTGGAACCTAAAAATCAGATTTCTGATGAGATTTCATTAAATTGAGTCATTAAATACAATAAATAAGGACTTGGTTCTCCTTTACACAAAAGTCTCTTTATGCCACCCTGGCAGCACAGGAGGGCTGTGAAACAACTGATGCAATTAATGCCTGATTGAATGCCTGCTGGCACAGACTGGAACACTGGAATGAAAACTGACCCTCAAATTTTTCTAAAGATTTTTTCTAAATGAAAATCCCGTAGCTATCATCACAAGGTGCAGAAACAAAACCTCAGATTTTTTTTTTATTATTATTTTTAAAATTTTTTTTACTTCAGAAAGGGATTGAATGTATAAAAAACCACACTAGAAGAGTGCAGACTTCGGTGGATTTGGTATGGGAGCATTTAATTTTTGTCTTTTGGACAAGTTGCAACAAGAAAACAAGTATTTTTGCTAGAAATGCTGACATATATTTACTAATAGCACCTCTAACAGAGATTTTTGCAATGTGTATTTACTCAGGTACAGCATTAAATAAGTGCTATGAACTCACCATAGCAACCCCTGCATCACATAGCAGATATGCTGCTCCTAAGATAAGGCAAACATTTCTGAAGAAATACACATAAATATGAAGTAAACATATATCAGTTCCAGATTGTGTGTCACTAATATTTTGCAATGCAGTATATCAAAAAGAACCATAACTTGATGGATTTAAATTATTAACGTATTACTGGGCTTCTTACTGTATTGTGATTTTTGCCTCAAAAGGTGTTAAGACAGTTCTCCAACTCTTCATAGTAAAAGTAGTGGCAAACACATTACAGATCTCCTCAAAAATGTTGCTGTGAATTCTTACACTCCCTACAAATTCAGGAGACTCACCTGTTCTAGTTCTCATTTTACTGATGACCTGAGATCTTGCAAAAATACTACTTTTCACCATAAAATATTCAGTAGAATGATGCGAATACAGTTAGGATATTCTAGATTGATATCTTGCCATTCAAAATTCTGAATTATGTGTTAGGAATGTCGTGCATGTCTCAGGTATGAAGAATGAAGCATCCTGAACTAGAGGAAAATAAATTATTATGCTAAAAGGTCAACTGAGAATTTTGAAAATGTCTGCATTTTTACCAGAAAAAGAATGTGAAACCAAGCAATTGCAGTAGTGCTCAGAAACATCTCCAGTGTCATGGATCTCAATAAAGAAATATCAGAAGAATTAATATAGTTATTAAAATGCAAAAATTCAATGTCATGTAATAATTACTACGAGTCCTAATAAGCAGGTCTTCAAAATACGTGGTTATGCTTTAAAGAAATCAGAATCTTGCTAAATAGAAGAGACAGAAAAAGATTTGTTTGGAAGATGTTCAAATTAATTGTTAGGGCTTCTGGTTTGTCAGAGGTGAGGTGGAGTGAATTATCTGGAGTAAGACAAGCAGCATGTCCCTGGTTACACTGTCCTTGAGATTACTGAGAAATACATGCCTGCAGACACAGAGCAGGACTGAAATGGTACTGTCATCAAATTCCTGAAATTTCCATCTTTGAATGCACATTGTCTTTCATGATCAAGTAATGCAATTTCTCCTTTGTTACAAAAAAAAAAAAAAAAAAAAAAAAAGTGGTGTTTTTTCAACCCTGTAAACTTACAGTCTCTTGTGAATTTTCAGACCTATGTGGTTGTACTTGGAGAACTAAAAAGTATCATGTCAAGGAATACAGCTTTGATAACTTCTGCATGGCTAAAACTTATTTTCACCTTTTTAATGTCGGATGCCAGTGTGCCAAAGCCCGGATCAGATTCCAGCACTTCCTTTCCCTTTTCTCACTCCCCAAGCTCATCCCATTTGCTGTTGTGGTAGCAAACCTACTCACTTTGTGGCTTAACAGGACCCAAACTCTTATCAGTCATCTTTTGATAAATATGTGTTATGGATTTTGCAGTTAAAACCAAAAGACAGAGGGAAACATGCCAAAGCAGTATAAAACCCATGCTGTTTCATGAAATGCTGTTCTTGAAGTGTACAAACTCCTTTGTAACCATAAGAATGATGTCCATTGTGCCTTCTCTGCCTTTAAATGTTGGAGCTGCTCCAGTCAACCAACAGGATTTGGACATAAAGCATTCAAAGGGTATTACACTATAAACACGATATAACTCCTCAAACAAATAATTTGAACCTATTCAGTGTTGTTCAGCACTTTTCACTAAAGATCTAAACTTGTTTGGTTACTGATGTAACTTTCAGGTCTTGTTCAGCCTTAAACTGGTCAACATATATGTGTGTGGTGTTATTCTAACTGGCTTCCATAGCAATTTTTCTCAAGAAACTAATTTAGAAATATGTATATATAACCCCAAAGAATTGTCAAAAATATAGTTTATGTTTAGAATGACTGCAAGAAATCTAAGCTAGTAACACGCGGAGAACAAAAGATCAATTAGAACAGATCGGAGTACCATATTTGCCCTGATCATTCAGTACAAATGGGGTTTTGCATATTTTGTAGCAGAAATGATCAGCATCTTTTAGAATAAAAATAAGTGCATATTGACCATCCCTACTACTAGTGTTGTAGTCTTTATGTTATGTTTGGTTTTACTTGTTTTAAACAGCACGGTTTCTTCTGCAAGTTATATTAGTGAGTTTTATTTCTTCTGCTTTACCTGACTTGGTCATATTTATTGGTGGTTTATTACTGGCTTATAATACCAACAGCTTTCACCTAGTTTAAATTTAAAGACTTTTAATGAATTTTGAAAAGTTCTCTGTAGTGAATATGATTCTGCTGACAGAAGCCTTGTTTTTCTCTAGTTACCTCTCACAGGTTCTCAGAAATTGCCAGTCCAGTTGAGGTGAAAGATTAAAACTCCTGCTGTATTCTGTAAATTCTCGGCTGCTATGCTGAAGTCTCCAGATTCTTCCTCTTTGCAAAGCAGTGTGCGATTTATTACCTTGGCATGATCCCTTCATCTGCCCTGAGAATTCATGCTATTCCAAAATTACATGGTTCAGGAAGGTCTTAGTCTTACAGAAATGCAAAAACCTCAAGTATATTGTGAGTATTTTGGTAATAAAGGCAGAGGTCCTGTTAAAACCTTGAAGTATTATAATAAACCCAAAGGCCTCATTGTCAATAAGCATGTCTGCATTTCATCAGTAGGGTTTTCTTTCTTACAGACTAACATATTTCTTCATTGAAGATGTTTAGAAATCTGATTTAGAAATCATTAAGCACATCCACCTCAGATGTAATTTATTTTTATTAAAGAACTGTTTCCTCACTGGTTTTCAATTTCCTTGATGTCACAGAGGAGTATTTATATTTGAGGTAAGGGATGATGCACAGCAGTGCCTGGTGTTGCTGTGCATGCCCTGCTCCCAGATAACCCTGGATGTGGTGGGGATTATGGGCCCACCTTTCCCCTACCTGGGGGTCTGGGTGTTGATGGGTGAAGCCCTACCCTTGGCTTCTGTCCCCTTAGGATGAGTGCCCTCTCCCTTCATTTTATTTTCCATTTTCAGTACCAGCTGAATTTGATTTTGCCTGACTGACTGATCCAAAGTATGCTCACCGTAAGTCTGCCAGCTCCCAAAACTAGGAACTGTTGTTTGTGGTCCTCAGATGACTGAAATATTAATATGACCAAAACTTATTTATAAAATAATAACCATCTAGATTGCTTTTCAAGACCTAGGTTTATACAGTCACTTCAGTTTAAGCGATGGGAGTAGCCGAGCCACCTGGGCTTTGATTTTCTTATATTAGCTTGAGACCCTTGTGATTGACAACCACAGGGATTCACCTGTGACACTTGTCCCTGCTAATGTAAACCTAGGTCACTAAACCCTTTACAAGATGTATCAAAATGAGTCAAAGTTCTGCCTCTGTGAGTCTCCAAACAAACATGAGCAAAGTATACCATTTTGTGTAACCAGTGACAGCCAGGAGTGTGATGTGGATAGTAATCATATGCAGCTGCCTTTGAGGTCCTGGCTTCAACAGACAAGTTTCTATTTATGACTGAATTTACTGAAAATGGCCTTTGGCACCAGTACAAACCAGAGCTTGGATTTTGGATCCAAGGGAGAGAGCTCTGTCAGTCTCCATCCCCTGTCTCTTCCCTGCAAAAAATGGCAGTCACATTAGGGAGCCATGGGAATAGCTCATGGCATCCTGCTATGTGTTGATGGAGATGTTCACTGTGTGGATCCATTCATTAAAAATCAAATCCCATCCTCTTGCCTCATTAATGTTGACTCAGAAGAACATATTTCTTCTTTACTTTCCCCCCATCTGCCTTGCTGCTGATGGAAACTATCTGTTGCATGCGTTGTAACCTGATGTTATAAATTATTTTTTTATAGTGCTTAATGATTTATTTTTCTTAAAACAAAATTTGTTATTTTCTTTCAGGGAAAATAAAACAAACTTCACATCAGCTTTGTAAAAATTGTCAGCATTTACATGGCTCAGAGAATCACCTGTTGCCATCTCAGGTTTCTGGACAGCATGACATATTGTTTGCTGTATCTGTGTTTTTGCATGGCGTTTTCATTTCTAATCTTTGAAAAATAATGTTTCCTTCTCTTTTTCTGCAAATGTTTCTGTTTGACATCACAGAGTAATTCTTCATCAATGGTGCTTGAAATAGGTGAACATTAGTCTGATATAACATTGTATGGCTTACTGCTGAGTGAGCACTGCATGCCCGCCAAGGGAATGGGACACCCTGAGTGCTCAACAGATTTAGAAAATGACTAAACCTCTCTCCCAGACTTATTAGTACTAATGGTCCCTTTTAAACATTGCACTCCAATGTTAAATCTATCAGCTCACATTTGTTCCCTTATATCTTTCTGTTTGAAGTTTGTTTTTTTCAGCTATTTGATATAAAGGAACAAAGAGATCTGAGAAACCTCAGTTTTTTTCTTACTGGAAATACTTTATGTAAGTTCCTTTATTATCCTTTTGTCTGCAACTGCAGTAACATTTCCATAGGTTATCCTTAAAGATATATTTTACAATAAAATAATGAATAAAACAACACAAACACATCCATTCTCCTAATTAAATGAGCTACAGCTTTTTGGCTGAAACAAACAATAATATTATTTATAACTCAAGTTACATTACATAAACTGTGCTCTCATCTATAAAGAGACTATAAATGGCGTGGTAGGGTTCCATATTTGCTTTTTTTTTCCCCCAATGACTTTCCTGTTGACCTCTTTTAATTTACAAATAAAGCAATGACTTTCTTGACTGCCAGTACTGAAAATTCACCCTGGGATCTGAGATCAAGCTGTGTTCTTTTTGCTTTATGCCAAAACAGACTCCGGTTCACCTCCCCAGCACTGAGGTGGCTCTGAAGGGCTGGCAGGGATGAAAAGCAATAATAGTACTTTTGCCAGTAAAAAGATGAAGTGAACAAATTCTCTCAGAAGGAGGAAGATACCATTATTTAAGTCAGCTTTATGGAAAACAGATGTTTCTCGAAACAAAAGCTTGTAGCAGAGCTGCAGTGGAACATCTTATTGCTTGATGTTCCTTTACAACTTTCCTTTACTTCACACAGCCTTTTGCTGTGGAAGCAGTGCTGGACCTAGATCTTTCTGTTCTCTTCTAAATGTTTTCTGTTCTCTTCTAAATGTTTGTATCCCTGCATGTGTGTTGGTACTTGGGCTGCTCTGTGCCTCAGAGGCAGTGGATTTTTTGGAGGTCCCCAAGCTCATGTCTTCGGAGCCAGGTCCCAGCAAATAGCTGTTCTGTCAGGGCTATGTGCTCACTCTTCTGCTTCTGTATTTCTGTATTCATTTATCAAATGAAATCTGGGGAAGGCAGTTTTAAAATTGGATTTACCCAGTCCCGGTCAAAGATGAGCATTTAGTCAGTTCTTTTCACTTAGCTCTAAAACCTTCCAAAATCTGTGTTTCTGAATGTTAGTCTTCCCTGTAAAAGTTGACAACTACATCTTTGCAGAGAGAGTCTGATGGAATTACAGTGCTTTGGGATGAAGCACAAAGATTTGACTGGGGGATGTCCAGCTTCCTTTGGAAGCTGTGTGTCCCTGTGGAGCTCAGACACAGGGACCTGGTGCTCTGCTGCCACACAGCCCATCATCAGAGAAGGGCTTTCTCCCTTCCCAAGACAGGAGTTTACATAGGGCAAGAGCAGAGAAGGTGCAGTGACTGGCAGCAGCCAAGAAAAGATGAAAATAGGGATTGCTGTAGTAGTTTTCAGAAGTTGCTGTTATTTCTGTTGACACCCAGGAGGACCGGGGCACTTGACGGTGAAATTTATGCTCTTAGGAGAATATTATCAGAGGAGACTGGGCAAGGCCAGGATTATATTCAAAAGCACACATGAAACCTTCTTTCTGGGATGCAGTGGGTTTCAGCACTCCTTGCAGAACCCACTTTCCACTACTTGATCCTGTAATGCATTTCTCATTTACTTATTTTTTGAACGGGATAGAGAAGAGGTAATAATGCATAACAAAGACTGCTGCCCCTGGGGTTCCTTGAGGTTGTGGACCACAAAATCCCAAATTCAAAATCTGAAACATAATTGTCTAGGGTTCTGTTGGTTCTTAGGGAAATGCCTAGAAGGCAGGAAAAGGACCAGATCAAGTTCATGGTGAGCTCCTGATGCCTGGATTGTCAGCTGCTCAACACTGCTGTCCTCTCCTGGTGACTGTCCCCTGTGAGCCCCTGCACCACCAGCACCTCTGATGACCAGAGCTCATCATCCAGTGCCACAGCAATCCTTCTGGAGAGCCTGATGAGCATTGAGAAGCCAAACCGAACAATTATTTACACTATCTAACAGGAAAAAATTAACAGTACACTGTGCCACAGGCAATGTCTGCTGGCATTTACGGTTCCTTCTGCTGACATGTCCTCTGTGAAATGTGATTCTCTGCACTGTCTCATTTGGTTTGAGGAAACAGAGATTTAATGGAACTTGATTTTTCATCTTCTATGAAATTCAGCCCACTGGGTATGCACTGACATATAGACTAAGATAAGAGGAAGAAGAGGAAGATAATGGCAGATTAAAATATCTTCCAAACAAATCAGACATTTATGCAGAATTTATTCTAGAAGAAGCAACTCCTGTGTTTGCTTTGGCTGGTGTGATGAATTTTTTTTTTTAATTAATATACTTTTGGAGACTAATTCTTCAAGTATGAGCTTGAGACTTCATTTCAATAATCATCACAATTTGAATATACATTTGTTTCTCCCTGCAGGGTAAAAATCTGCATGTGTCAGAAAATGTATCTGTGACACTGAACTCATGCTCTTCTCCCTCATCAGCCACCAACAAAAAGGTAATTCTTTTTTTTAGGAGTAGAAGAAAAAGCATGCAAGTGAAGACATTCACAGTTAAGACATCAGCTCTTTTCCCCTCTTAGCTCAATACATTTTTTTTTTTTTATTACAGCATCTGCTTCAGGTTACCTAAGATCTGTTGCAAGAACTTGTGATATCTGATGAATAAAGGCCAAAGTCTCCATTTAGTTTTGAATTTTCAGGGTTTAGTGAATTCTGGTGTAACTCTGCTCCAGGTCTTACTGCTCCAGTTGGTTCAATTGGAAATTATTATTTCTTTCTATGACTAATGGCAAAACTACTGCCACTGGGTGTTATGTGCTGTACAAGTGTAATCAAAGGACATTCCTTGGGTCAAAATGCTAAAATTCATGTTCCAGTTAATGGGAAGATGTCTTTTTGAATTGGATGAACAGCTAGATTGCATTATCAGAGGTAACCTTTGCATTTTATGAGTTGTCAGTCATTTAAATTGGAAGAATGACCCTCAGAATCAAAATTCTGTCCTTAGCTCAATTTTTAATATTCAAATTACATGGATATCCATTTTGATATCACACAAACTAGTTAGTGACCAGAAAGCTTAATCCTGTTCATTTGGTTCAGATGAGTAGTCCCCCCTGGGGTTAATCGAAGTGCTCATAAGAATAATATGAACATGGTTACTTAGCTCTTGCCTAGATAATGTTAAATCATTTGATTAAATCCTTTTTTCCCTCAAGGCCACCAACAAGTCAAATTAACTGAGACTCACAAATATACAGTTATGATCTAGTACAAATCACATACATTCCCAAGGAGGAAAAGGAAATAAGAATTTTCTTTTAATATGAGAGAGAAGTTTGTTGCTTTTAATAGCAGAATGAATACAGAGTAATATTGCTGGATTATCACGACTAACTAGGACAACCTAAAAAACCCCACAAGAGTGCAGACAAATTGCATTCTGAAAATAAATGGATTCTGCATAAGTATTAAGTAGTTTGTCTTCATTGCTTGCAAATAAATGTACACTTTCCTGAGGACAAATGAGTATGTCCTCATTTAATTAAATATTGCATGTTATTTCATATATGAGAATATGCAGAACAACAGATAAAAGGACACATGTAGAACTCACTTCTTGACTTCTTAGCTCTTGAACTGGCAATTAAAACACTATGAAATACACTTTGGGAAGTGAAACACACTTTGGGAAGACAGGCAATGCACACTTATTTACTAGTCTTTGTTTCATGGATATATGATCTAGAACAAATAAGTCTTTTTAATCAGTATGAATACATATCACATACAGAAAATTGCATCAAACAAATGCTGAGATTTGTGGAGTGATCTTTCCACAGGGAAGAACATTTTTTTTTAAGGATTGCACCTGCAAAGCATGAAAGTTCTTATAATCCTTACTAAAAATCACACTCTGATGGTTAGCGAGGAGGCAATAAAGTCTTTTATTTCATATTAAACTCCAAATTATCCCTTTATTTACAAATCTATACACTAAAATCCTTAAATTCCTATATTCTGTTGCTTCAATAAGAGACAGGTATGTTAGCACATAAAAAGTCAACCTGCCTTATGGACAGAGGCAGGGTGTTGCTCCAGGCTGCTCAATGGGAGGGTCCATCTCTGCACCACTGTCCCATGTGGTTTCTGCTTGAGTTGTGTAGTTAGCTCAGTAAATATAAGGTAGGGAACAGAATCTTTTGTTTTGACCAAATAACCGATAACTATAGCTGGAATAAAAATTCATTGAATGAAAGTTATGCTTACAACCTTTGGCATTTTCTGCCTCTTGATTTCTAAAGTGGGTAAATATCTATTATGCTTTGCTCAGTTGATGATTTAGTATTTCCAGGCTTGCTTTTGTGTCTATTTAAATCTTTAAAATACAAAGCCAGAGAAAAATTTGGTCTACAGCAAGGTTTTAAGTCTTTTGGTACTTTAAAATTAATTTATTTTTGCAAAAGCATGGTTTCTTTACAGTCAGTCCACATTAAACACTACCACTTTTTTTTTTTTTTTTTTTTTTTTTTTTTTTTTTTTTTTCTCTTCTCAGACCTTGCAGGACGTTTCACCTTCAGTCAGAGCCCAAATGAAACTTTGAAACTTTTTAGAAAGAGGAAAAAATTTCGAGGTTTCTGATATATGTTAATACAGCAGAGGTAGACAAGAAGTCATTGCAGAGTTCTGATCCAATGTGTTCCAGCAGCTATTTCATCACCCCTGCACTTGGAAAATCAGAGTGTCTTTCTTCAGTAACCTATTAGCTCCCTCTTCTTTCTTTCCTCAGTCCTACCTTTCAGCACACTTGATATTTTTTCTGTAAAAATATGTGTCAGCTGCAGGACAAGTAACAAAGTAGCATGACCTAGTGGGCAAAGAAACAAAGATGTGTAGGCACAACCAGAAAAAACGTGCAATAAAAAAAATGGTGGAACAGATTTTTGAAAGCAATCAGGCTTTATGTAAGTTGAGGCTGATACTGCAACGAGACAAAAATAGAGTACTTAATATATGCCTGTGGCAATTATTGATATTAATATGACTGTGTAATGGGGGTTAGAAACATAAAACTAAGAGAATAAAACCTCATCATGCAATTTATACAAAACATTATGATAATTTAAGTCCTTATGATCAGTGTTTACTTATGTCTTAGGGTAGCATACTGAACCTTTAATTGCAAGCAAGTAATTTTATGTCAAAATAAATCACAGCTTGGTTGCAGTCATACCGTTTATCCAACAGTGCAGTTGATTTTGGCAGTCATTTGGCATTCTTTATATCAAGTTTTAATGCAAAGCATCTGAAGCACACTGTTAATAAAGCTGTTAGACACATCCCATATACAATGAAATGTTCCCCATCCTCTCCCCTTTTCTTCCTTTTGGCACACATAGGGCTTATTTTTACAGTACAGATTCACTTTTTGATCTCTAAACTAAGGGAAACAATGAGCCAAATAAAATAAAACACATATGCGACAAGCACATTTGATTTTTGAGGCTGGAAGGGTGAAATGCAGAATGACTTCTTGTTCCAGGAATGTTTTGTTAAGCATTCAGAAATATTGTTTTCTGAAGGAACTACACAGATTGAATTTTTAAATGATCTGGAACAGAATCATATCATATGACAGTATTTTAGAAGCAAGGGATATTAATCTTGGTCTAGAATATAGGAAGAAGTATACATATTAATTTACTATAGTTTCAGTGTGTATTAAACAAGATGTGACCTGTCCTGAGCTTGAGGTTATTTGAGAAATAATATAAAATGTTATTAAGGACAGACATGCTAACAGGATAACAAAAAAACACCCTATATCAATATTCTGATTCCTGAATGTCTTGGGCAGCCCTTGCCAAAAGTCCATAGCCAGTAAACTCCCCGTTATATATTACCAGAAGACAGGATCAAGCACCTAAAGTGTGCTCAGATAGAGGTCTGAGAAAATCTTTTACCATGTAAAGGCAAGTTTTGTCACAGGAGATGTGCTAGCCCACGAGAGAGATGCTGCTGGGGGGTCCCTAGTGTGGAGGGGTAGTCTTAGTCTATTAAAATATCTGTTAAAATCTTCATCACTTTTCTTGCTTTAAATAGAAGGTGGAAAACCACAGGACAAATGACAAGGTTATTGGTATTAAAAAATAAAAGGAGGGGAATTACAGTGACCTTCCAGAAAATATTAATCTAAAGAGGATGAAGTGGTTCTAAATGATTGTATGAACATGGGAAATAAATTACAGGAAAATATTAGGCAATGCTATCTAAAAAACCAAAAAACCAAAAACCTTTATATTTTGGTCATCAACATTTTATAATGTCCGAAAACCCAATCTCAGCCACCAGGTCCTAACCCCTTAATATTTATGTGCACTTTGCAAGTAAATTGCAAATGCTCTGGGCCAGAACTGAGTACCTCGCCTGCCTCAGGTACTTACCTTGCCATCTAAAATGACTTGAGTAAAGGCACATAGAAACCAGAAGAAAATCAAAGGTTTAATGTGGAGAGTTCAAGTGTTCTAAGAACATAAAAATGCAAGAATCAAGACTGGCAGTGAATTCCCAGGTCACGTCCATTCTACACGTATCCATAGTCTTTAATGATCTTTCCCTCTTCTCTGTTGCTGTGCTCTCTAGGATTTTTTTCAGATGTTTTTGTTTGCCCAGCTCTAGATGGCAGTTTTCCCACCTCAAGAAGGCCACTTCTGAAGCTTAAGATTTTATTTCAAAATCTTCCAATGTTTACCAAAAGTTGTATTTTGACTTAATATTGATAATTTATTAGAAATTGAAGCATGAAAATTACATGTAAACATATAAAGTGTTTTCCTTAGCTTGTTATCAATCATAGAATAATTCAGCCCAAATAAAACTGGTTGAGGTTATAAGGCACCTATATCACAGGTCAGTAGTGGGAAGTATAGGGCAGAATGATATTATCGGGGGCTGGGACTGACCAATTCTGCCTAAAATGCAACCCACATGGAATATAAGAAAGTGGAGAGCCCAAATTAATCATTATTTTTGCAGGTTTTTCTTTTTTTTTTTTTCTTTTCAAAACTCAATTTTCAACAGCATGATGTGTCCATCCTCTTCCTTGTCACAGACAGCCCTGGAAATGCCACACAGAGGAGAAATCAGAGGAGAAGGAAAGGTTAGATGTAATCACTGGAGTGTCATTTTAGCTGTTTTCACCTCTGGGAAGAAGCTATAGCTCTTAAAGAGCTTGTGGTCCTTCTCTGAGCCCACAGACAAATCAGTATTTGATCCAGCAAGATTAGAAAAAAAGTGTATGAGATGGGTTGAAGCCAATCTTAAACTGAGGTCCAGTTTATCAACTCTTTGAGCCTAAAATTACCCTAAGAATTTATGAACAATTTGTTTCAAAATTGACCAAAGTGTTAGAGCAGTATAAAGGAAGGGTTGAATAACCTCAGAATGAAATGATACAGCACAATTAAAACATCTTCTCTGGCTGAATTGCCACAGACTACACTGGGCCAATATGTGGAAGGCACTAACAAGCTGGACTCTCATATCTATGAGAGAGGGAAAAAAAGAATCTGTTTAATGCTAATTTAACACTGTTTTGAATTATGCTTTCTCTGAGTTCAGCCTGGTACAACACCTCATTGCAATCAATCTGCCCTGGCTTGCTAAAGAATAAAATGCAAACAGATTCAGAAGTAAAGGACAAGACCTCATGGACTTGAATACCTGCCCTACTCTGTGGTTGTCATTAGCTCATTGTTGACCAAAGGGATCATAAAACTTTTGTTGCAATTAATGACTAGTACTGATTTTTAAAATCCAGAGACACATCTGTTAAATAAATCAGCAACACTTACCTTGACTATGCTTATTCAGGCTTTATTTATTGTGAAATATGAGGTGACCTATTGTACTTGGAGATATTTAAACAATGATATTCAAAGTGAATATAATTTCACTTTAAGAAATTAAAATACTTAAAGCATAATTAAATTATAATTATTCCTAACTATTGCAGCTGAAGGAGTCTTATGGATTTTGGAACTGAAAAAGAGCATTCAGGTATGGAGTCTGAAAAAATATTAAATATTTGATATGTTACACGTAATTCAGATTTTAGTTTGCACTTCAAAACTGTCTTTTTTTGGAAAAGGATTTAAATACATACTTGATCAGGACTTTCTTGAATCAGGGGCATGGTACAGTATAAGTAATAACAACTTTAAAATATATTAAAATAGCATTAAGAATATACTCTATTAAAAAAAAAAAGAAAATTACAGGATGTCATCAAAGAAAATGACGATATTTCCAAGAAGTTCCAATTTCCCATTATGCTAATCATTACATTGTAAGTTGCAGAAGAAAAAGAAAATTTACCTAAAATCAGACTCTATTTTACCCAAGTCTATTTCCACACAAAGCTATTCAAACTCTTTATGGTTTGTAATACAGTTGGTGAAATTATTTTATTTACAGCTTTCTATAACTTACTATGTTTAAAAACTTTCTCACCACCATTTTTAAAATGCCACTTTATCAATGGCTGCTCAAAAACCTTCATTTGTTAACATCTGACATTGGAGAGAAGAATATCAATTACAATCCCCTCGAAGAGATTTCAGTTTGCTATAAGCCCATTGCTGATACTGTTTAAAGAATTTAAACTTGTAAAGTGTTTCCACATAAAAAATATTATTTTTTAATTCCTTCCTATAAAACTTGTTGAAAATTTTCTGCATGAGGCTGTTGCTATAAATAAATCATAGAATCATAGGATGGTTGGAAGGGACCTTTAAAGGACTTAGCCACCTGATCTTGTTGCAAAAGGGAAGAAAATGGAGTGAGAAAATGTGGTCTATCAGCTTCACAGCAGATAAAGCATCATAGACAGAATTTGAAGACTCAATATTATAAAGTACCAGAAAAATACAAATATGAAAGATTCATGAAAATCAAGATGGAGACCAGGTAACCTAGTTCCTCAGGAAACTAATGGCTATAACTTAACAGTTACAAAACATCAATGTGTGTTATAAAGCCACTTATTCAAAATTATATAAAAGAGAAATTTACTTCTTTCAGTACCTGCATAAGAGATACATGCATTCAGGTTCAAAAGTGCCAGGTACCACACATGCTCTGCTGAGGAACTGTTAAGTGTGTTGTTCTATTATATAATGACTGTTAGCTTACTTATCTTTTGTTATTTTATTATTTGGAATCCTGTTCCTTAATGTAAGGACTCTGGGTATTGGGATGGCCACAGGAAGAGGAAGAAAGAGCTTTAACATGAAGATACATATTGCCTTTGTGGGGTTATTCATATTTCTTTCATTTTAACTACCTGAAATGGCTCAACATCTCACATAGATCCTGTTTTGTAGCCAGTTAGTGTTTAAGAGCTAAATATGATTTTAATCATTAGTTAACAACTGTAATTCATTATTAATTTAGATTTGGTTCAAGGTTAATAAAAATTTCTTGATGTGTCAAAGAGCAAAACAGCATTGACCGGCCTCTTAGAAAAACTGAAGACTTCAGAGAGTAAACGTCCAGAAGCTCTGTCATTCAGATTCCTTTCTCATGAATCATCTCTCTTTCTCTTGCTTAGTATATGCTTTTATATATGTATAAAAGGAAAGAGTAAGTGAAAATACCCATTATTACTCTGCCATTTACTCACTGAATTTGGCAGCACTTTGGAATTATGAGGCAGAAAAAGTAAAACATGATTTTAAAGCATCACTTCCAATCTGTTTTTAAATTATATCAGCAATTTTGAATTTTCTGAAGAAAATTCTTCAAGAAGTGACTTGTCCTTTGGTGAAACTGTCTGTCATTAAGCTCCTTTATTCTTTGGCTAGTTGAAGCCACATTTTTGGCTCAAATAAGTCCTTAAACTTCCAGAATTTTCAATGGATGTATTTCTAGAAAAGTTGTATAACCTGACGGAGAATATGATAATTCAGTAAATATATTTAGCCCTCTGGCCAGATGAGCTTATAGAGTTTCCTTTTTCATATGAAAGGATGCATTTTTCAAATTTCTGTTAATGTAAGTTGAGAAGCCAATGATTTCTTTACAATCAGAGCACTAAATGTGAATGCATGTTTAATGGTCTTTTGCAGGCAGAAGTCCCCTTGCTCTGCTCATGCCACAAGACGAGCAGGAGTGGTGTGGCCCAAGCTAATACACAATCAGGCTTGAGCAATGTCCATCAAATGAACCTACCCAGCTTTCACTTCATTCAAAGCATGCAAAGAGCAAACTGATGTCTGCCTCCTGAAGATCTTGTAAATATTGCCGAGAATATTATCTTGATCCTATCTCTGTGTTAAGTAATTAATTCCATAAGTACTGTGTTGCCACACCCAGGGTAGTCCTGAAACGCTGTAGTCTTTATATATAGGTTCTGGGAGGGAGTTGTGCCTGGGTTTTTCTGAGACATGCATGGTCTCCTTCCTCTTGAAGTCTACTTAGAAAAGTTTAAAGCAAAGGACAGTTTTTGGAAAAGCTCAGCTATCCATAACTTTGCAAAAGAAATCAAACGTAGAGGCTCTCTGTATCATCATATTTGGCCCTTAGATACCATGGGCCGAGTACTGACAGCTACTCCTTTTCTCAGTGCCTTACTTTTCTCCTTGAGTGAATCTGTATCACTGGTTAGACTCATGGGCTTCCCAGAAAGAGTCCTCTGGACTCATTGATCTTCCCTGCCCTGGGGGACAGAGGACCTGCCTTGACTCAAGCTTCCCTTCCCATTACGTGCTCCTTTATTTCAGCTGCTGATGGTTTAACGCAGAATGCAAAAACGCTACTGGGAGTCAGAACAGGAATTCAAAGTCTGTCCCTGTTCCTTTTTTCCCGTTTGCCATGGTAGAGAGTCAGGCACCCACTCCTTACACGTCCCTAATACTTGGCTAAATGTCTCCTCACCCCTACATCAAGCAGTCCTGCGTCACCAAGATACTGAAGCATGAAACTCTTATGCACACATTTGACAGGATAATTTAACATCTTTTTGCAAACAAACACTAGACCAAGAAAAACCCTTTAGTCTTGGGAAATCGGACAGAAAATTAACTTCAGATGTGTCTGGCTTATTCTGATGGCTTGTTTCCTTGATCTAGGAAGAAACTGAACATGAACTTCTGCGCCCTCTCATGTTCAGTCTCATTCAGCTTGCCTATTCAGGAATACTTTTAGCTCCATAGGTGCAATAAAGACATGTAGTGAACTCAGATGATTTAAGAAGAACTCCTGAGTCAACCACATGAAAAATCAAGTTGGTTTGGTGTAAATGGCGTAGGTCAACATGAATGTCTAGTGTTACTACCACGTTTTTATCCTGAAGAGGTTCTAGCACTTTGAACCTCTAAACACTTTGTAATTTAAACTATCGTGTAATACTCAGCACTCAATATTTTATCTCCAAAATCCTGTTATCCCACTCCAATGGTTAGATAAAATGTTTTAGTTTGAACAGCTAAAAGGCAGCAAGAAGGAACAATTAGTGGGATGGCAGCCCCTTGCTGTAGCCCCTTGCTCCCTCCCCACAAAATGCTGCTCAGTGCAGCTCTGGGGCTGTGACCCACTGTGAGGGAATGCTGTCTCTCTCTGTAGGTTCCCCATTTCTCTGATTAAGTATCTTACACTCACTTCTAATTCCTGTAAGATACATCTTTTAAAAACCAAGGTATTTTGTAATTCTGTAACACCAGCGATGTTCTCAGAGAACAGGTTCCCTTCCTTTTAGAGAAAACCTTATGTCCCATAAAAAAACCAAAACCAAACATAAACAAACAAACAAAAAAACCCACTGGTTTGGTAAGACAAATAGAAAATAAGCTATTGTTTTAGATAAAAGAAATCTCATATCCACGCAGCAGCTCAGCCAGCAGAAGATTTGGACCCTGATGGTAAATTTTAAAGTTAATGAAGCACACTTGCTTGGTGGAGCTGCTGTTTATCCATTTTTGGGTCCACCTGCAATAGAAGGATAACCTTTCAAAAAACAGAAAAATTTCACATGTGCTAGATGTCCCCAAGGGCATCTCCTCCTTTACCCAAAGGTGGGAAGAGAGGTGGGAGATCTTAAGTGGAATAGCAGCTCTTGCTAACAGTGGGCAGGTGCTAATGAGAAACACACTGAAGAGGGAGCATAGTCAGAGGTGTCACAAGACAATGGAAAAGGACCCAGGAGTTTCACAATAGAAACAGTCTTCATTGAGCAAAAAGATAGCTTTGTGTCTGACCAAAACACACATGGAACTTTTGATGCAGAAACAGATATTTTTAATATTCCTTAATCAAACATCTCAGCACATCCCTATTGTGCAAAGTGCAGTTTTTGTTGCTGAAAATCTTTGGAACTTCACACAACCTTAGGAAATATTTCCAGACATCGAAGTCATAATTTTGAAAGGCAAAACCTTTCCCAGTATTTCTTTGCCACTGGCTTTAATATGTGACCACAGGGAAGAGCTTATGTACATGCCATGCACAGGAACTGGTGGTGTCTGGCATAGGCAAGTGGGATCTGGCAAACAGCAGCCATTTCCTTTGCTAATGAATCAGCACAAGCTCTTTGGTTTGGACAGAAACAAATTGTAAAATGCTGGCTCAGCAGGAGCACTTCCTCGAATACATCAAAGCTGTTCTTTTCTACATGGCACAGCTGAGTCCTTTCCAAGAATTCCTAGGCCAGTATTCCTGCTATTCGAAGTGGTTTTAAATGGCCACAACCCCCCCCTCCTGAATGCCCCAAAACAAACATAAAGGGATGTGAAAATTAGAAACATAAAAATATTAAAATTATCAGTCATGCAAAGCCTGAGCACAGCTGGAAAAATGTTCCCTTGAGATTTTGCTTTTATCCTGACTATACTTAAAATATACATGTTGCTGTTATTTCTGGGGAAGCAGATAAACCAAACATTCTTGTTTTCTCTGAGAACTTTCAATATTTTTTTTTTCCATAATTTTGAATTTCTTCTATAACTAAACACTAAAGTACTATTTACATTATTGGCATGGGATAGGTTGCAGCTGCATCATTTACCCTATGGACCAATTCTGTGGCATATGTTTGCATGGCCATCAAGCATAAAAGAGCAGGCAAACAGTCAATGTATGATCAATTATAAAAGAGTAGTTGTGCTATGGCGGGACCCCACATCCCACGACATGGGAAACAGTAGAGAGCTGTGAGCCCAACTCCAACCTTGTGGAAGAAATGCCCCTCTTGTAGGTCTTCATGGCCTGTTTCATACTTTTGGGGCAAATGGTGGCACTCACCAGCTGTCATGAAATCGTCAGGGATGGTGTGTTTTGATGAGGGTGTTGGACTGAAGAGGAAAGGCTCACAGGCTGCTGGTCTCTCACTGCTTGTGTTGGGGCAGCAGTAGTAGAGAGCAGAGCTGAGCGGCTTCTGGCCAAGCCAGGCTGGATTTTCATTTAAATCCCTCAGCAGTGTTGGCCCTGTCTTGGCTTCATCAGGATTCAGGTGTGTTGAATCAGACCCAGCCATGATATATATGGATCTTCTGCAAAAGAAAGTGTAATAGTTTTGTAAAACCCAGAAGAATGCATTTGTGAGAAGTAGGAAAACTTAAGACGTGTTAACAATCGGGATGAGGTAGGTCTAGCTGATAAGCTAAGTGGTCCGTGATTTTCTGATTTTGCTGTTGGTGTATAATATAACAGTAAAAGGATAGTGGTCCCATTAAAGATGGATGAGGGGAATACCATAACCATGTTCCCTGCAGAGAGCTCTGGGTGAAAAAGGAGCAGTTCATTGGCATGTTTCAGCTATTGCAGCTGGTGGGCTCTGAGATGTGCTGCCAGAGCACCACCTGTGGCTTCAGATTGAATTTTGCAGGGGGCACATTACTCCTGGGTGAAAGAAGGATCCTCTGACAGCTCCTGGGACTGAACAGCTCCTGCTATTTGAAGTGAGGGGTTTGTATGGTGATGGAACACTTGTCCTGGCATCACAAATAGCTCTGCTGACACCATCTCAAGGTACTCTGTTCTAACCCTGAATTCTTACAGAACTCTTGCCAACGGTACCACTCCTCAATTTCTACGCATGGAAAATGTAAAAAAAATGTTATTGGTGTTGTTAAATGGTTATTAAGAATTTATGGAATTGTTAACAAATTACTAAGACAGTGATAAATTCACTTGCACTCATATTTACTTGTCTTAAGTCTGATTGCTCAGCTGAAATGTGAAAGTTGGTGGCCAAAGGTGACCTATTTCTATGGTCAACACAGTAGATGTTTCCACAGGGTGTTTCAGGTCTCAGGTCTCATAGGCCACCTTTGCTCACAAGGCAGGAGCTTGAGGTAGGTGGTTAATACAGCCTGGGTTGGACCAAAGACATCACACATTCAGAAGATCTTACTCCAGCTCCCTATGATTTTCTGATCGCAGGGCAGGAACTCCTGAATGATTTGTTCAGGTGTCAGAGGTCCAGACAAGGAGCATAATATTGTCTTCTGATCTTTGACTTGTGTGGAGCTCACCACTGTTCACAAGTAGAAGTGTCTGCAAATATTTTGTCAGAATGATTCCTGAGTGTTCTTTTCCCACTGACTTTTTTTTTCCTCTTTGAAAAGAAACTTCACATAAAGTTGAAGTTCTCAGAATTGGCTCTGAGAAGCCTGAGACAGAATATTTCTACTTATTAACTAGTGCTGGGAGTTCCATTTGACATTTTTCTTTGGTGTGTGGCAGCTGCAGCTCAAACTCCTGACCTGAAAAAAGCAGGAGATGATCTTCTCTGACCAAGATGCACAGAGTGGTATGAGTCATGGAGTCATGTGGCTGTAGGAGAACTGCAAACCATATGGACTGGCCAGGAAAGGAGAACATCAGGTTTTCTACTAAAATTTCCAGGTTTTTTGTTTGTTTTATGCTTAATTTTGGAGTCAATTCAACAAGACATTTTCTGTCTTCTGAACAGATTGCTTCTGAACTGAATCAATGCTCACTTTTAATACTTTAACATCTCATTTTCATTTGGAACAAAGATAATTCTGGCATTTCCCATGAGACAGATTTTGTAGTTTCCATTCACATGACAATTGCATTGAAGATGCTATTAAAGTTCAAAGTATTGCTTAATAAAGAATGACAAAGAAGATATCTTTAAGTGCTTTCAGATATCTTAAAGAAAGACATAAACATTCCCAAATGCAGGGGAAACATAATTAAAAAAGCTATGAATATGCCTGATGTTGTATGATTAAGTCCAATCAAGGATGCAAGTGGAAAGTGGGACTCGGTCTACATGCAGAACATATTTCAGATCCTTCACCCAACCTTAGGGACACTAAACTTCAGTAGAAGCCTCCTATGTGGTTTAGATTTCTGGATGTCCATGGTATTTTTCCTGGGTGTGCCCATAGTTTTCTCTGCAGAGTAGTTTAACACTTACTCCTTTTTTGAGAGTGTTTGGCGTCCAGAAATCAAGAGAGCCTCCATTAAGTAACTTGTCAAAGTTATTTTTACTAACTTACCTTGCCTGACAAAACCAATCTTATTTCAAAATTAAGTAACTGCAAGTATTGACAGACATGCTGATTGCCTTTTTTTTTCTTTTTTTCCTTTAAAAAAGTGAGGAACTTGAGTTCAGAGTCTCACTTATCTGGCTGTCTACTGAACTATGATCAGTCCAAAACCCAACCCTCTGTTTCCTAAAGGCAACTGTAATGACTGGGTATAAATCGTGGCAAAAGGAGTGGAAGGACAGAGGCTCTAAAAAAGATCTTTAAGATTAATGATTCTATGATTCAATAAGATTTGTTGGAGCAGTGACATGCTGCAGTAAAGGATGGCTTTTCACTGGCTCAGGAGGAAAGGAATAAATCGAGGGGACAGGAGAGGGACTTGGATTCTGTGTCCTAAGTAATTTTGTGATTATTGCAAAAGCAGTGCTTAGAGCAGGAGCTGTAATGTTCACACCCTCATTTTCTTAAAATAGGCAGTTAAATAAGCATTTAGAGTAAATCTGATTTCAGTCCTTCAATACACTGAGTCTCCAGGTACAAAGACAGGCACAATAATAGCTGCTTTCCCACAGAAAGGATTTGAAAATAAACTCTTAAATGTGCATAAAGTTCTCAGATACTGTTCAGCATTTTTCCATAGTGGTAGCTGGGAGGAAATGAATCAATCTCTTTAGATAAGGCATTGAGTAAGTGGGCAGCTCATAAGGATAAAACAAAACATGAAAGAACTGCACATGGCTTTAAAGAAATCTGTGATTAAAAAAAGGTCTAAGTTATAAGACTGTCACAAAAAGTGTGAAAGGATAAAAAAGTCTTTACTCTTTAGCATTTCCTGTCTCTGAGCAGACAAATGAGCTAAATTCTGGTTTTCTGAGAGGACTGCTTCAGGACTCCTTAGTTAGAATATGTTCCACTATTGATATTTGAAACCAGACAAATGTCCTGAAAATGCAAAAATATGTCTGTGTTCATATCCAAATAGGCTGATAGGCACAATCCTGCCAATGTGTTTTCCTGATAAACTGCTCATATAAAGAAGCAAGAAATTATAGTATCCCTGCAAATGACTGGAGGCTGTATCTTTTTCAGTATGAAGTCATGCCTTTATCTGTCTGCACATGGCTCCATTTTCATATTCACTCTCACATTGCCATGTGGCACGTATTTATGCAACACATAAATATTTTATGTGCTTTTAGATTAGACCGGTCAGCTAAGAAGTAGTCTTTAAGGGTGTGGAGGGTCTTGTGACAGATGGGATCACAGATAAGAATGAAAAGCATACAAAGGAGTTACTGAATGGTCAGAAGTTCCTTTTAAGAAGGAATATGACAGCATTGCTGAGAGAACCACCCACTTTCAATTTACTTAGCATTTCATGAATGGCTTTATTAATAGAATCTCTTGAATATTTTTGACTGGTTTCACTTGTTTACACACAAATTAAAGCTCTACATAAGCTCTGTTTTTTCAAAGTTCCCTTTAGACACTACCCAGAACACTTGTGTATATCTGTATTTACAGTATAGCAATAAGTACTTTTTAATAGCCCAAAACAATTTCAGTAAGCAAGTAGTAAACTGGGATCTGATTAAATTTCTCAGTCAAGAAATTAGGTGATTCTCTTGTTATAATTTCATTGGCATATTCATGGTCATTTATATTAATTCTTTGAGAACTGTCAGTAACTGCTGTCTGATAGACTGTGGGGTTCCTTCATTTGAAGATCTCTGTGGGCACTTATTTCTCAGGAACTACTGTCCCCTCCTGCCTTGGAGATCTCAGGTGAAGGGGCATCAGGAGGTGCTCTTCAGGTCTTCTGGCTGCTGTTGCCCTTATGTGAAATGGAGGGGCCAAAGTTTTGTGGGACATGAAGCCATCACTATTTTGATAATAAGCAGCTCTGCCTCTTCTTGATGTGTGTCCTGTGTTGTCCTAACCTCTCTTCCCTCAAGTTTCTTTGATCCCTGAATATCTGAACGAAGTAAATCTCTTATGAGAAAGGGTTGGGTAAAGTCTTGTCCAGACTAGAAAAGGTACTGATGGGTAGGAAAAGTGAAGTTGTTTTGAATATCAAGATGTCCTGCAAGACAGAACCTTCTACAGACTATGCATTTGTTTTAAAGTCCTCAGTGGCTCCCAGATTGCTAAATGTCCTCAGTGGCTAAATTGCCTTTTTTTTAGCTCACCTGTTAGTATTTACAAAAGTCTTAATTTGACATAAAACTCACCTTTGTGTATGTGTTGTCAGGCTGTTTTGTTCTGTTAGGAGCTAACATTGCTGCCACTGGACTAAGTGAAAGCTCACTCATTACCTATTCCTTCTTACTGGTGCTGATTTTAGAGAGTAGAGAACTGTACTGGTTATTGAGCCAATATACTTCAGTCCATCTCTTATTCTATCAGTGATGAAATGGTGATACAGAACAGCTGAAGTGTTTCTGTTAATAATTTTTATATCTAAAATCTAGATGTGGGATATTTATGATAGACATATCATGTGATTTCACTTTACTTGTGCAACCACTGGAATTTCCTCATCTTCAGAGTGTGATGTAGAGCTCATCCTATCCTTTGGGGTTATGCATAAAAGCATCGGGTGTGCATGAAGGAAGTGTTGAAACGGGTAGAGAATTCAGTCTTCTGTGCTTCTGCTTAGAAAAAGTGTCACTTAGGATGAGAGAAGGCACCTTAGGGGAAAGAGTTCATAGGGGAAGGCAGGAGAGGGCTCTAATACCTCACTGGAGTATCCTGCAAAGAAATGATGATGCAACTAATTTTAGTTCACCCTGGTGAGAAGGGTGATTTCCTTTGTTAATATAAAAAGTGTAGATTGAAGCACTGCTAAGTCACAGGGGATATTTTTCCTTGTCTAATTTTTCTCTGAATTCATGAAAAGCCTGCAGCTCTTCTCGGGTATCATGATGTCTTTGATTCAGGCTGAGAAACGAATTTTCTAACCAGACAGAACATCAGCTAGTAGCATCAAGGCCACTCAGCAGTATTTCTTTTCCCTTCTTTTGAGAAAAGGGATTCACTGTCTTTCATTGTTTTTGTCTTGGGTTTCCCATATTCTCCCTCAACAACTTTTCCCACCACTTAATTCTGGTTTGACATCTTTGTGCTGACAGAGAAGTTAAGATTTATGACCCCCTACATTATTCTGGTCAGAGAAGATGAATCAAAGTAAAGTGTTTTGCTAGTTAATAAAAACAGCCTACTCATATTTTGCAAAAATAACACAGAGCAAAGGAGTTCAGGGAGAAAAGATACTGAAATTACAGGCAAGGCAGCTGGATGTAATCTGGTGGTGGTGTTTGCTAAAAGCTGAAGGTGATTCTGGGCATTTTGCCAGTCTTTTTCAGGCTAAGATAGCTCTCAGATCAAGAGAAGCTATCTGAGTCTGCTAAGTTCATAATGTAGATGGATGTTGGTTTGGTTTTGTAGGCAGAACTAATATGATTTCAAATTGCAAAGCTGTTTTCACTTTTATAATTGACCTGGATATATTCTTGTCCTCTTTCATTCAGTGTCAGTTAAGAAACATGTGGTCCTTGGAGACCAATCTATCGTTGTAAATAATGAATATATTCCTATGTGTTAGTATAAAACATATTGCTATGTGTTGGTATAAAAAATTCCTCCTAGTATGGGAGAAATCCTGACTCAAAGGTTCCTTTTTTAAAGCAGTCTTATCACGGTTGATTTGCTGCAGACATCAGATTTCTGCAGGATTTGAGAGATCCCACAACCAGTACTGGAAAGAGTAAACTCAGGTTCTGTCATGAATAGTATGTTCTTTTATCTCTAATCACTGTGACAGTGGCCAAATCTCTGAGGAATTTCACTGTGCTTTGTGCTAATAGGAAATGTCCCTGCAACCTGTGACACATTTTAAGATTCCTTTTTAGCCTTCTCTTCTACTCTACTTCTACCCTTGCCTGCAAAAGCCCTGTTCTTACACTCTCTTTATTCACTTGCCCCAATTTCTATCACAAAACAAGGTTGAGCTGTGGCCCCCACCTGCCATAGGCACCAAGGGCAGCTGACTTAGTTGTCCTCTGTCCTTCAGCTTCAGGAGAGGTTGTTGCTTATTAGGTCTTTCTTGAACCTTTGCAGTTGCCCTTTTCCAAACTGATATCACCTCTGAAGCCACTTTTAAAAAATAATTTCTGTTTTTAGGGTAGTGAGTGGGTCTGGTGATCTCTTAGTGCAAGGATAAGGCAAAAACCTATTCATATAGATGTGCTCCCTTGCTAGCTGGCAGTACTCATGTGGAATTGGTACTTAAAAACTGCTGAGGTTCTTTAAACAGAAATATATTTGTGTTTCCAGGAAGAGATTTTGATGAATTTCTTCACAGTCTTAGCATATGCATTTTGAGGACAGTAGAGTGGAATCTGATTAAATTCCATGCAAATTCCGTTTCAAGTTCTGGATAAGTGCTGACATCTGCTGTTTATTCTTACCATATACATGAAACACAGGGCAATGTGTGCTTTTTGCTGTTTCAGTTCCTCTTTTTGTTTCACACAAGAAAACAGTAATAGAAATCTCAAGATACCAGAAAACCAGCACTGATCAATAACCATTCCTATGGGATTTTCAGATATGAAGTAAGAAAATCACAACAAAGATGAAAGTGAGTTTTCATCCTTTGGAATGACTGTTGATGCTTTTAAGTGGGAAAAAGACTTCAGATAGCTTGCCTAAGGAATGAAGTTGTCTATGCACAGGGTAGATATTTGGAAGCTTCTTAGTGCAGGGATCACTTTTCTTTTACCCACTTGCACAGCTGCCTCTAAAATGCTGTGGTCCCAGCCCACAGGAGGCACAGTTGGATGCTGCCATTGGATGCAGGATTTATGGCAACAAGACAAGAACACCTTCTCCTCAGCCTCCTTGCCTGCTCAGTGCTGGACCCAACAGCATCAGTCCAAGGAATGTAAGGTGCCAAAAGCAGGGGTGTCACTTTGTGTCACCTGGCTGGGTGTCAACACTCAGTGTCACTGAAACCTGCAACAAGGAACTGCTGGGAGACCCCAGCTCCTTTTATTAGGGTTATTAAACAGATGTCATGTCCTTGTAGTCATTGCTGGTCTGGATCAAAACGATGTAAATGTGCTTTCTATTGGCAGTGTGCCTTGACTCTTCCTGCTCTTGCTGGTCATCTACACTTGTAAACTTACCCCAAGCAATTGTGTGGCTTAGAACAGTTTTTGATAACAAGGTTTTCTTTGTGATGAGGTCACCATTATAACAGACCTCAGGGAGAAGATAAGCATGGAAAGTTCTGTGGAAATCTCAGATATATCTCATTTGTGCAGAGCATGACAACAATTTATGTTTCCACTCTCAGCTGAAAATAAATCCTCCATTTAAAGAGAGTGACCACGTGCACTGATCCAAGCTCAACTGTGGAAGCTGTAAATTGCCTTCCCTTTACATGTCATTGCAATTTAGCACATAAATATTACCAGTTTCAGGATATGTTCCATGCGTTAGGTGTCATGAGTCTGAGATGAAATATTTTCAGGTTGGTTTTCAAATTAAAAAGGCTTCAAAATAACATCTGAATATTTTTTACCCATGTTATGATATTAGAGTCTACTATAGTTCCCCTTTTCCAAACTTTCCCCCACCATCATAAATCATGCAAATTTTTTCATTTCATGTAAAATGTTTCATTCCCTGTCCCTTGAATCCAGGAGCTGGGTTGTTAAGATTTGAAATTAACTTGTAAGAATTGGCACACTAGTTTTTAGGTAGAAATCCTTCACTGTGTGGGTAGTGAGGCACTGTAACAAGGTTCCCAGAGCAGTTGTTGATGACCTCTGCCTGGAAGTGTTTAAGGCCAGGATGGATGGGACTTTGAGCAACCTGATCTAGTGGGAGGTGTCCCTGCCCATGCAGGGAGTTGGAACAGGATGATCTTTAAGGTCCCTTCCAACTGAGACCATTCTGTGATTCTATGATTCTTCAATGATTTCCAGTGACTCTGACTGAAATCAGTAGGGTTCCCTCTGGAGAAAGAATACTAGCCAGACACAGAACTGAAAAGCTGAAGTCATATAAATACAAGGTAAAGCCAAAATATGAAAACCTGCTAACTCTAACATGATTTGCAATGTAATAGTAGCATTTCTAGTCAATTTCTTAGAAGAGTGCAGCTGTTAGCTTGGTGTGATAAAAAGACAGTAACATGCCTGACACTGCTCTCATTGAGCTTTTTTTGCATCTGAATTAAATACAGTCAGTCTCAAAACTATTATTATTATTATTATGTATAAGTAGTAATAGTGAAATTTAGAGAACTCATTTAAGTCCTAAGAGAGGAGACCTTACTATTGTAAATTAGAAATAAGTAGGTGACAGATGATGCTAATTGTTTTGAAGTGGAAGAGATCTGAGCTTTTAAATTACAATCCCAGTAAGTACAAACAATCTCTCAGAAGTAGCTGAGTTTCTCATTAACACAAAGCTGTGACTGGCACAATGCCTCCTTCCCAGGCCCATGCTGGGACCTGGCTCAGGCTTTCTACTCCCTTGAGGACACGGGAAGTATGGACAGATTTAGCCCTGCCCAGGAGCCAATTTGATAGGTTTGTATGTACCTGGTGTGCTGCAGGACTTGGAGTTACCAGCTTTGGTGATTCAGCTCAAGGTTCCTCTGGGTGTCTGTGATGGCAATGCACTCAGGCTCCTTTCCTGTGGCATCTCAGGGATGGTGTGAGTAATGGGAAGAAGCAGATCCTTGCTTTGCTCTAAGTCCCTCTGTGCAAGGGGACATGTATGTACTGTTCTCTCCTGAAGAGGGGATAACAAGAAAAAACACATGAAGGCATTTCCATTCCATTTTTATTAGGTACAGCTTCAGCAAGTTGCATGAGTTGCTTTAGTTTTAATGACACTGTGTAATACACTTCACAGAGCTGAGAAAGCTACCAAGAGCATGAGGGCAATTACAAATCATACCTAGGGAGACAGGGATATTTTGGGTCTTCAGTGCCAGAGTTTTTGACATATTAAAAAAAAAAAGACTTTTTGTTCTTTTTCCAAAATCTTTTTGGTTAAACATCCCTGCCATATGCCCAGACAAGTTTCTCCTATAGCACTCAGAAAATTTATATCTCCTCCTAGTAAAAATTTTTTGAGGTCAAATTCACCTTTGGCTGAATTACCAGTTCTGCATGAGGTGCTTGGATATGACTACATTATTTTGACATGGCTGTGGAGGGATAGTGATCTCTAAGTGCTACCTTTGTTCTGACTTTGAACCTTTAAATGGGACTTGACGTTTGTGATCAGTTAGGGAATTTGGTGGAGACCTGGAAAAGATGCAAAGTATTGTAACAGCAGAGATAGTCAAGGATATTAACCTGCTCTGATGCCTCTGCATTATTCAAAAGAAGCCAGAAATAGAGGAAAAATGGCAGAGGCTTTTATGATGTGATTATCTGATGCAGTCATCTACTTTAAGGTGTCCACAGTACTAACCATAAGCCAATAAATAAAATAATTTTCATCACCTATTTTAAATGTGAATTTGCCTTAAGCTTCTATTAGTTTAAATTATTTGATTGAGAAATGTCTTCCTAGATGTGTTCACTTGTGAGTGAATGTAACAAACCTGACCTGGATAAATACCTTCTCCAAGGCTGAGCCTCAGAAAGGTATGCTGTAATCAAGTGCCCAATGATCAAGAGTGCTCAAGGACTATTTCTGTGTGGAGGTTCTCAGGAGTTGTAACATTTCCATGGGAACAAGGGAAAATCTTAGTTCTACTTCTGACTGCGTTGTAATTGCCATTACCCTGATTTAGACAGGTGAGTGGTTCTTCTCCCTTTCTCCTATTTTTACTGACAGACCCTCCCATGCAATCTGCTCTTCTTACCACTGCAAAGATGGAGGAGATAATTCTTATTAATACTAGCAAGGGGCTACTGTGACAAGCAACATGGAGAGGCAGTGTTGCAGTGAGGAAGGGAACAATCTGTTCTATATGTCTTCTACTTTAAGACAAGTAGAGATGGGCACATGCTGCAGCAAGAAAGCGTTGCGTTAGACATTGGAAGTAAAATAAGTGCTTTATAAAGGCAAGGACAGGGGAGTGCCGGAACAGATAGCTTCAAGAAGATAGCTTTAAGCTTTGCCCCTGTACTCAGCCCTGGTGAGGCCACACCTCGAGTCCTGTGTCCAGTTCTGGGCCCCTCAGTTCAGGAAGGAGATTGAGGTCCTGGAGCAGGTCCAAAGGAGGGCAACCAGGCTGGTGAAGGGACTCCAGCACAAGTCCTGTGAGGAGAGGCTGAGGGAGCTGGGGGTGTTCAGCCTGGAGAAGAGGAGGCTCAGGGGAGACCTCATCGCTCTCTACAACTCCCTGAAAGGAGGCTGGAGCAAGGGGGTGTTGGGCTCTTTTCCCAGGCAACTATCAGCAAGACAAGAGGGCATGGTCTTAAGTTGTGCCAGGGGAGGTTTAGGTTGGATATTAGAAAGAATTTCTTTACGGAGAGGGTGATCAGACATTGTAATGGGCTGCCCAGGGAAGTAGTGGATTCTCTGTCCCTGGAGATATTTAAAAAGAGACTGGATGTGGCACTCAGTGCCATGGTCTGGTAACCGCAGCAGTGGTAGTGGATCAAGGGTTGGACTTGATGATCTCTGAGGTCCCTTCCAACCCAGCTGATTCTATGATTCTATGATAAGAAATGGTGGTGTCTCTGGAATACCATGGAAACCAAGCTGCACAGTCCCTGTCAGGATTGATGTGGGCAGTGTTGGTCCTGCCCAGCTGTGGGCAAAGGGTTGGAATCTGTAACTTTTCCAGCTTCTCTCCACAGAGAAATTTACCACACAGAGCTTGGTTTCAGGTAGTTAAACTGGCACTACTTCTGTGTGAACTTTGATACCTCCATGTTACTGAGGTTGGGCCTGGCACCCATGAACACCCAGATGGATGTCATCTACTCCTTGCTCTCCTTCCCTGTTCCTTTACACAGCCAGAGCAGGGCTACAACAGCAAGCTGTCAGAGGCAGCCAGGTGCATCATGTTTAGCACTTTTCTCCTCTCTGCACTGAAGGGTCTTTTAACATGTTCCAACAGCCTAAAAGCAGGACAAATTGAGCTGTAAGTAGGAGGCAGGAAGAACCATTAGTTAGGAAGCCAGCTTGCAATTTGTGTAATCTTGGTTAAACTACTGTGTTTTTTCAAGGATAATGCTTTGAAAACTCTCTTTTCCTTTTGAAAATGCTCTTATTTGTCATTTCTGCCGTTCCTACTGCAACGATGCTCTGAGGAGTTAGTGTACTCCTGTAGTAAGTTGGAGTGAAAGGGAACATCCATAGATATATTTCATTTCTGCTTCACTATAACAAGAAACCTTCTAAGAGTGTGAAGTGCTGCTCCCTCTCTTTTTGTGTTTGTTCAGCTAGGTAGTGGCTCTTAGCATGTATATCAAACTGAACAAACAAACCCACCCAGTACCTGTGGTCTATATATGATATAGTTTATTTCTGTCTTTTCAGGTTTGAACATTAACTGCACACAGCCAGGAAGCAGTATAAATGTACAGACAGGAAAAAATACCACTGAATTATTTTGCAAGCACCTACAGTCATGACATTTTGTCAGAGGAACTTTTAAAATACTGCATCTATAAAAGTGACAGAATACACCAGGATGAGAGAGGGGCTTCATCTGTATCATTTAGCAATGGTGTATAATAGGTATAACATTCGTAACAGCTGCTGGGTGCTCTGAAGCTACACTACATTTATGGAATTTTCCACTGAGCTCTAGATATTCAGGTCACATACACAGTTAAATTTCCAGCAATGGCAGTACAGATAAAATCACTCCAACCGTATGCCATAATTGTGCTCTATTTAGAGAGTGCAGCAACTCAGACATTTTCACAGCAGTCATCTTAGATACGGTATACATTCTGCTTTATAAATGCCAGTTCATTAATGCATGTAACACACAGCATGATGTTCTTAAAAAAAATATGAAAAAGAGGGAGAGTGCCATGTTTCAGAGAGGAATAAGCACACAGAAAATATATTACTTAGAAGAAGGGGAAAAAAATGGAGATAAATTCCAAATTCAGTTTCATCTCTTATAAAAAGATTTATCAAAGTCCATTTTGCAAGAAGTTTCAAATAAGTAGCAGTAATTTGCATATTAATAAATGCAGATGTAATTGATTGGAAATTCCCACTTCAGGATATTGAACTGTGGTATATGAAATCTGCAACAGAAAGAGTATATAATGGATAGAACATAGTTTTTTAATAGAGTGAACAAGTCTCTGTGTTTTGTAATTTACCTGTAGTGATGCTAATTTAGCTACAGTTCCGGGCTGCAATAAAGATAGTATTATTTTAACACTTTTTCATACTAGTGTTTTTTTACATTCAGCAGGTACTTATGACAGCAAGTCTGACCAAAGCCAAATACTAAAAAATAAAAGAAAAATACCACTGCAGTGGATTAAAATAAAACACAAAGGAAAAGACACGGGAGCTAAAAATCTAAGTTTTAACTCACTACTCTGAAGTGGCCAGGAAGACATGTTCACCTGTTGTACTATCAGTTCTGAGACAACCAGCTATGTGAGATCAGGTATTCATGAAAAGTAGGTCAGCTCAGTCAGTCAGATTGAGTTCCCATTCTTGCTAGACTTATGAATAAAATATTATGTACCTTTTCCTACAATTGTGCTCCATCTTGAGCAATAGATACATTAAGCTGTTTCAAGATTTATTACAACTGCAAAATCTGTACATGACCAAAATGTGGATCATTAAACTCAGTTTGTAAGTCACATTTTTGTGGCCTTTCTTTTGTAAATTCAATACATACCGGAGGAAGGTTGCGAAACACATTCACTTTGCAGCTTCTCTGCACTAGAATTCCAAAGATCTTTTTCTTTGTCCTTTCCCTTGTCTTTTCCTTTGTCCTGTAGTCTATGGGCAATTTGTCCTCTCTAGAAGTTTAGTCATGTCTGAGGAAACATCAATGACATCTGTGCAGAGGTGACAGCTGGCATCAAGGCCACAGCTGGAACATGCACACAACCCTTGGTTACTGGTGTTTCTGCTTACCTACTTAAAGCATTGCTCCAATGAGAGCCAAGGAAGGGCAGGAGAAAGTGTAAGGCAGATTATTTAGTCTCCTTCCTGCAGAACAACAATGTCCTACAGACCATCAATGGTAACATACTACTAGTTTCAAGACACAGAGCTGATTCTTGACATTCTCACAAAATTTTGATTTTTGAAGGGACTGATCCTTTTTCTTTCACCCCATGCAGAGAACAAAGCTTTCATGGAATATCACCCAGCTTCTTCTGGAAATCTCTCTCCAGACATCTGTCAGAATGACCCAAACCAAATATGAGTTTCCAGTATCATTTAACTGACTGAAGTTGTTAAGAGACTCAAGCAAAACATTCACTTCAGGTAGTGTCTGGACAGAAAATGCCATTTCCACAATTCCTAACCTCCAGCCTTTGACTAAAGAGGTATGATCCATCTCAGCTGTAAGTCTGGATGTACTGGTCTGATAGCTTTAGTTCTTTGCTTTCACATATTGATTTGGGCTTATTATAAAAATATTTAAACTGAGACCCACAGGTGCAGAGAAAAACTGCAGGCATATAAAAATATAATCATGGAATAACAGCAAGACATTTTTAATAGGGAACATATAATGCCTTATAATAGTGTGGCTCAAAACAAACCAACAGACTCAAAAAATTATTTTCCACATCTGCCTCAAGAAAACTGCAGATGCATTTGAATTTTTCAAGACTTTTTTTTTTTTTTTTTCTTCTTTTATGGATGATAAATATGAAACAGTCATTAATAGCAGAAATAGGGCTTGTTCAGATGGTCTGAGAAAGCTACTGACTGAATCAGGGTTGTGTTTGTTTGTGTTTTAAAGTTGCTTCTTTTTGTGGGCACTTAGATTTTCAACCCTTTGCAGTCTGTCTTGTAGCTAAAAAAGGTAGGAAATGTTTCTGCAAAATTGGTGAAAAAAGCAACAAGGCAGCTCTCACTGATCCCTTTGATTTAAATCTTTGATTTAAATCTTCCTGTGTCTACAGTTTGCAGCATAAGGTAAAAACATTTGAAGTTGAGCAGTCTGAAAAAGCTCTGGCAGCATGTGGGTCACCCGATCAGCTATCTGGCAGGCCCAGACACATAAGCTTCTAGGCTAATAAACCTTGGGACTGTGTGGATCAGTTTCAGCATCCAAAGCTGATGGAAATAAATCATTAGCTATTTTTATTTAATTTTTAATTTTGGCATGGTTTTCTGCAAAGGGTGTCTCCCTTTAAAAAACTGAAAGATGGTATGGAACTAACCTTCATGTCCTTTTAAACCAAGTCTTCTTAATCTTTCAAATCCAGTTCAATCTTATTATCAAATCACTTGGCAAAATTAGTATACTAAAATGGGCACTTTGTCAAATTTATTTACATTCGTTTTTTTTTCTGCCAATTCAATTAATTTTTTTTTTCTCTTTACAAAACTTCATCATGTATAATGAGTTAATGTAAGCACTGAAGCCCCCCCAAATCAGTGGTCGATTATGTTACAGCCTAAAGAGGTAAGCATTTTTATAAATCTGAGAAAAAGCATATTAGGAACTTATATTTATGCTGGGATAGATTCAAAACTGCATAGAAAATGAAATAACCAAATTAATCCTAATCTGCTGGAAATTAAGATATTTTTATTTTCAAACAGAAATACCAAAAGTAGATTTTGAAAATAAATGGAAATTTTTTCATTCTAATTTGGATAATAAAATATTTGATCACTGCCTGCTCAGCCTGGAAGGCCAGATGGGTTATAACTTCCATATTTAGCACCAAACTAAAAATAACTTGGTTTACTACTGTTAAATCACTGCTATTCTCAGCACAGCTTCTAATAGAATTGCTCTGGCCACACTGGGAGGAACAGCAGTTGTAAACTGTTGTGCTAGTAATATTCTAATGACCTGACTTCAGAGCAAAGACATTAGAACAATTTGTACTTATCTATTGTCCAGGAACCTGTTTACACCAAAAATATCACTGCCATAGATAGGGGTGTGAAGAACACTCTGATTACATGTGTGAAGCTAGTAATATTTCTGTGGACATTGGACAATCTAGGATGTGTCCAATAAAATCAGCTAGTTGAAAACTATCAAGATACCTTCTTCTTCAGGTTAGGAAATGGCCATTAAATCTGAGCTATTGACAGAGCACAGGCAACATTCTCAAAATCCTTATTTGCAGAAGGTGAGAAATGCTTTTAATATCATGTGAAGGGAGAATTCCATATCTATGTACTTAAAAACTCATTACAAATAGAAATACAATGCTCATGAGATGAAAGTAAGGGTCTCTTGTTGTAAAAGGATGAAATATATCACTTCATTGAACGCAGAAGATTTTATTGATAAAACTGATCTTGAGATTTTATGCCATTTACCTCAAAATAATTAATAGTATAATTTTGTTGGGCAGCTAGTGGTGTTTCTTTCCTCCTTGCTTTTATGTAAAAAGCCATTGAAAAGTATTCACATTTATTACTAGACTCTTCACAATCTCCCAGTGATGTAATGAAGAAACCCTGCCTCATCTGGAGACAAACTATGAAACCCTGTCTTGTCTAGCTATGCTTGATCAACAGAGATAGGTTGGATTTCTTGTTCCCTACTGAAATAGCCTCAGTTCCTTCTTTCTCCCTGGTACCACTTATGAGAGAAACCAACCAGACTTGTGGTTTCTGTTGGATTAGTCCTGTAATCCTTAAAATAAAACTTTAATTACATAAAGATAGGTAGATTTAAAAGACAACTATCATTGCTGTGTCCTATGGAAAGGTAATGGTTTGGGATAGTGATCAAGCATGCCAAGGAAACAAAGGCTAGGGGGACTACATGTGCTTATTTCCATTGTGGTTGACAATGGCTGACAAACCCTGGCATGGGTCTCTGTGATGTATCAGCCACTTTTCTGAATAATGCATTTGTATCTGGTACTTTCATTATCTTTCCTCCTATACAAAGACATAAAGAATATGCAAAACCAGAAGATTATTTTTTATATTTTTCTTCTGGCATTCTAATCTTAATACTAGGCTCAAGCACCAGTGTAAGACCCAAGTAGTGAGGGAAGAAGGACAGCCTGAGAGGTCAAGCTTAAAGCTGTCTGCAGAGTTGAAAATATTTCTGATAAGGTGAAAAGAGGCAACATTCCCTCAGAGAATTCCTGTTCTGACCTTATCTCAGCTGCCAGCTTCCTCTCAACAAAAGCCCATCTATCACCTCCATGTCTTACTTAGTTTTTCCAATCAGTTCTTATTATTTCACTTTTCATTCTAATTAGAGCAATAATTTAGCATAACTGTTCATGATTTTTGGTGTATGTATTTTGCACACTCCATCCCTACTTCTGTCACTGACTCCATTTAGATTTCTTGCACTATGTACACATTCCCTTTAGCAGATTTAACCACTGTGTGCCAGTGGGAAGAAAATTCTTCCAGCATTCTCAGTATTTAACAAAAAGCAATTGAAATGACAGTCAACCATATATTCTGCAAAATCAGAAAAAGAGCAGGGCTCAGCAAACTGGAAGAAGTTCTGTCTTCTGGATTAAGTGAGACTGAGAAATCTTCAGACAGCTTGAGTATGTGCCTGAACTAAAAATTGTTCTGTTCCATCAGTTTGTAAGTTCTAAATTGCTCTTTTATTGCTTATGTTAAGCAAATTACAGATCTTCCAAAGACAAGGTTTTCACTGTCACAACTTAAAAATATGTTGATTGATACAATCTTGTGTGCACAATGCAAAAAGGGGCAGAAATGTCCATTTCTGTCTTTCTATTTCTGAAATGTATTTTCTTCAGGTTTGCCTTGGTTCTTCAGGTACAGATGAGATCTATAGAAGAAGTCAAAGCCCATGAGAGAAGTCAGTGGTTTTAGGTCCAAGTGATTAAGACTAAAATTTCTGTCTTTAGATCTTTTGAAATGGTTTGAGCACCATTTCAGGTGGGAGCACATACATCCAGGCACTCTATGCATGGGGAGTAGGTGGGACCTCCTGCTTAATGGAAACTCAAATCTAGCCTGTGTATGGGTCAGGAGATGCTTGAGTGTTTTTTATAGAGCCACTGCAGATGGGGCAGGTCAGGAACTGCCCTGCAGCAGGCAGCAGCAGCAGCTTGGCCACAGCCATGGAGTGTCCCTGCCTGGTGGTGACCCACATCATGGGCTCTGAGAGGTCACTCTTGTGACCAGATATGGATGCTGGGAGTCACTCAGATGGGATCATGTCATTATGCCCACTCTGAGCTGAATCACCCCAGGGCTGGTGTTCTTGAGCATCCCTGTGAGTGATATCAGCTGCTTGGAGAAGAAGAGGTAAAGAAACAGTGAGAGTTCAGTGATAAGCCCATTGGATGGGGAAGTGGGATCTGGCTGAGATTCTGCAGGATGTTTATCAGAGTCTGTGGCACATGAAAGCAGCCAAATTTTTTCAAGGTCTAAACCAGATATGGAAACAAGACGGGCGCTTTTGAGCTGTGCTGCACTTACAGGAGCAGTTCAGCAGCTATAGCTTGCTGCTGTGCCTGCAGTGGGTGATGGATCTACCAGGGTCTTTGCTGCTTTTGCAGCAGGTTACTCCCCTGTTTGCCATCAGCTGCCCATAGCTGCCAGTGAGTTACCCACAAGCTTCTCTTCCAGCTGGATGCCCCTTGTGGTGGATGCTTTCCAACTAGAGAGGTACAAACATGCTATGAGCAGCATCAAGCATTAAAGAGAACCACTCAGTGGAAACTATACAGTCTCTGCCACTTTTTTTCATTTTTGGTATTATAAAACATAACCAGTTATTTGCATCAGAAAAAGGACGACAGTACTACCAATATTATTGCAGCATAAGATTATGCTTCTCTTTCAAGAAGTGTTATTCTCATTTTATTGTGGACAGTGGGGTTTTGTATTATTGTTATGGGTGTATAAATTTTCACATATCTAAAGAACAGCTAAACTGTGGAACTTATTCCAATAGGAAGCTACAGAAACCACAAATACAAATTACTTAATAATGACAAATACATGACTAGGAGGCTCATCAGTGCCTTTCAAGTACTGTGATCCAAATGTAAATTCCAGCTAAGCATGGTCCTAAACTTGAAACTAAGAGAAATGGAGGAGTTCTTGAAAAAAAACATTGTATAGTTGCTTTTTTTTAAATCAGCTTTTCTTAAGATGACATTTGATACCAGCCTGGGTGGAGCCTGAATGCATAGAATTTTAAATATTTGACCTTCCTCTCCTGTAATAACTTTACTCTTTCCAAATGGAGATCTTATAAGACATACTTGCCAACAATGTTCAATATGTGCTTCCAGTTGATGCTAAGCAGGATTTCCTGAAGAGACACCTTTGCGCACTCTTCCAAAGGGATTTTAGTGACATGTCTGTGGGGACTGAGTTTGGTTAGCATCATCCAAAAGTTTTTTCTCATTTGTCCAGGAAACAAATATTACTTTGAAGAATTAGGCTTTCTGAAGAAAAATGTAAGGGATGGCCAGCTGGATGTCATTTTATATGTTCTCTTTCTTTAAGCACTTACTATGCAGGACAGTATAGAAATTTAGAGCCTTTTATTTTTCCAAGTTGACAAAAGAATCACTAAGTTTCTTAGCAATACTGCTGGGGTTGCTGGAAGACAGAACACATTACACTTTGATTTCACTAAGCCTGCAACAAACTCTTACACATTACAAGGCTTCAAAAGCAAGAGCTATGAAGCAGTCCTCTGGAGGTCATCTCCTTAGTTACTAGCATGTGAAAGAAATTAAGTTTATTCTTTTGGCTCTAAATGTCACTAGAGAGAAAGGCAACATTAAGATTTTTCAGCCTTTTGTAATGCCGGTCAGATGAATGTATGCAACCTCCTGTGCTGCTGCAATTCAGCAAAGAACATTGAGGTGCTGGTTTAAAGGATCTTTAGTTCCATACTTAAGCACTTGTGGCTGGCTTACAAGCTGATGTTCACCAGCTCACAGGAATGTATTACTAACACAGTAATTTACTCAGTGTCTAAAAGGACTAACATCTGAATAATGCATTACTTTATCTACCTCAGCTACCATGTCATAGCCATAGTTTTCTGTCTCATTTTACCTGGCAGGTTGCAGCATCATAGAGGATGTTGCAGTTTTCCTCAGTTTGTGAGCTGAAGTGCTCCACAGTGATTTGATGCAATCAGGTGAATGCTTATGTGGTGCTTGATCTACCCTGAGGGGAAATGTTGCCCTTCCTGTGTGCTGTGCTCTGGTACCCATTTGCATGTGTAGCAAAGGCTGGTAAGGACACATCCTATATTTCTGAGCATTCCAAATCACTCCTCTGTAGTGGGGTTTCCTGGGGCAGAATTTTCCTGTCCCTCTGAAAATGCAAAAGGATTTGCAGTACTCAAGGAGCTATGAACATCCTTATGCTTTTTCTACTTCATACTTATTACATGAAGTGCCTTAAAATTTTGCTATTTGAATTTTAGATTGTAATCTCTACTGGATTAGTCAAGGGAGTTAAAACACCCCTGTAGCAGAGTTAAGGGCTGTTGTATAATGACAACACATGACTAAGAAGCAGTGCTTTAGTTATATGTAAAATAAATTTGACAGTGACTGCAGGATCACAGATGCAAGTTTTCTTTCAAAATTAAGAAAAGACTAGAACTGCATAGGCAACATATGTCCATATTTTATATCCATATTGTTTAATATAAAATTAGTAAAATTTAAATCAGTTGAATGAACTTTGCAATACAAGAAACAAAAATGTTACTGCCAGTAGTTCTCCCTCCTGACACCCTTTTGTTTTTCAGTTTACACATGTATTTCACAGCAAATGTCTTACCAGTGTCAAAAATTCATATATTGTGTTAGAGGAATGACCCTTTGCATTCTGTGTTCAGTCCCAGAAGGATGGTGAAGTGTCTGACACCACATGAGGCTTCAAAAGAAAGGCAATGGCACTAACATTTTGTCAATGTGGAGCAATCTGATTTCATATTACTGCTGAATCTGGGATCAGCTACTGCTCTGTCTTTCATTCTTAGAGGTACAAATGAACAAACAGACAAAAAGGTGAATTACAGTTATGATTTTTCCCCTCCCTCTGCATATGACACAGTGTCAAAGAGTGATCTGTCTTTATGGCACTGCTAAAATTCCCATATTACTGTTTTTCCAAACAGCACTTGGTAATAGCAATAGGTACACAAAAAAGGGAGGTAAAAAAGATGCATAGGAAAAATCACTGGGCAGAAATCTCCCCTTCAGGCTCTTAAACATATTGTATGTGCATAACAGCTCTGCATCCCTTGGCTCTCTGATGGTAATTATGATCAACCTGCAACCAAGCAGCTGAAAAAGCTGCTCAGCAGCTGCTTTTGCTCAGAGTTCCCAGAGGTACTTGTGAGTCAGTGGAAAGAAACCCAGGCAGTGTGACTTTGTGCAGCCTTCTGCTCACCATTACAATGAAGATGGATGGCAGACACTTGTGAGATTTTTTTTTTTTCCCTGCAGAGGGACCCTCTGGAGGCCACACGTGCACCACTGCAGTTACACTACAGTAGGTCAATAGAAGGACAGAAAACCAAGATTAATGAACGATTCAAGATTACCATCAGTCAGTGCAGTGACATTTTAAAAGGGAACTACACAGAATTGTCAAAAAATACTGCCAGGAAGGCTCTATTTCTGTAGAAATGTCCCCCTTTTTTTCCCCTGGGATAGGTATAATTCTAGTTTGAACCTGGGTGAGTAGAGGCTGGAAGGGCTTGTCCGATTGTCTTACTTTGGTGTGATTTCTTCTGAGCTTTGAGCTGCTGCAGTGGGACAGGTGCCATGACCAGGAGTTGGGTTGACAAATGGTTGAACATGAGCCAACCGTGTGCCCAGATAGCCCAGAAGGCAAATGACATCCTGGCTTGTATCAGGAATAGTGTGTCCAGTAGGAGCAGGGATGTAATTCTCCCTTTATACACAGCACTGGTGAGGATTCACCTTGAGTACTGTGTACATTTCAAGAAGGACATTGAGGAGCAGGTCCAGAGGAGGGCAATGAGGCTGTGAAGGGACTAGAGGGAAAGTCTTACAAGGAGAGGATAAGGGACATGGGGTTGTTTAGCCTGGAGGAAACTCAGGGGGAACCTTACCACTCTCTACAAATACCTGAAGGGAGGTTGTAGCCAGGTGAGGGTTGGTCTCTTCTCCCAGGCAACTCGTGGCAGGACCAGAGGGCATATCCTGAAGCTGCTTCTGGGGAGGTTTAGGATGGATATCAGAAAGCATTTCCTCATGGAGAGGGTGATCAGGCTTTGGAATGAACTGCCTGGGGAAGTGGTGGAGTCACCATCCCTGGAGGTGTTTAAGGAAAGGCTGGATGTGGCACTTAGTGCCATGGTCTAGCCAGTGTGGTAGTGTTAGTTCATAGGCTGGACTTCATGAGCCCCCCAGTCTTTTCAGTCTCAATAATTCTGTGATTCTGTGAGTCCAGAAGAAACTGAGGTGGGGTTAACATGATGGCATGCATCAAAAAAATACATTCCAAATTAATCAGATGTGGGCTCGTCACCCTCTGTTGCCCAAATATTTCCTCCAGGACAAAAGTATGGTAACAGCATGAGACAAGGATGAGAACAGGTTTCAAGATACGACGAGCTGCTAGGGACACCAGAGGTATTACATGGGGACCACAGTGATGTTGGCTTGAAGAGTTCCTGAATACCCTCTCCCTAACAAAACAAATCTGTGTGTTTGCTTGCTACAGTGCACTGTATTTTAAGTTGCGTTTTCTGGTTGTCTCATTTAATGGAATTTCTACAGAACAATTGCCATTGGTTAGCTCGATAAACTGCTCATCAGCAGTGTTGTGTCCCTGTGCTAATATTGCCAGGGAAGCATATTTCAGCCAAGAAAATTAACTATAATGGGGGGCTCTGGGGAGGCTATGTAGAGGTGGAATTATTAGTTCTTAGTACAGGTAAACAAACTCTGCTGGTATCAAACATGCTGATGATCATGCTGCTTTTCCACTGCTCAGACTTGCCCTTGTCAAATATCTTAAAAAAGTCTCAGCATGCAACACCAAATGAGTCAGCAGGACTGTTCACTGACAGGTTGTGATTGCAAGTCCTGTAGGCAGACCCAGGACAGCTTTCATTATGGTAGTGAAAGCAGCTCTAGTGCTGAGCTGTAAATTCCAGGACAGACTGGAAATCTTGTGGGATGCTCTATGCACAGACTTCACTCCAGCCTGGCTGATAGTGGCATTACTACTGGCACCTGGATGGAAGAGGAAGGTCTGCTTGTGCTGCAGTCATGTGTTAATCTGACTGCAAGGAAACTTAGCCAGGGGGGGGTTGGTCTCTTTTCCCAGGCAACTATCAGCAAGACAAGAGGGCATGGTCTCAAGTTGTGCCAGGGGAAGTTTAGGTTGGATATTAGAAATAATTTCTTTATGGAGAGGGTGATCAGACATTGGAATGGGCTGCCCAGGGAAGTAGTGGATTCTCTGTCCCTGGAGATATTTAAAAAGAGACTGGATGTGGCACTCAGTGCCATGGTCTGGTAATCACAGCGGTAGTAGATCAAGGGTTGGACTTGATGATCTCTGAGGTCCCTTCCAACCCAGACAATTCTATGATTCTATGATCCCTCTGCTCCAGATTATGAATGTATCTTTTCTTTCCTGGTCTTTTTGGTATCTTTTTACTGCTTGGGCAGTAAATTCTTTGAGGACTCAGAAGAGCACAGTGTTTATAGTATCTCTGCTAATTAAGTACCCAGCAGCAACCTGTTTTACTTAAGAGCTTTAGATATTAAACAGCAACATCCTTACACAGCTGCGAAAGGGGAGGCTGGTCTCCCAGCCCCTGCAGTGTATCTGAAGTCAGCTTCCATCTGGTTCCCCCTCCTGCTGGCTCTGCTACATTTGCAGTCTTTGCTCAGCAGTGGCCTGGTTTCCATGGTAGGAAGAGATCATAGCCCTCTGCAGTCTAGCCAGGAAAAATCAGGTCTGGAAATTCAGGTGGATGACTTGTAATAAACTGCTGTCCTAATATTGCTGCATTGGATAATTCCTGCTTAATGCATGTCTTCCTATAGCACAGTGACATCTACAGTCCATGTTTAAAATGAGGATTAGTATTTTACTGATGCCGTATTGTTAGGCACATTAAGCCAGATCTGCTTAAAAAATGAAATGCTGGCATTGCTTGTGATATTAAAGTGCTGGAGTGCAGGATGCTGCCAACTCAGTGTTCTCAGGTTCTGGACCATCAGGAGAGGAGTCAGTGACAGCCTAAAACTGTAAGTTGCTTCTGTCATCCTGAGTCTGTCTTGTCATTTTGCTTCCTGTAACAAACACATAAGGCCTCTTCTGTGTGAATGCCTTGATTCTCAGCCCTTTTTATCCTCTCTAATGTGTCTCAGGGGTTTGTCCATCACTTCCACTCCCTGCTCTCAGAACACTTTTTTTTTTTTTCTTGTGGACTGAGGCAGCCCAATTAGATGTGTTTTCCTGGTTTACTTTACCATTCCAAGGAACTTTTTTCCTGCCATTGCTCCTGGGACAGGAGTAAACAGTATTTGCATTTCTTTCTGTATCAACTCTTCCTCCCCTCTTTCATCTGTCTAAACTTGTCTTGTTCATTTAGCATTACAATCAAACTGGGCTTTTCCCCAAGTTGTTCTGAGATATCTATCATGCTTTTTGCTATATATATAATCAGATCAAAATGTCATCTATGTAAACTTTAGCACATTGAGCTGTTTAAATCCAAATACAAATAGAAATCTTGTGGTTTTGGGTGAAACACCAGGAGCTGAACCAAGTCAGACCATGGGCTGAGACACAGACAGTGACTAAACTGAAACAGCTGGATCTGAGAAATCTTTGAAGACCTTTGGTGTGGGTGCATTTTCCAGCTTTGTTTTGACCTCGTATCAAATGGAGGACAGGAAAGCAAACTTTTTCCTGTCCATCTTCCATAGCTTAGATTCTCACAGGTCTCCAGTCCTAACAGCAAGGAAAAAGATAAATGTCTCAGGAACTTCCACAGACTTCATTTGCTATTTAAGATGCAGACAATGTCTCTCAAAGGAGGTGCTGAATGGAAAAAGTATGAGCTACTATTTTTTTAACCCACCATCAGACCCATGCTGATGCATCAGTCATGCAAAAACCACAGACACTGATCATCTGTCCTGGCATTTCTGTCTTTGTTGGAAACTGAAATTTTTATCTTTTTGAGTATTTGAGCAGGCCTAGTTCCAGTAATTGACAAGGCAGAATTTAGGTCATTTTGTCCAAAATTTGTGATGACGTTCTTCAGCTGCTGCTTGATTTCTTGGGGTGAGTAATTTCCATGAACACCTCATATTTTGTCTGGGCAGCCTAGAATAATACCTTTGCACGTTTCTGAATCCTTTCCCTGAATGGTCTGAACAATTTGACATCAAACTCAAATATAAGGTCAATCAAGAGCCAGAAAGCAGGCACTCCTCTGTCTCACTCCTTTGCCTCTGGTTTGGACATGCTCAGTCCTGTTGGAGTTCTTAAAATGCATCAAATGAAATTGCCAAAAAGGAGCCTGCTTAGTCCCCTCCTCTCTCCCACTCTTGCCCTGGACAGAAGTGAATTCTTCTGATCTATTCTAAGCCAGTTACAGGGTGCTTTCATTTTCTATGGCATTCCAATGAATCACACTTCTTAAGATCTGATGGTTTCACTGATCTTTTGGTGTTGAAATGACTGATCTTTGTGCTATGCTGCCTTTAACATGTTAAATAAATACATGGTTCATTTGTGTTCCCTGCATTGACACATTCCTTTGCTATTCCTTCTTTCACCTCTTGATTGTCAGGATCCTATCCTAGAAAGACTTCATCAGTCTTATTTTTCCCATCTTCTTTTCCAGGCTTTGAATGGTGAAATGGGATCTGTAATCTCTTGTAAATCTGATAATCTATTCCAATCCTTCCATCACTTTCCAATATCTCTTTGTCTTGACTTGCAGAGCCTGTTGTGGAACATCTGCTCTTGTGGACTGTGATTTTGAAACTGACTTCTTTTTTTTTTTTGGCTTTGTGTCTATTTTTGTGTTCTCTTGGATGGCAAATAAGAAATCTTTTGACAAGTCCAGATATTACTTTTTAGAGCTTGAGGATTTTATCCCTGGGACTTACTCCAAATGATAGACTTGGCTCTTTCATATTGGAATATTCACAGACTGTGGCTTCAATTTTTTTTTTGCGTTTTAGCTTTACATACATAAACCCTTTGTTCTCTTGGGGGGAGACACAGCTCCTCCCACTGCCTTCTGCCACCACATTCCCATGCAAGACCATGGGGCCACCTCTTTGTTGCCACCTCCAGCCTGCTGGTGATGCACGACTCCAACCTCCAACATGGGGGCTCTTCCTCACCTCCCACACTCAGTCCCTTGTCCTGGAGTGCTGGGGCTGCTGGCACTGCTGCTGCTGCTGCTGCAGTGTGGCCTCCCCCTCTTTGCTGTGTTTTTGCATCTTTTCTGACTGGGACAGGATAAATTGCTGCACTACTGATTTTGGACAGGGCCAAGAGGTTCAGTGTGCTGTTCTCTTCTTTTATGAAATTAATCACTGACAAATAAAATTGAGATTACTTTGAAAAGCCTTTATAGACTTGCTATTTGAGGAGATTTGTTGTCTCCTATAGCATAAAAATAATGTTTTCCCTTGAAAGAAGATGTTGGGGCTTTCTTTCACTCTTTCTTTGAAGATTTCTTTCCTTCTGTATCACCTGAATTAACCTTGTCCCTTTGGTCACATCATAAAATGTCACAGTACCACTTTCCTTATCACTGTGCAGAAAGGCATTGAGAATACCTCCAGAATGATTTAAGGGATATGGAAATACTTACTGAAAAAATTCTAAGCAATAGTACTTATATTTTAGTGAAGATCTTAATAATAATTACAATTAACAAAAATATGGTGGTCAGAGAAAGCATAAATTTAATCACAAGAAATATTTACAGAGCTGCTTCCCTGGACTGCATCTGCAATATTGTTATAAAGTGCAGTGGATCTTTAATATTTTTAAGAAATCACCTTGTCCAGCCTTTTTTATTATCTGAGAAGTTAAGAATTTAGAAGGAGATGGTTTAAGGACACGCATTCATAAAAATCAATACATTGCAGGAATGTGCAATTCCTGAGAAGATTCATCAAATGCTATGGTTGCTTCAACTAGCTGAACTACAAAACCTCCAAAGTCAAAGACATGATAAAATAAATCAACATGAAGGAAAGCTTTACAGGAGATGAAACTGTAACACAAAAAGCAAGAATCTGCCTCAATCAAGACAAACAATTCTGTATCAAGCAGACCTGAAAATCCTAAAGGCTGTACTCATGCTCTCTCTATACATTTTCATGAATGTTTCCCACATCTGGGGTTGAGCATCATTTGAACCTTAGAGGATAAACTTTTAAAAAGCTTGGAGGCCACAGACCTCTAAAGAATGAGTGAATCAGCCACAGAGTTATGAAAAATTTAGCAAGAAGCCTGCACCTCTGTCTCTATTGGCCTAGCTGTGCAGAACCTCACCGAGTTTAACATATGCCTTTTGCCTTAGGAGGGAAGTTATCCCACTACCTATGTGATCTAGGGAGTCTTAGACTGCTTCTTGACAGTGTTACAGGAAAGTTAATTCAGTCACATCTTGTTCTAACAGTCTGCTTAGAGGCACAAGTAGCAAAGAGACAGAGAAAAATCTGCGGATGCACAAGCTTGGGTTTAAAATTGTGGCTCTGTCTCTACTGACAGTACACAGTGAATTTTGCAGATTTGGGGTTGCATGGGAGAACAGTACAGAAAGGACTTTGCCCCTAGGACCTGGAGATTGTCCTGTCTGACTTCATGTGTGGCAACCAGAGACTGAAGGAACAGAGCTTCTCCTATTCCAAAACCCTTGTAAGGAAAGGAGAAGACTATAGAGAGTAAGAAACCTCATCGAAGGGAGTGAAGAAAGAAAAGTCATTCAGATCTGCATGAAAAATATTAAAGGAAGATTTTCAAAGTCCTTAGCAGATGCCGAGGCAAAACTTACTAGAGGACTGAATGCACTGAAATAGTTTCGGAAGTCCTTGAGAAAATAACATTTGAATAGTATGCACACTTGCTTTCTCTTGAAGAAAGATATTAGCTTTATATCAGCTCTTCCTATGAAACACTTCCATTTTAAAACAGTTATAAACTGCACAACAATATTAAATATATCTCTCATCCCTAAAATCAATATGACATATTATTTTAGTGTAGTTAAGCTTCTATTGCCCTTCTGGAAAAAAATATTCAGAAAGAAAGGGACAAGGGGAGCATACAGATCAAGTCAGACTGACAGGAGAGGTCAAAAAGCTCTGCTTTTATCCAAGTGAAATACAATGCACTGATGTTCTACACAATTTTCCATTAAAAAAAATAGAAGCACACGTATGTTTTTTTGTTTTTTTTTCTTCCTCAGAATTTGCTTTATCTACTGTTTTAAACTGGACACAGAACCAGCATTATGGTTTATGTTTACTTCAGCATAGATTTTTTTCTTTTGGTGTTTTTGAGTTTTTAGTTTCTGTGGTTCTATAAGTTCACGAATTTTTCATTTAAAGACTCTTGTTGGAATGCTGAACTTGAGTGATTTTTGGAGGGGAGCTGTACTGAAATGGTAGCCTGGGCTGTTAGGTTAACATACAGTTTACATCAAGTGTTGCTCTCTTGGAAGAAGACCTACTGACTGCATTCCAACAAGCCAATATGAGCAAGAAGTTAGTTATTTTGTTCTCTGTGAGAATGATTTAGGGTTGCAAAATGGTTTTTGCATTGGTGTGTCTATTCTGTTCTCATTATCCCTTTGGAATACATATTTTTGTGAGACATAATTTCTGCAGTTAGAAAATATCTAAATAATAATAAATGTTCTGATAGAAAATTAAACTGATTTTTTTTTTCTTTTCCTTTGTTCTTTTAGCCTATGTACTTTTAAAGATAAATTTTATTTATTTTCTATTAAAATGGTTCAAAAATCTGAAAATAGGTATCTGAAAGGAAGAAGCTGAATTTTGTAGATTCATAGAATAGTTTGGGTTGGTTTGATTTTCTTTTATAAACAAAACTTCAGACAAATTTTTAATAAAGGTTTAGTTTTCTGTTTTTTCATAAATTAATCTTAAATGGGATAGAAATATTTGAACAAGAGATAAGGTTTTAATTTGCACACATTTCAAAAGTTTAAAAAACATCAGCAAATTTTTAGCTTCCTAATTGAGGCTAAGTCTGCAGTTGGGTTTCGGCTTACTTTGAAGACTTGTGCCCCTGATAACACACTATTGCTAGCATAATCTGCAAATTTATGACGGAGTACCCACAGCTGTTAATTATTTTAAAGAAAATAATCAAATCATCCATCTTTTATGGTTACTTGTATTGTTATATTACATTATATATAGGCTTAATGTTTGCATTGAGATAAATTTTTAACTGTGAACAAAACGTGTATAAGAAGCAAATAGAATTTTATAAGTCATGGCAATTGTGAGGAAAGAGGAATTGGCAAGAAATTAATTCAAGAGATCTTGCAAATTAATTCAAGAGATATGCAAAGTTGGCTGATCACTGATTAATTATTACATTAGAAAATAATTCCTTAATAAAGTTGTTACATTAAGAAATTAAAGCAGAACATTGTCTTTTTTATAGTGAGAAGTGGAGCAGAAGTTACACAACAAAGAATGAAGACAATTTCCTGTGATTTTCTGACACAATCTGTGATATCTCTTTCCTGTCATGCTGGTGCTCTGGGTTTATTATATCCTCTTTGGCAGACATGGTTTTTGACAGCAGTCTTACTTTTTGGCTTTAATCTCAACAATAACAATAACAGAACTATGAGGCTCCTTTTCCTTTGCGTGTGTCAGTAGACTTAACCCTCTTCAGAACTAGAGACTATCCACAATATTTAGAAATCTTTCAAAAGAGGAATTAGTATTTTATAGTTTCGTTCTGATAATCCAATATTTTTAGGTTCTTCAGTAACTGAAATAACAAATAGAAGGTACTAGGTTTCTTTTAGCATGACAACAGGAAAGATTTTTTGGCAAGCCAAAGGAAGCAGCAGTTGAACCATGTGTAATCACTTGGCTGACCTTCTTACACACCCAGTAAAACCTCAGGATTTACCTGTTGCATAAGATAATTTATGTCCAATTTTTCAGAACATGTCTGTATTTGTTCTATTCTAACATTTGACCCACTGGTTGAAGTGTTTTCCTTCTCTCAGCTGACATAAATGTACACCAAACAGATTTAGACAGAATATTTTGCCAAGGAATTATTTACCTTGAGTCACGCAGCTCAAAATTTGCTTTGGAGTAGCTGTAAAGACTTTTGAATAGCAAAGTACTGTGATACCATGAGACTTTCCAAATCTTTTCTTTTGTGAGAGGAGACAGCAGAATTGCTCACTAGCCAGGGTTATTACTCAAGGATGACACTTCTCTAGGGCAGAAGTGCAAAATTCTGAGGTCAAGCAGCTGTTCTAACAATCTATTTGGCACCAGCTGTGAAAACTGTTTTGACTTCGATTTTCTCCTGATCAGTTGAGAGAAAAAAACCCAACACAATGTAGAAGGAAAACTGTGGGGCACTTTTGGAACCACCAATGCAAATCAATCACTTTGCAAATTTCTTCATAAATACTCATTCAGAGTATTATTAATACTCTATATGTACTGAGAAATTAATAACTTTATAATTTCATTAAAAAATAGTTTAGTAAGAGGAGTGAAGTTTTAAACAAGTTTTTACACAATTTTCAGTATTTACCGAAAAATATTTTACCAGTAAAAATGACAGCAGAATGAACTTTCTTTCTAATTAAGTGGAAAAATGAAAGTGGAGCATCTGAAAGGTAAAAATAGAGAAAGGCAAGTTTGCCTATTGTTGAATTTCTCTGCCAGAGCTTGGTACTTAATCAGTAAATTTGAGATATCCTGCAAAGAAAGCTGAGTAAAAGTTAAAAGACAAAAGTGCTGTTTGGTCTTGGGAGTTAAGGGGAAATTTTAGAGTTAAAAACAGTAAAGTCTTTTAGTCATAGGCTTGGGACAACTCTAAAGTTGACCTTAACTACATGAGTAAATATAGCCAAGATGGCTAAAATTAACATGTGTTGAAATATATGTAAAATTACAGTATCAACACTGAATCTCCCAGCTCTTTCAATTCATGAAGAGGCTTACATTTTGCCCACTAGACATACATAGACACTTGTTCTCTTGTCTTTGAAATGTCCAAGAGCCAATTCTAGGTAATGAATATTAACCTTTCTTATGTTTCAGAGCCTTAGTTTTGTGTTTAATTTATTATCATTATTATTATTATTTAGATGACACCATTTTCAATAATGTGTGTTCCCTTAGTTTATGCTTTTTAGACAAACCCTTTAGCATCTTCAAAATCCATACTGAAAATAAATACTATCTAGATGAAGATACTGCTTTGTATCTCTGGACTTCAATTTGAGATGAAACTGAAACAATGTTTAATGGGTAAGTATGAAAACTGGAAAACATCTGAAAAACAGAAATTAATTGACTGTCTTGTTGATACACAATAAGATCCAGCCTAATGACTTTAGCTCCACACAATAATTTTCTTTGCATGGCCTGTTTTAGAAACCTTAACTGATGCAGAGATTTCTCTCAGTTTTTTTTTTCAGGCTCACTGAAATCCATATGAATACCTAAGGCCATTCAGTGTGAATAGAGGTATCAGAGTTTAAGGTCTAAGTTGGAAAAATGGGGACACAGAAGAATGAAATAAATCTGGTGGAGATAATGGCATTTGCCTTTGTAGAGGAGGCTAAAATAAGAGGGTTTTTTCTGTTTAATAAAGTTAGGCATTTTGAGAGCAAGGTTGCTAGAGAAAATGTAGTTGGAGTTCCCACTTCATTATTTTTGACAGCAACAGATATGTGTTTGTAGATTCAAGTAATTCAGTCATGAATCTTAGCTCTGCTATTCAAATTTGAAGAAGAAACCCTTTCCACCAATTATTTTCAGCTGCCCCTTCTTCCTCTTCCCTTCCAAGAAGCTATTTTTGCACTGGTGTGCCAAAGGTACAAGCAGAAAAAAGGAAAAGTTTGAATATTGTAAGAAAGTATGACTTACACGAGCTTATAATTAGAATCATCGAATGGTCTGGGTTGGAAGGGACCCTAAAGGTCATCTGGTTCCAACCCCCCCTGCATGGGCAGGGACACCTCCCACCAGACCAGGTTGCTCAAAGTCCCTTCTAACCTGGGCTTGAACACTCCAGGGATGGGGCACCCACAGCTTGCCTGGGAAACCTGATCTAATGTCTCACCAATTAACATTTGAATTTTATTCCTGCTCACATGGCTGGTGAGAATGAGGAGAGTAAAGAATAGTCATTTGGATTAAGCTTTCTTTTTTTTTTTTTTTTTGTCACTCTAATGCAGACGTTCCTCAATTCTGAGCAATGAGTCAGTTCATCTCTGTCTTCTCTCTCAGTTGAGCCCAACTGGAGTGTAAGATGACTCAGAGGCAACAGTAGCTTCAAAAAAATCATATAATTTTAAACACAAGGAGTTAATAACCTGACTTAGTTACTAGTTAGTCTAGAAAGGTTTTTTTTGCACTGGCTGTTATAAAGACTTGAAGTATAAGATCATATGGGTATATCCTGTACCCTGAAGAAGTTGACTTGCTCTAGCCTTAATTTTGCTGGAAGCAACATCACACAACATTTTGAGGAGGAAATGGCCACAGAACTTCACTGAGAGCCACTACACTGTTGTGTTCTATCAGGCACTCCTGACTCAATGAAAAGAGACCATTGTGGCCCTGCCTTGTCCTCTGCCTGATTCCCAGTTTGGAAGACTGTAGGGCTGAGGAGCACACTAGAGCTGAGTGCTGACAGCCTTTGACTGATCACCCCAATACCAAAACTCTCAGAGTCACTGGGAAGGATGGCAGTAAACACCAATAAAGATTGCTCCTTGATGGTTCTAGCCTACTGGGTCACTGGTTTAAGTTATAGAAACAATGATCTCTGCTGTTTTAATCCCCTTGTAGCCTTAATGCCTTGTTATCAGTGTTAACCTGTGCCTTTGTGTTGGGACACAAGCTCCTTGAATATCACTTCCTATCTGTGATTTGCACAATAGTCTTCTTGTCACACAAACCCTGTGTGAATTTCAAGTTCAAAACCTTTTATGCTTTTTACTCTGCACAGCTTTGATTTCCATGTGTAAAGCTTAAGACTTTGTGTGAAAAATAGAGGCAATGATTAGCTGGAACATTCTTCATAACTTTCATGTTCTGTGAACGCTCCTGATTCTCATTCAGAGGATCTCAAATATATATAATCCAGAAAAATTCGATTGAAGTCTTGATTATTTTAAGTAGCCACTTTTGCAGGTCAGTTTCCAGTTCCTGTCTTGTTGTTCAGCATGCTGGAAGCTTGTGGTCTGGACTGGAAACCCCTGGCCAAAGATTGGTGTTGGAATTCATGGTGAAACTGCACGGGATTTTGCGGTGTTCCTGGGATTTACTGAGCTCTTGATACTATTTCTCTGTGACCTGTAAAATTTATCTGTCCCTTTGTGACAATGGTGGGAAGCAGGGGAGGCCAAAGTTGGGGTTTGATTTTCAGATGAAGCAGTCATGTTTGAATTAAAAGGGATGTGCCTCAGATCAGCACTTAATGAGTGCTTTTCAAAAATGATAAAATCTGAATACCATAGTGAAACTCTACAAGATGCAGGCAAGATGCTGCTTCCTATCTATTATACCTTACCTATACCTGTACCTTACCTATCTAACTTATCTATTGCATATACTTTACCAAATGTGGTACTCTTCAAGCCTCAAGAATAAATTCTCTACAAGGCAACATTTACTGATTTTTAAAAGAGGACTGATTAATGGCAAAGCCCTGTGAATAAACTGCCTTTTGTGTCTCTTCTGTCTTGTTTATTAGGATTGCTGCCAAAGCCATCTCTCTTGTCCTGACAATACTGATGAGAGAGACTGAAGAGTAAGGTTTTAAACAACCACAGTGAAAACTTTGATAATCAAGTCAAGCAATGAAAAAGTGTTATTCATGCACTAGGAGAAAGTCAACAAAAAATTTTCAAAATGCTGTAGCCCTCAGACCTAGAAAATGAAGAAATGCTTAAGTTGCCAATCCCAAATATAACAGGAGGAGAAACGAGGCATATCAGTCTTGTTCCTTGTTCCTTGTTTTAATGAGCTTTTTGTATTTTACCTAGAAGTCCAACCCATTAGGAATCAGCATATGCTCTGATTCACTACAGAGTGAAGATTGTTTTTCTGATTTCAATAGTGATCTTTTAAATTTACCAGATTTATCAGATTTTTACACATAACTTCTTGTGAAAATCCATCAGTTTCCTGTTTCTATGGCCCTCCTGAATCTCATCCTTGATGATGTTCAACAGCTTCTGCTCGTTTTTCCAGGACTGAAATGTAAAATTTTACACTGAAAATCTGTGCCTTGTAATAGTTACACAGGGAATATTCTACAGAAATGTCACCAGGAAATGCAAAATTTAACACAACAACAATCACAGTAGTGCAAAGCATTGACTCAAGTATGTTTATTAGCTGCAATCAGATTTTTCTCGCATTTCTTAAGCAGAGCTTCCTGAGTATCTTGAGGCAATGTCCAGGCCATTCTGGAGAAGAGAATCCACAGAAAAAAATTAGGAACTAGGACAATTTCTCTCTTCAAACAAATTTCAACACGATAAATACACTTTCACTATGAGAGGGACTATTATACATCTTGAAGTTCAAACAACTGAGTTCTTTCATTCAAATGGAGCTCTGTATCATGCTAAAATGATTACAGAGTATGGTCATGACAAGCCACATCCTTGAGAGGTGGCATGAATAATCACATTAAACAGGGGTATTTTGTTTAGACTTATTTATCCCTTTCTAGCCTTCTTCTTAAAAATCTTAAAACCCACTCTATGTTACTTAGACTAATTGCTGTCTCCATCACAGTGAAAAGTGTCTGTTAGAGATAAAATAGAAGAAACTAACTTTTCTCATGGTTTTTTTTGCCTTTTCCTACTGAGATTTTTTTTAGCTTCCTAATTGAAAAAAAAAAAAAAAGACATTTTGAAATCTGTTGTAATTCTTAACAAAAGGACCTGAATTATATATTATTTTATTCCACATGGAAAACAATTTTACCATCCCAATTTCAAAACTTGAGCACCATTTCTGTCATAGGAAAGCACATCATGTATTAGCATGATTGTCTATCATGTCATGAAGAGTCCCTTAATCTTGATTCTGTGTCTGAGTTAAGCTTTGATATCTGGTTTCCTTTACCAAGATAACACTATAATAAAATTTTTTTGTAATTGATTGCTTGCTTGGGTCTAGGGGCAGCCTGGAAATTGTGATGTGTTTTTCCAGTCAAAAGTATTTCTGCTGGTCTGCCTGGCAGGGAATGAAGAAAGAGCAATGTCTGTGGCTCCAGGCTGTTCTGTGATGCAGATGAGAGCTTTTGCTAACAGAGAGCTTGGGAATCTGGAGATGTCCTGCTGCAGAGCCAGGCGTGGGAAACTTCTTGGAGGCTGGATTTGCCAGAGCCTCATGGTTCAGTCTCACAGCAGGTAAACTAAGAGATCTGTCACATCTTCCTTTCTGGATCCTTGGTGGCTTGGGGCTAAGCACTCCAAGGAGACAAAATTCAGCAGAGCTAAGCCTGGTAGCACACAAAGGTCTAATTAAGAATAGTGCCTGGAAAACAGAGACAGGTAAATTAATGTTGGGATTACAGTTTTATAAGATCACAGCATAATTCAGGCAAGGTGCTCAAGATACCATTAGTCCAACCATCTCTGAGCTTAGACCCAGTTTCTCAGGGCTTTATTTAGTCAGGTCTTGAAGACCTGCAAGGATGGAGAGCATAATTACCCTGGACAACCTGCTTCAATTCCATCCTTGTAGGGAAAATATTCTCCCTGTATACAGTAAGAACAGACACATATTTAGTGTAATGACAGTAAATGGCAAACACGTATTTTTTTTGTTGATGAATGCTGGGGTTGATCTGCCTGCCACAGGAAGTGGTGGATTCCTCAGCTGTTCTTTTTTTTTTTTTTTTTTTTTTTCTGGGAAACATGGCTTTTATCAAAGATAACTTGTTCTTGTCTGCATATCCATCAGTGACTTATGGCCTTAGTTCAGCATCTACATGAAGAGATATAAGAGAACATCACCTGATTAGAAAAGGTAAATAATATGGTTTTGACAACAAAAGAATTGTTATTTTTGTCAAAATGTCTTTTAATTTAAATTGCTAACATTATAGTAATGGAGTTTACAATGAACTGAAAATTGGTTTGAGAAGCTGTTGCTTTTTCTAATCTTTCCATTTCTTTGGGACTTCAATACCTCTCAGACATTGCCGTGTCATTTAATAAAGAAGTGAGTTAGAAAAGAACAAGAATATTCTCAGAAGCACACGAATAACCTAGCTGATATTTGTGCGAAGCCATTAGGAAACCTCTTGCTTAAAAAAAAAAATGAAAAAAATCAGCAGTGCTTTCCTGTGATAGTAAATATATCTTTTCCTCCCTGCAAAAAGAGAAAAAACCTGATATTTCAACACTCTTATTTACTGAGTGCTACACTTCACTAACACATTGGTTGTTAGGCCAGAGCTGTATGCTGAGCACCAGAAGAGCAGCCCCACACGAGGGGGTCACACAGGGGCACAGAGATGGTTTTGGGGCTTCTCTGATTTTTTCCTGTCCTGCTGCTACCATTATAACATGCAGAAGAGTTCATGATCAGGGAAGTGGCCTATTGCTGGGATGTACCATTGCTAAAATGACGCATTTTGGCCTGTTTGTACATTTTATGACTCTCAGGTTTCTGAGAGGTTCCATTTTGACTGAGAGAATGCAACAGGATTTAACTGCAGATGCTTACTAGTCCATCCTGTACCAAACCAGGAAAGTAATGGCATATGAGAGACTAAAAGTTTTCCACTATACAGAGGTGAGCAATGAAAATGTACAAACTTTGGATAATCCAATCTGGAACCTGTTAATCTCTGTTTACCTTCTTTAACCTGGGATTGCACATTTTGCTCAGCAGATCCAGGCCAACTTTGATCATTTATCTAAAGTTCTTTATCTAATTCATCCAGCAAATGCATTGAAGGCCTAAGGTATAATTATGATCTGATCTTTCATACATGATGGTAGCAGCCTGCTCTCATTTTTGGGTGCTAAGGAGTTAGACTCTCAGAGTTAGTCTGAAGTGTAGATGCTGCCTAATTATACAAAGAGATTTGACTTGAGCGAAAATTTAGAAAAAGGGAATTTTGTGCAATACCTGCACAATTATAAAAAGGGTTTGTCTGGAGGGAAAAAAAAAAAAAAGCAAAAAGCTTGAATCTGAATCCAGTCCAAGAATTGTCTTTGTAAAAGAGCCGAATAAGTCCTAGGGTGGAGATTAACATGCAGAAAAAGAGAAAATAAATAATTGTTCAAGGTAGAATGGATAGATAAGGACCCATTTAGAATGTGTTTGTGTGGGCAGTTACAACTTGGCAGCTGTGCTGTTGATATTTCCCAACTCTGGGAGTCTGGGAGTCCACACAGAAGCTCTGCAGCCCTTCTTCCCACGGCCACATTTCTTGCTCTGCTGCCTCTGAGGCTCTGACAATTCCTTCCTACTTCTGTAGTCCTTCAGGAGGAGTCCAATACCTGCCACACACTGTGTCATCAGTGACCACAGACAAATGAGGAATTCACAGCAAAAGTGGACAAAACTGGGAGAACTCTGGCATTCCTAGCAAGGACTAGGCTGTAAATAAGGTTCACTATGAAGGAGTAGAATGTTTTTAACTAATTTCTTATTCAGTGATAGCTAAAGACATTTAAAGTTGATCCCTACCCATTTTCTGCTATGCTTTATGGTTTTTCATCGTTCCTATAACAATAGTGATTTTTTTTCTGTTGAAAAAATATTTTTCCTTATTTCTTAACACTGAGAAAAAAAATATAAAGAAATAAGATTTTTTTTCATTACTATTTTCAATGGCAAGTTTTGACTTTGTTGAAAATCTATGCCATTAACAAAGATGCTAATACTAAATATCTTACCAGGCACATGAAAATTTAAACTTTATTTGTAGTATACTTTGAAAAAAATAACACTGAATAAGAAATATCCTGAGGTGAAAAAAATCACTCAAGTTTTGCTTTTTACAGACAATTTTTGATAAATAATTTTTCCAAAAGAATTTTGATTTGGGAGCCCTGTTACAGATGAGGCCACAGCAGACAGTGACTGCTGTGGTTTTGGCTTCTCCATGCTCCAAGGCATCTGGGAAGATTTGGCACTGAAACTGTGATGAGTGGCAAGAAGACACTGAGGGCTCTGCTCTTGGAGCAGGACAAGGAGCTGTCTCCTTGTTAGTTATAGTGTTGTATTTATATAACACTAGTTATAGTTATAATTAGGTGTGTTTGCACATGGACAATGAAGCAGCAAAGAGGAAGGTGGAGACCAACCATAAGCATGTGAGGGGTGTGTGATGTGTTAGAGGACATCAGCAACTGTGGTTACAAATTCACTGACAATCAAATAAGCATTTTGTTCCATAGTCAGGAAGAGTTTCCATGATGTATTTCAAAGCATCTGTTCTAACAGTGAAGTTCAGTATTTTGGCATCTGAGGCAAATTTACCACCATACTGATATGTCAAAATGTTTGGAAAAAAACCTGAAGAATTCCTATACTGTGTCTTTTGCAGTCATATCAGATGGTGATTAAAGTTTGGAGATTACCCAGAGAGAGTAATGATGCTGTATTTTAAACAAAGCTGTAAAATTTTAGTGCTTCCTGGTATGGCTTAAACAGCTAGAACTTAATGGAAAAGGTTTTAAATTTTTTTGGCCAGAAGTAAAACATATCATTGGAGGAGATGAGGTTTGCATCCTTATGGCTGTTAAGTAGGACAAGGACATTTTTTTAATGATCCTGATGCAATTTTTCTGGCTTATAAACTAACTAAAAAGGTTTTTTTACGTAAACAGCTTTAGGTGAGGCTGAGGGATTTCTTCCACACTATTTTTCAAATATAAAGAAAAACAAAAATAGAGCACAAAAAGGAGCTAAGCAGTTATGTTAGAACATTTACCCCAGGCAGTGTTATGAGAATGATAATGTGATATTTTCTTGCTTCTAGAAAAGACAAAGAGAAAGACAAGAAAAAGCCTCATATGAACTTTATGGGAAGATTTACTATTATCAACCAGGCTTAAATGAAATTCTAGAGATCATCTAGTCCAACACCCCACCAAAAAAAGGAATTAATTTCCCTGTTTTCCTGTCAAGCTCAATTTTTCCCATGGCTTCAATCTTCTGGTCTTGTTGTAATTTATGTTTGTTATTATGTACAAACCCTATAGTCTTGTATAGAAATTCTGCAAACACCATGGTCTCTGAAGGCTTTCTGTGATGCAGCTTTTGGGTGAAGATTTACCATTTTTGTATAATGATAGAAACTGAAGATAAACTGCTCTACTAAATTCTGTAAGAATGTTAAATAGAGAATTTAGGACAACCAGATGTCCTGAGGATGCTCAGATGCACAACAGAGGAATTTGCACCTGCTTTTTGAAATCTCTGTTGACTGTGGAAGGTGTTCTCTCTCTGGAGCTAAAATTAAACTCAGAGAACACCCTTGTGCTTACTCAGTCTGGTGGAGAAAACAGTTTTCAGTAAGGTGGAATACAAGAAGTGCTCCAGATGGAAGCTGTCATCCCATTCCTATGCATACCACAGCGTGGGAATCCCTCACAGCTTTCCACTCCATTTACTCATCATAGCACAGAACAGCCTTTTTAAAATTTATTCTATTTTATTTTATTTTATTTTTTTCTCAGAAAGTCTGGTAGCATGAGATCCTTCCTGTCTGAAGGAGTGTGACAATACAGGGTGAATGACAACTGCCATGCTGCAGCTTTCAAGGGTTGAGCCCATCATAAGTTTGAATCAGGAGACCGTGAGTTTTTTGTTTGCTAATAAATATGAATAAATACTTCTAGGAGGCAGTTTACCTAATCTTAGTGTAAAGGTCCATAGGACAGTAGAGAACAGTCCAGAACTACCCAGTTTTTTCCAGTAAGTATAACATGAGTTTAAACACCTAGCTTCCAGGTCTGATACTAGGTGATATAACTTCCACTCAAAAGTTATCAAATTCTCTTTTAACTTCATCATACCTTTTCATGGGAGATAGAGATACTACTCCTTTCATTACCATATTTCTGCCTCTTTGAAAAGTGCTAAGCTTTGAATGGAGAAGGTAGGAATGATTAATAAGGCAGCCTCATCCAGGAGACCTTCACATTAGAAGGCAAAAAAAAGAAAAAGAAAAAGAAGATGAAGAATGTTCCTGAAAAAAGGAAATAAAGTTAAAGCATCTGTTCGGTTGGAGAAAAAGTTGATGGTATGCCAAAGAGTGAATCAATGGAGTAACAAAAATTGGTAGAGAAGGGATGCAATTGCTACTGAAATATCATCAAAAGTGATGTTTGAATTCATGGAACAAGTGACTGTTCAAAATCATTTGTGCTGAGAAATGAAATAAGTGACCAACTGTATTGTTCATACAGTCCTCGTACCCTAGTTTTCAGAAGAAATGTCTACTTGGTAGGCAGCTGCCCATCCTCTCTCCTTTGGCAATATATGAACCTGTTTAGTTAGCCCTGGGTGCCTGGGTCAGGCCACCTGGACTTGAAGCAGGACTGTGTTACACACCTAGAGTGGTATAGTTCACAAATATATTCCCCTGTAAAAGAAAACAGTAACAAAATGGTATGAAAATTACAGAGAAACTCCATTTTTACTTTGACAAAGGTCCCACAGGTGGTATCTCAAAGTCCTACCAAGACCCTGTCACAGATGTGTACAGTGAATTAACCTATTGCCCCCAAAATATTTTTGTCTGAACACAAAAAACAGGCTGTGAAAAAAAGGAAAATATATGCCCATTTATCTGGTAGGGAAATGAGGCCATGACAAATCAGAGAACATCCCCAACCTTGGTAACCTGAGTCTACAATGATTACTGCCACTCTCAGAGGTTTATAGGATAACTTCATCTGATCTTTCTTTACTCACAGATCTGAATGAGGAGGATCATTTTAAGAAATCTGAAACAAAACTAGGCAAAACTAAACAAAGTTTTAGTTCATATAATTTTATTTTATTAAAAATAAATTTTCTCATGCCTTATCCACTGAGCTTGTTTCCAGGTCCTATTCTGTTATCATAACTACACTCTTTAAAGTTTTACTAGTACTTGAACTAACCTAAGTTACAGTGGTACTTTTACTGTACACTAGACTACAGTTATATGGCACGAACTTAATCAGATTAAATGAGCAAAGGAAGACTTTGCGGTTCCAGACTACCTCTCATGAACTTTTTTGTGTTTTTGCAGCTAATCTTTTAATTGGATTTTTATGAGGAATGTTTGCATTTATCCAGCCTAATTGTTTTCTGCTACAGCCATGGTCCCTGTTTTCTCTGTACATTTCTCTCTATACATCCTATATATAGTTCTGTGCTTGGAAAACACGAAGACAAACAAACTGAATGGAAAAATAACAATATACAGAACATATCATGTGACACACTCTGTTACATTAGTACTCGGGTCATTACTATCTGACAAAACAGTTTCTGTGAATAGCTGCATTTTTCATTCTTCATTCACTGCACAGGGAAAGAATGACTGAAAATGCCACAAATGGGACTGGATTCTCTCCAGCCAGCAAGGCCATTGTTTGCAAAACCTTACTGGGCACAGCACAGGGTGGCACTCAACCAAAGCAAGGCACTTGTAGGATCTTTGCAAGGATGTGGAATTTTCCACTGAGCAAGACAGGTTTGGAATTCTACGGAGGCATACTTTAGTAGGGGACCATAAAAATAACACTGTGAAGGGTTGAGTAACATTCAACTAAAGGTTAACGTAATTACCAGGAAAAACCCTTTGCTAATTACAGACTGTCCTGACTTTTAAAGCTGTTATAATCACATTGCTTTCAGAAATGCAGCTGAAGCTCAGTTAATGCAGTCTGCTATTTGTGTGTATCTGACAACTTGAGTCAGCTCAAATGCTCTGAAAAATATGTACCACAAGGGTTTTACTGTTCAGAGAAGAGGGACAGGAGCCTGGAAGGGCCTACAGTGCTTCTGTCACTGAAAAGGAAATGGCAGGAGTAAAATGGGGGGCTGAGAATGGGTGCAAAATGGAAAGAGCCAAGGTTGCTGCCACCACTGCTTCTGCCTGGAGATGAAGGTGGACAACCATATTGTCTCCCTAACTTCTGCCCACTACCCCATGCACCCCCAGTCCTTTCAGCTTTCCAGAGCTTGGGCTCAGGTAAAATAGGCAGTGGAAACTGCCCCATAACAGGCTTTGATGCCTGCCTCATTCAACTCTTTAGGTACTTATTTAACACAATTGAGGGCCTTGTTAATAAAAAAACCCATTTATTCTGCAGTGTAAGATCTAGTCTTGATAAATTAAGATTTAAATACACGGGCTAAGGAGAAAAATTGCATCCCAAGAAAATGCTGTGGCTCACTTCTGACCGGATTTCTTGCAGAATAAGCATTGCAACACATTTTTTAAAAAGTGCACACCCAAATACTTGTGCACATGTCTATTGCTTTTGCCTCCATCTTCCAGATGTGAAAAAATATCAAACAGAAATAAGTACTTCCAATAAGAATAATATCAACAACAATAATACAATATTTTATAGTTTTCCTGCCATAGGGCAATTCACAAGTCGTGGGAAAAGGTGTCTTTCTTCAAGCTGAACAGGAAGCCTTCTGCAACCCCACTCTGCAGAAGAAGGTCTTGGTTCAAGGTGTATTTGGTGACAGCTAAAATAATTAAATTAGTCCCTAAAACCAGCACTGTACAGAAGCTTGGACAGATGCTGGGACATGTGGGCACGGGGGTTCCTGTGGGAACTTGCAACTAAAATAAGAGCTGGGGATAAACTATTGTGTCTGTGAACTGGCATCAGGCAGTGAACCCAAAAGGGATTTGTTCATAGGTATGACCCTGAGAGACCTCAGGAAGTCCTTGGGTCTGCTGGATTTGGAAAAGCAGTCAGGGAGCTGTGACAGGAGGTGTGATCTCTGCATTTTGACTCTCTGGAGCACAAGAAAGCAAAGCTTCTCTGTTCAGAGTTTGCAGACCCTCACTTGTGTCGAAGGAAATATTTGCCTCCATGGTTGCCTTCTCCTCCTGATATAAACCAAATACAAGAGACTAAATATGAATGAACAAGTCAAGTGGCTCACTTTTCACCCAGTGTCCACTTCTGGCTTGCTCTTTAGTCACTATAAGATTGCATTTTGGCTTGAGAGGATGCATTGTCTCTTCCCAGTTTTCCACACATTTTAGTTTGGTTATGGAGCTCCCAGCATTTCCAATGTTTGTTCTGTAACTTGGAGAATTTCTGAGCTGGAGAACCAACTGTTAGCAATTACACCCTGAGCTGACTTCATTTTAGCTTTGGAGGAAATGACTGTGAGCTCTTAGGAGGCTTTTTGGTGCCTTTGCCCTTTCTTTACTGGATTTTTTCTAATTGTTCTGCCCTGGCAGACCTCCCTGGGAAAGTGTCCACAGCAACAGCAGCTTTAGTGGCAGCAGCCTGAGAAACCTGTCCTGTTGTCCCCTGGCTGCCCCTGCTCCCAAAGGCAGGTGAGGCAGCTGCCCTTCTGGCCCTGCCAGGCTGTGGTCCTAGGCAAAGGTACAGAGAAGGCATCTTCCTGCATTAATTGCAAAAAATTCTTGGCAGGGATAAAATGACCAATATAAAGGACCATCCAGCAGGTTTGATTACAATCGATCACTGGTGTATGGTGGAGAGGAAATAAAATGTGTCCAATAATGTTAAATAATGTTAAGTAATGGCTTTTCCCTTGCAGCTTCCTTGCAATTCCACTGTTCCCAGCACTGTGAGATTTGAAATAAAAGTTTTTACACTCATAGTGCTATCTGAAGGATGAGAATTTAGTCTGATTGAGTGCTGTGCTGGCTGTTAACTCCCGGATGATCTTTGTGCTTCTTTCTATTAGTGATGATGCCCCTACAAAATGTGTACACTGGATAGAGCCTGAATGCACTCCCCAACACTTCCACACCTCTTACTTTGGTGCTACAGCTTCTCTTCGAGGGCCTTGTGATAGTTTTGTTCAAACACTCTCATGGATTTCCAGGAGAAGCCACAACAGTGGTGTCCAACATTCAGCTCTGCTCAGCCCCAGGTAAGGGAGCTGTGGGAGTGCTGCTGGGGGCTATCAAAAGGGAGAGCAAAGGCTCTTTTGTGATTTCAACAAGATCTGTATTGTCCTGCCTTAAAAAAACTGCAAACTAATTTGAAAAACATGAAGGCTGAAGTATTCTTTGTTCTCCTTCAGCATAAAACCACATCAAACTTCAGTTCATTTGCATAGGGGTAGCTTGCATTTTTTCAGTGCCTAATCAGAGATTCCCATGGTAAGAAGTCCGTGTATCACACTGCTAGTTTGCCATCTAGTGGTATAAACCCCCCCTGATTTTACATAATTTTTCATAATTTCAGTGAAAAGATGCCTCCAGAACAGAAACACAATTTAATTTTTCTCCCTAGTTGATTTATTAATTTGTTAGCAGAAGACAATCTGTTATCCTTTGCTCCACAATCAATGATTCTTAGACTTTGCACTTAGTTCTCCAGAAGCAGAGCCTGGCTCAGAGTGTGGACAATTTTTAGACAGAACTGCTGCATGTATTCAGTGGCTGCTCACCACCTCAGGCCCTATTGCTTTCAGGGTCATCCTGGTCTTTTGTGAGGCTATGAGAACAAAACTATTTTTCTTCAAGGATCAGAGAATCTCAAAAAGTGGAGCCTAAATGCAACTTCAGAGGGCACTGTCTATATGACAATGGGCTTTCAGTGAGCAGAACCATCAAAGGTGGATCAATAATACCTCAAAAGCTCCTGGGAGATGCTTGTTCAGCCTGTTCCATGAAACTTTCTAGTACTCATGATTTCACAAACCATTTTGGGCAGCACAGATGGGATGCCAGGGTCATGTCAGTCACCCTATAGTGCTCTGATCCATAGGTTGCATAGAGGCAACATTGCAAAAGCAAAAATATCACTTCTCTGTCATGCCTGGGAATGCTCCTGTGGGACAGCTCATCACCTCCCCACTGTGCTGCTGTGGGACAGGAACAAAAACTTCAACCGATTAGTCTGAAGAAAGTTAAAATGCCCAGGAAGGAAGGCTGGACTGGGAAATAAGTGACAGTTCCAGGAGCACTTCAGGACATGGGTGACACTTGTATGTAATGTCTACATTTTGTTTCACTGTAGCCTAAGAGTATAGCTAAGAATATTTTCCCCTTCCATAATAACACCCATGCCCTTTTTTTCCTTTAAATATGATAAGTAAACTGACAGTTGCTCACAGAGCAATTGCTTGGGCACTGTCTTCTGGTTGTTGAAAAGAGACAAATTACTGCTAGGTGGAGCCCAGAGTCCCAGTGCAGTCAGCCAGTTGCTGTCTGAACCCTTTGTCACCAGTTAGTTGAAAGTCCCCAGAGCTTCAATGGCTATGCTTGCAGCATCCTCAGCCACACAGGCCAATGAAGACTTCAAGTAATTTTGATCAAATTTCTGATTTAAATAAAGATGGAACAAATGTCAAGAAAGAAAAGAACCTTGCTTTGGATAAAGAGAGCTTTGAGGAAAGTCTTAGACGTGAAACTCCAGAGGGAAAGGAAAACGACAGAAAAACTTCTTTTGTTTCTTTGTACCCAAAAGGACAAACACCCATTTCCCTTGCAGAACTTACTTTACTTACCCTTTCTGCAGCAGGGGCTGGAATAGGAGACACAGATGTGTCTTCACAGATAGTATAACTGAGTCTGTGAATGGGAAGGAGTGCTAAATACTTGCAATCTGCTGTATAAAACTACTTCTGTCATGCACTCACTAAGGAGCAGAATGTGTAAGAGAGAAGCTGGAAGTGCCATTTTGGGCAAGAGGCACTGCAATGTGATGGGGAAAATCTCTGCTGAGTGGCAAACTCAGTTGATACATGCAGCTCCTTTACTCTGCAGGTTTTTAAGTGTAACAGATTGCCTTGCTAGTTTTAGTGTGTTTTAAAAAAGGGCAATTAAATGGTAGTGAGAAAGGTCAGAACAGCAAGTAACAATATCAGCAGGAGAATGAAGACCACTTCTAAGGAGCCTGAGCCATCCTGAATCACAAGAATATTTTAGAAATATAACTGACAGCAATTGCTACAGATAGTAATATAGTCAAAGTAGATACAACTTTGGATGGCGTATACTATAGTAAGTATATTTATTTGCAGATCTGACAGCACTGGCTTTCAGGCCTCACATTAATAGAAGAACTGTGGTATGCTCCCCTTTGTTACTTTTCAGTCCAAATAATTTCTTGGGCACTGGGAAGTTCCTGCAAAGAAAAGAGCCAGGATAAGTACGCGTCACAATATACTACATCGAGGGGAAAAAAAAAGGGGCTTCAACATGAGCATGATTTCTCCCGGGAAAGAATAGAAGAAACACAATTTTGGATGGAAATAAAGTCTTTGCTGGTGGCACCGCTGTAGGACCCTCCAAAATGTCTTAATTTACAAAAGACAGTCCTAATAAAACAGTAAGTTATGTTAAAATCTAAGGCAGATCCTGACAAAGCACAGTTAGAAGAACTGGTGACAGCAAGAAGTGGTAGCAAATGCAGCTGCTTTATGTGGCATAAACGTTTCTCAAAACAAATGGAAATTGACACATTGGCCACCTTAAATAGTAAATATGTAGAACTATTTATGCAGTCATATTCAAGGAATTCATCAAGATTTTTATTAGATTGAGAATAGGTAAATGATGTTTTTATATTGGGACTGACCCCATTCTAGCAAACTCAGAAAAAGTTGCACTTTGTGGAGTGACTTGACTCTGCTTCCTTGCATTTACAGCAATTTCAAACCAGTGGAGAGGGAGACATATAAATTTTATTAGAAATTCAAATAATCATGTTTAATTTTTGTATTGAACTGTCAATAACTGCCTATGATAATGCTTATAAAATGCTTCTGTGCTTTGCAGATCATATCACACTCATGAAGGATGGAAATTGAAAGGTAATAAGAGAAATTCTGGTCGTGATAAATTTTATTTGAGTTGTAATCCACCTGACAGAAAACAGTTGTATGGAAATCAATGAAAATAAAATATTTCCTTTGAGCCACATAATAATCTTTCTGAGCTGCTTGTGTTATTCAGCTGACTGAATCAAGTAAAAAATATTTACTACATCTTTGTTTCTCTTACAGAGGAAGAAAAGCAGGATGAGAGAAATCAGAGAAGTTATATAGGTTGATATATCCTTGCACTGTGTCTCCTAGCCTTTGAGAGGCTCAGAGCAAGGAACTGCTAATGGCAGGAGAAAAGATCTATTATAACACAGATGTTCAGAGACTCTGGATAGAGGGAGAGATGGTGGAAGAAAACAGAAACTACACAAATTCCGTTGAGAAAAGCCTTGTAAATCCACCACTAATTTTGTCAGATTTTCCTGTTATAAGCAGTTGTTTTGAGTAGTTTGGAAATCTGAGTTTTTCTTCCCAAGGACACAGGTAGACAAGGAACTTCAGCTACTTAATCTCAATGCCTCCATGAGACCCTTTTACCCCTGAGGGACAAAGCCACCAGAAATCACCCAGTTTAAATTGTTAGTCTTGGCTCAAAGAGGATTTTACATTTATTTAAGCCAAAACAAACTGTGCTTTTCATTCTGCTATAGCTTGGTTTCTTTAAGAGCTCATTATAAAATCTTCAGAGTTCAAACACTTCTCCAGTTCAAACACTCTACAGTGAAGCTCAGTTTGAAACTGCAGCTGCTGAGTCACAGAAATTAGAGGCAGCAGTAACCTATTACAATATTTATTTCTTAGCTTCATGATAAATTAGTCCCCAGAGATACTCTTCCCACTTCTTCCAGCGATAATTTTTTTTTTATAATCAACACAGAGTTCATTATCAGAAAGTCTGTCTTGACATTCAGCCAAATAATTGTGATTTTTTTTTTCCATCTTAATGTAATCATATCAGTATGAGTGCCCTAAAATCACCCTGTAATGCTAATAGGAAAGCTCTGAGTCAGGGAACAGTGGTTTTGGTAGGAAATAGCAGATTAGACTATTTTATTTATTACAAGGAGTGAACTGGTGATTACAGTCCTTGTTTTGCCAATGCTTAAGCATCTGTGAGAAAGCAATAGAACTATTTATATGGTCAAGCTGTTGGGGTTTTTTCCCCTCTTTTTTTTTTACACATATTGCCTCTAACAGCATCTGATTACTGATACAAAAAATAGTGCCTGCTTTGTTGTACTTACACTTTAATTTGGGAGTTGCACAGCTTAGTATTTTCCCAAAATATTAGTTGTAATACATCTTAGTCTCCATCTGTTCTGAAATAAGCAGCATGGGGTTTAATATCCTCCCATCTGTATGTATATTTTTATCACACATTCGAATTTGTAATCTCTCTGCTTCAGTCTTCATTCCTGGCACAAAACCTAAAACTTGTTGCTCATTCAAAAACTTTAAATTATGCTTCTATGTGTATGTGTCTGCATTTTGAGTTCTTAACTCTGGGGAAATGATTTAGAATACATATGTCTGTAATAATTTTTTGCTTCTCCTAAATCTTTAAAAGTTTCTGGTTTTGAACTGTGAATCACATAATTCCTAGACACCTGTTGGCAAGACACAACAAGATGGAGAAATGGGAGGAAAGAGAAACCTGAACCAAAACTCCACTGAGCAAGGTGCACTGGGAAGCGTTTTTAAAATATAGACCAGGCTATTTTATTTTCACCTTACCATGCTCATGACTTATTTATGAGGGTTTGAAGGACAAGTCTAAGTCTTAGAGTGATTGACAGGTGAACAAAGGGAGAAAAAACCCTAACATTTAGGAAACAGTGTGAAATAGATATTCCAAGAACACATTAACATAGCCATTGAGAAGTCCAGGCTGGATTCCTGCTCCACAACTGCTTTATGGATATTGCAAGGTCCTGGTCCCCTATATTCCGAACTCACAGTGTAAATCCAGTGTATTTGATGCATTGTGCATGTGCAAATGACCCTGGAATGCAAGTGATACTTACCTGTTTCACAGGGGATGTGACTGGACACAGTCACAGTTCCCATCCTGGAACACAAAGGGGAGTGTGAGGTCTCCTGTGAAGCACAGTGTTGTTCAGGTTGGCTGCAGCCTCTGTCTCTGATGTTCAGTGCAGTGGACACATGTCACAGTTTAACACTGGCCCGGCGATTAAACCGAATGACAGATTGCTCTCTATTAATCCCCCTCCCCTCTCTGATAAAGAAAGGAGAGAGAATAAGGGAGAGAGACTTAGGGGTTGGAAACTAAACTACACAACTTTAATGAAACAGTAATGATAAATAGGAAAAATTACTAAATATATACAAATATACTTGTGTGAGGACCTCACTCCCTGAATGTATGAAGGTCATAATTCCCTATTAGAACATCCCAGTGTGATCAAATGCACCAGAATTCTTGCCTTGGTACTTGCTCATGTTATAACCTTTATAGGAAGGAGCATGACATCATGTAATAAATAAAAGCCTTTAAGGTATCTCTTCTTGCCACACAATTTAGCAGTTGCTTACTGGCCTGAGACATAAGCCCTTCTATTCCTTTATTAACAACATTCTACAACTATCTTGGAAAGCTATCATTACCGGAACCATCAGCTAATCCTTTCCCCACTCCAGCCTTCTAAGGAAGTTACAGTCCTTTGACAAAGAATTCAAGCCCTAAATGTGAATAAATAAATACAATTATTTCTCTTTGTTCATTGCAAATTTTAACTTTCCACTGGAGTTCCCCTACTCTTTACTTTATAAACACAAGCAATATCAGGAAAGACTGGTTCACTTTTTGTCTTACTCCTGCTAATTTTTAATGCCTCTGTCAAATTCTAAAGAAACCTCTCAGGGTTGCTTCATTTTACCCCCCCACAGAGGGCTTTTTAATCTTTGATTCCTCTTATAGTTCCTCTCCAGACTTCACTTGTAATCAGTAAGTTCTTACTGAGGTGAGGTTGACAAACCAGTGTTGTAGATATGCTAGTCCCGTGAATACACAGTGGTACATGAATGTATTTTTGAGTTATTTTCCATTTTATTCTCTTAACATTCTTGTGTTTCTATTGCAACTGACCTTTGGGCTGAGGTTTCCAGCAGTGTTGCAGATGTGCTGAGGCTTGGAAACTGTTATAAAACCACGTTTGAAGAAGCTGTGTGGGGAGCTTATCAGAATACAAATATTTTGCATTTAGAAACAAAGGAATATTCAAAAACACCAGGCCATTGACTGGATATGGACCAGTCTCTCTGACAATGTATATTATTAGGTATTTTGGACAAGGAGACTTGAAGAGGGGAAAAAAAAAAGGGAAATTCAAAGGGAGAGTTTCCATTTACTTAAATGGTCTCTGAACCAGAAATTCAGAGTGGACATAATTAAAAATTATCTAGTAAGTATTTCTCCATTTCTCCTGCTCACTAAGTTTTCCCTTCACTTTGGTTTAGCACTTGAATAATTTTTGTTTTAAATTCCACGGTCAGCTTTGAGTAGTGCAAAACAAAATAGCATTGGTAGGTCTCCAGTTAGAGTTATTATCACAACATCTTTTTTTGAAAATAAGTATACTAAAGTCTTAAAAAAAACAAACAAATGAACAAAAGAACAATACAGAATAAGATTATAGATAGATGGGATAATTTTATGTATAGCATACTCTGGTTGAAGTACTTGAAGCACTGGGACAACAGCAATGCATTGCTACATGTACTGTCCAGGCACATTGTGATTTAATGGATGACTTGAAAAGAAAATGTCACTGGCAGGTTGAAATGTCAGTTACTGAACATTTCCTGATAACCTACAGATTAATTTCTTCCCTTGTGAGTGTTAAAGAAGTGGAAAATGTTGTACTTTGGAATCACTCTCTACTAATTAGATCCTTTTGGGATGCTCATGGTCCATTTTATTCTGTCTTGGTCATTTAGAAACAATGCTCTACTAGAGTACAAGGGAAATTGTACTTAGAGGTGAACTTAATTCAGTATGACAGCACATGGGTGGAAAAATGCATTCAGATTGCAGGCTAAATATTAGATATGTAAGTTTACATCTTCTGCTTTCTTTAGGTTTTGCTCAGGCGAGGAGTGGAGTGTGGTGAGAGGTGAAGAAGAGCTGCCACCATTGGTGCTAAAGGCACTGGGGAATCACAGCCCTGAGACCACCACCCAATATTTCAGGAATTTTCAGTGGTCTGGCCACTGCCCTTTGTTCTCAGCCATGTCTCATCCAATTAAGGAATCTGAGGCACTTGGAGACTCCTTCCCTTAGTGCCCATAGGAGGTAGGCTGAGTTAGTTTAATTGCAGTCTGAGGCAATGCTCGTGAGAGATTTAAGAATTGCTCCCTGTACTCTATAATACTAGTGGACTTGTCTATGAAGGAAATTGTTCAGAAATTGCTATTGTGGTGGTGCCAATTTGCACTCAGCATAAGTCTGCTTTACATTTCAAGCCCAGACAAGTCCTTATACTTTATTGTCTATGTAAAGGTGATAATGGGTGTGAAATTGGCAAAGAGAAAGAATAATAAAAAAGACAAAAAGGAAACTAGGCTTTGAACAGGAGACACATTTAAATAAACTGTTGTTTTATTCCAGTGGGACACCTGAGCTGCTGATTCACACTTTGAGTATGAGGAGCAGCACAATGCTGTGCTGGGCATGGGCAAGTATTAGCAGAAGCAGTGTTCCTGTCCTACTGCAGCTTTGGCCTCCTCTCAGCTATTTAACACAACAAAACACTGTGCTCATGCAGCTAGACTGCTTCCAAGGGTGAGGGATATGTTCTTGACATGCTTTTGTGTTGTATCACTGTCTGCTTTCACCAACAGCTTGCTAATGTCAGCATCTTCTCTTCAGCATCGCCAAGACACGAAATCAGGCTTTCATCAGAGGCAAGAGAGGGCACCAACTTTAAATGGGGTCATATCTATCAAATCTTTGGGTCTCAAGAGTCTGTAATGGTTACTGAAGAGTCACAGCAGTGATCAGCTGAAGGTATTTCTGTATTCATTCATAACTCTTGCCATTTGCATTGACTGCAACAGAGCTTTTTGGGTCTTTTCAAGTACTTGCTGCTCGGGTTCTGGCACATCTGATGAAAGCAGCCTGGGTACAGCCCTTAAGCTAAGTTACAGCACAAACATGGCCTCTCTTTTATACTTGGGCCTATGTGTGCTCTAAAATCTCTTCTGAAATGGGACAATAACATGGCATTTTCCTTAATTAAAAAAGGACCTAAGATTCATAGAATCATAGAATGGTTTGGATTGGAAGGGACCTTAAAGATCATTTAGTTCCAGCCCCCCTGCATGGGCAGGGACACCTCCCACCAGACCAGGTTGCTCAAAGCCCCATCCAGCCTGGTCTTGGACACTGCTAGGGAGGTACAGCCACAACTTGCCTGGGCAACCTGTGCCAGTGTCTCACCACCCTCAAATTAAAGAATTTCTTCCTAATGTTCAACATAAATTTCTCCTCCTCAAGTTTGAAACCATTTCCCCTTGTCCTCTCACTACACACCCATGTAAAAGGCCCTACCCCATCTTTCTTGTAGCCCCCTTCAGATATTGGAAGGTTGCTATAAGGTCACCTTAGAGCCTCCAGAAGGAACCACAACTTCCTCAGCCTCTCTTCATAGGGAAGGTGCTCCAACCCTCTGATCACTTTAGTGGCTCTCCTCTGGACACATTCCAGGAGCTCTATGTCCTTCTTATGCTGGGGACTCCAGAACTGGACACGGTACTCAAATTCAAATAAAAAATATTATGTGCACCAGGTATTTTTAAGGAAGACAGCAGCAGTAAATCGATCTGCTGTCAACTGTGATTTTATTACCAGTCCTGCTTAGAAGCTGCTGTACTCTAGAACTCTAAGACACTGATTATTTTTAAGCTATTTTTGTATTCTTTTGCAACTATTTCAGGGGTTAAAATTTGGCTTCCAAAATTTTTGAAGGGGCACTGACCTACCCAAATTCTCACAAAATGGAATGGCATTTTTAAGAGAAAATGCTTGAGAGACCTCTTATTCTACTGCTGTTCATGGGTTTTGGGGTTCAGCTTCAGCCTCTTTTGCAAATCTTGAGACACCCTTCAGGCCACATGAGATTTGAGGGGACACAGTGATGGCCATTTACAGCATCCCTCCAGGACTGAGGTGATAAGAAGTGGTGCTTCCCTAGTTGTAGTTAAACCTATATGGCTCCATTCACATACTGGGACTTCTTCATGCATATACATGGTGGTAAGAGGTTCAAAGTGTCCTCTGACCTTTTTCCCTGGTATTGGAGTTACAGAATATGATAGGGGAAAAAAAAGCTGAGCTTTAAATCAGTGCCCTGCAAAAATGTCACTGCACTTAAGCAATGTAAGATATAAACTAGTTTTGTGTCCCATTCTTGGTGCACAAGCTTTGACAAGTCTTACGATTTCCAGACATTCCATATCTGTGAAAGCTTGGGAATGCCTTTCCACTTGACAGGAGGAGTTCAGAATTTATGCTGGGACCACAATCAGCCTTTGGCTCTAGAAAAAAATGATGGCAATGTGCAATGTCCAGTTCAGCCTTAAATCAGAGAACAGAAGATAAAATTAGGGACAAGAACTAACGAAGCCTTTTTATTCTAATGGTTGTGGTGGGGGAACTCTGCTGATAATCTGCATTTTTTTTTTTTAAGTGTAGGAAATGTTGCTGACTTCTTGAAAGATTTGTCTCAGAATTTCTCCTCTCTCATAATTTCCCTTCTTCCAAGCCACTAGAGGGCCCTGAAGTCCACTTTAACAGAGTGGCTTGGCAAATTAGGATTTTGGAAAAGACTATGAAGAAAACTGAACATGTTTTCCAAAATTCTGCACTTTCTGGGATCGCTGTCACTAATGGAATATGTAGGGTGCATACGATCACAAGAAAACGAGGATGTGGGGAAGAAGACACCTTGAAGGATAGTGCCACCAGGTGACTTAGACCTCCTAGGATGGAACATGGGTTTCTGGAGTTTGGTGGAGGGTGGTATGTTTTCAGCAACACTAGAATTTCACCCATGTTTTTTCTATTTTCTAGTATGACATATATGTAGTAGACATATACTACATGTAGGCCCTGTGTGTGTGCAAGAGGCTTGAGATTTCATATCACAGCCTATGAAGCTGTTTGCTTTATGCTAAGCTTTATCTCAAGGCCCCCCCTCATAGCTTATCTTTTGATTGTGGAGTAGTGACATAGCTTGGTTCCCCTTGCTGTTGAATGTGAGGTATAGGCAGGTTGAGACCCTGAGAAACAAGGAAAAGCTTCTTCAGAGAAATGCTTCTTTCTCCTTGTAGACCTCAACACGCTTGATGGGCACACTGTTACTTTATATATTTGGATGTATTTGATCAGAAACCTTCAGTGCCTTCAGTAACCCTGCCAGAAGAGCACTTCCTTCTGTTTTATCACCTTGTAGTTCAGAGTAAAACCCAGACCTATGAATGTGTACAGAAACATGCAAAGTTTAAAAATGAATGCAGAAAATTTTCACTTTTATGCTTCTATCCATTTGCTTTTCCCAGCCCCTTTACAAAACAGGCCTGCTATTTGACATCCCATAGTCTTGGTCTGAGATATTTAGGTAGAGGGATGCAACGTGATGTTTAATTGTTGTCAGCACTTTCAGGGCTGAAACTGAAAGCTGTATCACATGAAGAAAGAGTATGTCATTGAGACCCACCATTTACTCAGTCCTGTCCTGGTGGAGCCTGAAATGTTGGTCAGTGAAATACAAAAATGTCACAAAGAGTTTCATTCCTTTTCCTGAAACCTTTATCATTTGATGGATGATCTCTAGAGCAGCTGACTCTGCAAACCAAAGAGAGCAAAATGGGTTCCAATAATAAAACTCCAACATTGTCAGAAACTTTCCTAAAATTCTTTTCCTGTGATGTGCAGAGACATACTGCAGTGTAGCCTGGCTCTACTGGCATTTGCTTGATACCAATGGCCCTTTCATCCCAGACTAACGAGTAGATGTTCAAAGTGACCTCTGCTATCCACTTAACATGCTGTGCCTACACAATCCTGTCTTTTGGAGGGCTTTCAGTGGAAATGACGCATGAGCTACATGGTTTTCCTCAGGGTTAATTTTGCTTTTCCAGAAAGGAATTACATGTTTGCATAAGAAATAATGTTTTAGACAAATGTATGGCTGCCAGGCTGGTGACTGTGATCAGTGATAATGGATGAATGAATGTGAGAAAACGAACGTCCCTGTCAGTTCTTTTGAAGCAATTTTTTCCCTCATTAGTGATGATATGGAAGATATTAATATATATGAGTAGCCACCATGTTTATTGTATACAAAGGCTCATTAGCTCCCCAGCAAGATAGAATTAATGGGATTAACTTCAGGTAACTTTTTTAGCATCTGACTTATTCACTTGGGCTTCTACGGTAAGTAAAGAAAAAAGGCACTTCTAAGAAATTATTCACTTCATCTTAATCTAGATGACTAAAATATATTGTTTAGCTTATATCTGAGAAGTACATATCCCTCTCCTTTAATTAAAAAAGAAGCCTAAATGGCTGCATGTGTTGGATAGTATGTATATCTAGCTTTTGGCAAGATGACTCCCACCTGCCCTGTTAGGGTGGTCATACAAATCTCACATTTGTTTGTGCTAAATTGCCAGGTACACTCTCCGTGATGCATATGTGGTAACTGCAGCTCTTGGGAGAGAAAAGCATAGACAGCAGGCAGCTACCAACACAGACAGGAGCTTGAGAGAAACCACAGCTCCCAGGAATGATGAGGTAGAGTTCAGTTATTCCAAAGGAGGTCCTTTTCCCATCTCAGGACTGTCTGGAGATGTAGGAGCACAATAACCTCTGCAGCTATGGGATTTCTGGAGGAACTTTGTGGGCAAGTGTAGCCAAGCTGCTGCCCAAGGAAAGCCAGTCTAGAGGGCTTTGGGTCAAGGTAACAAACACACTTCCATGTCCTGAGCACCCTTATGGGTTGCCACTTGCCTACCCAGCAGCCAGCATCCCTCCAGGAGTGATGAGTGTGCTCTGCTCAGCTGCCTGAGGTGGGACTCAGGGCATGCGAAGTGGGGTGCACAGGAGGAGAGCAGAAGGATGGAGAATGAAGTCTTTGGTAAGTGATTTAAAATGCACCATCACTCTTGAAGGAGTAGCTTAATCCACTGTCTGCTGTCTTGGTTAGTCTCCTACTGCCTGTATTTTATTTGTTTTATAGGTGAATGTTCTTTTCTCAAAATAGTAAAACTTTCCTGTTAAGGAGTGGTTTGAATTGGAAGTTATTCAGAACACTTTTTTTTTTTTTATTTCTTAAGGGGGGCAGAAATGGAATTATAAAATGTTCTATAGTATTTTAATTCCTTCTAGTTTTCTTTCTGAAACATATTTTGGGTCTTGAGAGATGTTCATACCAAACATGTGGCTTAGTTCCAACTACCTTTCTCCTGAAAACTCTCATGTTTTGGGCCATAGCCAGGTAGGATGACAGAATATCTATTATTTTTATAGTTCATATTTTGGGTTGACAGCATGAAAAATGTTTTTTCCTTGCAGGAACATTAAACATAACTGTTTAATTAAAAGAAGAAGAAGAAAAGCAAGCAAGCAAGAAGGAAAGAAGGAAAGAAAGAAGGAAGGAAAGAAGGAAGGAAAGAAAGAAGGAAGGAAAGAAGGAAGGAAAGAAAGAAGGAAGGAAAGAAGGAAGGAAAGAAAGAAGGAAGGAAAGAAGGAAGGAAAGAAAGAAGGAAGGAAAGAAGGAAAGAGAAGGAAAGAAAGAGAGGAAGGAAGAAAGGGAGGGAAGGAGGGAGGGAGGGAGGGAGGAAGGGAGGAAGGAAGGAAGGAAGGAAGGAAGGAAGGAAGGAAGGAAGGAAGGAAGGAAGGAAGGAAGGAAGGAAGGAAGGAAGGAAGGAAGGAAGGAAGGAACAGATCCTCCTCCTGTTCTTTAAGAACTGGTGTTCATTCTTTCACAGCCAACTTGCGTTAATCAGGAACTTTTTTTTGTCATTTCAATTGTAGGTAGTTTATGAACTCCTAAAAAATCTCTGTGAGCATCTACTGCATTAATGGAATAAGGAAGAAGAAGGTGTTCTTTCATTGTCATATTAAATAAAATGTAAAATATCCCTGGGCAAGTTACTGCACTTTAGTGACTATATGGTTCATTCAAGACTGGATAGGGAACTAGATTTCTTTTCAAGTAATGAGTGCCTGTTAAGTGTTTATTTAAAAAAAAATAAAATAGAAAAACCGGGAAGCTTGTTTAATTAAAAAAAAAAAATTAAAAAAATTCCTTCTCAGAAAAAAAGAAAGTTATCTGAAATAGAAGTTTCCCTCTCCTTTAGGCTAATGAATGGCAACATAATCACTCAGCCAGGGACAGGTATCTTCAAAACCATGATATCAACACAGCTAAATCTTGTTGATTGATCCTATGCAGTAAGCAGGACACCTGTGGCAGCCCTATACAAATTAGTCTCTGCTTGAACTTCAGATCCACTCTGCATTTCTTTTGATGGTTTCTTTCCTTGTGACTGTTTCCTTGTACTGTTTGTACTGGTAAGACAGAGCTGGAGTACAGGGTCCAGTGCTGGGCTCCCAAGTCCCAGAGAGACAGGGACCTATTGTTGGGAACCAAGTCCAGCTAAGTAACATGAAGGGACAGAAGAATCTGACACAGGAGGAGAGGCTGAGATAGGTGAAACCATTAAGCTTCAAGATAAAGATGGCTCCAGAGGGATCTTATCAATGTGTATAAAACACATGACGGATGAGAGCAAAGAAAAGGGAGGCAGACTTATCTCCAAGATGTCCAGTGACAGGACCAAAGGCAACAGGCACCAAATAAAACACAGGAGGTTCCCTCTGAGCACAAGAAAAAAGCTTTCTAATGAGAGAGTGTTTGAACTCTGGCACAGGATGCCCAGAGGGGTTGGGAAGTCTCCACCTTGGAGATATTAAAAAGGCATCTGGAAACAGTGGTAGCCTGCTCTAGGTGATGCTATGTGAACAGAGAGGTGACACTAGATCATGTCCAGCCTCTGACCTTCTTTATTTTATGCCACTGTTTCTGTGATTTGACAAGGACCAGAACAGGCTCTGACTGAGCAGACTTGCTGCTGTAGTTTGTGCACAGGCATGAAGTTTGGAAACTGATTTTGTGTCAAATTACAGAACGAGAAACAGATTTCAGAGGGTGTGTAGTCTGTCTCTTTGTCCCGAGGTGGAATTAACTGTACCTAAATAGTTCTTGTCAGCATTTCGAGTGGTTAATCATCCTCATTCAGAATGAATTTCTTGATATCTAAGTGAAACATCAGTGATAGTCTGGCACACTTTGCAAGACTGCTGCCATTCCCTTCTTGAGGCTGAACAACCACTCCAATTCCTTCAACTTTTTCTCACTAAAGGCACAGCAAAAAATCACTGGGGCTTTTGCATCCAGAGGGCATCATGCCTGTTGGTTACCTACGTAGCCTAAGTGCTACTAAACTACCCAGTGCTCTCAGACTGACCATCAATACCAGCCCCTGGTGTTATGCATGGCATGCATCGAGGGAAATGAGCTAGCTGGCAAACCCACTTAGAGGCCTTTGGAATGTTATATCAAGACTAAAAGCAATGGTTATGTTAAAATCTATGCACACAAATGAAAGAGTGTTCCCCACCAGGGGAGACTGGCAGTGGCTGTCCACCCCCTGGTATCCCTGGGCTCTCTGCCCTAGTGGGTAGTATCTGAGCCTTGGGACAAAATTTTACTGAGGGTTCTCATCTGAGGTGCTTTGATACTTTCCCTTGAGGAGGAGACTCTCTCCTTCCCTTAGTTACACTGGGAGTACAGGGAGAGCTGCCTCCTGCTCCAGGCACTCAGTGGTGTTCCAAGAGCTCAGGTGATATCTTCTCCCTGGGACAGCATTGACCCCTGCAGCATGGCTCAAGTGCACTTGCCTGGAGGATGTGATGAGATGAACCAAGGTCGCAGAACACTGGAATAACTCAAAATCACCAGATTCATGCCCTTCTCAGTCCTGATAGGAGAAAAAGCTGCTCCAGCCAAGCATTTGAGGCATTTCCTTTGCTATCTAACAGCATGAAGTGAACCTTAGCCTCCAGCTCTTCAGCTGCCTAAAGGAAGTAAGAGAAAGCAAATGGACCAACACAAGGAAGAAGAAGAAAATAGAGGACTAGAAAGATTATATAAGGAGGATCCCACTTACCCCATGCTCCCCTCTCCCAGCCTGGTCAGGCAGGAAAGGCCTTGAAAGATGAATTTTACCTCTGTATTCATTCCAATACAAAGCTGAAGGAGTTATGGATGCACTAAATTCAACACAAGCAATTCCACTCTCCCCCAGGGATGGTAATATTTATACACAGCTTAAAAAAATAATAAGAGATAAGTCTTATATGCCAAGTTAATGAAATCTGTAGTTTCTGTAAAGATAATAGGGATATAGACAATAAACCAAGAAAGCCTTAAGAATTTTCAATCATAAAAAGTTGCTGCTATGGGGAGTAACAAAGAACAAGAGTTTGCTTTTATTAAAGCCTTAGCAAGGTTTATCCTCAGTGCTTTCTGTTTGAAAAGACTTTGAGAAATAAGCTAAGGTCTTTTCTGACACTGAAATTCTGCAGAATGATTAGAAATTCACAATACTTTTCAATGTCAACAAATCTTTATTTTTGTTCCAGTGGCCTCATTGAATAAAGCAGACAAAAGAGGAATCAAGCTCAGGGCACTGAAGTGTATAAAATAATTTAAATGCAAAGTGTAGCTTGTTAAATTAGAGCATGCATTTATATGTTCAGAAATGTTCTGATGCTTTCATTCTCTGTTACATATTACTGAAGTATGACCTATTTTGTTTAAAATGCTGTAGTTTAATGCTTTTGTTAAACTCTGTTGATTTTAATAGCAAATCCCTCTTGTAACCAGATACAGAATTTAAAAATAAATGTTCTTATGCAGGCATTTGCTTTTACAGACCTCTTTCAAACGTCCTTGATTATGTTTTGCCATCATCTTTGAAATCACCTCCCAAGCCTGCTCTGTGCAGTCTACAAGATTACCCCCAAGCTCCTTAGAAAACACCATTGCTGGGTGTTTTTTCAAACAGGTTCCTATGTCAGCTTGCAAAGTTTGTATTTCTCAGGCTGATGAGCAGATAAACTGCATCTGTGTCTCTGGGTACAGCACCAGGACAGGCTTCATGGCAGAAAGTGTTTAACTTCTTAGTGTCTGCTCTGACTCCTGGCTATTGGACCTGAAGTGTAGATGCAAGATCATCCAGGAGAGCAAAAGGCAAGTAGACTTAATAGCCCAACAGAGTGCAAATTATTTGAGAAAGGTAGAGGGTTTGAGCTACATTTAAGATGGATAGGGTTTAAAGTTCACTCTGACAGAATGTCGATTCTAATAACTTCAGGAAAAAAAAAACCAACATAATATAATTTTTTCAGTAGTTTGAAGAATGAGGTGTTGAGAAAAAACATTTGTCTTAGAGCAGAAAACAATGAACTTCAGTCACAGACCATGGGCTTTTCAAACTATAGTCACCTCACTTGAAGGAACTGAAGATATCAATGCTCTATCATAAAAACATAGCAGGGATAACATCAACTTCTTTATGTCTTACAAAAAAACCCAAAACAAAACAACAAAAAACAACAAACAAACAAACAAACACACCCCCCCCTCCAAACCCGGATGAAGGTTACAAAACAACTTTAATTAATTTTTTATAAGATTATTGAGCTTATTGTTTTTATTTGGTGTCCATATTTATTTTCTGCATCTCTCAACAGCCAGGAGCTAAAACAGATCAGCAAACTTTTATCTGGAAAAACAAGCATTTGTATGAATATATATAGAAACAGAGTATATTTGTATATAGCATATATATAGAATATATATGTATACAGAATATATATATATCTGTATATAGAAGCGGGGTATAGGTTATGTTTTGAATGAATAATGTAGGAAAATGACTTGGGAAGAAAGAGAAACTAAAAGGATGATGAAATATTTTGTGAGCTTTTGCTATTTTGCAGATTTGAAACTAATCAAATCCATTCGTCATAATGGTTCATTTCAACATTTTTCAAAGTAAAATGCTTCACTTTCCAAACTGGACTGATTCTTCTCTCATTTGATTTAATCAAAATAACTAGATTGTTTTGAGTGGACATAACTGAAAGCCCATTCATTTCTCATGTTTCTATAAAATAGTTGCATAAATTGCCTGCAAGTCCCCACTACAACAAGAGGTAGCAGTGTAATTCCCCAGGCCAGGATGATGCTCATTACTATGGAGTAGAAACTCAGCAGTGACCCTCTTTCAGAAGACAGTGGCACTGACTCTGCTGTGGTGTTCTCCAAATTGAGTTCTCAAGATAACTGGCAGCTGCAAGGTATAGCAAGTAGTTTAATGGTGATCTGGGATCTATATCACCTGAACAGATTTTAATGAAAGAGTAATGATAAGAATGCACGGTGCTCTGTGGGACACAGGTAGTTCTCTGTAAATTTTTTTTTTTTTTTTTTTTTTTACGTTTCATCATATGGGTCTTGTATTTTTCATCCACCTAATTATCTGCCTTGCATTCTCATTCTTTCATTGTTGTTTTGTTCTCATAAAAATATAGGGCAGTGGAGTAACTAGGATATTTTGATGAGATTTCCCCCCTTCCTGAGCCCTCTGAGCTATGAGGAATGATGAAGAGTACTTCTGCTCACGTGATTTTCCTCTCCTCAGTGCTGGAGCCTGGATTTACAGGAAGCAAAGCTGTTCTAAGAGATCTTTGATCAGTGTCTAGAAACTTGTTTGACTGATGCAATTAAAGCTGAAAATGAAAGTAGCAGATTCTGAAGAATGGGACAGATATACTTTAAAGAGATTTGACAAAATTATGTAACACGTGGTACGTGTAACCACTTCTAATCAGCTTGATAGTAGAAGAACAAAGCAACCTCTTATGAAATTAAACAAAAAGACATTTTAAAACTGATAAAAGAAAACGAGTTTTTACACTGCACACTGTTAGGCAGGAACTCCTCACAATTCCTATCATAGGTAGCTTTTGGCTGGGCTGGCCATGACTTGCTGGAATACTGAGACTGCTGATGGTAAAACACTGAAATAAAATCAGCACTTAAATGCACATAGTTGCACGTATGCATATTAAATCATCTAATCTTGTCTGTTACAATCTCCTTATTAACAAAGGCAAGTGGATTTTGCTTTTAATGAAACATAAAATAAATCAACAAAAGATGCTACCCTCCAATGCAGATATTGTGTGTGATGCTTGTAAAAGCAGGTTTTTTTCCCTTCTGATCTAATGTCAAGCCAGTTGCTTAAAATGTGTCCAAACAACTGGACATGATGACCCAAAAACACATCCCCACTGTTTTAGATGACAATAATAGACTCTTAAAATGACAATAGATGATTATTTCCTTTTCTATGCAGAAGGCATATTATGTTATACTTCTATTTTGTGTTTCTATATTTCTATATTAATTTTTTTTACTTTATTCACAGTTTCTATTTTGCATGTAAATTTTTTAGTAAATATTTGAGTTTTTAGAGTGAAGGAAGAAGAAATGGATGAATCTTCAACTACCTCAGCTCTCCCACAAATAAAGGAGTCTGTAAGAGAGTGGGAAATCCACAACACCATTCATTTCCACTAATTTTGTCTTTCCATTTGCTGTGTCTCTGCCATTCCCTATGTTTATCTGAAGCATCTGAACAGGACACATTGTCAACCATCTGCCATGGATTTTATTTTCATTGTGTTGCACTAATAGCAACATTGTTTATCTTTGAGAGCTTTATTCAATTAAAAAAAATGCCTAGCTGTGACTCCATGAGGAATGACTTACTCTGCTGTTAAAAAGATCTTACAGAAATTCCTTGGGCACCCATCTAGTGCAATGAAATTCAACTCCATGCCCAGTTGACTCGTGAGCCACATGCAGTAGGTGTGGTTTTGGTGGCTGAGCGTGGACCAAAACGACAAATATCTTTTCTGCCATTGATAGGCAACTGATCTGGAGGTGACCAGAAATGTTCCAATGCATTCTTAAAAAAGAAAAAAAACAGCCCACAAGTTTTCCTTTCCTTGTCTCAAATGCTCAGGCTTAGGGAGTATATCAACATGTAGTTTGGAAAACATTCTCTTTGGAAATATACTAAATTTGCCTACTGTACACTGTTTAATCAAATTTTACACAAATATTTTCTTTTGCCTTCCTGGTTCATCGGTGATCATAGAATCAAAGAATCATAGAATTGATTGGGTTGGAAGGGATCTCAGAGATCAAGTCCAACCCTTGACCCACTACCGCTGCAGTTACTAGACTATTTAATTAACAGGATGAGGCTGATTTTTTTTTATATCTATTTCTATAATTTTCTGTGACAATGCAGTCATTCTAATTTATGTATACTATGGTGTAATATATACCTAGATACTTCATTTAATTCTATCTACCTTAAGAAGGAAGTCAGCTTAATCTTCCAAAAGGTGCACAAAGATTGGCTCAGTAGAAGGGGCACTTATAGGGCACTGAGTAGGATCGAATAGACCAGAAAGTATCAGCTGCTTCCAACAGCATTTTCTCTGCCTGAGTGTTTCCAGTAAAAGAAATAGTAAAAGATGCTCTGCAAATAGTGCTCACAGTTACAGAAACCTTTCTAGACATTACCTTGTCCCACTTAGGCTTTTGACTGTCTCTCCCATCAGTATGGAGCTTTGTTGTTTGGCCATACAAAGATGACCTCCTCATTCCCACCAGAGGTGCAGTTTACATGGGCATTCCTGCTCAGCTTTGCTGAGCTTCAGCATTTCTAAAGGGTAGTTTGATTTAGCCTGACACACCTCTCTTGGAACAAAGACATGGATGAAGAAGAAATGCCTGGAATAACATGTGGTCCAAAAGAATTGCTCCGGCCCATCTGGGGAAGTAGCGATCTTCAGGAAAGAGGACAATAAATTTGGTGCTGTGAGCGTTTTTTTTTCACCTGAGGCAAAAGATCCTCACTTCAGGTTTAGCACAGCTTTTCTGGGAGAGTGTCCTGGGGAGATCAGCCCAGAGCCATGGCTATGATGGGACACTGCCTCTGGCCATGCCAAAGGATAAACTGGGACTGTGGTGGCCCTGGGTCACCTGACCATACAGACAACTAGACTTATCTCTGCTTCACAGGGTGCTTATATTACATAAAATGTTTGGTTCAACAGCCTCCAAATATTTTGTCATTAATTTCAGGTACTTCTGCTTAAACAGAGCAAAAGGTCTGACTTCAGTATCCTGTTGGCCAGGGAATCCTACAGCTTCCATCCTAAAGCACTCAGGTATTAAAAGGAATAAGCAGATTTAAAAAGCACTGTATTGAACTCTAATAGCAAAAGGCACTGAACTGTATCAGCAAAATGAAATTTCCTGGAATTTTTAAATTAAAAGTTGGGAAAAAATATGTTTTATAATTTTATAATTTTATTGTTTATACACTGATGTGTACTGCTGGGTGCACTGCTACTGTTTGGAAAAATACAGTTAATTGGCAGGAATGAGTTGATGCTTAATCTTGAAGTAATAATCTGTGTGTTTATTATATCTACTCTTAGACCCATATGTTTGATTATAGGTGATTTAATCTGAGCCATAATTAAATGTAGAGGATAAGGTAAAGGGCAGTGAGTGTAAAGCCCGAACCTTTCCATATTAATATGCATCTATATGTCTTTCAGAATCTTGGTAAAAGTAGGTAGCATACACATTTTGAATAAAAAGTATAGAGAATAAATAGCTAACTAAACAAGAAAAGAACTAAGGAAGATGGCTACTCCTGTATTCATTTGTATATATTACTCTAATGTTTTTGTGAGCCCACTGTGACTTGACAGTGCTCTACCACCCTCCTCACAGCCTGCTGTAGTAGAAGACACCTCTCATAGCTTAGTCCCCTGGGGAGAGGCAGCAGTGAAGTGCAGTGACTGCTCATCCTGCTCTCTGTGCTCAGGGAGGAGGGGGGAGGTTTGGCCAAAGGGACTTAGCGTGCATTTTCCAAAAAGAGAACTGGTGCAGACCAAGATAAAGGTGATTCATATTCACATCTCTTGTGACCTTTCAATAAGAAGCACTGCACACATTCTTGACCTTTCCATGGTTCATCTGCTGCAGTTTGCAAAGAACATGTTTAACTCTGCTATTTGCAACAGGAGTTGTGTATTTGTAATGGAGGGTAAGGTCTTGCACAAAGACCAGAGGGCCAAGTCACCTCATGTCTTCTAGACCTAGGACTGCCTTAATCTATTTTTACAGTTATGTCTCACAGACTAATGCAGTGATTATTTTCAAAACTGATTGCATTAGTGCCTAATTTAAGACAAGATAGCTGTGAAGTTGTCCTATGTAGGACATGACTATCCAGACACACAAAGATCTCAGCTGAGTAATATTTCTTGTATTATTTGCATTACATAGGAATGCCAATGGAGTTTAGTTAATTATTCATGCCGTTTATTATTATAAAGGAAATATCATGTTATATATATTACTAATTAATGCTTATTAACTACTTAGAGGGAGTATTGGTTGAGCATAACAGTGATGCTGCAGTGTCTCAGGGGAGTCTTCCCACACAGGCTCTTTCCTTGTGTTATTGACTGTATCTCCACCTCCATCCCAGCCATCCCTACACAAGCCAGACTCTCCTGACCAAACACAGAAGCCACTTACACAGAGGACATAGAACATTTTTTGTTGCTACAGAGACCAGTGATGAACTCAATCTCTCTTGCTTTCCTCTTGTGCCACATTATTATTGCCACTTTTAAGAACTTCGGGTGTGGCAACCATTTTGCTAGACGTGCTGTATTCATAGGCCAGGTGGCACAGCTCTGATCCACCAATGTTAACCTATGAATTACCCAAGCATCTTACAGCTTCGAATAATTAGTTTTAGAAGAGAATTGGAAAGAACTTTTGTTACATGTGCTAATTATAACAGGTCATTGAATATAAGGCTAAAAGGTAATTCAATATTTTAGAGTATGAAATTTGTCTTGGCTAATTCTAGCTGTCAAAGCTAAATTAAGAACACACAGGGGAACTAGACTAACAAAGTCATTTAGGTTTTTTCATACAAGGGGAGTGAAACTGACAGCACAGTAAGTTTTTCGAGTATACTTAGTTACATATTTTAGATATACTTCACTCATTATGGAAAAGCCTACCTGAGTAGCTTAAGACTGAATAGATGATGAACATTTAAATTAGCTGTGGCAAATCTTTGGCTCAGTAGTGTAGCAAAGCAGATCATGTAGTAAGACAACAGCAAATTAGTAAAAGCCATTGCTATCAGTAATTATTTGAATCATTGAGATAACAATAATAATAAATAATGAAGGAATCAGTCTGGAGGAATTAGCACAAGTGTGTCATTAATTTACCTGTTTACAGTATCTCATCCTGCATCAATATTTACACCAGGGCTCACATTCTCTTCTGTCCCTCTGCACAGGTATTATCTTTTTTACTTCTTGTCTGGTTGGTAGGATACAGTCAATGCAAGGGTGAGATGTGTGGAAATTATGTTATTTGAATCTGGACAAAATGCCTAAATTGCCAGTTATATCTGAAACACATTTAATGCAAAAAGAGGGCAATCAATCTAAACAACAAAACACGGGCTGTTCGTGAGAACTGATGAATGGTGAATTAGCAGTGACTGAAGAAATATCAAACTGCTGATGTAGAACCCAGGAATACTTTTAAATATTTGCTGTTTGCCTACTTATCATTTAAATTCTGATTATTAGGTTGTTGCAAATAGGACACAGTAGTCAAGGCAAATTACTGGACATGACACAACAGCAGATGTTTCTAGCTGTAGTGAAATTAGACGTGCTTGTTTAAAAGCATTCTCTCATTTTAAAATCCAATACTACATGGATGAAATACTTTATAGTTTCAGATCTAATAGCTTCATTGAGCGAACATTCATGAAAAGTGTTTTTCAAGAGCTATTAAAAATTACAGAAAATTCTGGTGTAACAAGGAGGCTGCTCAGCTCCTAGGAAACAACATTTTAACAGCAGTAGATCAGCGACATGTTCTATGTGTCAAGAAGGTGACTGGTTATATTTGCTTAATAACTGGGGTTTTTGTAGCTGAGAAAGAGAATTGGTGAGCCCATGGTATTCCTTCCTGTCTTTGTAGGTAGACAGGCAGGAGGTGCTGAGACTAAGAGAAAGGTGGCATTTCTGTGGCTGCAGTTCCCAGCATGGGGAGGCTGAAAATCTTTGCTCTGAGGATGGGGAGGCTATTTAAAAGCTATTAAGGGCATGTTCTCCAATGTAGCTGGAATATTAAACAGATCTTGGAGTTTATTGAGGGGAAAAGAAAGCACAGTGAGAGGAAATTCTTGTGGCATGAGTCTGACTTGCCTATGGGTAAGAGATGTCACTGAATTAGCTGTGAATCATATGAACTCAGCACTGCTCTGTGCCTTTTGGCCTCTATGAGACTGCAGTGCGTGCCTGTGCATTTGGTGGCTGTATTTTCATGTTGTAACTAATCAGCTTTTTTATGTCAGTCATTTTGTTATTCTATTAGAGGCTAAGCTTGAAGAGCAAGCCGTATGTAAATCCTGTGACACTGATGACTTTCTGTCGGTGCTAGAGCTAATGGACAAAGCAAGGCAAGGATAATGAGTGGGATAACTCTGCCTTCTGATGGTATAGCATAGCCAGAAAACATTTCTATAGAGGTTATGAGAAGTGTGAGATGCAGAAATAACTAGAAAAGAAAATAATTGTATTCTCAGAATAAACATGGGATGGCAGTGTCTGTTTCCTCCCCAAGTGCTAACCTGTGGCCATTTTAAAATCCAGATTTGTAACCCATCTAGGTGGCAACTCCAGCCATTGGTAAGAGAGTTGCCACAAGTGCAAATGAAGAGGCTGCTGGGCAGTTCAGCATCCCATGGGTTGTGTTTCCAGCTACTTCTCTGCCAGTCTTTGAGGGTGTTGGAGACATATCTGCTGCTTCCTTTGGAATTAGATAGGGAATTCTAATTCCTTGCAGGAATTAGAAAGGTTTCTCCTGATATTAGAGGGATCTGCATTATCTCAGAAAAGGAGGTACCCAGGATTTCTTCAGTGGGCATGCTGGACTCTCCATACTCCTTTGCTATGGTGTCCTGAAGGTGGAGGTCTCACAGTTAATGCAGATATCACAAAAGCTAATGTTTTTTTTTCAAAAAGTTTTTCCTTTTTAAAATTAATAGAATACTCAGAATCTGGTGTCACTTTTCAAAGGCTGGAAACATTGACATTTTTGTTGGATCCCACAAGGACAAAGTAAAGTTAACACAGTATCAAGTACAATTACACAATTTTATTAAAACAGACAGAACTGGTAGGCATTAAAAATATAGTTATTAGCCTAATACGAGAGAGAGAGAAGAGGAAAGATAAAGAAAGGAAGGGAAAATAAAACACCACCCAAAGGCCCAAAGGTAGAGGGAGAGAGTGAGAGGGAGAGAGAGAAAGAGAGAGAATGAGAAAGGAAAGGAAAGTCACCACCCAAGCATCCAGTGGCATCCTGTTGGTCTCATGGCAGAGAAGATGGGGGAGGGAGGGGATGGTCCCATCCTAGGAAAAGGACAAAGGGTCTTCCTTTTATGCTATCCATTTCTTGGTGTGCCACAGCTTCTAGCCAATTGTTTCTCATCCTGACTTGGCCTGGAAATTTCCATCAAGTGGTTGCCTCCACTGTAGTTTGCCATCTTCTATGTCAGCAGAATTTACACTCTCTGGCTAGGTGTTTTCCCCTGATTATCTCTCCTAGTTTACAGTTTCCAACCTGGGCCAGGTCAAGGAGCTGTTTTTTCTCAAATTTATGACTTCCCTCTTACCTCTTCTTGGGATGGCTCTTCTCAAGCTTTATGGCCTCATCTCCCATCTCTTCTCAAGGCCTTCAGACAGCTTGAGAGAATACATCATTACATCATTCATCCTGCTCATTAGAGGGAGAAAGAGAGAAAGAAAGATAAGAGCATCACCACCTGCAGGATTCCATGGCCTGGGGTGGTAGACCAGTCCTATGCAGAGCTCCAGGAAACATGCCATATTGTATGCCATTTATTGGGGGGGGAGGGAAGTCTGGAGTGCTTCCAGTTGCCAATTTTTTTTTGAGGCAAATCCTGACTGGAACCTCACCATCTGGATGCTAGGAGATAACGCTTCTAAAAATGGATTTCAGTGCAAGAGGGTCACCTGTATAAGTGGATGGGATTTGGGAATATTGACAAAGTGGCAGACTTCCAGTACCTGACGAATTCATCCTTTACCTATTCTGCTTCTCTTTTAAATCCAGTATTGGCAGTGATGTATGTATGATGTTCACAGAGGCTAGCCAGAGCTCATTTATTACATTTATTATACATTATTAGTACATTTATTATGCTAACATAACCAATGTCAATAGTTTACACTGGAAAACTGATGAGTCTTTTATTGTTTGAAGCTAGGATGAAGAATGTAAATCAAATTAAATTCAAGATTGTCGGTTCACTAAGCTGAAAAAATTGCTTAACACGGAAATTTTACTTAAAAGCATGAAATAGTTTTCTGGCTGCTAGTTTCCTTGAAAGAAAGACACCACAAATTTTGTAAGACTTGTTTAAAAACAAGTTACAAATTTTTCATGGAAATGACTTCTTGTGGCGATTAGCCTTTATTCATCCTTGTTTGATTCAGTTCTTCTGGAGGATTTTTTCTGAGGTATTTGGCTTGGAGAAAAAACAAACTTGGCATTTCTTTTTCCTAGGATGTTTGGTTGTCTTCAGATCTCGATGGATGATGCAATAAGGAAGGTTTTACTCCTAAAATGTTTCTCACAAATAAAAAAAGGGGAAATTATAATTGTTATTGTTGTAATATAGAGAGCAGTAAAGCACTACTACATAGCACATATTTCCCCAGACTCTGGCAGCAGCTACAAGAAACTGACATTTTTGTCAGCTGGTTGCTTTGAGCAAAACAACTGAAAAGTGAGGAAGCAGAAATGTCAAATTTAGACAACAGCTGAGGGCTCTACAATTTGGAAGATCCTCCACCATGAGAACTGCCCTTCAACAGCTCTGAAATACTGAGGCTTCTTTGCAATTTAATAACCTTGTGTATTTCTGTAATATGTTGTGATTAGTAAAATTGTATTTTGTGATTAACATCTGTGGGTTTTAGTATGAATACTTCCCTCTAGTATTATACAATTATGAATGGATGTACCTCATGACTGTTCAGTGCCAAAGTCTGATTCTGTGAATAATCCTCAAATGAAGCAGCTCTATCTGTTGCAGCATGATTAAGCCTGCTCTTCCATCTGGGAAGGGACCACACAGCCTGTTTTAGCCATAAAGCTGCACACAGGATAAAATAGGACCCAGATGTTTCTCACATGGGTAATTTTGTCCCCTGGTATCTTTGCATTTTTTGACATTTTCTCTGGGATAAGTTTCACTGAAGGGGAGATCTTTGTAGTACTGATGTCTATATCTAAGCTACTCATAGGGATGCACTTTGTAGTCAGCAGAGAATTTTAAGGCACATAATGTCCGATCTGTATCAGACAAGTCCTGTTCACTGGCTGTAAAGGAAATCTAGATAACCAACTCAGATGTAGACATTAGCCCAACAAAGACCTGTGGTTATCTGCTGAATCTCACTGTGAGTATGTTCCCCTGTTTCTCTACTTCTTGCTCTCAGTTGTCTCATAGAGAACAAGCAGCCCATGGCCCATGGTGGCCTCAGCTCTTGTGCTGATCTGCTTACAGACTGACTTCTCTGATGCCTAGCCCAGGGTGTAGTTGAGGATGGACTCTGTAAAGAGTTGTGTGAGCACTTTGACAAAGCCCATAACAGAGTGGCTTTTGCATGAATCTTTCCCTTTTTTGGATTTTTTGTCTCATTCTGTAGAGATCTTATAATATGACACAAATGTTTCTGTGAAGTGGCCTTCCTATAAAGTTTATGTCCACACCTAGTACAGGTGGAAGTGCATCTGATCTGCTCATCTGGCTGATTTGCTGAAATATATTCCACCACTAATCTGAAAAGCTGAGGCTTTTCTTAGGAAAAAAATGGCATGCAGAGGCAAATCTATCCCCAGGATTGCAGATGTTTAAAGCACTCTGGCAGAGATATAAATTTTGTTCTGCTGCACAAACTGTCCTTTTTATTTTTGCAAGATACAATCCTTCTTTCAGAGGATCTCTGTAGGATAGACAATGTGGTGCTGATGGTGTGTGTGGGACATTTGCAGCTTTTTGCATTCACCTTTGGAACTGATTCATTGTATGAGCACAAAGCCTGTAAGAAGGAGAACTCTGAAATCACTCTTGTATTTAATAAAGATGAAAGGCTATTTGGAGACTTCAGAAAGGAATTAGTCATGAGTTGGAAGAAACATCTGATGTCAATCTCTATTTGTATAAGACTGTATTCTGAGGTTGTTTTGTGCCTCTAAAAATATGTCCATGAAATATACCTCAAAAAGCATAGAGACCAAAGAAGGAAATTTTTTTGAATACATTAATATGAGACATAACAGAGCAGTGCCATTTCAGATTCCCTCTGAACAAAGAGCTGAGCAACAGAGGACAAGGCCAAAGATAGGGGCAGCATTGTCTCTAAGTTTCTGTCTTCTCAAACTATTCAGGGTAAAAGTGGAATAAATGTTTTTCTTATAGTAGGTTGGCAATATATAACCATTATTTTGTCCTCATTATATTAAGACTGAGATTTAATGATTATTTAAGGAGATCTCCCTCGGCTGACAATATATTAATAAAAATGTTGTGTTTGTTTATCCTGCTTTGATGGACTTCCCAGAGTAGAAAACTGGGAACAGCCCAGTTTTCATATTTTCCATAAAAACAAGTGGAAATAAGGTTATGGTTTTTATAATGGACATTGGAATCGAATCAATGAATGAAAACATTGCACTTCCTACATGGTCATGTAACTGAGCAGAACTGTATTTTAATAGTCATCATGTGAATATAAAAGCACCAGAAGACAGTGATACACTCAGGGAAAACTCAAGGAATTATTTGGGAATATTTCAAGATTAGTGAGAAGAAATATGTACAAACTTTGACTGCGTGTGAAGGCAAAGCCCACCAATTTGGTCAGAGCTTTGTGAGTTGTCAGTCCAGGGAATATCATCTACTGTGAGAACCATCTCACTTGGATAGAAATGAAGTGTGCTATGTCAACATGAATTGCACAGTACATCCTCTAGAAACAATGCAAAGAAATAGGTGTTTTTGGTAAAAAATTTCCCCACTGTTTTTAAGATAAAAGTTATCACCCTCTGGAGTTAATTATTTTTTGTCACTTCAGTCTGACTTGCTGCCTTTAGTAGTAAATTTTATAATTTTATGTTCCTAAATTACAACATTTGAGTCTGACTACTAAACTAGTATGAGATGTAGGACTTCTCTGAAATTAATTTTTTTGAGCTAAAGCATTTTATGAAAAAAACCCCTATCAAATCTTGGGTTCAGAATGATCAGTCATGAAAGATATACTGCATTTTCTAGTAAATTGATCCATCTGTTAATTACGTTTACACAGTTTTTAAAGCTCTTTATTTATAGCCTGAATTAGTCTAGCTTCAACTTCTGGTGGATAGATCTCATTAAGCTCTGGCCTGCTCCACTGAGCTATTTTGCAGCTTTGTTCCCATGGAATGCATGTGAGGATTTATCTCTTCTTAATTCACTTGTCTCAGAATCAGGTGCCTATCTGAACAAATTATTTAGTTTCCCCCAGCAGCCCATGGAGACAGAAAGTTATTTATCCAAGCCGTTTGAGATATTCATTTTATTTTAGAAGAAAAGCATCCTGGGTTGATGATACTTTCTCTTTCTACCAATTACAGAGGGGGACTAGAAGAAGTAGTTTACAGTAAATCAGCTAAGATCAGGTGGAATAATTCTTCTCTGAGATGTGCTCATGACATTCCTGACCTTTGATTCATTATATTTAACATAATAAGTTACAGAATTAGCTTAAAGGTTTTTTTTCCTTTCCTTCCTGCTCTTCCCTAAGCTGTTAAGTTATTCTTCACTGAACTCCACTGAGTTTCTTAACACTCCTTTCAATATGTGGACACCAGAAATGGATACATTTCCCTCAAAGTAACATTTTCTCCTGCTCCTACTTAGGATTTCCATTTAGAAATGTAAAGATATAATACAAGCACATTACTTTGGGACCTCAGCATGAATCAGTTTTCTCCCATAACCCTCAAACCCTTTCTGAATAACAGCATCCCAGAGCATGGTTCTCAATCCTGTGCACATGGCCTACATTCTTTAAAAAAAGAAATCTTTTGAGGGACTAAGCTAAGCCGATTTCTTTGTAAATTCCAGATCTCAGGACACATAAGGCAGACACTTTTCAGAAGGAAAATTTGACCTCAGCTGAAATCACAGGGATGTGGCTCAGAGAGGACAGTATTTTGTAAGCCATATAATCTCCTCTCATCTCTCATGTGGTTTGTTGTTTTTTTCTGTATTTTCAGAGAGAATGATTGATTTTTTGCCTTAAGAATCTCAGTGCAGCCACAGAAAATTGTAAAAAATTAAGTGTTTGAATGCCTGACATGTTGTGCCACAGAGGATTCCTACAGAATTAGCCTGATGTTCAAGCATTCCTCATATGTGCAGTGGAAGCTATTAGGGAGGAGACCTACATTTTCTCTGCACAGACCTTTATTTGGCTGGAGTCTGATCTCAGCTGAACCAGCCTGAATCTGAAGTAACATCACTGACTGTTCAGCTGTTACTCTAGGTTTACACATTAGGTTTACTCACTGCATCCTGAAGCCTCACTCAGTCTCCATCTTCAAGAACTCAGTGTATCGTTTACTGGAAGGTTGTTTTTAAGAGAGAAAATAATGAGAAGGGAACACTGAAAAGTTTCTCCATTTCAGAGGTGTCCTCAGAATCTTAGAAGGATTGGCATGGTTTATCCCAGATTGTCTTACTAAGGGTGCATGGGTGGTGCTGGGGCATGCCCACATATCTGGTGGCAGACAGATGCAGCTTTGCTGTTCTTCAGCTCCAGCTCAGAAGCCAGTTATAAGTTACTGATACTTACACTCAAAATGCCAGGTCTTGACAAGTATTCCTACTCTCTGGAATGGAGTATAAAAATAAGCAGCTCATGGTGAGACTAAGAGATTTTAATGTTTTAAAATGATTCTTTTTAAGAAGGCCTCAAATAGTCAGATGTCACATGTGCGGTCATCCGTGTGAAAATACATAGGCAACATCACTCCTTAAACTAAGCTTTGTTGAAGAAGAAATTCTGTATACAAACTCTGGGCACCTTTTCCAGTTTCTATTCCATACTAACACTCTTGGAGATTTGTTCTTTTTGTTTCTTGTTTCTACTTTATTCACTAAAGCCTCTATAAAGGCCAAGAATGTTTATGTGATTCAATATGGCAATTCAAACCCCTGCTTTATACAAAATAATTGTCTTAAAATTTTTGGTTTGGTTTCCTTATTCACCTTCCCTCCTCTTCTTCCCATACACGTGTCTTTCATACAGCTTCTTTCAGTGTTAGAAGGGAAAAGTTAGAGATGAAATCATTATCAAGCATTTAACTTCTAATGCATATCCTTCACAGCTCTGGACTTCCTCCTTTGAGACTGTGTTTTATTGTAGCTGTTAGTTTTGACTGTAGTTACAGGAAGCTAACTTTAATAAAGATTCCTGAAGAATTCTCTAGAGAACAATTTTCTTTTGGAAATGCTCTGAAGAACAAATCTTTCCCACGAATGTATCAAAAGGTGAATAAATTGTAGCATGGAACACCCCCAAGACATTAAAACTGTCATGATAGTATAAAAATGTTTTCTGCTGGCTATATAGAAATACAGATTTTTTGGGGTATATTTATTTTTATTTCCAGTTGCTATATGTTCAAAGTTCCTGTATAACAATGTAGCATGATAGCTGTATTTCCTCTTATGTAGTATTACATATCTTGAAAAGTATTCTGAAATTAACACAAGAGAGTGATCTTAAATAAAGATAATTATAATGTCTGTTTAAATTCAAGTAGAGCGCATCCAGACAACTCAAGAATAGCTCCTTTTGGATACCAATGTGATGATCAAGCCAATGGAGCAGAACAATATTCAAGCTCCAGCAGGCTTTCAGGCATCTCAAACAGTTTCTCCAGAGTTATCTCTGGCCTGGAGACAGTCTAGCTCTGACCTGAACAATGCCTTCACTGAGCACTTTTCATGACCTCTCAGATTTATGTTTATAGCTTTCCTCTCCTTATCTCATGGTAGCTTCATTCTTGGCTTTTCTGTTTGTTGCTCTCATTCCTTTTCCCATTCCTACATCTTTCCCCCAGTCTGTTTCTCCCCCCCTCCTCCTGTTCCCTCTTCTGTGGCTGGTTGGATGGCTGTGAGGAGAGCACCTGAAACATGTTTTCATATTAGGTATATAAAGTTTCCAGATCGAGGAAATACGGTGATAGCGGGTGGCTTTAATAAAAATTATTTTGACACTATATGACTCAAAAGCCCTAACTAGCCACCACTTGCCCTTGGTTATTAATATGCTGGTACCAGAACCAGTCAGATTTGAGTAAATTAACAAAGATAGCTCACAACTGACTTGGGGAGGAACAGCTTATCCACTTGAGACTCTTCACAGATGTAAGTAATAAGAATTTGTCAGCTTACATTAATTTTTACATGTCTTGCCTACATTGGAGACATAAAGGCAAAATCTAGTGCTCAGAGAGATGACATGGAGTGGAGGAATCCACAGGGAACTTAATCAATGCACACACATCACGTTGATGGGAAGTAGTTTTTCATTGAGGCATGCTACTGATGAGATATTTCTCCTTGTTTAACTGTTCCAGAATACTGTGTAGGAGAAAAGATAATAGAATGGAAATTGCATCTGCAAAATATATGATGTAGTTGTAATACTTTATGAAATGCTGCTCAGTGAGCTAAGACATCTCTTGCAGCGTAAGTTCTATGCCTGAAAGATTCATCCAATGTGTATAAATATAGGTGAATTTCAGCCACGGAAACATGGGTTGCTTATGAAAGGCTGAGTCTGATCTCAGTTACAGCTTTGTGCCCTGAAATGTATTTATTTGACTTTACTGATATAAGTGGGATTTGAGTCCAGCATCATATTTGACCTGAAAAAACTGTTGCCCTTTATTGCAACAGTCATAATTTCAAGAGAAACTTGGTAAAACTGACTATTTTAAAAATAATTTTACATATTTACAAAAGGTAGAGAAAATCCAAGAATTGTCCACAGCAAAAATTTCCAACCATCTACCTGACTACCAGAAGGCTGTTCTTCTGGATCTCTGTTTTTACATTTGGATTAGAAAGACAAGTAGCAGGAGGTACACACTTTTAGGGGAAGGCAGAAAATAAGGATGCAGGGTCCCCCTTTTGCCCTGGATGAATCATGGTGGATCAAGCTGAGGGCATGTGTACATTTTCAAGGCTGGTCACTTCAGACCTGACACAGTTCTCAAGTCACTGACAGTCCTGAGTAATTTGTATACCCACAGTGACACTGTAAATCAGTTCATTTACATTCTATGCGTTTTATCTGTGGGAAGTCAAGGCACAGATGAATTGAGTAGTTTTGCCTGAAGGCACACAGACTAGCTCGAGATACAGGATAGCCTCAGGATAAAGGCTCTTTCCCTGCTTAAAATACAGTTGCAATTCTAGAGTGGAAAAAAAGAGAAGCCTAAACCAAAATACATTCCACTTAGTTGGCACCATTCTGTGCTCTCCCTAACTGACTTTATCATCTACCATTTTTACAAGTATCAAGCAATAGAACAGGAAGATGAAATGGCCTAAAGTTGTACCAAGGGAGGTTTATATTGGATATCAGGAAAAATTTCTTTACTGAAAGGGTTGTCAGGCATTGGAACAGGCTGTCCAGGAAAGTAAGTGGTTGAATCACCATCCCTGGAGGTATTTAAAAGAGTAGATGTGGTGCCTAGGGACGTGTTTAGTGGTGGACTTGGCAATGCTGGGTTAATTGTTAGTCTTGGTAATATTAGATGTCTTTTCCAACCAAAGCAATTCTATGATTCTCTCATTCAGCCTCTGCAAAGGTATCTCAGAGCATCACAAACACTAACCTTATGTAATGTAAAGGATGGAAAACATCAGCTTACAGAAAGAGACATGTATCTGAATGCTGAAAACTGTCTTTTTAATTTTTATTCCATCAAGTACAAAAAAGAAATTATTTAGGACCCACGTCTTTCGCTTCTGGTGACCGAATGTGTCCCAAACACTTCAGTATAATACAATATAAATAATATGAGAAATGCAATATTTCTCATCCAGAGGTCATAGTTGGAGTAAAAATTAGGAAGTGTGTTACTAGTTTTGCAAAGGTCCATCCATTGTTGCTTTGCTATCAGGATTTCAGAAGGTAACTGATTGCCCTGCAGACCCTAATTCTGCTCTCAATCTAGTTTATTGTCATTTTATTATGTTTAATAATTTCCTCTGATGCATCCATTTGAAAGAGCACAATCAAGGTCTAAATCTCCATGAGGCTAATATATATCTTGTATGCTTTAAGAGCTCCCACTTTAAAATAAATTCTGGTGATTAGCTTTTAATAAGGTCTCATTAGTTTAATAAGATACTACAGGCAGATTGAGTTTTTAGATGTGTTTAATATTACATTAATATTACATTAATATTACAAGCTTGTTCAGATGATAATTCTGTTTTTGTGAAATGATAACCAGCAAATCATACTTTTAATATGTCTGAATGCTTCTATATGCTACTTATTAAGGATATTTTAGTATCCTCCATTTTTCGTAAAAGGGCTGGATCCAAAAAAAGGCCAGGCAGAAAAAGCTGTAAGAAGGTAACTGTAGGAAGGTGACTCTGCCTTGCTCATCCAGCAGATTAATATTTCCTTTTAGTGGAGGTTATACAGGAAATGTGAAAGGATCTCCTACTACTTGGAGCTGAAATATCTTAGTACCTGAAAAAAGCACCTATTAGTTTCACTGGTCAAGAGCAGACAGTCATATGTGATGTATTATACACAGTATACACACTGAAGGCCATTCTGCTTTTCAAAGGCAACACTGTCTTTGAAAACTTGTTGCAGTAACATAAACTGGGAGGAAGGGAGAGAAAAAATGAATAAATCCTTCTGCCATTTTGCCATTTTAGGGCACTCTGTGGTGACATGCCCACAGTCTGAGTGGGGAAACAGAGCTCTTTTTTGGAAGTCCAGCCTAGACTGTACAGTTTTGTCTGCTGGGTAATACTAAATCATGCAGTAATCATACTGACTGTGTGCTCGTGCTCTTTCGTGCTGGGCTGCATTCATTGCAAAGGCAAACTTCAGCCTTACTAGAGGTCCCAAGAATGTTTGAAAAGTCTTCCCATCTCTGCACCCTAAAGCCAAGTTAAACCTGCCTGCTCTGTTAGAAACTGTAGCAGAGGAAGATTCATCTTGAACAATTAGCATTCACAGGTAAGGCAATATCTTGGTCCAATGACTTGGGAATATTTGAAAAGTGAACCCAAATGACACTCTTTGTGGAGCTGCTTCACAAGTAACAGCATGGCGTGGGATTTTCCCAGCATGCCAGTGCCCAGTGCGAGGCAGTTTCAGGAAGAAATTGCATTCACTTCTACAATGGAATGACCAGTTTGTCTCCCAACTAATTCATTCATCACACTATGTATGACATGTATTGCAGAGGCACTGCTGGGATAAGGCAGTACCAGAAGTACCATTTATATGAACCTAAGGAACAAAACGAAACCAAACTTCTGGGGAAAGGAGTTTCTTGCTTTCTGGTAATATTTCTGAAAGAAACTGAAGCACACACAAACCATGTAAATTTCAGGTCACTTTTGAATAAAAAATTTTGTATTCAGTCACAGCCAACCTTCCGTAACTTGCATCCAGGACAGGAAACCTGCACCCTAAGTATGGGCTAGGGGGACCAAAATAAACATTGTCCACATGAAACTGTAGAGCTGGAAAAGATCTTGCAGCTCCTCTAGTCCAACCCCTTACTATGAATAAAGATCAAAGAAGCCTACACTCTTCCCAGAAGGTGTGTACCTAATCCTCTAGCAAAAAAATATAATGCAACAGAATCCATCAATAGTCTCTCTCCTTGTTTTACTGTCCAGACAGCCAAAAAGCTGCTCCTATTATCCAGCCAGGGCCAGTTAACTTGTCAGCTGTGAAGAGGGTCAATACAATTTGTTCTTGTCAAATCTGTAAGTTGTTTTCTTTATCTTAATATGCTCTACGCACTTCTACACTCATTCCAGAATCATTCCAGGAATTATTGTTATACTGAATAATCTATAAATTCCTGATAGTTTTTTTAGAAAGTAGGTATTGTATTTGCTTTATCTGGGACCTGCCTGTATTCTGTGAGTTTTTAAAGATAGCAGTGAATATTTCAGAAATTTCTTCTTATTCCTTTCAGCAAGCCATCAGGCCCTGGTGGCTTCAATTAGATTTAGCTCATCCAGACACTTTTAAACTAATTTTTTCCCTATTCTGGCTGCCCTCTTATTTTCACATTAAATTTTGTGTGGTTAAGTGTCTCATCAGAAATTAATCTTTTTGCTTGAAGACAGTGAACACTCCAGTATTCTGCGCATTGTCTGCTAAGCAATGAACCTTTACTTCTGCTTCTGATTGTACCTTGCATATTTTTGCTGTCTTTATGTTCTGAAATAATGTTAACACCTTAACTGTCTGAGCTGTCTCAATTCCTTCTATACTCATGTCTAGTTATGTTTCTTGTTTCTCCTTTTTGTATGACTCCTTTTGATTATAGGTTCTTAGGAACATCTTGCTGCAGTTGTTAAGCACTTTTCTCTCATTTTTTATGTCTTCTAAGTTTATCATAGTGCATTTGATGTAGCTCCCAATTTTTGTCTTTCCTCATGTGTCCTGCCTCTTAAATTACCTACTTCTGAGATTCCAAGTCATACTTCTTTTTACTTCTTTCCAAGCTTGTCTCATCGTCCCTTCTTCTGATTTAGCTTAATTCTCTTTAACAGCTTCACTGATGTGATTGCTGGTGTGTAGGTGAGTAAATTGGAGGGTTTTGTTACTGATGTTCTTAAATTGGAAACAATGATAGAAAACTGCAGTGGCTTTGTGCTTCTGCTGCCAAAATTAAAATTGCTCACAGACACAGTATATTCATATATATGTATATTGTTCATGTAAAGATTACTGACAGTCTCAGAGGATTCTGAAACCTTGAAGAAAACCTGCTTTGAATGCCAAAAAAAAAAAATTTAGACTTTAGCATACATCAAGGGTGGTATGTCCTATGTTATCAGACCTTGCCTGGATATTTTCAAACTATTCCCATTTACAGGCACTCCTCAGGGGTAAAAAGGTCTCCTTGGACCTCTTGGACCTTCCTTGGACCTCTTGCTGGATGCACATTACAACCTCCCCCCTGACATGATTAATGCCTATGGGATACAAAGAGGAGATAAAAGAAAAGGAGATCATAGAGAAACAGTTCAGTTAGGTCTGGCTTCTATTTATGAATTCATATACTTAAAAAAAAAAAAAAATAAAATCCCCACAGCAACAAAACTTCCACATTCTGCCCTTATTCAGAGAAGGAAGTAATGCTGGCAGAAAACAAAGCCTGAACTTGAGTTGTGTCAGGAGATTAATGTCACTAATATGCGAGTGCTATTCTGTGGAGCAGTCAGTGATGAAAACTCTTTCTCAGAAATGAGAGTCTTTGAATCCTTAGAGCCAGGATCAGCAGTTCTGGCAGCCTGGAAAGATCAGCTGGCATCCAGCCCTCACTGACAACTAAAGTTCCATTCTGGCTCCTACAGCGCAGAGCAAGACTTCAGGGGTTGTCTTTGCATGTCAGTTTTTGGAGAATGCTTCATTCTCATTGCAGAATGTTTTGGAGGATGTTACAGAAAAGCACTACCACTGCTTTGAGCACAGCATTGTGAAAGCGTTGGAAGTTAGACTCAAATGGCCCCTTTTGGCAGCATTCCCCATGGCTAATGTACTTTCAGGGACATTAGCCTTCCTATTTTTCTTGTGTGGTCAGTGCAGAGAGAAAGGCTTTTGGAAGCTCTAAACCACCCTTTGGAGGAAAATCTTTTCAACCTAAATAGATGGTCACAGCAAGTGGTGTAATCATGTTTTAAAATATAAATATTCTATCTTGATAAGTACCTACCCTTCACTGAAAGTATTTTCTGCTTGAAGTGCAATGCACACTTACTGTGGTGCAGAAATAAATTCAAAAAAGCATCCACGGACTGGAAAGATCCTAGTATAATACTAAAAATGATAATTATTCTTTTCACAAGAAATCAAAATGTTTTTCAGCTACTAATGAACCAAGCTCCACAAAGATGCTCAGAATCAGATTTTTAAAGCAGGCATTACCAAAATACCATTACACGACATTTCCAGAGTGGTTATCAATGGCTATAAATTGAGGCTTGCAGCTTCCTACACATACCTGAGTCTCCTTTTTCAGGTCCTACTGTTCTGATCAAACTCCTCTTACAACATTCCTTATCAGAAACATAATGCTAATCTTACTTTGTTTTCTGTCACTGTGTTGGTACACCTGAAATCTGTGGCATCTGTCCATTCAGGTGACAAATGCAGTTGGTCCATCTGGGTGTAGTTAGTAGCTGCAAGAGCTGTATTTCTTTTGGCCTCCACAAGAACATCACATCCCATACTGAATGTTTGGGGAACTCTACAGAGCCATACTCATCTCTTATATTTACTCTTCAGAGATGTACACGATTTTCCCTGTGTTACTGTGTCAGTGATGTTTTCCCACTACAATGTGCAATATTAACTAGAAAATCTGACAGCAGCACACGTAGACTCCTGCAGTGTCACACCCTTTAGTGGATACATCTTTAAAAGAGAAAATACTGCATTCTGTCTTTAGAACACACCTAAATTAGTTACTTCATATTCTGCAGGCAAAAAATTAAAATCCTGATCACTCCTAATTCAGTGACAAGATTTTAGCATCTCTCCTGAAAGTTATTTCTTTTTACTTATTAGTTTCTATTTTTTGCCTTGAAGGTAGTAAGAGATTTATTTAAAATCACAAAACCCTAAGGAAACACCCAGGGCATTAGTTCTGTGCCACACTTACAAATCACTCCAATTATCCACTGTCTCTTAGGGAGATCGTGGATTAATACTATCATCCTTAACCTCCTGTGTTAAAAGGGGCCTGAACTCATGACATGGTGAGAATTAAAGATAACCAGAAAGTACTTCTTTTCTGTTCATGACAAGGTCTTAAAATCTCTGGGAGATGACAAACAATCATTCAGTTCTCCACAAAGGAGGATATAGTTAAGACAGTAATAAGATTTATTATTATTTTTTTTAAAGCCTGGGTCTCTACCAAGGTTCAGGTACTGCTTTTCTTCAGTTCTAACATTTGACTCCTTTGTGTTATTTTCTCACCTTTAACTCAAATGGTAGTATCTTTCACCTGGCAAAAACTTCCCTGCTGTAGCATTTCTCTTTTAACAAATTCCATGGCTTTCCTCTCCAACAACAACAACAAAATCTCACTGCTTCTGCATGGAAAAAAAAACCAAAAAACCAAACCAAACAAACCAAAACAAACAAAAAACAAAGCAACACTTCCTCTGAGCCCCAGATCTTGCTCTGCTTTTTGAATATCATTTTGATAAGAAAAAGGCCCCTCTCACACAGGATCACCATGAAATGCATTCTGACTAATCCAGCAGGGGACATGTATGTGCTGATAATAAAAACTAGAGTAGTCCATGATTATTTGCAGTAGATGAAAGTAATTTTTGCAAGTTCTGCTTTACTGAGCAAGACTTGTAGGAGTACTACAGGAAATATACCCAGAACTCTGAGTTATTCCAAGAAAGCAAGGTATTTTGTATAGGCCTAACTTGATACTATTGCATATACTGGAGAGAGAGAAATTTCCCCATACTTCAGAATAAGAAAAAAAAAAAAAAGAATTGGAATAACAATAAAAGTAAGGAAATGGCACAGTAGCTTTATAATGTTTTAATGGTTCACGATGATGAGAATTTAAAAACTTCCTTCTATTGCATTTCTTTAATATGAATCAAATATAAATCCCCATGAATGTGCCTAGTACATGGCACATTGATTATTCTGGTATGTTTTCCAACAATTTCTCCTCCCTAAGTATAAAAGGAGACGGGTCTGACTCTGCTGGAGAGCTGGCCATGTGCATTCTTATCACTCTCAGGCACTTACACAAGATGACAGGTACATGATTGAGTTGGGAATTCATCACAAGCAGTCTGAATACTGCAAACAGCATTTTGCAATGGCAGTGTTGCACATGGAGCACCAATGAAAATTAATTTTCTTTAATAAAAAATGATAGTGCCAACAGCCACAACACTAATCCTATAATAAAATTTTCCTAGAATAAATGAGAAGAATATAGCTTCTTTGTACCAGTAACATTTCTTAAGTTGACACAGACTCCACATAGAAAAAAATTTTATGACATACCTTGTTGTTATGTGCAAAGCATTGTTAGTCATTAAAAAAATGTGTTTTCCTTACTGTTTCACAGCTTGTTTTCACAACTGATATGAAGCAGGTGCTGTAGAAAACCACACTGACTCAGCATTATGTGTGAATTAATAGGTGGGACAGCCAAAAGACAAAACCATCACAGCCTTAAAGGACAAAAATTACTGTTGTTAGCGAATGTAGTGATTTCTGAGCTTTTACCATAGTTTTTTCTTTAATGGGAAGGAAATTTTATGGAAATTATAAACCACAAATGTAGCAACAACAACAGCAGCATGTCCAAGCCTATTTTTTAAATGTGAAAGGATACACAGAACTCAACAAATCGGCTTATCTCTACAGAACATGTGGATCATAGAGATCATTCACTGCAACATGATCATGTTGCTTAAATTGTATGCAGTGATTATCTGTGCTTGAAAATAAACAGGGGAGGAGAGGTACATGTGTTAAAAAATAAATCAGTTCTCTTTTTAGTATATGGAAAAAAAAAGAAAGTGTGGAGAAAAGCCACACAGCCAGCCTTTCACAGTCTAGGAGGTTCCTCCAGTGCATTGATGATAACTTCTTAATGCAAATGGTGGACAAGCCGACTAGAAGAGGAGCGCTGCTGGATCTTGTACTAACCAACAAGGAGGGCCTTGTTGAAGCAGTGATGGTCAATGGCAGCCTTGGCTGCAGTGATCATGAGATGGTTGAGTTCAGGATCCAGTGTGGAAGGAACAGAATACCCAGTAGGGTCAGAACCCTGAACTTCCACAGGGCAAACTTTGGCCTCCTCAATCAACTGTTAAAAGTAATCCCATGGGACAGGGTGTTGGAAGATAAAGGGGCTCAAGATAGCTGGTCAATATTCAAAAACCACTATCTGCAAGCACAGGATCAGAGCGTCCCTATGGTTAGGAAATCTAGTAAGGGAGCTAGGAGACCAGCATGGTTAAAAAAGGAACTGCTGGGAAAACTTAAGTGGAAAAGAAAAATCTACAGATCATGGAAGGGGGGGCTGGTCACTTGGGAGGAATACAGGACTGTTGTCAGAGGATGTAGGGAGGAAATTAGGAAAGCTAAGGCCTCCTTGGAACTTACCCTTGCAAGTCAGGTTAAGGATAATAGAAAGGGCTTTTTCAAATACATAGCTAGGAAAACTAACACTAGAGGCAATATTGGCCCATTAAGGAATGAGCTAGGAGCCCTGGTGACAGAGGATATAAAGAAGGCAGAGGTGCTGAACGCCTTCTTTGCCTCTGTCTTTACTCCTGCAGGGTTTCCGCACGAGCCCCAGATTCATTTAGCCCCAAAAGTAGTCAAGATAGATGAGGAGCTTGACATAGTAGATGAGGATTGGGTTAGGGATCAGCTGAGTAATCTGGACATCCATAAGTCGATGGGTCCAGATGGAATGCATCCAAGGGTGCTGAGGGAACTGGCGGAGGTCATTGCTAGGCCACTCTCCATCATCTTCAGTAAGTCATGGGTAACAGGAGAGGTGCCTGAGGACTGGAGGATAGCAAATGTCACTCCAGTCTACAAGAAGGGCAAGAAGGAGGACCCGGGTAACTATAGACCGGTCAGCCTCACCTCCATCCCTGGAAAGGTGATGGAACAACTTGTTCTTGTCACTATCTCCAGGCATATCATGGACACGGGGGTCATCAAGAGCAGTCAGCATGGTTTTATCAAGGGTAAATCATGTTTAACTAACCTCATAGCCTTCTGTGAGGAAATTACTAGGTGGATAGATGATGGAAGAGCGGTAGATGTGGTTTATCTTGATTTCAGTAAAGCATTTGACACCGTCTCTCACAGCATCCTTGTAGATAAGTTGATCAAGTATGGGTTTGGTGATCAGGTAGTGAGGTGGATCAGGAACTGGTTGAAAGGAAGGAGTCAGAGAGTTGTAGTCAATGGGGCAGAATCTGGTTGGAGGTGTGTGACTAGTGGAGTCCCTCAAGGGTCGCTACTGGGACCGGTGTTGTTCAATATCTTCATCAACGACTTGGATGAGGGTATAGAATGTACCCTCAGCAAGTTTGCTGATGACACTAAGCTGGGAGGAGTGGCTGACACACCAGAAGGCTGTGCTGCCATCCAGAGAGACTTAGACAGGCTGGAGAGTTGGGCAGGGAGAAACAAGATGAAATTTAACAAGGGAAAGTGTAGAGTTTTGCATTTGGGGAAGAACAACACTATGTCCCAGTATAGGTTGGGGGCTGACCTGCTGGAGAGCAGTGTAGGTGAAAGAGACCTGGGGGTCCTGGTAGACAAGAAGATGACCATGAGCCAGCAATGTGCCCTTGTGGCCAAGAAGGCCAATGGCATCCTGGGGTGCATTAGAAAGGGTGTGGTCAGTAGGTCAAGAGAGGTTCTCCTCCCCCTCTATTCTGCATTGGTGAGGCCGCACCTGGAGTATTGTGTCCAGTTCTGGGCCCCTCAGTTCAAGAAGGGCAGGGAAGTGCTTGAAAGAGTCCAGCACAGAGCTACTAAGATGATTAAGGGAGTGGAGCATCTCCCTTATGAGGATAGGCTGCGGGAGCTGGGTCTCTTTAGCTTGGAGAAAAGGAGACTGAGGGGTGACCTCATCAATGTTTTCAAATATGTAAGGGGTGAGTGCCAGGGAGATGGAGTTAGGCTTTTCTCAGTGGTGACCAGCGATAGGACAAGGGATAATGGGTGTAAATTGAAGCATAGGAGGTTCAAGTTGAATATCAGAAAAAATTTCTTTACTGTGAGGGTGACAGAGCCCTGGAACAGGCTCCCCAGGGGGGTTGTGGAGTCTCCTTCACTGGAGACATTCAAAACCCGCCTGGACACGTTCCTGGGAGATGTACTCTAGGTGGCCCTGCTCTGGCAGGGGGGGTTGGACTAGATGATCTTTCGAGGTCCCTTCCAACCCCTAGGATTCTATGATTCTATGATTCTATGAAAAAATCAGGGGGAAAGTTCTTGCATTCCCAAACTACAAAATTAATAATTGAATTAGAACTACAAATGTCATTAATTTCATGAATGTTAGTTTATAAAATAGGGTTTGAAATTATTTCAGGCAAGAGATCAGTCATATTAATTTCTTCTTAAAAAAAACCACAAGGTCAGAGAACCAAGTATGCCCTATGCTTTTTTGCAAAGCATCTCCTTCAGCAGGATTCATCCTCGACTGACATACTGACATACAGGAGTGTTAGTAGCACTAGTATCATCATACCAACATCATTCCCTCCATGGCTTAAATCAGCAACAATCTTGGTTTTGGCATGAAAAACAAAGAGAAAAGCTTTGTTTCCCTTCCACCAATGTTTAGGCAATAGTGGACTACCTGGAGAAAGGCTCAAGATTTTGTTTGTTCTCAATACTCAGGCAAAAAAAAATACAGCAAACCCAGGGGCTTTCAATGAGACTCTGGTGCCAGGTAAAAAGAGCAAAGAGGATGAAAGTCAGATGTAGCCCTGTCTGAGGCTCTACCTACTGCCATAAACCCCTCTGTTCCAAGTGCAAAAGGCTAATTGAGCTGCTCCAGGCAACAGCAGTGCTTATCTAAGTTAATTTATTTTGTGGTATATTATTACCAGAGGCAACTCAGCTACCAGAGAAAGTGCTGGAAATCCTTTCATTTCTGTGAGAGGACATTTTGTCTTATTTAAAGGGCAGCATTCATTCTTGCTGAGGCTCTGTGCTCTGCAGAAAGTGTGGATATCAGAGCCTCCACCTGCTCCTGGGGAGGCTGTCTAGGATTTGTTAGCTTGATGTGAGCATTTTGGTTCTAGGGATATTAACCCTCTAGGGCAGAAATTGGCAGTGTACTGCATTAGGCAGCTCTCTAGCAAATACTTTCTCTCCCCCACCCTCTCCTGATGTCCTTATGAGGGTTATACGCTGTAGCAGGCTGTGATATTCCATGCATAATTCAAAGGTGAAAATAATGGCTCTGCATTCTAAACATGATGTGTGGTAAGGGCTAAATGAGGATTTCAATTGAGTTTGTTGATTGAGCTAATCTGATTGAAGAAAACATCTCGTTTGTCTAGGAAAGGTCTGCATGATGCAATTTGGCTCTAGCTTGCCAAGAAAGTATGTACAGTTGAAATGGACTCTTATTAGAAATATCCATACAGACTGGAAAGCCTCTCTGTACACCAGAGTTGCTTTATGCAAACAGAATTGTTTCTAAATCAGTTTAGTAAAGCTGACGTAAGAGGTTGCCTTTCACCTTTAAAAAAATGAGACAGAAAATTTCAGTTAAATGAAAACAACCAACAGGCCTGGACAATCTCATAGTAAATTTGGTAATCTCATATTAAATTTGGTTGGATATGGTTGTATTCAATGATCTTAAATGTCTTTTCCAACCTAAGATATTCTATGATTCTATGTTTGATCAAAGAAAATACTTGAATCCACAGCTAACTTTTCCTAATTTCTAGGTGTCATCAACTATCTCCTACCAAGTATAGTATAGACTTCATTATGGGAACTAAATGAGAATATAATATCCCATTTAATTAAATTATTCTGCAAAGGAAAGGAAAATAGATTTATATAAGGAAAAAAATCCACCTAACATAATGAGAGAATAAACCATAAAAAAAATTTCTCTACTGCATCTGTTCAGTTATTTAATATTAAAATTAGAGTTTTCTATAAGTAAGGCAGAGATGCATGATTCTTTAACCTATAACATGACCTTCCCAGCAAGTTTGGGTTATCTTTTCTTCAAAATGAAATAATAATATTATTACACTTTGATTTTGTATGGATCGCTCCTGTACATGTAGTCATGCCAAAACTCTGTTAACACCCACATCCTCTAAAATACCCATGAATTACGTACTTAGGTAAATGTATAAGATATTTAATTTTTATCATGTAGCCTCTGAAAGCAAGAGCTCGGATGTTTAGCTTTTTCTTAAAATATCAAGCGAATTTTGGCCAAAATTATTTCTTGCCCTTATCCCCATCTGAGCTCTGCTGGACAAATGGAAACACATGAAAGAAATTCAGGAAAAATTCTTTAAGTACATACTCTATATGTAGTTATTCCAGAATTGTTTACTGGAAGAGCAAAAAGAAGGCATCAAAATCTAAATTGCTCGATCTGTAAATAAAACATGTATCCCATCTTCTCAAGTACTACTACTTATCACTGACAGTTCTCATAATTTAGAAGCCACTTAGAAGTAGCTGTTTTAATTAATCAGCTAAAATTATCCTTTACAGTGACTCTGCAGTATATCCAGAAAACATTTTCAGGAAGCCAGTCTTGACATGGAGACCTAGAGGTGGGAACAGTCCCTGGACTTGCCACAGCCAAATGGTGATAGCTCAGCCTCAATGAAGAAGAGCAGAAATCTCTGCTGGGTGGGATGGCTACTGGTTGTAGTCCACAGGGGACTGTCACTTCTGTATTTCTTTCGAGATGACCAAAATAGAATGCTTTGACCCATAATGGCTGGTTTATTCTTACCCAGTTCAGAGACATGTGAGGTTATTGGGAAGATGCTGCAGTCAGTGTAAAGCAGCACTCTGATGAGCTTGATTTACTCCAGCAGGAAGAAATACTCTTGTACTATCCTAAATGAGAATTTATGCTTTAATCAGAACTTAATCCTAGGGTTTGCTAGTGTAGGAGAAAGAGCTGCATAATCTGTTAGTCTTTTGACACTGCCACTAGCAGCCCTCAGAAAACTGACAGTGCTAAGGAGACAGATACAAATCTAGTCCACTGTATGTCTAACAGGCAGGGGGTGAACACCTGGGCTAAAAGGATATGGTGCTGGATGTCAAAACCAAAAGCAGCTTAAGGACTAGTTTGGTTCACCCCCAGCTTCCCACTTGGTTAGCAGCTGCTCAGCATATTTTGAGGGACAGCCAGCCAGCATTTATACATGTTCATCATTAATGAGGTTGTTGCAGTCAGGTATTTACCTTATCAAGTTCAGGAGACATGGCCTGCTTCCCTTCTCACATGCCACTCCAGATGGGGAATATGGGGACAAGATGGGGACTGCAGTTGTTGTGCAGTTGCTGTTGCTACACTCGGGGCTGGCCTGAGAGTTTTCATGCTGGCCTCACAGGACTGATTTCTAATGCACCCCACAAATGCTTACACCCTGCAGGCATGTCCAGTACTGGAAACAAAAAGGCAAGGACATGACCCCTAAGAAATATCTGCAGCCATGACCCTTATTTTTGATCAGTGAGACAGCTGGAATTGCTGCAACAGGTCCTTGAGTAAGAGGAAAGCTGTTCATCACCATTTAAATGGTGAAGGACCTAGGTTACAAGGAGCCTCACAAGAAGACACAATATGCAACTACAGCTTAGAGCCCTTCCTATGACCTTGTGTCAGGAACTGGAAAGCAGAAAAGAGAGAGCAAAAGTTACCTCCAGGTATCTGAGCTGCACAAGTATCACATTCTGGGCATCTTGCAGAGGCAGAGAATGACCCCGTGGCCAACCAGAGAATTCCTGAGAGTTGTTTAGTATCTCTGCCTTCCAGCAAACCCATTTTAGGAGAGTGGTTGGATTGGTGTCAGAGCACTAAGTACCTTGCAGAACTGAGCTCACTCTGGATTAAAAATATAATTCAGCTCTTCGGTAGGTGCTGGAAACAGCAACATGGGATCCAGGACATAGAGTAATGGGGATGACATGGTGGTAGGACAGGCCTGCTGGTGAAGGCTCATTGGGAGGGTGGTCTGCAATGGAAATACTGCTGTGGTATCTGGACAGCCCATGTCACCACCCAGGCCCTGCACAGCTGTGGAGATGGAGGCAGTGCCAGCTGCCTCACAGCCCTCAGGGGATTTGTGTTGTGGTGGGAAGAGAGGAACAGCTGCCTTGGCTTTCCACAGCCTTCTGAGAAGGGGACTGGGGTTGCAGATTTTTAGTAAAGACTTAAAAATCTTTAATAAACTGCACCTACCGACTAACTAAACTGCACCTAACGAGACTGTGTTAGCATAAAGATGAAGCAAACAAGTCAACATCTGCTTCCACAGCCTCAGTTTTATGACCTTGTTCCTAAGCACAGTCACAACTATGAGCATTTCGAAGCAGTCAGTGAAATACAGCCAGTTAATAACCACAGTAAATATCTGCTCTTCAGAAAAACTCTCTGCTTCTGCTGTCAACTGGCAGGATTACTCTGATTCCACTGATCCCCCAGCTCTTGATGCAAGACAGCAGCCCTGTGGAAGGCAGGCTGCAGGATCTGTCCAGTTTTATTCAGGGCTGCCATGCAGATTTAATATGCATGGTTAATGTGACAGGCGTTGCCACTGCCTTGCACTGCAAACATCAGTGGGGTGCACCTGCTCAGCTGTAGCTACTACAGAGATTTGTACATCTGCCCCCCAGCCACACTGACAATCTAGAACTGACCCTCAGTGCTCTCGTGTAAACACCAAAATTGGGTTCAATTAACCTCCCGTATGACAACAGAATGCAATATCTACCCAGAGCTGTGGCTGAGCTGTATAACTTTCTGTGGGAGTATTTGCCTCTCCATTTCATACTTTTGCCTCAGCATGATTTCAGCTCTTTGGCCCCAAGTCACCCATCATCTCCATGCCCAACACAGAGGACACCCACCCACACCACACGCGTGGCACAGCAGCAGATCACACAGATTAGTCGAATCTTTGCAATAAAAAAAAAACAACCTTTGAGAGGGAGACAGTGTCAAACCTTTGCCTTATTTGCAGATGGCTCAACTATATTACTTATTTTAGTAAAGACAATCACTGTTTTTTTCACCATGCCCCTCACAGGAGACTTTCTGCTGTGCCTTTTGCAGCCACACTGCCTGTCCCACATCGGCCTTATCAGCCATCAGTGGCTTGCAGCAAGCGTGGGGAGAGCCCTTCTGAAATCTGTGTCTGCAAAGCCAAGACATGATATGTAAATACATGGATTAGGGTTTAACATATGTGCTCAGACAAAAGAGAGAAAGAGCTGTATGAAAGGACTTGACAGCAGAAGCCATCTTTAAATTTACACAGATAAATGTACAAATAAACACGTGAAACCCCATGTCATCTTTCTCTCCTAAATCTTCATTATCCTCTGGCTAGAAAAAGAATTTCCATCTCCTGTTTGTCTAAATATCTTAATTAAAATCTCCAGCAGCTTTCTAATTCCACATACTTTGTGCACATCACAGCAACGCTGTTCCCTGATCTAATCTGTTTTCCAAATAGCTTGCTTTCAAACAATTAGCTACCTCAGGATTTCTCTGTAGCAAATCAATTGTTGATAGCTTTGACTCAGCTAGAAGTAAGCTTTAGCATGATGACATGCCTCTCACAAAAAATTACAAGTAGCTGTTACAGTAAGCCTCACAAAAATATGACTGCCATGCCATGTAGCCCTTTGATTCTGATTTTGTTTATCCTTTAGCCATCCCATATATTCCTCAAAGACAGAACAAGACAAACATGCTTCAGTTACTCTTCTTTGGTAAGCTGTAATTCCTTGTAAAACTCCTTTGAAGTTATTAATCAATGTGTGAAAGACTAGCAAAGTCCATCCCAATCCCAACATAAGTAGGCTTAAAAAATAAAACAAAGCCAATTAAAAATCCAAACCACACACAAAGGCAAATATAATAGAAAAATAAACAATGTACAGAACAGTATGCTCATTATAATAACACAAGAATTCAACATATGTTGCATGATCAATCCCCAGATCAGTCTTACTAGGTTCAGAAACTTCAACAAACTGTGGGTGAGGAAAGAAGTAGTAGATATGGGACAAGGGCCAATTCTAAAGAAAAGCTGTGCTCTCGGAAATCACAGTATGTAAAGCCTATATTTTCATGACTTTGTCCAATTCTATGTCCCCTCTTTTAAGAAAAATCTTCAGGAAAAAAATTTTATAAGACAACTGAAACCAATTGACAGTGAAAGGATTAATTGAAATATTCCCTTATTTCATGAAGTTGCCTCTGAAGAGAAGTCACCCATCACTAAGATGCAGCAGGAGCTCTGGTGATGGTGTCAGGCTTGTTGACCACATGTGATGTAAAGTGTACAGCAAGCAGTGGAGATTAAGACAGCTGATTACAATCAATCCACTTATGCAGTTTAATCATTTACTGCTGTTGAGCTTGCATCCTCATGACTGACAGCTTTCATTCTCTGACTAAGGAAACTGCAAAGGTTAAGTCTTAACCTTTACCTGTCTTCATTATGTGTCAATATTTACAAGCAAATACAACCATTTAACTTTTCATGCATAATCCCGTGACTAAGTTCTGAATAAAGTGAATACAATGACCCCCATTTAAAATTGTCAAGTACTTGTTGGCAAATACATTATCAGTTGAAAGCCATAAGCATTTACCCCGAGCTGCTAGGCAAGTCCTTTTGTTCTGATCAGTCCAATAAAACTCATAACCTCTTTCCCCTCATGATTTTATTGAGCCTGTGGAAGAAATTGCAGGAAGCCTGAGAATTTTTCTCAGTAGCCATCTGAGTTTGCTTCTGCACTCACTGCAGAGGAGCTGAGTTATCAGCACAAGTGAATATAAAACAAGTGTTTTATAGAGGTCAGCCTCTGCCTCTGAAGAATCACCTGCATGCATGGAAAGTGCTGCTAAACATGAGTGAGAGATTGCTGTGTGTGGTTCAGAGACTAAAAGCCAAGACTAAGGTTGCATTGAAGACATTCACATTACAGCCATGCTGTTTGCGTTTCCCAAACAAGGTACCACTGTTGCATGGCCTTGCACTCACAAGAGAGGAGACACAGTTCAAAAACTGACAAGAGTTTTTTATTTTAAACATTTTCTCTATTTATTTTTCCTGATGGTTGCTACAAGCAAAGTTGGGATTCAGAAATATAACTGTACAATACAAAGACAGGCAGCAAACTAAGCTGACGGCATGAAAGGTGTATCTGAGAACAACGAGTTGACGGAATCAGAGTCAGATTTTGTTCGAGTAGTTTTTAAGATACCCTCAGCAATGATATTGTCATTAGGAAACAGTTTTATTTTCCCATTCTGACTGTGTTTTGCCTCGTGCACAGGTTCCAGGAAAACCACTCGTTTACCAGTGCTAGCTTTCCTCTCGTCAGCTGGCAGCTCTTGCGGTGGTGTGGAATTCAGTATGGATGAGTGGGCACTGCTTTGGTTAAGCTTCCTCTTTCTCCTTTTTGCCTTACATTGACATGGACAGGGGGTCAGATAGAGATACAGTAGTACTAAAACAATACTGGCTACACAGGCAGCAAGGGTAGTGAAAGCTGTATTAAATGCTTCATGAGCATGGGACCTGTTCACTGTGGAATTACTAACATTTATTCTAACTTCTATGGTTTCATTTAATAGTCTTTTTTTATTTATTGCAATGCAGGAATAAAGTCCTGAGTCCTCTAGCTGAGCATCTGTTATCTCCAGGCTTCCATTACGAAACACCTTAAAGTTGTCAGTGTCCCTGTCTGGCTCCAGCAATCTATTGTCCGGCCTAACCCAAACAAAGTGTGTGCCAGCATCGCTGATTCTGCTGTCACAGTGTACAACCAGCCTGTCACCAACCTGGGCATCATGAATAAACCCAAAGGCTTGAAAAGAACTGTTGACAGTGCTTTCAGAGCAATTCAGAAAGTTGTCATGCAGTAAAGGCAGTTTACTGTTACCTCTAGGGTCTGATTGTAACAGGCAGGTGTACTCATTTTTGAAGTCCACCACTGAACTGAAGTGCCTCTGATACCAGAAGATTAGCATGGCGTACAGCATACAGTCACAATAAAATGGATTGCCATGAAGATAAATTCCACTAAGATGTTTGGCTGGCACTGAACTCAGGTGCTGAATAGCCATTGACTTGATGCGATTAAAGGAAATGTCCAGCAACACAAGGTCTGTCAGCTTATATCTTCCAGTGTACAAGTCCAGCGGGAAATGCGACAGCAAGTTATAGCTTAGGTACAGTTTCTGCAATTTGTACAGTCCTCCAAAGGCTGAAGACTCTATCTGTGTTATTTGATTGTTGTACAGCAGGAGAACCTCCAGTGCCCCCAGCTCCTGAAACACAGGGCTGCCCAGAGTCTTCAGGCTGTTGGATGACAAGTCTAGGTACTTCAGATTTGGGGCTGTGGAAAAGCTTCCAGTCATAATGCTGTTAATACTATTATGATTGATTATTAAAGTGTCCAGTTTCTCAAATAGCACTGGGATCCATTCAGGCTCCAAAACCCCGATTCTGTTATAACTCATATCCAGCCTTTTCATACCTTTATAGAGATTTCCTGGCACCCGAGAGAGGTTCTTATTGGTGCAGCTTATGATATCGCTGGCACAAATGCAAACAGTTGGACACATCCCCCAGGCACTGCCACAAATGCTCACTGTGAAGACCAAGAGGTATGCCAGTCCTTTGCAGTTCACTCTTAGAACTCCAAGTTGGGTAGAAATTGTCTGCCAGTTTAAAGACATTGTCACTGTCTCTTAGCTGTTTCCCAGTGCTCCTTGCCACAGATTATATGTGCAGTTAGCTTTGCTCTAATTGCTGTCAAAAGAGGGATAGAGGTACAGCATGTTAACATTTGCAATTCATACCCTCGCTGATGTCTTATGCATACCTTTTGAAAAATATAGGGAATTAATCCTTACTGTTACATATGGACAATTATAAAATCTAGTTGCTCTTAGTTGATGAAAGCTGAACATAGGTTTCATGTAAAAATGAAATTCAGTACTCATGTAAATACTCCCTCTACAGATGCAGTATTTTTTCTCTCCAAAACCAATGCAACTATTCTTCCGTCCTGGGTCAAGAAATGTAATTTCTGAATTAAACAAAACAAAATAAAAACCGAAAAGACAGAACTGTTCCTCTGCAGAACATGACTAGGCAATGGCATCTCCTATCTGTTTCCAGACAAACCCAGACAAATAATGGTGGTACTGGAAAGAAAAAGCCACATCCAAAAATGCTATTTTCTTGCCTAGTGGGGAGCAGCTACAGCCTGTGTTTCTTCCCAATCAGAAAATGTCACACATTTTAAAGTAAAAATTTTTCTCAGTCTACTTAGCTTTAAATGTCATAAAAATCTCTTGCTTTTTTTTTTTTTTTTTTTATTTCCTTTTTTAAAAAAGAATCAGTAACTGATAGTTCAGGTAGCAACAGTCTATTCAGGATGTCCAATTGGAATATTTTATAATCTGTCACTTCTAACTTTGCAAAAATATTTTCTTGAGGAAATTTTCCATGCCTGGCGACTACCTTGGGTGCAAGTTTTGGAAACTTTCAGAAAGTATGATTCAGCCATTTCCCATAACTTTATAAATTTAAAAATATTTTGTTCATACTTGGATGGCAAGAACATGCCCTTTTCTGAGAATATTTTAGTGTCACTATGGTTTAAAGAACAGATGTAACATTTGGAGGGGTACTGATACACTAGGGAATCCATGGGTTATGCTTTTTACCTGCCTCCTAAGAAAACATACATATATTTCACAGTGTAATGAACATTTCTATTCACTTTTGCTCTCCCTGGTTAGGAGTTTGTCAGTCAATTCCTGAATGAATCCATACACGTTGATTATCCCCATCCCATCACAGCTCAAAGTGGCATTTGGCTCCCACAGATTAACCTCAGACTCATTTCTCCAATCTCACCCACTCATTGGTACAATATCTGAACAGCACAAATGCCACAATGTCTGCTCTGCTCTGATGGTGGTGGCTGTGGGCAGCTGAGAGGAGAAGCAACCTCAGATGGAAAGAAGCAGAAGGAAAAAAAAAGTCATTGTATTCACTGATAAAGAAAAATAGATGGAGAAAGGGTGAGTCTTGAGTACAAATCATTAAAATTGAGACCTAATAGGTGAAGGACAACAGGACAAAGGAGCAGTCAAAGAAAAGGAGTGAGGGAAATGGAGGATAAGAGATGCATAGGGAGGGAAGAACAAAACCTAGGGAGGAGAATGCTAGTGGAGCATCATCGTTGTTATTAATGAAGCAACTGAAGAGGAGGTAGTTTGAGGATGCAGAAGTCAGTTAAGTCAGAAAAGCAGATGGAGCAAGTGTAGAAGGCAAGAAAAGGATGAAGCAGAAGAGAGGCAAGAGAAGGTGAACCTTAGAACACACTTCTCTGAAGAATTTGCATCTGCTTCTTATAAATCTAAAATTATCTATGCAATTAATTGATATATTTGATGTAAACTAATTTCCACTTCCCTTCAGTTCCTTATTCCCCTCCTTTCTAGCTCCCTGCCAATCTGGCAGGCTCCTGTCTTCTGCTTACAAATCTTAAGTCAAGTGGTAAAAGATGTGCTATGAATCTAAAGAGCTGACCCTTCTAATGACCCATTAAAAGAAGAAATTTGAAGACAGAAGCATGGAAGAATTGACCTTTCATGAGAATTTATATATACAATAGCTTTAAATGTCTGCATTCACAAAAGCTGTATTAAGAGAGTGGCAAGACTGCCAAGTCAAGTGCTTGCCAAGTCAAGCTCAAAAATTAGAAAATGTCAGAATTAAGGTTTTCTATGCTATTTAAAATTTTATATTCAGTCCTTAGCTACAGGGACACATTTTTTTTCCCCCAAAACCTCTTCTTACACTGCACAAGGATGTGAGGAAGCCCAGGGAAAAGATAGGTGATTACGCTGAGCTCAGTAAATGCCTATACCTGAGAACTGAAACATATCCTGGCCTCTGCCACAGAATTCCTGAGAGATCAAATTTTGTGCACTAGTGACTGTTAAAAAATAAGGAACATATTAGAGTCACTGGTTTGACACTTAGAAAATAAGGAACCTCTATTTATTATTGAGTTTGGGAAGGACTGATCTAAAAAAGTGCTGAGATGAGAGTAAAAATATTAAGACTGTAGCTGGTACTTCTCCTTCCTTCCCAGTCTTTATGGGAGAGGGGAATGCCAGGCTGTAAACATCCTCACCATAAGTTGTCACTGTGAGATCAACTAATGTCCTAAACACTCATTTTTTGTTTTCTCTGGGTTTTCCCATTAATGCTACATGAATAATCTGTCCATGAGTTTTCTCTTCTCCTGTAGGTACCTTCAGGTTTCTTGCTGTTTCTTCCAGGGGAAGCAGTACACCAAACTACCTCTCCCAATACATTTGAGACTGTGCTAAAAAACCTTTATTTGTCACACTTCTTCACTTAAGCAGTGAACTGGTCTGGAGAGCACGACCCCTTTGAATGCTTTTGCAAGCATTACCATTAATCTTTTCAGTGTAAACAAATGGGATTGAGAAGTTCTTCAGATGAGTAACAGCATCTTCCTGTGTATTGGTGATGGAAACAGTCCCACATCTGGCTGGCACTTTCTGCACAGTGAAAATGCAAATGTTTTGCACTCAACTCCCCTGTACTACTGCAGGAATATTGCTGATATCCCAGAGACCTCAAACACTAGAAAATAGTCAAGATCTCAGTCCACCTTCCAGACTGTTCCAATCATTTCTACATCTAGCTCTTTCCCTTATGTATTAGTTAAACATGACTTGAAATAGAACAGTGATGGCTTAGGTGTTAGCACTTTTTTTCTCTGAGCAACCTCTTTTTTTTCTGCATGGCATTTGACAAAGCTTTCATTGTGAACACAGAACAAAAAGTGACTATTAGAACAGGGTTTTATTAATTTATAATAATGATATTACACAAGTACAATTATTAATGTTGTTAATCCTAACTTTATGAATCCTGCTTAAGTACATGATAGAGCCATTAATTACAAACAGACTGGTGGCATCTTACATTATTGATCTTTTGAGAGGTTACACTTATAAGGAAGGTCTGCATGAACTTCTTTTCCTTCTATGTGGATGTGGGATGCTGTCAGAAGATATATTCCCATAATGGCCACCTCACTCCCATCTCCAGGTTATATTCTGCCTTTAGCAGCCTTGAGCAGGAAAGGCACTCTCTGCATTGAATCTTCCTGACAGCTGTGCTCAACGTTTTTGACTATTATCCACCCATAGTAACCCGTGAGATTCAGTGACATGATGGATCAGAGAGCAGAGACTGTTGGTAAGATACCTGTGGGTGATGTATTGATACACTGGAATAACTTCTTGAACTGAATTAAGCTGTATCTGATGCAGGACCTAACAGTGATGCACACATGGCTGTACATCACCTCTGAAGCAAGCTGATCCTGAGGTCAGCCTGGCAAATGGAATGGTCTCTGTGGCAAGCACCTGGCCAGACCTCAGTAGTGTTGAATTACAGATTAACTTGTCCTTGTAACCTTAGCCAGCTAAAACTATCTTCTCCCACTCATCCCTCACTAAGGACTGAATTCCCCTGAAGACAGATTTATTTAAATTTTTTGCACCCATGATATCTCAGCTGGCTTAAAGCAAATTGAGACAGGGATGAGCAACTGGGTGATGTATCACAAATCCTGAGTAGGACTTATCAGCAGCAGTCTATGGCAGTACATGAACTCAACACTCCTCAGCTCTTCTCCCTCTTGAGAGCATACAAGGGAAATGCGCATCACTGAAACAACAATGCGTCCTTTTTGCTGTGCTACTTTGAAAATCAATCTGCACCCTAGCTTAAACCTTACAAATTACTTCAGTTGCTAAGGAGATCGGCAAATAATTAAGAAAAAAAAAAAAAGGCAATGATAAACTGCAGTGCCTGTTACAGTATCGGTAAGCAGTCTCCAAGCAATGCCAGATCTTATGAAAGTTTAGCTGCCCAGCGTAGGATCCTCACCGCCTCCAAAGGCTTCTCTGACGGGCTAAACTTCAGAGAAATCCCCCTGCACACCATGGAGGAGGACTTCTGCCAATCTCTCGATGGAGACTGCCAGCTGCCGCTCCCCGAGCCCTACCGTGGGTAGGCGGAGGGCAAAGTTTCGGGGAGTCCAGCGGCGGGGCAGGCTCACCGGCGTGGGAGCGGGGGCACCCACTGGCACGGCTCCGTCCCCTTGTCTCGCCCACCATCCCCCAAACACCAAGGGGGCTCTGCCTGCCTGCCCTAAGCAGGCTCGGCCAGAGGAGCTCCACATCCCGGCGGAGGTAGGGACCGGCTCTCCCTCACCCGCTGCAGGGCTGACTTGGGCTCCAGAGCCAGCGGCTTCGCTTGGGCGGGCTCCGGCCGAACTAAGTCCCGCAGCTAATGGAACTAAGCCCCCGGCTCCAGCGCTCTCTCTTACCCACGGCTTCCGCCGGTTCCTCCGGACCCTGCCTGCCCGCCCGCCGTACCCCAGCTACCGGGGGATGTCTGCTCCTCCACCCTCCGGGCAGCCTTACCTGGAGCTCCCGCCGGCCGCTTCATGTCCGGGGAGCGCGATGCCGACCCCGCCGCCGCCGCCAGCCCCGACCCCGCATGTTCCGCAGAGCAGGGGACCGGCACGGCAGAGGCTCCGCTGCTCTCCCCCGATGTCCCCGGGGGATGGAGCGAAGGCCGGGAGCCCGGTATCAATGAGAAAGGAAGGCAGAAGGCTCCGGGTCACAGCGGCGCTGGGATATTTATCCCCTTCTGCCTCCGCCCTCCCGGTCCCCCCCGCCGAGCAGCGCCGGACCCAACGCCGCTTCCCTCCGACGCGCTCCCGAGGGGCTCCGGTGGCAGCGGGACGGAGCCCTCGGTGCCCTTGGGGAGGGGCGCGCCGGCTGCCCCCCGCTCCGCCCCTCGCAGCCCCGGGGACCGCAGCCCCGCGCGGGGGAGTTCCCGATGCTCCGCTCCGCTCCGCCCCGTTCCGCCCCACTCCGCTCCCCGCTGCCCGGCCGAGCCAGGGCAACTTTCCCACCTCCCGGGTGGGCTCAGCCCCTCCCAGGAAAAGCAGCCCCTAGCCCGGCTCGGCAGCCGCCAGCGGGGAGGCAGGGGGATTTTGGGGTGGGGGCAGCAGAAGATGGGGTTCCCGTTAAGAGGTGGAAGCAGCCGGGCGTTCATTAGGGACTGAGAAATTCCAGCGGCACCGTGATAGCTCTGGAAAACAATCCTCCGGTTAATTAAGTGATTAAAACCCACGGAGGCTCTGTAGTAAACGGTGCTTTGTCGAAAACAAGTGTCTATTACGTGATGCAGGGGGTTATCTAAAATTGTTTGCTTGTCTTAGCAATGGGATCTGTGAGAGAGAGGCTGAAAGTGAGGAAAAGCGAGCGGGTCAGGAAGAGTCAAAGCCTCAGCTGAAAGCTTCAGAACACCCTTCCCTCGTTTATACCTTGTTTTAACCTTCCACAACCAAGTTCTGCACTACATTTCCAGCATTATTTATAGTACCCTACACACAGAGAACAAACCGGAACAGGGTCTGGTTTAGCAAATAATAGAGACTATGAATTTATTGTCATCCACATATATAGTTCGTTGAATAATTCCCAGCAAAGAGGTTTATGTATTAAAGCTTCTGTAAATCACACTTTTCTTCCAAGGACATGCAGCAAACTTGTTTTTAATATCAGGGTTTGTGGGTACATCTAATACTCAAGGGTTCCTTCTTGACCTAATATTCATGCAACAGGCAAATTAAATGTAGTGTGGTAGAAGGTGTCTGTCAATAGAGACTAAAAGCCCAGCAATACTGCTTTTGATTTCAAAGACTTTTTGAGCACTACCATATCATGCAAATTCAGCTTTTTGTATGTAATTCTTATTTGGAGTGTAGTTTGTGCATTTCTGTGCATTAGGATGAAATACCAGTGAAGTAATTTTAATCTCCAGGTTATTGATTCAACATTGATTGGTTTCAGACCCTCTGTCGGAATATTTATTTGTTTAAAGAAGTTTGTGGTCTTCATTTAGAGTAAGCCATTAAATTTTTCTCATTGCCTTGATATATCAAAACATTGGGTGACATTTAAGTTGATCACATTGCCAATACAATCTGTAGTAGACGATAACAACTTCTTTGGCCTCCTTCCCTTGCTATCAAAATTAAAAATGTTGAGCCTGGATTCTTCTTAAAGACCTACTCATGGAATGACAATTCTGTTTGTAGTAGTATATGGAGTAGCTGCCCATTTGTGAGTATTCTGTGCACTTTCTTTAAGCTAAACTGATTTTAAAATCCTAACAGTTGCAGTTGGTTTAGACCTCAGGAAGCATGGAGCAGTAGTAGGTGCAAAGTGACTGCAGCTTGTAGCCAAGTTATTTAGATTCAAGCTGTGAGATAATTACTTTGAGGGCGGCAGGACCCAAATCACAGTGAAATGTCTAATACTTAAGGCAATAAGAATTTTGTTTGCCAATTTTTGGTTTCTCGTTAATGCTGTCTGGGATTTGCCTTTTATGTCAGCGATCTGAGGGCCCAGATGCTCAAGAAATTGACAGCAGTTGTGATGATCCTTCTATGAGCTGCTCAGCTTACAGATAGAGGCCATCTGCCAATAAACAGACATTGCAGAGAAATCAAGAGATGCATCGAATGGTCTGAAAGGGGTTCAGAACCACAGGATTCTCGTAAGTCTGGAAACAGCTGGTCATAAACCCAGCAATTATTTGTCCCCACTGAATGTTGACAACTTTGCTCATGGCATGATGCAATCTAATTAATTTTGTTATTTCACAACATAAAAGAACTTTTGACACTTGCTATATACTAAATTACAAAGAATATACTATTTTTTAATCTAATTTGGAAGAAAACTCTTGGTAATTAACATTCTTCTACCAAACAGTGCTGATGTGAAAATATTACCCAAATATTTTGTTGATCAAACGTGAGCACAAGCTGGGTGCGTGAAGCTGGCAGTACATTAGTTAGGATGGGAAACCTTTCTCTTGATAATCTGTACAAATGTAAGTTTTCTGGCATCATCAGTAGAGATTTTTATTGCAGAGAATTTCTGATAGCTGTCTCTTTCTTGCAAAACCATCAGGATCCTGCACGTGATTCCCTGCCCCTGTATCAAAATATCTTTTAGAGTGAAAGCTTTTCAGTTCTTGTTTTGTCCTCTGAAGCACCAGACATATGAGACTTGAGAAGGGCTTTTAATAACAAGATTTCTCTTGTGTTCTTGAAAGCCCTCAGAAATGCCTCTAGTATCTTCAAAAAGACCTCTACTGAGTAATGCGGCAATTTTATTAAAGTTACATAATACAAGTAATCATTAAAGGACTTAATTTTCAAAAGCAGGATTCTCAGTCACCTTGGCTTCAGGGAGTTCCCTTCATGAACAAGCAAGGTAACTGTTGAGCTATGGTCTAATTGTGAGAAGGGTAGTGAAAGAAAGGAGTATCCTCCATTTCTTCTCTTACACTCTTCTGGCAAGGACATGGGTTTTCTACCATCATGCTCATGGGGGAAGAATCTCCAAGTTTAAGGTCTGGTTATATACATTATAGCCATATGATTCCTCCGTCATGATCGTGAATTAATTTTGTGTCTGTAAGTCCAGTCTGGCAGTCAGGGTACTTCAGTGAACTTGGAGACGTGGGCTGCAGTCCCAAGTTCACAAGCTCTGAAACCCCAGAGGAAGGCAGAGAGTCAAGCTGACTTAAACATCAGTTTGTGAGTACCACCAGGAAGAGTATCCCCTCTACCCCCAGTCATGTTATAGAAGAAAGTGGCAGCTGACACCATATTTTGAATAAAGTCTAAACTAAACAACTTTGAGAACATGTAGTGGACCAAGCTCCTTAGCAGAACACTGGGTCTATGGATTGTGTCTGGGCTTTGGTGAGAGATAGAAGCACAGATACTCAGTTCTGTCAGGACTCTAATGCTTTTGACATACCCTGAAGCAGAACATGACTGCTGTCCTGCCTGGGGAACTCCAGGGTCAGGTGCTGTAGTGCCTCAGGAAAAGAAGAGAACAAAAAGCAAGTCTGTCAAGAACGTCAGTAGCAGGTTTGGGTTTTAAAGCAGCTGGTCTCTATCAGATGATGTGCAGGACTGTCACCTGAGAGTTGTAATTTTTTTTTTATTTTTTTTCAACTCTTTTTTCTTTTGTTTTTTTGTTTTTTTTTTTTTCCCTTGGAGATGTTTGAAGCTAAGCCCTAAGTCCAGCTCTTCTCTTCTACCAGGTCTGTTCACTAGTCTTCTTTTTGTTCTTCTTCTTCTTCTTCTTTTTCTTTTTTTTTTTTAATGCTGAAAAGTGCCTTCTTTATTCTTTAGTCAAAGTGGCTAAAGTTGAGGTTCTCATTAGGGCTAAGTATCCTTCAAGATAAAAGCTTTTTACTACTTATATTTATCGATATAGCCCTGACTTTTCCTTTCTTCATTCAAATGCTTCTTTAGTATCCAAAATATCGGTCCCTCAGTTTGGTAGTTTTGCTGTCACTTGCAGTCTGATATCTTTGCTATCTCAAGGAGTTTTAAAGACTGAAGGTGGGAAAAAGATCAGCAGACAAATCTTAAGTGTCTCTACTAATCAATTAATTTGCTTTAAGGGTGTCTTTTTTATGTGTATTTGTGTCATCAAGTTTTTTATAGCTTACTATACATATATAGCTTATATATACATTATATATATGTGTGTGTATATATGTATAGCTTACTTACATGCACTTTATGTCCTGGATGATTTCCAAAAGCTTGAACTGAGGTTTTCACAATACACAGGTATGTTTCATGTGTGTTATTAAAAGTAAATGTGTATTCTGAGATGCACACTTATTTCCAGCTAGATTTGCCATTGAAATCTAAAAGTTTAGGAATTACAGAAGTGTCAGTGGCTTGTGTGTCCTGGATCTTTAGGGTCACTAAACCTTAGAGTTTACAGATCTCAAATACACTCAGAGATGTTATTAAGCAGTCTTCAAGTGTGTAGAGCATATTTACATTCAAGGAAGGCATTGTTAACCACCAGAGGCTAATTTATTTTCACTTTCTGTTCCAAAGGCAGTACTTGAGAAAATGTTACAATTTAACAGAAAGTTATTGGTTCAGTGAATTTAGCCTTTAGTACTAAGAATGTCTGGGAAAATAATTTGTCTTGGTCTCAAGGAGTCTCTTTTAAAGCAGTAGGATAACTTTACTATGATAAGAGATAGGTAACCTAACCTTTAAAATGCAGTTCTTCATGTAAATAAACCTTGCTGCTGGACTTTCAGGTGATTTTGAAGACAGTCAGACATTAGTTATTTCTTGAGACACCACATATCCCTCATATAGCCTGAATAAAAGCAGGAAAGGTCTTCAGAACACCTGCAGTATAATGAGCTGTAGTGAGTTACTGCAGTAACTCTGAACTAGCATCTAAAGAGAGAACATACAAATGGAGGTTTTATTAAAACTTCAATACTACCCTATGGCAATGTATGACAAATTTGTGATTAATCTCTAGATTTGTAATATCAAGGACTTGGAAAAGGAAGATTGACTACTTCATCCTTTTGACTTTCATTTTTTCACAAATACAGCAGTAGGCTTCTCTGCACTGGAGTGGCTAAACTTCTCAGGAGATATAGAGCAACTTATTTTGTGGATATGCAGTAGTGGCAGGAGATTGAGAAGGTTCTGTGAGGTGTCTCATATGAAGCATGTGACACATTTAATTGGTGACTATCTCCTGCTCCCCCTCATACTTTTCATGGAGTTTCTGCACATTTCCTCTCTGACTCCAAGAACCCACTTGTTGGATATGGCAGATCATTAATTGTCAGTCTCAAACACAATCTATTGGGTGAGTATACCTCATGCCTGGACTTGTAGAATGGGAGAGAGCGTAGGAGGTAGTGCATTGCTTTGGAAAAAAAGAAAAAAAAATATTAAAAAGCCTGTATAGAAGTTCAATCCTCACTTGAAGCCTTCCTCTGCATCTACTTCTCTTCCTACAACTCAAGGTGCCAGCTCTGGGTCCTTGTTTTGTGATGACTGCATGGAGCCCAAGAGCTTGGGGGGTGCAGGGTCCTCCAGGCTAATATGATGACTCCAGGTCTGGCACAGCAGATGTGTTTGCTCAGGGCAGATGTAGCTACACAGCTGGGAAGGACAGACAATCTTCTGCACACAAATCCTTGCAAAAGGCAGTTACAGATCTTTAAACACTCACGCTATTTCATTATGGCTGCAAAGCATCAGAAATACTCTTTGGGAGATCCGTAAAAATGTTCCATTTTTTAGCTTGTGCAAACCAACAAACTGAAGCTCTTAACAATTACTATGGTGCCTCTCCCCCCCACACACACAGCCAGTGTCTCTTTTAAAGCAGATGTTTTACTACTAGCATTCAGCAAGCAGTTGCCAAGTAACATGGAAAAAGTATGTAGGAAAGAAAATTGTATATTATTCCAGTGAGCAACACTTACCTTGCAGAGGCTTTTATGATCCATATTAATCCAGGTTGAAACTGCTCTGACTTTACTTCAACTAATAACAGGGAAGAGCACAACCAACCATTATTATTGTCATTTTTGGAGTAGTAATAATAATAATAATAATAATAATAATAATAATCATAAATATGTATGCATATATAAGGAAAAAGAAGCTGTCAGGAACAGGGACTGTGATCCTGACCATAAATGAAGCTTCCCTGCTTATTTCTTTTGGCAATAGAAGAGCTGGAAATAAGAGGACACATTGCCCATTATTTATAACCATGCATCTTGAAATCAGCAAGGAGTACTGTAAGGGTACAATTTAACTTCCATGCAGAATCTTGTTCAGTGTGTGCTGCTTATTCTTTCTATTACAGCCATAAAGCAGCATGGTCCAACACAGCAAAGTGTTCCATAATGACCCAGTGTTGACTTCTCATTTGCAGGGTCTTGCTGGGGTGGCCTCTCACACCGAGTATGGCTCTGCTCCATTGCAGATTTTACAGAGGACCTTTTGCTTCTTCTTCCTGATCCTTAAATTCCTGGTCCTTAGACTGAAAGGACTGCAACATCAGAAAGTATGCTTTGCTCTGAAGTTTATTAGTGTTTGCAGAAACTGGAAATCATTGTCCTGCTCTCTCCATCCAGCTTATATCTTGTACTGAGGTAAAGGTCAGCATCAATATTTTTTCTGGGCTTAGTTTCATAGTAAGGAGTCCCTTTAAACCTTATTATTGCTATGAAGTGAAAGACGAATTGAAATATCTATGGGATTTTGTTTGTTTGCTTGTTTATTTTGACTATTGACTATTTTTTGAAGCATATGATCTATCAAGAATTATGACACCGAATTGTGGACTTGACAATATTCCTGTTACGGTATATTGTTATATGGATGAGTAAATTTCAATCATACATCATATATCACTATGAATATACACAGTTGAGGTCATTGTTAATAAGGATTCACTCCCAAGACACCTGTGGTATCTGGATGGCTGCTGGTTTCTGAGTGCTTGGGTTCAGAAAAATGGAGAACTAAGGAAAATATTAACGTATTCAGAATAATCTTGAAATATTTAAAAAGAGCTTGTCCTTTGAACTTCAAATGTAGCTGGAAAAAACTTCACAACTCCAGAATGTGAGACCAATTCTGAAGTGGAGGAAAAGAATATTTTTTAAAATGATTACTTGGCAAATAAAGCAGAGATGTATTTTTTGATCTTGTGCAAAAAAAGGATGCTGCAGCTGGAAGCTTCAACAAGCCATTACTCTAGCCACCACCTGCAGGGACATTAAGGAAAGTAGAAATGTTTGGGAGCATGGAAGAGCATATCGTACAGAATGATCCTCTCTGCCTCTTGTTTAGTTTCTATTCTCATTTCAATGTCCTGAAAAAGTAATTAGTTCTTCCAAATCCTGAAAGAGGAACATTTTTTTTTAATCTTTGGGTTTTGTGCTAGCTTACAAGCTCCAACTGAAGATTTTCCTTGGGCTGGAGTATCTGCTCGATGTCCTGTCCATATGGAATCTCAAGTAAAAATAAAAAGCTCACCTTCATTTTCCTGGTTCTTCTTCCCACAGTCATAGAATTTGCTTGTTACTTCTCCTTTACCCAGGTGATTATTCTTATGAAGATTGTAGGTCTGCCATTATGTCTGAGACTTCGACTCCATAAGTTTGGCTGAGACTTCAAGTCCCTGGGGAGCCAGACAGCTCCAGAGACAGACAGCCTGTCTGCATGAACCTCATTTATTTGAAGAACCATCTTATGAAGAGTACAGGCTGAGCCCAGGATTATAGTGCCTAAGTCTTGAACAAGGGGAAGTAGGAGGTCCTCTACATTTGTGCCTTTAAGCACGGAGGATGTGGTCATCTGCCTTAATGGTTATTCACATAGGTATAGTTGATTTCAGCAGGTACTTTCACATTGTAGCCTCATTTATGGCTGATCTAATTGATAAGAGGCTAACTAGAGTTACACTGGCAGGTATTATTGAAGTTAAAAAATGCACTGGATACTTCTGGTAAATGACACTTAGAGTCCTCTGACCTGATTAATTTAAAAAGCTTTAAAATTGCAGGACAGAATGGATGTCCCTACATCCATTATTCATTCAGGTAAACTCATCCTACCATTATCACTGTACCCTGAACTGATGCTATTTTTTCCTTCTTGAACTATAGCATTGGCTATACCACAAATTTGAAATGTAAAATCTGAGGCTGCCTGAGATCTTGATGATACCTAAGTTACCATTTTTTTTTTCCAAGGACACACATATCTCTGTCGTTCATGGAAGTAAGTAGCCAATTTTGATGTCAGAAGAATGTCAGATCTCCCTTCAGCTGATTTTTTTTCAAGTTTATTATTGTAGAAACTACTGTATTAAAGGAAAAAGAAAACAGTGCAATATTTTATTTGTATTATTAAGAAAAATACTTCAAATAGGAAGCCTGCCTTCCAAGTAGTGGATAAAAGAAATACCATTTTAGCCTATGGAAGGAGTACTGGGTTTTTTTGCTCCTAGAAGTAGTTCGTTTTTCATCAGACAAGCCTTTACTATTTGATCAACTCCCTGTGCCCTCTCAGATGACTGTGTTTTTCCAGCAGACATCTGACTGCTAGAAGCTTGAAAAACAACACATAGTGAGGTAAAATAACTGCTGTGCTTTAACCAGCCAAGTAGGCTTTTCTCTTTCTGTAAGGTCCTGTTCTTTTGGCTACAGAGAGAATTTGCTTTTAATGAACACAAATAAGCCAATGAAATTCATATCTATGTTATTCCAAGGTTCCCTTGCCTTATAGATATATATAATTAGCATTTTGAATCACAAAAACCTTCTTTAGGGTTTTAATTTAGCTCCCTGCTTTTCTGGCTTTGCTACAATAATTATGATCATACACACCTGGAGAAGCTGCAATGAGATGACAATGCAGGCATTTTCTCTGGTTATTCTTGACCTTACATAAGTTCATTGGTACCTCTCTCTCTGGGTTTGCTAGTGTTGATTTCTGCATGCACGTTTGTATTCAGTAGGGTGGCATGAAGGCCTGTGTGAGTGGAGACAGTGGTAAGATGCAGATCCAAGTAAGAATCTGAGCCTGATTTTAATAGTTCAGTTTTTTTTCAGCAATTGAAATGCAGAGGGAATCCTTCCTAACTTGTAGAACTAAATTTTGAGAGCCATTTGGTTTTCTTATTGAAACAATGTTTTCTCTTTCATCTTTGGCCATTGCTACCTTTCCCATCTTGAACAGTCTGTTCCAACACGTTTTCTTTTATCCTTTTGTTGCTCATGAGTTTTGTGATGTGACCTATGGCTTGCACCCAGCCAAACATCAAAGCCTGTCCTCAGGGACTACGTTTGCATAGTTTTACTGAGGCTGTCAGGTCAGATAGGCTCTTCATGCCTTAGTTTGGTTAGTGTCACCAGAGTGTGCAGAATAATTTCATTTTTGCAGTCCTGTAGATTTTTTGTGTGGGAAACTGGAAGAGTACAGTCAGTACTCACCTTATTTTTAAACCCTGTCTGGTGGTGAGTTTCCAGTGGTGATCTTCTCTCACTTTCTTCTGAACCCTGTCATAAGTGTGGAGGAAGGGTTCAGTTGTTTTTGAAGGAAGTACAGTTTGGTATATTAGATAAAAAATATATATTGTGTATTTGGCAAAGTTCCTGCAATAGCATCTGAGCCAGGCCACCAGTCCTTGTGAGATGTGCATTCCCATTCAGACCTTTTATCTATATAGAGACATCAAAATTTGAAATTAGCCAGGCTTGATTTTTAGTTTGGTTTGGACAGGGTGTACATGAGTGTGGGGTACCTGATGCTAGAGAGCAAGTATGTTCTCAAACTTATTCTCCAGATACTTAGTTTGTCATATCAATTCTTAGTCCCTGACAAAGGGTTAATTTCAGAAGGGCTGGTAAAACCATTTTTTGTTGAGATTACTGAGTGCATTTCATTGTAAGTCCCTGGTTTTTGTTGCTTATGACCTTTTGAAAATTTCACAGTCGGAGCAAAATTGTCCCACTGTCTATCTGCCTTATCTAATGTTTGATTATGATGTGTCAGACATTTCTAATAAGTTCTGAAATATGTACAGGAAAAAAAGGAAATATGAACAACTGGTATTGCCTGTGTTAATAGTTTTGATGAGTTTTTTTCTTGGAAATGCTCTAGAACTTCTTTGGCAGAAGGTCAGCTTATAAATGTTTGAATAACTACATTTTGTACAATTATGAACAGACTGCTTGCTTTTTACCGAGGAAATACCCTAAAGATTCTGCCTGCACTGCGGATGCCCCCATCTAGGATGGAGCAAGAGGAAAAAAGTGTTGTGGGGGATTGTGCAGGGTCTTGGTCCTAACATCTGAACTGGGAGTCCATCTCTTCTGTTTTTATAGTGACCATCCCCAGGCCCCAAACAGCTGAGAGAAGGGAGATCCTTCTGTGATGGTAGAGGAGCGTTTAAAGAAAATGATAATGGGAAAACATAGTAGGCAATATTGTAACTGATAACTATAGTAACCATGCACAGAAAAAAATTATAAACTAAAGTAAACCTTGGTGAACTTATTTCTGCTTCTCAGCTAGTGTGAATCAGAAACTGCAGAAACATGTTTGTAAAAAAAATCAGGGAATCATGTGATACTTAAAAGATAGGAAGGAATTGCTTGAGTTCATCTGGTCCAACTTCTTTGCTCAAAGCATGGAATTCAGATTGGTTTTCTCAAAGTCTTGCCTAGATCCAATATTCCCGAGCAGCCAGTTCCCATGTCCCACCTCAATTTGCTCAGGTTGTGAAAACCCAGAGCCCTCTTCCTGGGCAGATGTGACTGACAAGTTTTCTTCAAAGCAGGAAACCTCTGAAAAACTCAGTGCTGCTTGGTAACACTGCTTAAAATCATTACTTTCATTGTTTATATTGGGTTTGGATGTCAGCTTTTTGTGAGCTTTTCCTGACAGCAGTTTTCTGTGAGACAGTCACTTGTGTGAAATGAAGTGTACAGGTAGCCTATGGCATCTGCTTGGCATTATAGAGCTCTCTTCTGTATTTTCCTCAATTTTGCTGCAGCCAAGAATGTGTGCTCTCCCTCCTCCTGGTTTACCTGTTTCTAAACTACTGGAAAACAGATTTTACTGAAAGCTAAGCTTTCATTCAGCTAAGCCTGGCTCTGCATGTTGCTACCCAGTAAAAGGGTCACCTTCTGCTCCTTATAGATGTACCACTCAGCCTGAGGATTACACTTATCAGAACTCATGGTTTTCAGGGGAATCAGCTTTAAAATTTATCATCACAACCATGTAAGCATATCACAAAATACACAAAGTTATATTTTTTAAAAAAAAGTAAAAATCACCTCACATTGGAGAAAAAAAAGAAAAAAGAAAGAAAAAAGAAGAAACAAAAAAAAAAAAAAAAAAAAAAAAAAAAAAAAGAAAAAGAAGGAAAAGCTAGTTTTGGACCTACCCCACTTATACAACCTGACTAGTAATATTTGAAAATCTAGAGCAATATTTTGATTAGCAGTCATTGCTTCTTTCAGAGTTGTATTAGAAAGCCTCCTAGATTAAAAAGAATGTGTATGTGTCTTGTATCTAAAAATAATTAAAATTTGCAAGTATGGACAATATTTATGTCAGCCCCAGTTTTGGTTATGGCAGAAATACCATCTGGTGTGTGGGATCAGCATCATAAATTCATTGTCAGATTTTATACAAAATAGCAGACTTCTTTTGTATTTGTGATTTTTACCTGTTTTCCCATGCATCTACATAGAGCCTACATGGACAAAAAAAAAAAGGAAAAAATCACCAAACCCTTGGTAATCTTTTCTTTGAAAATGTAGGATGCTGAATACAGGTTTCCTCATGTGGGTTTCATTAACACAGAATCTTTGGGCAAGTTTTCTAAGGCAATAAAATCTATGCAGTCACTGTCCATGTGTCTGTGTATCTCCTTTCCAAGAGAACAAAGTTTTACTCTGCTCTCCAATCTTAATCAAATTTCTCAGATGAACAGACCTTTTGTTATTAAGTTACTAATATTTAGAATGCATTGTTGCTGGGTGAGGAAAATCTTACATGGTAGAAAACCCTTGGTGCTATGTCATTTAAAAGTGATATATCAAATTTTAAGCCATGATGATGTACTATAATAAGTACCTACTATCGTTAAACACCATTCTAGTGGCCTTCTTGCAGTTCTGAACTCTGAATTCTGATATGAATCTCTCCTGGACTTTGCATGGATTCACAGTTCTGTGTTTGGCCTGGGATCAGTACACTCATTCCAAATTGCCAGTACACTGTGTGGTAGCAAATCGCTGCTCTGACACAATTCACAATGACATTATGAATGTCCACTTTATAAGGACTTTCAACCTAAAAATGAGTTTTCCTCTATGGTCACAAAAATTGCAGATGTAAGTGATGGATTATTTCTATTACTCAAGTGGCTATTGTAGCAGTACGGTGTCTTATTTCATCTTTGAAGTCCTTTTCTTTTAGGTTTGAGAATTCTCCAGCCAAGCTACAGAAGATTTATGTAAAGCCAGAAAGTTCCCTTTGGTGTCCTTCAAGGTTCAAGTGAGGCATGAAGACCTACCTTCCTCTTGGGCAAAAGTTCCCAAAAGTTCCACTTTCAGGTAATGAAATTTTGAGAGCCAACTACCTCTGCAAAAAGAAACAACATGAAGAAGGCTGAAGTGAGCAAACTTAAAAACTCTTGACTAGGGAACTGTCTTCAACTCTTTGCAATCAAGTAATAAAAAACGTATTGCGAAGGAATTGCTTCTGTGACAAACCTGGATTACTTTCTTATGAACAATCCTAGAAGACAAAGTGCTTTGCATGTCCTGTGTTTTGTACCAGACACCTTGGGAATATTCAGGGGATCTTTGAAACTTCCAATATTTGGGGATGAAAGGACGAGAAAAGAATGGATAGCTTAATTTTTCTTCAATTTTTCTGTTTAATTTGCAGAACTGAACACTTGTTCCTTTCAACAGTTAACTGAAGAAGTTGGAGAGGAGTATTATAGTGATATTGTTTATCTCTTATGTATCAATACCTGCACATGGATTTGAAAGAGCTTTGTGAAGATGAGTCCTATCATAATTGTCATTTCATAGATGAAAAATAGGATTAAGAGAGGCAGATAATGAAAGAACTTCTAAATGACCTCACGTAAATGGTAAAATGAGAAATATACACATTTATTTCCTTTTTCTTCACCATTCACAGTCCCCTCCCCCCACAACTTATGTAATAATTTCTTCTACCTTGAAGACTGCAGTTTCTAAAGGGATTTCTGAACCATGTTGCTAAGTTACAATGCCAATTATTTCACTGCAGGTTAATGAAGTGGTCGAATTCATTTTACGTGTAAGGTCAAGATTCCAGAAAATGATGCCTGAATATGGAACAAAACTAGTACTGTCTGCTTCCTTTGTAGGTTTTGCTTTGGTGTCTCTGTTCCGGGGTGAAATGACTCTAACTAAATGTCTTAAATGATCTTGGCACAGAAATGAAAAGAGTAAGCCTTCTCTTTAAGACAAGGGAAACACTTTTTTTTTTTAGAAAGGCTTGATTTCCTTTTAAATTTCTCCTAATCAAATGTTAATTTCTCAAATTAAAACTAATACCACCATCAAAATTCATCAAAGCATACTGAATTTCTAAGATCACAGGCATGCACGTAACACCTAATTACATATGGTGGCATACATGAAAACTATTTGACTTATAAGGGGCAGAATTAGCTTCAGGATCATTTCTCTGCCACTCAACATTTACCTATTTCTTTATTCCCCATGCTTTCAAGAGAAGAAGGAACTGTGATGCCTTCTTGTGCTACCCAGAGAAAAACAGGCAGAGCGAGTCACACAGGTACCCCTCCAACAGGAGTTACTTGTAAGAAATGTTTTCCAGCAATGTTTTCAGGTGCAGTTTATCACTAGAAAGAAAAGAAGTTTCCACCACTTCCCATTGTGGTTTGTTTCGATATTTACTCATCCTACCCATAGTAACTGCTGGGTTTTTTCATCCTGATTTGGTATGTTTTCTTTTTGAGTCGTTGGCTCCAGTTATGTCTTTGACATATGCATTTTACAGATAGGGATGGAAGATGAATGCCATCCAATATGTCAAAAATTCAGCATAACCCTGAAGAAAACCCATGTCAAAACCCATTATTATGCTTTTCTGCTGCATCGTGCCAACATATGACTTAGTAAGCCATCTCTGGTGAGGAATTTAGCTTCAAGGTTGAGTTTGTATGAGAAAGAACAAAAAACCTTTGTGCAAGTAAAAAGTTATGCCAATTTTATGATGAATTAAAAATTGATCTAGCTTTGTTTAAGAGAAGTAAACATTCCTGAGAGGGAGTCTCTCTGAAAAAGAGCAGAACACGTAATTGCGAGAAATTATTTTGATTATGAAGTTGTGTGTTTATCCTGGATATGTCTAACATGCATATCATTTGATTCAAGCTTAGTGCAAGCCAGAAATAGAACAACAGATTGCTTACTTTTGGTAAGAAGTGTAATCCAGAGCTTTACTGCTTACATTATTTGTGTAATTAGAAAAAGGCTATGGTTGATGTCACTGGTTTAATCTCCAACAAACTGGAGCATTTGATAACCTACTGATGTTGAAGTCCAGAAGATCCTAGGTAATGTTTTAGATAATCCACTACAAAAATAATAATTATTTGGTCTTCTTACAGTGCTATCATAACATTGCAAATGAAAATGAAAACACAGTTCCTTGATTATTCAATTTATTTGATTACTTGTTTGGAAACTCAATATTTTTATTCAAAGGCAAAGAAAAGGATATTTTTTATTCAATACCAGGATTGTGCCTGATATTTACACAACAGCAGTTCAATATTTGGATTCGAAGAGGAAATTCTGACTCTTTCTCTCTCAGATCTGCTCTAGTGATAAGTTCTTAGTTATCACAAGACACACTTCTGCTTTGCCCCAGGTCTGTTAATCAAATTTGATTTAAGCAATTTAACTCACTGTTCATAAATCATTATTTTCATCATGGATTAGCAAAACTTAAATTAATTTTTTTTTAAAAGAACCTTTTGAATATTTACATTTCAGCTAAGGTTCTGTTTAATAGTATTAGTATTTCCAGTATAACAAAACTATTCATTTGAATCATGACTTTCAGTGAAATTCAACCTTTACACTTGAAGATTCACCTTGACAGAAAAAAGATAAAAGCTCTTGAAGCAGAACAATTTTTCCAGTTTTACAGGTATTTATAAATGCTTTTTAAGTGTTTTCAGCATAGAAAAATGTTCTTAGTATGTTTCTTGATTACTACATAAGTAATATGTATCTTGGAAGTTGTTGCAAGCTGTATATGATTGGAAATTGCAGGTTTACCTGCAAACCAGATATCCTCTATATTGAATGAAAGACCTTCACTTTTTTAATAAAAGCAATAAAAATACCAGGTGCTTAAATTGTTCTGTCCTATGGAAGAAATAAAGGCTGCACTTAGTAGTTTAACTGAACTGTAAGAAGAACACAAGATTTATCTCTTTTGTGACTTTTTGTTTTCCAACCAAATAATCTGATTCATGAGAAAAATGACAATGTCCTGAAAAAAATGACTTAACCTTTATTCACTTCATATCCAAGAAAATTAGCCAATATATTCTATAATTTTCAACTTTCTTTAAAATTCCTGCAAACTCAGTTTTTCAGTGACTAAAATTTATTAATGTTGTCTAGTAACTAAAGGGTATAACGCTGTTTTAATATTTTCTTTTTAGGCATTAAACGTAGTACTTTGGAAAAACAGCAATCCCTTTTTTTGTTCTACCTCTTTGGAAACTGCTATATAACTGCAAACTTTGGCAGTTCCCCTGTACAATGTTTTTGGAGGTCTTTCCACACCACGACAGTGTTCTCAGTAAACTGAATCCAGAAATCACCAGAAGTTTGTTTGATAGTAAGGAAAATATGGGTGCATCAATAGGGAGCAGCTAGTATCTTCCAAGTAACACATGCAATCAATAATCTTTCCAGCATACATATTACCAACACAAAGATAGATTTGTGATGATAAGTTTCAATAAGTACTATATTTATGATAAGTGAGAGGAAATAGATGAATGTGCTTCAGAACAAATCATAAGCATCTGATTCAGTTCATTCACCTATGTCAACACTGTTTCCGAATCATCACCTTCGAAAGAGCATTTCTTCTAATTTAATTTCATTTTTCTTTAATGTTTTTTAACATTTATATTTGCCATAGAATGAAATGCACATTTTTTCTTTCTCTTTAAACCCAGTTACACTGGAGTTGCTTGAGAATTTTCTGTACAGTATCTTTGTGGACATTTATCTATAGAAACCTCAGACAAAAGACTGATAAACAAAAACCAGAAATTAAACCAAATATGAGAAAAATAAGCTGATGCTGGTTGGAAAAATGAGAAATATTACAGTTTTGTCCACTACTCTGATTCAGCTCCTTACTCAGTTACATGGGAATCATTTTTGTGAAGCTAAAGTTCATATAAAAGATTGAGGATATTTTGCCTCTGATTCTGTACCAAATTCAAAAAAGCACCCTCCTGCCAGAAAATGAAGAATGTCTCTTTGATACTGTAAACATAGCTATTTATTAATTAATGAGCTTTAATTTTTATTGCACCTTAATAAACCTCACGACAATTTTACAATATTTTAGAACATATTTATGAAATAGAGACTATAATGAACTTAAAACACATCTACAGAAAAGTAAAAGAACATTGCAGTTTATTAGTAACACTTTCAGTTCTAACTGTTAGGAGTCTAATAAAATAATGGTCAAGCAACTTGAGACAAGCAGTGTAGTAATGCAAGTAATGCAAGACTGGCACACTCTGCAAGATGCATGGAGGCTCTTGAAAGTTTTCCTCTTGGTATGTACTCTGTGAGGGACCTATTTATTTCAAATATCATTCTGAAAATGGGGATATGGATTTTGTAGATTGAATTATGAATTGAACATAAGTTCATTTGACTAGAATGCCCATTTCTGCTTCAATTCTAGTGTACCGAAGACACCTAAAGGTGATTTTTTTTTGGCCAAAGGCCAGCAGAGGATCATTGTTATCTTTGGTATGTACAAAATATTACAAGACATGCAGATAGCAAGGTGAACAATGTCTTTCAGAAGAAAAAGAAACAAAACAACCCCAACAACTTTGCTCCTATGTTGCTCTTATATGAAGATAAAATATTCTGAGGAAGAAGCCTTTATTGTAACCTCTCTCTTACTTCCAAAAGAGGTGAACATTGCAAGAGGAGAATGGGAAGCCAATTATGACATGGCATCTTATCACCAACTTACCTGTTAGCTGCATTTACAGAGACAGTGGTACCCCTCCTTCCTCACCCATCTGGCTGTACATCCCTGCTGCTTCACTCCAGCTGTGTCTAATGCTTGTCCCAGCTCTTTGAAAGCTGAGTTAGCTTCCCCAACCATCAGCAGACTATCCCAGGGGGAAAAATAATTGCTGCTTCCAAAGGCTGATGGTTCAGTGAGCTGAACTGAATTACCAGGGAGTCAGACAAGCACCAGTGCACCAGGAAAGTAGGATGGAGGGCTGCAGACTAAAATTAGGCTGTGAGATTGGCTTGAATAACACAGCACCTCATTCTCTGAACCCTGAAGTGAAGCCTGCAGCAAGAGATGTGTGCTGTAGAGTGTGGGCAGATGTTTCTCCAGCATTTGTGGTCTATGGGCTGATGATGGAGAAGAAAGTTGCTTACAATGGCGAAACTGTGCTGCTAAAATAGAGAATATTTGTTAATTGTTCTCAGTCCTTCTTTCCCTTTGACCTTATGCATCCAGTCATAACCCAGAACTAGGCTAGTAGTAGACTGGAAATAGTAAACCTAAAACATGTTAGGAGGCAGGAATCAATCTGCCAGGTATCTCTTTGGACCTGCGGGGATTTGTGGAAGACAATTCAGCCCAAAATATCTAGAGCTCTTAAGCTCGGAGACAATCAGATTGTACTGACAAAGGACAAAGACAGAACTTGGTTAAATCAGGAGAAACCTTTGAGGGCAGACTTGTTTTTGAGTGAGCACATGTTCATCTTCATGGAAAAAATACAGTCAAGGCAAGGATATTTTTGACAGGGAACTCAGAGGAGGAGATTACGCAAAAGAGTAGTACTTCAAAGGCAGTGCCAGAAATTCCAAATTCCTGTGTACACAGCTTGACTTCTTGCCACCTCTGCATATGCAGTAAATAATTTCCTGAGTAGAAAACTTGGCCTTCTTTTGTATTATTTATTATTCAGCATGCAGTTTATGAACCACTGGGAAGAATGAGTTCGTTGCTTCATAACAGGCTCTTGAGTTAACATGAAGTAGGAAGGCTGTATGGTTCAACATGTTTGGCATGGATGAATATCAGCACTACATTCACAGTTCCACTGAACTCTTAATTAAAGTGCAGCTCACAATTGGTCATAGATTGAAAGGAAAGAAGCAGCTTTCTGTTGATTACAACTATATGCTAACTGCAATATGAATTACAGGAACTCTATGTGAACAGAACGAAAATATTGAAAAAGTTCTTTTACCACTTTTTGAAGAACTGCAAACATTCAATTTTCAAATAAAACACTTTTAGCAAAAAAAAAAAAAAAAAAAAAAGTATTTCAGATTGCCTATTAAACCAAAAGCAAGATGCTTGAATATTTATAATGTTTGTGCCAGTGGAGCATTAATCTATTGGGAACTCAACTCTGTTGTAGATGAGATTTTGAACTGCTTATGTTTTTTCTGAGTTTCAGAAAAGCTTCTGTTTTCTCCTCCTAGAAACACTCTACATGTGGCAGAGATGTGGAAATCTAGGGAAGAAAGCTTCTGCAGAGGTCTCTACAGGGTTCCTTCAACCAGAAGCTAGAAGTAGCATTTCCACCAGTTCAGTTTTCCTGCTTTTTGACCAACTGAGCAAGACTCTGAAGCATACAGGGAATGTGACTTCTTCTGCCATGGCTCTCTGCCCTTTGTACACACTGTGTAAGACCAACTCTGAACTGGAGCAAAATGATCTGGGCTGGAGTCCAAGCTGTGAGCCTGGGAATGAGGAGTGAGAGAGAGAATGGGGAAGAAGGGAGGGCATGGCAAGTGAGATGTAATATGGGAAATCTGGTAACTACTGCTCTATAGTTATTAAAGGTAGGGTTGGAAAGCAGATTTTGTGGAAAAAATACAGTGCTGAGAAAAAAGAAATAAAACTTATTCCAGCTTGAGCTTTAGTACGGAAAAACAGAAGCTAAAACCTGAGAGCTTTTACACATCTGCAAGCAAAAACATTGCTTACTGTAGTCTTTGTAATGCTTAAATGGAGTAAGAAAATCTGCTATACATCTTGTCGGCAAACTATTCTAATATATGATCTATCATAAGTAAATTAGGCCTTGTACTGAGAGTGTCTTTGTGTCAGGAGATGGTAGAAAAAGAAGACAATGGTCCTCTCGAAAGAGTTCAGTGCCCTCAGATTTAGGGAAAATGGAAGAGATTACCAGCAGAATTCTATCCCATTTGCAATAGAAAATGTTATTAAGCGCAGAAAGACAGGTAAATTAAAAGTTGCAGAAGAGCTGTTCAAGTTGAATGAGGTACTTAGCTAAGACACAAATCTTCTCCCATAAGAAAAACTGCTTTCTTAGTTATAATCTTTTCCAGGAAAATTAGTCAAAGCTTGTCACCTGACATCTTTCTATTTTTACTACTTTAAAAGGCCACAGTTAAAAGCAGAAGTAGTGAAGTTTAATCTTTAGAACCAAGATCTTGTTTTAATTGTACACTAATGCATCATCTGCATTGATGTAGACCCTGAAGATGTGCTAATGTAGACTCTCATTTATTAGTTTTAGAATTTGGAAAGTTGTTAAGCAATGTCTGTCATGTATAACATACATTGTTATGTGTGTAAGAAATACTTAGGCTGCATTGTCTAGTGTTAATGCCAGTAATTTAGAAATATTTTTCTCAGTTCTATTAATGACAATGAAAGACCTCAACGATCTGGAAGTAAAAATAGGGTACATTTCAACATGGTTCATCTTGCTGTGCTTTTGACTACATGCATAATGCTTCACCTTCTAATACAGGTGCTGTGAATATTGTTTTTGATCAAAAGGACATTTTTTTTTCGGCATGTGGTGTATTTTATAATCCTGTATTCTGAAGGTCTCTAAAATACTTTATGTTTTTCCTTGCCTAGGAAAATGCCATGGTAGATATATCAGGGGGAACAATAGTAATAATTTCATCTCACAGAAGATTTTTTAGAAGCATTTATATTATTATAAAGCCTTAAACTTGTCAACAAAGGAGACCTCCATTAAGAAGAGAGTGGTGGCCATCAAATTTTGTATGGTTATAATAGCTTTTGCATTCTTGTTGCCCAGCATTGTGACAAAGATGTAGTCCAGTCCTGAAGGCTTGCAGTCTGGAAAGCACTGCATACTGGACAGCAGTGGTGGGGCTTAGTCCTAGACCGGGCCATCTCTTCTAAAGCATTTCTCCAAAGAATTTATAATTATCTGCTGTCTGTGATGAGCTTGGAGGTTGGAACCCTTTGAATGAAATGGGAAAGGAACTAGACAACATGTTGGAGGTAGCAACAAATAAGTGGATTATTGCCTTGTTTTGGAATATTTGTTCTTCAATGTAGTTTTGGATACTTCATAACTTTTTAAAAGTATCTGACATAGCAGGATGAGTAAATGTTAAAATAATGTGCTTTACCTTAGAATCATAGAATATTAGGAGTTGCCATTGGATCAATCAGGAGCACATACTCATTTATGGATCTGTGATCAGCTGATCAGCAGGAACAAGTTAAGTGCTTAAATGTAAATTGTGTACCCATACTCCAAATCACCTTTAAAACAGTTGATCTTTATCCAAGTGAGATGCAGAACTGTAACTGCCAGGCAGTTCCTGAGCCTGTGCTCACCACTCTGAAACACAATCTTCCACAAAAGTAATATTTTTACAAGACTATTTCCAACAATGGGACCTATTTTCAAATGTAACAGGCTACTGCAAAACATGCTTCTCTGGATCCTAAGTCAATCAAAACTCCTTCTGCTAATGAAAAGCAGGACCGGAACTTTAGAAAACATATTGCAAACAGTCATAAACTAAGAAAAAATGTCTGATTCGGGGACTGAGCCAGACATGCTGTGAATGGAGTTGTCAGGCACCAGTGGTGCTGAATAATGCTAGTAGGAGAGAAAGGGAAGCTATAATCATCCTCGTCTCTGGTATGTCTTCTAGCAGTCTGACTACAACTAGCAGGCTAAAGATCTGTCTGTCCCTGGAAAAAGCTACCTAGTGTAGAGTCATCCTTTCAGAAAACAGGAAAAAAGGCAGGTTGTGCAAGGTTTTGACCACATTCATTCAGTCTGAGAGGGACTGTGATACTATAAATAAAGAAATAGAAAGCAATGCAACGGAACTCGTTTGAGATATCACAGTTAGGAGCATTTTCCTTTCTACAATATGAACCTGATAATAAAGCATTAGAAGATTTAGATCATAACAGCATGTCCCAGACCTGGTTGCCTGCTAAAGAAACTATGCCTCCTCTGCAGTAATTAAAAGCCCCTGGTAGACATAAATTTGGCAGTACTGCTAATTACCCAACCTTGTTCACTGAGAGGGAGTTGGTTGCTTGTAAAACAAAGTAAATGTAATATAATAGAAATGACAAAGGCTCAGAGTTCAAAAGAAAAATAATACATTTGTGATTAAGAGCACAAGTGTCTTTATACAGTTTCTCCCTGTATTTATGCAGACCTGAAATTCATTCAGCAGACAACAGTGGGGAGCAAAGAGCTAATGTGACTCATGAACACTGGCTTCCCTGTTGGCTTGATTTTGTTTTTCTCTCTGAGCTTTTCCTTTTTCATTAGTGATCCCAGTGAACCAGCATTGTGTGCTTAGCTCTGCTGCTCCTCATCACGTCTAAACGATGAGTCAGGCTGTAAGAACCAGATTGGCATTGCTTAATAAAACATCATTTTTTGTAAATGCTTTCTGTTTAATACCAAATAACATTTAATTTTTTTATTTTTAATTTTTTTTTAATTACCATAAGCCAAGAGCAGGAAGAACAAATGATTGGATAAAGGATTCACATGTCAGGCTTGCACTTCTTCAAGCATTCTGTAAGCGATGTACTGTGCCCACACACCCATCTGCATTTTTAAACATTTTTATTTGATGTTCGTTAAAAACAGTATTGTTTGTTTCCTAAAGGATAAGCAAATAGGAATGAGTATAACTAATACATGTGAGTTGCTCTCCTGTTTCTTATCACAGTTCCAACAAGCCATCTATGTCTATGCTTCAGTAGGTTTTATGAATCCCTTGCAAATGACAGACAGATGGCCTCTTTGGGTTGCTGTATTAAACAACAGATATTAATATTACCACTCTTCATGCAGTATGTTCAGTCACATCTTGTCTGCCAGAAACTGGTTGTTTTCAGTGACTTTGTCTATAAATACTTATGGTCTGCTCCATAACTCTATGAATAATCAAACAAACAAACAAGGTTGAATAGTATTATTCAAGAAATCTCTTAATAGTAAAGAAATCTATAAATAAATAAATTTTTATGATAAAGTAGAAAGAATCTATCCAAATTTATTGAATTTATACATAATTTTTGTTTTTTTTTTTTTTTTTTTTTTTTTTTTTTTTTTTTTTTTTTTTTTTAAGACCATAGTATCTCTTTGTGGTTTTATTGCCTGGTTCCCAAAGAGGAAGACAATGTTTATTGTGACTGTTTGTCACCTAAGGGAAAATAGTGTATGACCATATGCTTAGGGTATCAACTAACAGTGTAAGAATGACTTCACATTATCTCCCCGTGTAGAGGCATTGTTATAAAAGGTAGCTTTTTCACCTAAAAGTTTGACTTTCCATCACTTGAAGAAAGGAAAACTACATTGCCCTTAAGTTGGAAATTTCTAGATGGATATTTCTACATTTTCAACACTTTGGAGCATACCTGGCTAAGAATTTCAGTGGTGTACTGTGGATTTATATCTAACTACTACTCTGCCTTGACTTCCTGAAATGGAAGAGCTCCAGAGGATTCCCATTTAGAAATAGGAACAAAATTGTCTGCAAGATGTTTAGTATCTTATATAACGTCATATCCTAATTTCTCCTAGTAACTGATTAGAAAATTATCTGAAAGTGTCATCTTTTCTCCCTTCTTTATTCCAATATGCACATTTAACATAGATTAAGAGATGTTCATTCAATCTCTTCTTCATCTCCGAGGAAAAACTTGCTGATTGAATTATTTTAATACAGTCATTGACACAATTTCTATCTACCTGATTTTATTTTTCTGTTTTAAATGACAGTAGAGAAATTATTTTTATGTCTTATTACTTTCAATGTTTTGTATCTCTGTCATTCAGCAGACATCTACCATGCCAAACTGTCCCTTCAGAGATTATAAAAGTGTCTGGGAAGCTTCTGCATGCTGTATTCTGCAGCTCATGGTTTTCTCTTTTATATATATTCTTGCTCATGCTGATCAGTGGGCTCATTGTCTGTGACAGTGCAAACATCTTCATCTTTTAGTCTCTCTTACAGCTAGTCACAGCCCTTCCTGGAGCAATATTTGATCCTAGAGATTTCATGAATAAAAAGCTGAATGTGCCAAATAAAGTGAGCTGTGAAAACTAAGTTGGAAAGCGCCAAAACTTTTATTCACTTTGCCATTCTATCACTGGTTTCCTGAGGATTTAATTACTTGGCTTTGACTGGATAAGAGAAAGATTCTTGGAACTCTTATTAGTACTCCAGATATTCTTGGTCTAACCTCTAAGAAGTAAATTAAAAGAAAGAGGAAAAAAAAAAAAAAAAAGACAATTAGAGTGTTATTAAATGAGTGCTACTGTTTGCAACATTCCTGTGGCAAATCTTACTACCTTGGTCACTGTTGTATTCTTTTTTGTTTGGTTGTTTTTTTGTTTGTTAAGTTAGTTGGCTTTGTTGTTACTTTTTTGTTTGTTTTTTATTTTGTTTTTCTGGGTAGTGGATAGTTTATACTCCATTGTACACAGTCCCAAAACCCTATTCAAGGCATGAGGTCCACTGGTACCAATGGCCACTGTCCCCATGCTGCCACTCCTCCTTGCAGTCATTTGCATGCTATGGTGCTTCTGGAGGGACACAGTGCCTAAAAGATGAGAGGCAACCACAGTTTAAGTGGATGAGTAAGAAGAAAATAGTCAGATGTCTAGGAAACTGAAAACTTGGTGTTGACAGATGTAAATTCCTTAATTTTTTATGCAGAGGCTTGCACATTGCAGGGTCTCTGTTACTGTTGTGATAATACAAGATTGCAGTGGCTTTTTTTTGAAAATAGCAGTGATTTTCTCAGAAGAGGGATGGTTAGTCTCCTTCTGAAGGTGAAGTTATGTATAATGTGAGCCTAAGAAATTAGGCTAAACTAGATTTCTGGTCTGTAGGCAGCTGAAATTAGATAAGGTGATCCTTTTTTTCAGTCATCCTTAGAAGTAAAATCATGAAAAATAAACATTAAAAAAAAAATTCCTATATTTTTCTTTTAAAATAGTATTTTACTTAATCTTATTATCTGAAATAAAAGAATACAAACTTTCCAAACATAAGTATTTTGTTTCACTATTAAAAATGCCTTTTTTAAAAACCAATATGGCTTACATCAACTTTTAGCTCTGTTTAGATCTCATCTGTGAAAGGGCTATTTTGTTCTAGAGACAAATTGCTGTCACATATATATGTGTCTGATGATTTATAAGCTTATTCAGTTTATACATTTCAATTCTTACATCAGAGGCAATACCCCCAGATGATTTTTTTATGCCCATAGGTCCTTTAGTTGTAACTTTATTTTAAAGTGAAGCCTTGGGAAGGTTTTTTAAATCTAAACTGTTTGCTGTACTAATGACTAAAAATTCATCTTTCTTCTACTAAAATAAACATGACATAAACACAGTGAAGTACACAGCTGGGAAAACAACTTTGAATGAAACAAGGTAAATCATTCTAATTTTTCTGTGGTTAAAAGCAAACATTTCATTGTTACTGATTTTAATGGCATTTCATTTTTATAATTAGAAAGCAGCTCTTCCTAAAGGTAGATGGTTCCATTACATTTGCTTGAATAGCCTTACTAATTTGATTTCATGTCATATTTAGCAACATATGTTGCTAAAAATAATCATGATAAGGCTATAAGAATTTACCTATATTTTGGCAGTCTTAAAGGGGACCATATATATATATATATAAAATATATATATATATATATAGTGCTCTGCATAGTATTTTTAGGTGCTAAATGGAGTTCCATGTCCCTAGTGTGCCTCAGATTATTCCTTCAATGAGACTCTTGGGCCACAAAACCAACACCCAATGATACGGAGAGAGGGAAAGAGGAGCTGGAAAGCTGCCTGGTGGAAAAGGACCAGGATGTATTGGTCAACAACCTGCTGAACATCAGCCAGCAGCGTGCCCAGGGGGACAAGAAGGTTTGGATCAGAAAAAGTGTGTCCAGAAGGACCAATAAAGGATTGTCGCAGGCTCTGGTGAGGCAGCACCTTGAGTACTGTGTTCAGTTTTGAACTGAACAGCACTACAAGAAGGACATTGAGGTTCTGGAGTTTGTTCAAGGAAGGGCAGCAAGGCTGCTGGAGGCTCTAGAGCACAAGTTTTAAGAGGATTAGCTGAGGGATCTGATGCTCTTTAGTCTGGAGGAGGCTGAGGGGAGACTTTATCATTCTCTATAACTACCTGAAAGGAGGTGGAAGTGGGGTGGGTGTCGGTCACGTCTCCCAAGTAAGAAGCTATGAAACAACAGGAAATGGCCTCAAGTTATCCCTGGGGAGGCTTAGATTGAGTGTTAGGAAAAATTTCTTCACTGAAAGGGTTGTCAGGGACTGGAACAGGCTGTCCAGGGAAGTGGTTTGGCAGCCATCCCTGAACGTATTTAAAAGACATAGATTTGGCATTTAGGGACATGGTTTTGTTGTGGACTTGGCAGTGCTAGGAAATGGTTGGACTTAGTGCTCATAAAAGTGTTTTCCAACCTAAACAACTGTATGATTCTATCATGAATCTGAGTCAATGTTCATTGTGATCTTTGCATTACCTTTACTAAGATTTGGGTTTTACACTCATGCAAAATCAATTTAATTTAATTCTCTCAACCTGATCTTACATAAGGTCTTTATTCATAGGGATAGAGATACCTGTGATGATAAATATTGAAGGACATATATGTCAAGAAATAAAGATTATACTGTGCCTAACTAAGAATAAAAGAAACTGAGATATTCCTTTTTTTTGTTTTATCAAGAAAAATGCTTAAGAAAGAGAAAGCATTTTCACCTGTGCCTAACAGACATTTTTTAGATTATTTTTTGCCTTTTAAAATAATTCCATGACCCTTGTATATGTGATTTTCAAACAGAACATTTTGTTATACAACCTCATCTCTATTAGTTTTTCTGATTTTTACTTCTGGTTGTTATCTGAAATTGCCGGTAAACTAAAGAAGTACACTCAAGGAACAGTATTGTAAAAGGAGATGCATATTGGATGGTCACACTAGGTATTTGAAAGCAAAACCATCTTTCAAAAAGCATCATATTTATCAGTGATGCTGCAGTCAGTTCACCTTTAGAGTCACAGAAGTCTGATTGCTTTATGATTTACCATTGCAGTGGTTAAAGCAAATCTGGGACAGAGACTTTCCTTAAAAAATCCAAACAAACAAAAAGCAAAAAAAGAACAAACCAAAACAACACTAACAAAAGAACTGTAAGGAAGAGGAAAATACAATATTATTCTGAATTTAAAGTAATTTTCTTTAGCAAACTATCCTGTTCTTGAAAAGTGGGTTCAAATGTGTACACTGGGAAGCTTATTTGCAGTGGAGTGTGTATCTCTATACACAGGACACCAGCAGTTCTTGCCTATACTTTCTGTTTAATTACTTCTTTTTTCTTTTCTTCTTATGTCCCATAATCTCCAGCCTGTTTATGTCCATAATCAGAAAGTGCATAACATGGTCTTCCCTTGACTGTGTATGGAAAAATGCTTCAATACATACTGAGCAATGATACCATTTTTATTTTGTATCTTTATGAACACAAAATCAAATTATGAAGTTGCTTATATTCTAAAAAATACTTGATAAATAAGAAAAGACATTTTTAAAACCTACAAAAAAACCAATGCGGTTATATCTTACAATATTTTCATCAGTATTAATGCTAAAAAGGGCTATTATAACTTTTTTTTGTTTACCTTCTTGGTTTGAGAAACATCACCATGTTTCTTCTTTACATGGCCTGGATGTTACACATAAGATTCCATGAAACAATCACACGGGTTCTTACAGTGTGAAAACCCAGAGAACATAGTGATTTTACAAGTATCCTTAAGTGCTGAAAGTTTAATTAAAGAAAAGTCTATCTGATTTTTGTACAGGAGGTAAAGTATATGGTAGAAAAATGCACTTTTAAATGCACCTCTAATTGACTTGGGTCATTACAAAATCATCTTTCTTCCAGCAACTCCTCAGTTGTGCTCTGTGGGCCACCTGTCATCTGTAGAGTGGTCTGTGGGATGCTCTCTGGAGAGCACAGGGAATCGTGTGGTGTTCATTCACTTTGTTTCCCTTCTTTTAATTGCATGAAAAGAAGTTGAAAATCTGTCAGTGTTTTCCCAGTGCTCTATAGCTTCACTGTGACAAACCCCAGGGAGCCACAGAGAATTGCTCATGCTAACAGGGCTGGTTTGGCAATTAGCTGCCCTGAAAGAGTGGAGACATCCAATTTAAATCTCCCAGTAATAAACTGTGCTTTTATGGCAATTACTTCTAAGTGCTCACTATTTAAAAGATGCCTTAAAAAGAAAACACTGAGGAAAATAAAAAGTAAAATATGTGCATTTAGAGGCTAAATCTGGCATGCTGTGATAAAGACAAGGAAAATAGGGCTTGTATCTAGACCAGCCTTCTGTAAGCATACTCTCCAATATGGCTGATGACTAGAGAGAATGCCTTCTTGCTGTTGAAAATTATTAAAGAAAGGGGGAGAGTGGAACTTGCTTTACACAACGTTACTAAGTGCTTCCTTTCCTTGTAAACATACAATGTAGATGTGAAGGGAATGGAATTAATTTTCTGTTAAAAGAACTGATGACCGAGACTGCCGTGATCTGTAGAGAAGTTGGTCCACAATGTTTTTCTTCTGGTGTCACCTATGTTAGAAAGCTTAAGATTCATTATTTCACTGTCCATTGCACCATCCTATTGTATATTCTAATAGGATAGATTCATGGGCCCCATTTAAAATCACCAGAGTCGACATTTATGACAGAGATCTGTTTAGTTGCTCTTAATCTCAATAAACTGCTCTAATTGGTTTATTCAGGCAAAACCAACAAGCCTAACTCTCTCTGTTTTTTTTAAATAGACTGCCCAGTGATTGTTGCTCCACTTTAATGTAATTTCATTTAAATTTAATTTAAACCATCTCAACTGAATTAAATAAATACAATAAATTAAATAAATTTAAAAGCAGAAAGAAACAGATACACACTCAGCTCTTGTTTGATTGCAATTCAGGAAGGCTAAAAACAGACAATAAAAAAGCTTGTAATTATCTGAAATAAAGATATATTTTTGAACAAGCTAGATGTACGTATTAAGCCCTAGTTATTAATATTGGACATATGCAAACAGTCATCTGCTTCCCTTTGTTCTAATCACTTTAACAACATCTAATAGTGGGCATTAGCATCTTTCTATAAATTCATTATTTTTGATGTCTTTTTAATATCCACATTTATTATCAAAACAGCTGTTACTTAAGTAGGCATATTTTGGGTCTATTACTTGGCATATTTTAGTAGAGAAGGGTAACTTACTCCTTCATAGTATCATACCCATAAATATTTCCAATTTCCTTTTGCTAGGCCCACACAGTTTCTTCAGCGCTCCAGCTGTGACCCACTGAATTCTTTGGTAGAGAGCTTAGTAGCATCTTGAGAAAGAAAATAATATTTTCTATTTCAAATTTTGATGTGGCCTTGGTGTCACTGGCCATTCCTCTTTCTTTAGGTATAAAAAAGAGCTTTAGAACTGGCTTAACTCTGAGAAATATTGTGAAGATATGTATGGCTCTGATGTTTGGGACTGATGTTTCTAGAAAGCACATGATATGGATCTTCCCCTTTGTCCATCCGGGCCAGGAGGCTCTCCCTGGGGGAAAAGAGGTTGGAGAACATCAGTGGGAGCGACCTCCTTGAGTCATGTCAAATAGGCTGATGGGGTCTCTAACTAGTGCTATGTTTGGGTAGAAATGACACGGGTGCATTCTGGATCCATTCTCATTGCATTCTGGATCCATTCTGGATCCATTCTCATTGAGTGCTGAGCCCTGACTGTGACCTTTTGGTTCAACTACAACTTCCTCTCTCTTGGCACTGTTTAAAGCTTAAACTGTAAATTTGTGATGCCTCTCTTACACCCCCAAATTCCACCATCAGCATGAGAGGGCAAGTCTGATGAAAAGTTCTGTTTTGATTGGATTTGAATATAAGCACAGAGCAGGAAAACAGCATGAATGTGGCTGTCCTGACTGTGCAAAGAGCAAGAAGTATTAACACTTCTTGCTAATGAGATCTGATCTAAAAGGTTTATAATTTCTTTTACTTACCCTGACTACTTCTTAGCTCTTCCTGGTTCCATCAATGCCGCCAGTGGTTTTAAGAGGAGATTCATGTTGCAGGGTTACATATCACTGATCACATGTAGTCAACCATTCATCTGATCAAATGTAGGCACCTGCTTATAGGCAGCATGAAACATTCCCCAGGCCCTAATGACTGAATTCACTGTGAACACAGCAGATGAGGACTAGCTCTGATGAAGAAATAAATTGCAGACAGCAAAAATAAAGCATTATTTTAGCCTCACCTTTCATCCTGAACCCACCCCCTCTAGTAGGCTGAAAATTAAAGTCTCTTCTTGTAATCATCATTGGCCAGCATTTGGCCATACAGCTATGCTGCACATTTTGCCAGGGTCACTGCAGTATAAACAGCTCATATTTCAGATAATGGAAATACTGCCTCAAAAATGCATCTTTGTAAGAATGCGCAATTAACAATTATTAGTTTGCATTTTCACAGTTATAATTACTTTATTAACATTATAATTACTGGATTGGTAGGAAAGCAAAAGCAAAAAGGGACTAAAGCTTGCAGAGCCATAGACCTTTTGATATTTCTGAAGGTCAAAGGGCTGCTTCAAGTACAGTGGGGCTGTCTTCTGTGCAGGAAAAGAAGAACCTGGTCTAGTGGGAGGTGTCCCTGCCCAAGGCAGGTGAGTTGGAAGTAGATGAACTTAAAGGTCCCTTCCAACCCTGAAATTTCTATGATTCTATAATTGCTTGCTCAAAAGGGTGAAACTTCACAGTATAAACTCAGTGCATGTTGTACAGATATATAAAACTTTTTAGTGCAATACCAGAGTTTACCCTCTCACTAGCCAACAGATGGTAGTGTAGAAGCAGGCCAGTAGCTGAGATGGCAAATTAGAGTGAGTTTGGATATCTTTCCACTGCACTGCTTTGGTGGCATTTACATCAGTAAATAAGAGAAGACAAGGCACGTTCTCTGGCCATGCAGGCAAGTGTCAGGGCATAACCCATGTCCATGAGGTGATCATTCTTTTGCTTTGCCCTTTCTGCCTCTTGGGAGCTCCTGGCTCACACAAAGCCCCTGGGCTGTGTGGCCACTGCTGTGTTTGCCATGGCTCCTGAGCCCTGCTGCTACAGGCTTAGCTACTGACTTCCCTCTTGATGCTTTAAACCGAGGTAAATGGCCCCAGGGTAAACCCAAAATGTAAATACAACTCTGTTCAGACAGGGGTCTGTGCTCCACTACTACAGGGGTGGTTGCATGGGGCTGAACCCCAGGAAACTTTCTGCTGGAGACATTAGCTCTTTGGCTTCTGTGAAACCTTTCGTGTCCTTCAAGCCAAGCGTGTGATTAAGTGTTTGGCTGGAAGGAGGCCTCTTTTATACTGATTTGAAATATTATCTTCAAGGCAGTGTGGCATTCAGTGTCTCATTTCTCCTTTAACTCTTTTTAATGCTGTTGCTTGTAAGAGATGCAAAGTCTTACCTCTCTTTCCTTATTACTGCAGTTGTCCTCTCCATCTCTCAGAAACTCCTCAGGTCTCTTTTTCCATTTTTAAATTTCACACCTTCCTATACATTCAAATCCATCTTATATCAGATTTTTTGCAGACTAGACTCTGAGACACTCACTGTATCATCCTGAATTGTTCTCATTATTTTGCATATTTACGTATTTTGTGTCAGCTGCTGATTATTGTGTAGAATGCTGCTTTGTAATAAATTGGTAAATATAAAGAAAACATTAAATAGAAAAAATCCTATTTTCAATCAGTCCTCTTTTGTGATAGCTGATAGGAGAAAATATCAGGGAAAACTTATTTTTTTGCACTTTCTATTGTTAGTTAGCTGTTATGTACCTGAACTTACAGACACTAGAATGAGGAAACTGAATTTATACTGTAGGGTATAGTTGAGCTGATCCCAAGAGCTACCTTTTGATATAATTTTTTCATAATTGATAATTCAGCCTCTCTATTATTTTTCACTTCATCTTCTTTATGTCTTAATGGACATGCAGTTGAAGATATGCAATTCTGATACTACTAAATTTCATCATATTTGTGTATCATGAGAAATAGATGGAAGTGGACAAGGCCTCTACCCCCACAGAAACATGTCACATACACTTGAGGATGCATCCCCCAAATTATTCTACCAATGGGTAGAAAACAACTGGAAGCCATCAGCAAAACACAGTACTTGGCAAAATATAGTCTAATATTTTACTAAGGGTACAACTGCAGGAGACAGTGACTAGCAGTGGAAAATGTCTAGATTCTTAATGCTCTGTTTAACACAGATGTTATTAAATGGCACTGTAGGTATCTAGATGATTTAGTGTCTGTTTTAGCTGGCAATCAGACAATTTAAGCTAATTAAAAGTCACAAAGGTCCTGCTTTTTCTGTTGTCTGGAAAAACAACAGTTGAAATTAATGGAAAAGAGACATGACCTTTTATAGGTTATAAAATTTAATGAATTATTTCTGACATGCAGAAGACACTCTGCTTTCCAGTAAAAAAAAGTGTGGTTAATCTTTCACTGTTCAATGAACTGATTTATTTCTTAAAGTTGTTAGAAAATGCATGGGCATCATTCTATTACTTTGCTTTCCAAATGGAACATTTAGATACTTAGGGCAGGGGCTGTTTTCCAATGACATGTATAAAACTTGGTCCTCGACTGGAATTTTTAGGCACATGCTGCAAATTATAAACGTCTACAATAAAATGCTTCTTATAGAATCTGTTTGGATCTGGTTCAAGAATTAATAAGTTACTTCTAAAGATTCTGGCAAATAAACTCCAGTCTTCTCTTGTACACATACTGAACTTCCAGTAATTGCTTAATTGCTCTTAAAATTAACGCAATCTGCAGCCGGCAGGAAAATATGCAGCAAATGTTCAGTCATATGAACTTTTGAACCCAGACTTTTAATAAATGTAATCAGATGGTCACTTAATAAAGGCTTTCAACAGAGTTTTAATGTGTTTTTTACTACACTAAACTCCAGAAAGAATTCACAAATAAGGAAACTAAATTTCATATGGTGCTTTTGGAATAAAATACAGCTGATTTCTCCAGCTTCAAATGTCTGGAATAGGTGTATGGGAGAATATTCCTTGCCAAAGATCTTTATATCCCCTTACAATCTCCCTTGAAAAAGCTAAGCCACTATTTATGAAGGAATTTTTGAGATTAAATCTCATAGAAGTCTCTGTCTTATTCCAGAAATTAACTCAAAGAAAATTGCTGACAACACTTTAGATCATTGCCTTTTAATGAATCCAATACATATTTTCAAGAGGGAAAATAAAGAACGTTTTTTGGTTTTGTGTTTGGTGTTTTTTTTCCTGCTTTAAGGGAAATGGGTGGCCCCAGGACTGCAAGAGGTTTTAACAGTGGCCTGAGCTACAGCATGGAGTAAAGTGGCTAAAAGGAACAAAATACATTAGGATTTTATGTACTGACAGGCCACTGTCTCAGTGGTTTTGGTTTTGTGGTGCCCAAATGGGCTGATCCTGTTTTGAAGAGCACAGCACTTCAGGTTGTACTGACATTCTCATTAGGATACCCAGGTGGCAACCCCTGCACCATGGCCTCTTCCCTCATTCTCACTTCAAAACCTGTTCCTACCTATTTGGAGGCTGCAGGACACCACCAAGGTCAAAAGGTGCTGAAATTCTGCTGATGCTGCTCTAAGTTCAGCCCAAGCCTGTACTGCGTTGAGAAAAATCAGGCTGAATCACTGAGCATGCAGTCTTTTGGCCTGCTAAACCTTTCTATGGTGTTTGATATTTAAAAGGAAAAACACAAGTATTTTAAATATTGGGAACTCAAAACCCTCTGCACGGAATCTGCCATGTTTGGATCTTGGTTCTGTCTCAACCAGTAGGCAGTATTTTGATTTAAAGAAAAATTGTTAGCGAAGTCAACTTTGGGCAAAATTTCAGTTATTGAGCTGGAACTGAAATACTCTGGTTTCCTGGTGTATCAGCAGTCATCTTTTGAATCCAAGGTCAGTGTTTTACTTGGTCATGAGCAATGAAACATTTTCCACTCTGTCTTCTTACTGTGTAAACTTTTACGGGAGAAGAACTGTAAAATATAAACCCTGTTTGTGTTATCATGGCAGTAATCATTTGACCAACACTGCTCTTTTGGAAGTTGCTTACTGTTTTTTCTCAAGTTATCAGCACCTACAGGTTTCCTGTTTTTTCTTTTCCTAAAGTACAGCTTAAAAATATTATGTTGAATTTTTTTCTGATATTCAGCCACAAACCAAAAGTATTTTTTATCCATTTTGCTAGTGTTCCATATAGAATTAAGCCTGACATTAAAATTAAGCCTGACATTACAAACACTAAATGTACTTGAATCAGATGAAGTAGACCTTTTAAGCTTTCATTCTTCAAAGTGTCTGTTTGTCATATCAGAAAGAAGAGGGGGAAAAGCCACATATTTATTTGTTTATTTGTTAAACAAACAAATAAAACACATAGGATTTTTCTTTTCAAACCTGACATGTATTTCAAAATAGTTCTTGCCATGGGGACACTTGATTAATCTCAGCAGCTTCCACTTTTCCTGGTAGAATAGTGTCCTGTCACTTCTGTAATTGCAAATTCAAAGCTGTTTTACAGTGAGTTGGTGTTCCTACTTATTTTGTCAAGCTGCAGAAGCATATCCTCAAGTATATTGCACATTACTGCAGAGTGCATTTACCCAAGGGAAATCGTGCTCCAAAATAATTTACAATCAGCCCAGTTCAAGAAACATACAGGGAACATGTTGTCCTCTCTGGAGCAATGTGATGCATTCTCAGACACAAAATTAGACAAGTCTGAGGCTGGTTCCTTTAAATGGTTGTACAACAGACATCTGATAAAGGGAATTAAAAAAATAATCATTTTTTATAAAATGCAGTAGAAAATAAGTAATAAATATAGAATTGAATATATTCTTTTTTAAATGAGAGAAGTGTTCTTATTGTCTTTAATTGATCCTGTTTGGTTTTTCACCTACTGATTTTCTACCAGTACAATGGTGTTCTGGAGCAAAATATTGGTTTAGCTTTCATTTAATAAAATCAGCCCACAAAAACATCTCTGAGACTTTGCATTTTGACCTTTTAGAAAAAAAGCTTTCACTTTCTGTTGCCTTTTGAAAAACAGTAATACGAAGTTAAAATGAAGCTGCTTTTCAGATATGCCCTCAATACAAATGTAATGAATATATTTTTGTCATGTTGCAGGAGCTCTTTCTGATTTATGTGTCAAATTATCTAATTGTGGTGAATATGTTGCCAGCCTGAAGTTTGTTTGAATGGATTAGTAGAGCTGGACTCTCATCCTCCTGGTTACTGAATCTTTGTCATTACTTTCGAATGAAAAATGTGTTGATCCAGTGCATGAGAAAACAGAAGAGAAACTGATCGATGAAGAGCAACCAGCCTGTTTTATCTGCAGGGGTGAAAACAGCTTGGGGGAGGGAGAAGACCACCATAGTTTCACCTCCTGCCTCCCTCTTGTCCTGCAGGGTCTCTGTGGCGACTCCATCTCTGAAAAGCAATAAAAGCAACCATAACTAGTTAGATACTAATCTGGTTGGGAAGGGACCTTAAGTGGTAAATCTGATAATTTATGAAGACCTTGCTTTTCATTAAAAAAGGATAATGAAGAAAAAAAAAAAAAAAAGTAAAAAAAAAAAAAGTGGTGTCTGCTTTGCCACTGCTAGTGCAGGACACTGTGAATGGGAGTTTTGGGATCCAGCTGGGATCAAGCCCCATCGTTAGAGATCACAGGTGTTGTTTTGTGGTTCTGCCAAGAAAAAGTTTACACTAACAGCCTGGTCTCTGTGGGAATGTCACAGGCAGGGGCTATCTGGAAGAAAATTTGATGCCCTGGATTTCCTCCTCATCTTGTTCACAATCCCCTGGCTGCTTTGCCCAGGGCAGATTTGCCTCTTGCAAAGAGCACCTGTTTGCCTTCATTTCAGAGCTCTCCAATTTGTTTCTGCTTGAAAATACTACTTTATAGTTTAGAACAAAGTGAATAGCTACAAGATTTTCAGCTTTGCTGTAAGAATAACATATTTTGATTTTGTTTCATCTGGCTGCTGTTTGATCTAAAATAAAACAGTTTGTTTACTTTGGAAATATAAATATTTTTAAGTGTAGCCTTTAAAAAAAAGACAGCTAAACACCAAACCAATAGCTTGAAAGTAAATTGTGAAAATTTAAAGAAAGTGAATTTTTTTGTGACTTTTTTTTCCATGTTTTAAAATAAAAGCTATTGAATACATCCACGTCATGGACTTGCATGTGTTTTAACTGATTGAAGTTTTAATTTTTGATAAGTAATATATTTAAAGAACCTGACACCCTACTGTATGAAGGTTTGATGTTACAGATATGACAGTATTAATCTTGATTGCCATGGTGTATGGTAATTTTTTACTAAGATTCTTCCTGCTTAGCTGAAGGGAAGTCTAATGTTGTATGTTTCCAACGTGGGATTCAGGACCTAGAGTTACCTGAGATTGCAGACCTTCTCATCTGACCATGTCCTGTGCTGCAGAATACACACCTATTCTTTACTGATTTTCTTAGCCTAACAGTTATTTAACAGGAAAATCATTTTCACTTGGGAGGTTTACAACTTTAGATGTTGCTTCTAATTTCTCTGTGTATTTTTCTACCGTTTTTTTAATCTGCAGATTTTCTGGATATTCAGACTTCCTCAGAATTTTGGGTAGATTATCACAAAAAAAAAAAAAAAAAAAAAAAAAAAAAAAAAAAAAAAAAAAGACTAAAGCACAACTCTAAAGGATTTGTTGGTGTTTCCCTGCTTCTTTCAACAAACTACAGCTGCATATGGATTTGGGGACTGCTCTATTCTTTAACAGCTGGTAGCACAGCTGTGCCCTGGGGAGTACAGCTTGCTGGGTAGGTCTAAATTAGTTCTTTGTGTATCACAGCCTGGGTTTATTGTTGAAATGCCCCATGACAAGGTGGAACTATATTCTATTCTGATTTAGTGTTGACCTTAGGAACTACATGAATAACAAGAATAGTGTGAATTTAACAAATAATTGTTCCAGTACTGTAATGTAATGAGTGGTGATCCCCATCATTTTGCTGAGGTGACACTATATGGATGTTTACAGGGACACTCAAAAGCAGTCTAGCTTTCCTTGCAGCTTCATACACTCAAAATCTGTGGCCATCACAAACAAAATGTTGCCCGTCACCTGACCAACATTTATCCAGCTTTCTGCATATACACAGTATATACATATAAACATGCACTGCAGACCCATCACATAAGAGGGTTGCTTGTTATGGATACTCTTCCACACATCTGGAAAAGGAGCTTCAGGAAAAAAAAAGGATTGTAGAGTGTGTGATACAGGCTAAGTTTCTATCCATTTCACTAGAAGTAATTTGGGCACTTGTGATGTGAAGTAATTTCAATTCACTGGACTGCTTCTTGTCTATTGTACTACCTGTATTAGATCTGATTAGAACTGCTATGCCAGATTCAATAGCTAAGCATCATAATTGTGCTGCCTAGTAAAGATAGTTTATATTTGAGATACTGCATCTCATCTAGTCAAATCCAAGTGTATTCACAACATCATTAATTTTAATACTTATAGGTATTCTACCTAGCCCAATTAATATGTTGCATAGAGTTCAATTATACTGAGATTGAAAATATAATAAAATCATCTTGCAAGCTCAGTATCAATTATTAGAATTTTTTACAGCTACCCATAGGCACAGTGAAATATTTCTCTGCTCCTATTCCTGAACTGTAATTGTCAATTTTTTAAATCAATTTTTAATTTAAGATTTATTATATACTTTTATTTAGGGTTTTAGGTGCTGTGCTTGGGAATGGTGTATAAAAATGCCACTTACACATGCTGACTGATCTGGAGGAACTACCATAATAATCCTTTTACCACTTCTAAAGTTTAAAAGTGTTTGTACCCAGGGGTTTCTTGGTGTTATAATAATTTCTTTCCAGTTCTAATAATACTTTATGATAAAGAATACAAATGATTGATACTGGATCACAGAGCAAGGCCACAGAAGAGCCCAGGGTATGGGAATATGCAGAGAAGACAAAGAGGCTGCTCCTGAGTAAAGTGTGGCTCTAAGAAGAGAGAGCAAGAGCTAAGCTTGATGCAATAGCTTTTAACAGTTGGTTAGGGAATTAACCCTACTTTTAAGAGCTATTTCTACTGACTCATCTTGGACTAACTCATACAAGCCTTTTCTCAAGTTCTGCAGGCAAAAAGTCCTCTGCAGGACAGAATATCCTTGAGGTCATGGTACATCACATGAATTCATCATCTTCCCTCATAGAAAGAGCAGCAGTTTCAAATTAGATTGATTCTGGAACTGGGATTTCCTTGGTCTGTTTTTTGCTGAGATCCATTTGTAAGTACTTTAAATATGGGACCCTTGAAAAAACATATTAAAACTTTGCATAACATAAACTTAACTGAAGCTAATTAAACCTAATTAACATAAAAGATTAAGAATAAAAGAAGAGTATTCTCCAAGTAATGCCTCTGTCTCCAACATTTATAGCTTTTATTTCCTCTTAGAAATGATACAGGACTAACTATACAGAGAGAAATTAGGTTTTTAAGAGAGTTTTTAAGTGTCACTTATGGTTCAAAAAAGCTCTGGCAGATATTATCATCTATTTCTATTTCTCTGTCAAAGTAAGTAACTAAGTAACTTTGAAAATTACTGTGTGGTTTTTTTTCCTAAATTAATGCAAGAATAAATTTATAATATAGTTATTTTTTTCTGAATGCTTCATCTGTTTTGCACAGTAAACTTTCAGCTAATATGTTTTCACTTGCCAAAAACCCTCCAGAATTGTATACCAAACAGCTACTTTTTGATAGCTCTAGCTGAAAATATTAAATATGTTTGCCTTCTCTTGATCCAAATACAGAGACAATATGGTGGAAAATTCTTGTTGAAAAAAAATGTATGATGGGTATAGGACCTGAACCTTGTCACATCCTCTTTCATGTCCAGATGTCTCTGAGCTCTCTCAGATCAGTTTGATGTGTGCAAGGAAGACAGAAGGAGGCAGAAGAAAGGAAAATCAGGAAAGCATGTGGAGCTGTGGGAGGGTGGGTAAATAATACAACTATTCTGTAGAGAAGATAATCACAATAATCACAATAATTGAGCCTGGAAGGGCTCTGCCCAAAACAGTTCAGACTCCAAAGATGCAATAGGATGTCCAGTGGTTTTGGATGTCTCCAAGGTGATAACTGCACAGCATTTCTGAGAATCTGTTTCAATATTGACCACTCCTACTGTGAAGGGTTTTTTTTAATCTACTGAGTGGGTTTTTTCTTGCTGCAAATCTTGCATAAGTGTATCCAATCAAGAATTGTTTAGTTTCCCTCTGTAGTGAAGAGAAAAAACAAACTACTTCCTGAGATCTTTTATGATGGGATTTAACATCTTCACGGTGTGCCTCAGACACAGAGGGAACCCATGTGACACAGATAAATGAGAATAAGGCACCTCTAGATAGCCAAAATCAGGTAAGAAGATTTTTTTCTTGTCTGATAAAGACAATTCTTCATGTTCTTTGGGTGGACTGTCATGAAGAGTACTATTGGAGCACCTTCTCACTGGTGTAAAGGATGTGCTAGTACTGTAAAAGCAGCTGTGTTTGCTGCCTGAGATTGTTCTAGTACAATCCTCAGCTTACTTAGCTCCCACTGCCTGATTCCTGAGGCTTTATGAGACATCTTGGCTTCTATTTCTTGGTTGACTGAAACTTTTAGCTCTTGCAGAGTGAGCAGTTAGTGAGTTTCCTCCACAAAACAAGTCTGTGATTTGGAAATCTGGATCTTTTTTAACTAGACAATTTTTAATGAGATAATTATTTCATTATGCAGCCCATTCATTACTCACTGGTGCTATAAATGACTCATTCTGTGGGTAGATGCCCTATATCTTAGTATATTCTTGGAATGATATTTTTTGCTATTTCTTAATTCTTACTTATGTCTTATAGTCCATAATGCATGTATGATGCAAATAGGATTTTTGTTTTGTTTACCATTATGTTAATTCTTTTACTTTATTGCATATACTTTCCTGTTTCATCTCAGTGTGAAATTCTTATGTAGTGACATATGAGCAGAATGTTTCAGACCATAAGTCTAGAGGAACTACATTGAATTTGGTATTCCTTCTAATAATGGATCACATTAAGTTTCAGCCCAAAGAGTCTTTCTTTTTAAAACAATTTTACTTGTGTTTTTGTTGGTATTTTTATTTTCATACTAGTAATTTTAAATAGTGAAAAAAGTTATTTTTTTAGGCAGTGAACTACTGGAGAAAAAGCAGAAAACAGCATTAGAAGAAGGAATAGAATAGGTTTTGAGACAGAACTGGAAGAAGAGGAAAGATTTCAGCCGAGGGCTCAAAGCCCTTGCAGAAGCACAGCAGCCTTGGAGGAACAGCAATAACACTCTCTGCATTGTCAGGGGAGCATCCCTGTGTGAGCAGCTTGCTTTAGCCACAGGAGATGGGTATTGCTGGTTCTCCTTTCTGAGTTGCAAAGTTAGCCTCAGGCTGCCACACCTGATTTCACAGTTCGGGAGTTTGGGAGCCACTGTTCATGCCCGTCAGTAGTAGTTACAATAATACATAGCAGCGTGATAATAACAATTGTATCTTTATCCAGATGTCTCAAAAAATCAAATTACTAAGGTCTGTATGGGACTGATCATAAAGTTCAAGTTGTTTTTTATTCAAGGGCACTAATCCATGTTTGACTCTTTCTTTTCTTTTCTATGTGCCATAGACATTAAAAAAAGGCAGTTTGTAAACTTCTTTAAGAAACAAACATAATGCAAGAACAAGAAGAAAATATTTTTGTTTGGTTTTTTGGTGATCTTAATCTACTTACACAATGACAAAGATAGTTTAGATGAAATCTTGGACAATGCAAATTTTAAGGAAAAGATGTTTGTCTGGCTTTCACTTCTGGATTAATGTGCTGACTCTTCCAGCCCAGGGTTCTGAGGCAGGCTACATGGTGTTTCCACAGACAGCTCTCATTAAAGCTTCCCATTCTGGAGGCAATGTCTGTTCCCAGTCTGCTCTCTGTTTTCAGCCTGCCAAATTAATACAAGAAAAACATCCCCTGATCACAGCTGCTGTGGTCCTGATCCTGAGTAGGGCAGGCAATGGGGGGAAGCACAGCTGAATACAGGGATTTCTCCCCCAAGCATGGGTCCTCATTGCAAAGGCACAGGGGGGGAGACCATGTCCCTCTCCCTCGGTCCTTCCTGCTCAGACTCTTCAGACACTCACGCTTCTCCCCACCTTGGACACACCTGTCCTCAGATATTTGTGCAGGATCCTTCCATTTACTCCAGGAGTTTTCCACAGTCTTGAAATCTTCATTCAAACACTCTCAGTCTTTCCTTAGCCTTCCCAGTTGAATTTCCCATCCTTTTACCAAAGTCCCACAGCTTCATTTTTTGTGTCTTCATGAGCATTTTTTGCCCTGTTTATGGCCGTACCCAAACCAAGATTTAAAGAGAGCAAAAAAAGAACTGTCAGAAGCAAAGGCCTTTGGTAATTTTGAATTATCCTTGCAGATAAAGAGGTTATTAACTGCTCACTGAGACTGGTCTGTTGAAACATAAAAACAGTAGGAACTTTTGTGGGAGGAATTTCTCTTTTATGTTTTTTATTCATTTTATCTGCACTGGAAAGGTCAAATGATTTGCAGATATAGATCTGCCCCAGCCTTTCATGTCATCCACTTTTCCAAAGAAAACGGATTTTATCATCGCTGCAGTGGAAACCCTTGGAAGGAAAAGCCTGGCACTGGAGGTTGTTGTGTGGCTGCCCATGTGTGCCAGACTGTAAATAGCCAGGCTCATGAATCCAAGAGGCAGCAAAGAACCAAATCCAAAACCCCAAATAAAACCAGTCCTTCATGAGGATGTGCACATAAAAGGTCTGTTGGTTATGCAACTTATTAGGACCAAGAGATAAAATATGTTCTGATAAAATCTACCATTAGTATCAGTTTTTTATTTTAAGTATTATGAAGAATATCATCAAGGATTCTGATTTTACTAACTTTCCCCTTCTGTAGGATTCATCTTTGCATAAATTCTCATCTCATTCCCCTAACTCTTCAGCTCTCATAGGGTGGCAACAGAAAAAGGATAATAGGATATTTAATAAGTTTCTCCCAGGAAAAGACAGTCATCATCATTATTGAAAGACATGAAATATTGTACATAGATGTTCATAAGGCATTTAATATTAAAACTTTCAAGTTAGTGTATTTATAAAATGAGGTTAATTTAAAGGAAACCTTGACTTGAATATTAAAACAACATCCAAAACTTTTTTTCAAGTAAAAAACCTGACCTAGAAAGATGCAGAGAAATTTCAAAACCCTTTATTTTTCCCAGGGAACAGTTTTGAAGAGCCTAAGCTCTACCTACATCTTTCACATTCAAAGAGATCTAAGTGCCAACATTTCTTAGGTATTTGAAGACCTTGCTTTAAAATGACATAAGCAGGAACTAACAAGATGCCCCCCACCTGCTCTGCCAGTAGAGACAATGTTGAAATACACTATCCTTTTTACCAAAACACCTAAGCAGAGAATAGTTGCTTAAAGCTCCTAAGGTTAACTCAATTCCTTGTCTCCAGAACCTTGAAGTAGGTGCACTTCAATATTTTTCATTATATTTCCTGTAGCTCCAGGAATCAGGTAGGATTATCATAACAATTTTGTTGGACCTTAGTGTCTGTTAATCCTGTCTGAAGCCCTCTGGTGCTTGAAATTTCTTATGAGGCTCTGTACTTAAGCAATGGTGTGTACTGTCAGCAGAGACACGGCTGTAGTGGTGCTCTTTAAATAGAAGCACTTGCTTGCTTTGGAGATGATCTGGTGGCTCATGTCTTCTTTCATCAATCATTTTGCCACTCCAAACCTTAAGGCACTTTTATATATAAAACAAAGATATGTGTTTTCTATTTTAATTACTTAGTTGGCCATGAAATTGTTCTTGAGCAGAGACAAAACTAACAGCAGCTGCTAGAAAGCGATCAGGACAGGATGGGAATAGCTCTGTACATCTTTGGAGTTTGGGAAAAATCTCTGTCAAACCAATACTAACAACACTCAGAGGTAAGGTTTGTAGGCTTCTGGCTATGGCTTTATGGGAGCCTACCAACATACTTGGTAGGAAGAAAAAAGACTGGGCCCACGTGAACCACATGAGGTTCAACAAGGGCAATGCAAAGTTGGGATTGGGACAAAACCCAGTATCAGTACAGGCTAGGGGTAAAGGGATTGAGAAGAAGGACTTGGTAGTACTGATGAATGAAAAGCTGGACAGTCCTCCATCATGAGTCCAACATCCTGAAGTACTGCATCCAGCTCTGGACTCCTCAGCACAGCAAAGACATGGAGCTGTTGGAGGGAGTCCAGAGGAGGACCACAAAGATGGTGGAGGGCTGGAGCATCTCTTCTGTGAGGACAGGCTGAGAGAGTTGGAGTTGTTCAACCTGGGAAGGCTCTGGGAAGACTTTATGGTGGCATTTCAATGCTTAAAGGGGCCCTATAATAAGATAGGGGCAAACTTTAGTGGGACGTGTAGTGGTAGGGAAATAGGTAACGTTTTTAAACTAAAACAGGGTAAATTTATACTATATATGAGGAAGACATTTTTTCCATGAGGGTGGTGAGCAGAACAGGTTATCCTGAGAGGAGGTAGAAGCCCCATCCCTGAAAAAAAATTTAGGTCAGGTTAGTCTAGACCTGATTGAGTTGAAGATGTCCCTGTTTACTTGAGTGACATTGGACTAGATGACCTTTAAAGATCCCTTCCAACCCAAACCATTCTATACTCATAAATAATAACGGAAATTCTTGGTGAAAGTGGTAATGTTTGTACTAACTAATGATGTTTCTGAATTCCAACACAAAAATGTGTGCAGAGTCTCCTGTCTAATCCTCACACAGCCATAGTGATGGTAGTCTAGGCTGATATGGATGGTATGTGATGACCAAGTTTTAATAATCCCTTCATCAAACTCAAAATACTTTTATTATGGGGCCAGTAAGAAAATGTTAATTACAGAAAAACATCTGGGGTCATATAAATCTAAGTGAGGATTAATTATGAATCAGCACTGAGCCTGTTTGTATTAATCCCAGGTGGCTGCCAACAATTTTTCCATGAAGTATTTGTGTTATGTAAAATTATGTGTTTATAACTTTATTCCATTTCCAGTTCCATGGTATTTTCCCCTCTTCTATATTCTATAAAAACTTCTGAATATTGCTTGATCACTTATAAAAAAAGAAAATGTACAATTGTGTACAAAATAATTAAGGGTTTGTGCCTGTCATTACATTTAAAGAAATGGTGCCTTTTACCATATGTAATTTTTACTTTTATTTCTGTCTTCAAGTCACTCTTTTCAGAGATGAACCTTTCAGAAAGTGAGTTATCATTTAAAGAAGAAATTTACTGGAAATATTTAATAGCTATTGGGGCTGTGTGCAAAAGCATCCCACTGTCAGCTCTGTCTGTGAATTTCTCTGTAATGATATTCCTCCTTCCAGTCTTCCTACTTATTTATTACAAGCAATAACTTCAGCAGAAATATTAAAAGAGAAAAATCTGGGATTTAAAAATCCCATATTACCAAAGGATTTCCCCTTGCTAGAAGTTTCTTTGATGATCTGTTGAAGCTCTAACCTGCCAGATTCTTGTAGGAAAGCACCTAAAAATCTGCAAATTTCATGACACCATGCTATATTATTGGGGAAAAATAACAACATGGCATTAATTAATTCAAGGAAGAAATGAATTATCCTGCACTTGGGGAGTAGCTGTCACCAGCACACCCTGGCACTCTTGTCTCTGTCCGACCTGCATTCCATCCTGGAGCTCCAGCTCCATCCCTTGCCACGAGCTCCATCCATTGTGATCCCAGAAGGGTTTGGGAATGCTCTGAGATAAGAATAGGAAACGCATCAGAATAACTAAGAATTATCTTTTCAGCAAGTTTGCAAGAAAATAGACACAACTACAAACCTGGGGTTGGATGAGGAATTCAACTATTAAAAAGAAGTGTGGCTAAAAATGTATGGCAAACCTCAAAGTCCATTGTTAAAACTTCTCAGTGTTGGCTCCTGAGACTGAAAGGGCTATAAACTTCCTTTTAGGAGAAGTTTCCTTTTCTTCCAAGGAAAAGTACAAGTGTCTTTAACAGCCAGTGGTGGGGTTGCTTGCTCAGGAAGTTATGTGCTTTAAATCCTCTCTTCACAATGAGAAGATCAAACTTTCATCATTCAGTTTCATGGAAACTACTTCCATCATCAGGCTCTAGGATCTTGAGCACAGTAGTAGGACTTCCACAGAGTGCTCCCACATGGATATAATCCTGAATTCAAGGAAGCAGGGACAGAAAGAATTGAGTGGATGGAAACAAGAAAGGCGCTCCCTTTACTTACTGGTGTGATATTTGTTATGTTCTCTGGCTCGTCACCTACTCCAGCAAGGGGCTAAGAAGGGCATCTACTCTTTTTTTTTTCTCTTTTTTTTTTGTTTGTTTGTTTGTTTGTTTGTTTTCATGTTTGTTTTGTTTTAAATGTGTTTCCAAGGATGGAGAATACATGGGTATATCTCAAGTCCCAGGAAACCATACAAATGCAGAAAAACTACTAGTTCCATATGTTGCTTCTAAAGAGCTGAAGAAAATCTCAAGAGATCTTTAGTTCAGGACTATTTTGATCAGACTAGATTAGTTGGTCACACTGATATGGAAGTTTTGTGCAAAGCTCCTTTTAATAGGAAAACTTCCTTTGATTTTGATGTGTAGTTTCTCTTCCCCTCCTGTGTTTTCAAGATACTCTGTTCTGCTTCCTTCATTAAGTTTTTATTTGCAAAGTGTACTCATTTTAATTGTTGGTCTTAGTTATTAATATCCCGGTACGGTTTGACAGTAATGCAAAATAAATGATTGCTTCTTTAAACTTCTTTTTTGTTTCTTAACTACTGAAAACATAAACACAGCTGTAGCATTGCAACTTCAGTATATAAGTCAAAGTGTCTTGGGGGAATTCATGACACACAGTGGACATCTACAGGTCATACAGAAACAACAAACAGTTGTACTGAAAGCACTTGACAAATGGGTTGTGACAAGTAATTTCCCATTTTCAATTGAGAACCTCAATGTACTACATGGTCCTGTGTAAAATGTGGTAAATTGTCAGGCTGAGGTTTTTCAGTCTGGAGTATTCTGGCATTAAAAATGGTGGGATGCCTCTAGTTCCTGTTCCATTTAATAAAAAGACATGGCACAGGGGACCCAGTGGCTTGATTTATTCAGGAAGTCTTTTTTTTTTTTCTTTTTTTTTTTTTTTTTTTTTTTTTGCTTGGGCAGTTTCTTTAGTATAATTGTATCCATCCCCATTCTTCTGTTGACACTGTGCTCAATGTAATTAAGTTCCTCAGTCTGAGTCATCACTGAGCAAATTAATGAAAAATGCTCTTAAATAGAGGACATAAGACCTAATTTGAACACAGTGTTTATTAATACTATATATTGGTTAAGGTCACCTTACCATGTTGAGAATAATTTTCCTACAGGGTTCTTTGCAGTTATATTTTAAATTTAAATAATTTGTATTCTTTAATTTTTTTTTCTTTTATGCTTCATGAGAAATGACATTGTATTTTCTTATTCCTATTTAATTGGTGAAAAATTAAAATCTGAGTAATTTACAGATAGATGCAGTCTCAATGACTGATTTTTTTCTCAAATTGATAGCCACTTCTATAATTACCCTGTCCTGAGCTCACTTCCATTTTCTCCTTTACTTCTTCAAACTAAGTAAGATAACAGAAGTTTCAGAGTGTTTGTGCTTAGAAAGATGAAGTTAGATAGAAATTAAATTCATACTTGTAAATTGTAAGAAGCTTATTTAACTAATTATCAGTATTCCCTCTTTGCAATTAAACAGCATACAAGTTATTAGCACCCATTGAAATTTGCTTCATAAATTTCTAGGAGGAATAGACATGTGACTCATATGATAACTTTATACAGCTGAGGATCAGTAAGGGAAATCAGTCTCAATCTTAATTACTAATTGATTAATGACTAAAATAACACCGATGCATTAGACTGTTGTTACTAGGATTGTATACAGACACAGTTAAAAGATATTGTTCTCAATGATTTGCAAGTTGTTCTTTCTTCTGTTTTAATTGCTGAACCCAGAAGCCAGCAACTGAGAAATCTCTTCTTGTGATGTTGTTATTAAAAGCTCAGAAGCATGGACATCTAAGCAAATATTTCAGTTGCTTATGATAATGCTTATAAGTATGAAAGGATGCCTAAAACATATCCTTATATGTAGAAAATATCCTCTCTGTGGCTTTGTAATTCTTGGCTCTCCATGAGAACTCTTATCCTTCCGCATGACTTAATTTTTTTTCAGTATCAAGAATGTTTCTGAAGCATAGTAAGTGTTACAGATTTGAAAAACTAAACTGCTTGTAGGCAGACCAAGAGATATCTAGGCTGAGAATACGGAGGCTGTGTTGTATCTCCTACAGAATATTGTTTTGAGCATCATTAAGCAGTACTAATGGAGGCTGCAGCCCTTCTCCTTCTAAATTGCATGCAGACCCCTAAATTCAATAAAAAAAAAAAAAAAAGTAGCAGGCACAGGAAGAATAAGTTATTATTTACAAGAGTAAACTGCAGTGAAGAACAGCAGAAACATATTGTGTCTGGAAAAAATGGTTTAGTTGAAACCCCTCATCATCTGTGCCAAGCAACACAAGGCACATCTGCACTTTGGGGCCGCACAGCTTCTTGGCACTGCTGTTCCCCAGACCCTTCTCTGGTGCATGTTTAGTGGTGCTACAGTTAATCAGTGCTGAGTTACTTGGTTTCTATCTTTTAATTAAACTCGACTGGGATTGAGAAAGAAATCTTCATTCTTTCTTTTTTTCCCCTCTCCCTACTGATAGCTTAAATCTTTCTTAAGATCACTTAAGAGATAAAGCTCCTCATAAAATGCAAGAGAAGTCATTTCAGTCTCTCAATAGTCTCTCAATATGTCTGCCTCCTAAATAAATATTCTGAGGATGTCTGTAAGAAAAGGGACACACAGCTTCAACACTCTGGTCTAGTTGAAGGCATTTTCACCAGATTGTAGATGTGCTGCATCACCAGATTGTAGATGAGTGATGATCTCGTTTCTTTGAATGAAATACATGGTCAGGACAATCTAGGGACTGTTATGTCAGGTTGCCAGCAGGACAGATGTCTAAGAACTCTTTCCCCTCCACTAGCAACCCCCTTGCCTAGGGGAGTTAGAGGGGGGCTTGTTAGAGGTTGAGTTGAATGCTCTTTCAAAGTGTCTTTCAGTAGTCCTGACAAGGTAAAAAGATTTCTGAGCACAACATGGAGAGTGTATGTGTTCTAGTCCTAGAATAACCTATACCATTGGGGATTCTTCTGCAGAGGCAGGCTTGGACCTTCCCCAGGAACAAAATGAAATCAGAGGCTTCCAGATTCTGGGTGAGTGCCAAGCTCTGTTTTGCTGCTGCATTCAGCACAAACAAAGTCAGGTTTTTCACCTCTGGGGTCACCAGAGGGGTCCACTCAGTCATGTTGCAAGGGACAAGACTCATCCTGGGGAAAACACCTTTCTAACCATAGTGACTCCCACACAGATTCCAACTCAAGTTTAGGCTACATTTGAGGAGGCTTTAGAAAGCCCAATCAGTAGTATCAGCCAAATTCTCACATATATGTAGGAAGTACCTACACTCAAAACAGGATCGGGGTTATAAATTCCCAAAGAGATATCTCAGATCTCTTATCCCTTCTTTTTCAAGGGGATTTCTATGGTGATTAGGAAGTCAGCTCCCTGTACTGCACAGTGCTTTGGATATTTCTTCTGAGATGTCCACTTGGCTTTGGAGGACGGGGAGGCCTACGGGTCTTGCACCAAGGCTGGAGGCCTGAAATTTGCTGCAAAAACTGAGATTTTATCTTGACACTTGTCCTTTTTGAGTGGTATTAAGTGGGATAACCACCACAATGAAGACACTGAGTGAGAATGTTTACTCTTGACTTGAGCAAACTCAGGATGAAGGTTTGTTTTTTGGAAATCAATCGACCTCTGCTCATTAATACTAGCTGGAGAGTGTACATTAAAGCATCTCAGTGGAACATTGAACGAACTAGCAGGGTTATCCTTGGAAATCTTTATCTTCAAAGTGCTTTACACACACTAAGGTTCTAGCTCTTCACTGAAGCATTTAGAAACGACAGTGGGACAGGACATTGTGTTCACCCAGTGCTCCTGATGCCCATGCCCAGGTGAGCTGAGCACCTCTCATGGGCAAAAAGCCTCTACCCCAGTAATCAGAGTAAAGGGAGGAGGAATATTCCCCTCCTTTTTCCCTGTGGTGGGGACAGGAGTTTCCAGCCATGGGAAATTCTGAGTTATTCAACCAACACAGCTGCTACAGATTCTCATTTTTGTAACTGAAACCTTTCTTAATTGTCTGTGCAATAACTGGTATCCCTTCACAACTGGAACAATATCAAATGAAATTTTCCTTGAAATCATTAATTATAAGTGTCAGCTTCTGGTGCAATTCATCAGTGCATGCCTCAGCTGTTATGGTCATATCACATAAACTTGGTTTTGGAAGGAGTTTAAGTTTTGAAATCTCAGAACAGTGTTTAAAGGCGAGATGTCTATATGCCTCCTTAAATTACCTGTTACTTCCTTATGCTTCATCCTTCTCAAGATTTACTGATTTGTACTGTACAGAAACAGAAACAGAAATGAGCTTGATACAAGGTCCATGAATATTCTTCTCTCAAGAAAATATATTTGCCAGCTCCCTGTGTTTACAAGGATTATCATGAAGTAGTAATGTTTCCTCCAAACTGGCAAATCCTTTTGTCACATTATTTTTCCTGCTGCCAGCTGCTGTTAATCAGTGCTTTGTGGACTTTTTTTTTTTTTTCCCTTTAAATTTCATTTTCCATTATGCTTTTTTTAACAAATTCATAAAGTAACCCCACAGAAGATTTTTTTGCTATGCCTTTTTCACAATTCTGGTATGATGAATTTATCTGGAGTTCTTATCAGTGCATTCATTTAAATGCATGCTTAAAAATTATCAAACTCTAAAAGAAATTATTTGTGTTAACAGGTAAACTGTGAGGGATCAAAACCATGACAATGCCCTGTGTGTAAAATAAGATAAATTACATGATTTGAATAGCTCCTCGGTATTTTCCAAAGCCAAATCTGAGGAGAAAGTTAGTGACAGAGGTACTTGCCATATTTTAAAAACAGATTTCAGAAAAATGCAAAACTGACAAATGTTTCCATTTAGATTTTCCAAGTTTTTGATGTCAGAAAGAATTTTTCATTATAAAATCTAAGTTAGGCAAATATAATTAAAAAAAAAAAATTCTTTGAAACCCAATTGTTGAATCCAAAGCACATTTTTTAGATTAAGAGTTCAGTCATAAATTTGTAGTGGATTTCATCATTTTATTCCAGTTTGGGATTAAAAAAAAAATTGAAAACTCTGAAGTTTTTCCGGTATAAAGAAGTACTTTCCTCTCCAGCTCAGCTGGTCTACCATGATTTTTAGCCTCATTGGTGTCTCTATGTCTTCAATTCTACACATGAGACAAAGATTTTGGGGGAATATTTTATAAATATCTTAGCAACAATAAAATGCTGAAATATGTATGTGATGCTACATATACTTATAGGACCTATAATTTTAAAACTTGTTTGAAGGTATCAAAATAAGCTTTATGTTTTCAGGGAAACTGAACTTACGTAAAACTAAACAAATTGGTGTTTGAGTTGCAAATCGGTGCATAATACACTCTTTTTATTATGTGTGATGTTGACTTTTCAGACCTTTTTTTTCCTGTGTTGTTTTCTAGTACATTGCTAATGGATCTTACATGTATTCTGCAAATATTTATGTCCTTAAGCATGTCAACATCTCAAAACCTGGTCCTTTTTTTTGTGTCTTCCACAATATTCTTTTCTTCTACTCTTTGAACTACTGGAAAACCTGAGATGGGTTCTATTGGAAGTGTCAAGTCTTGAGTAGTTATATAGCTCTTCTCAACTTTTTGAGGCATCAATGAAAGAAAAACAAGCAGCAAAGCTGCTGACACTTTGACTAAGATAATTTTCTTCACTCTTCTACTGTCAGACTCTGTTGTCTTCTAGTGAGTTAAATGATAAATTTATAGACAGAAAGATATCTCAACTTCATTGCAAAACAGGATGTTTATGAGACTTTGAGGATGCCTTTAGTGAGGGAGAATAAGAAACAGCTGCATTAGCTGCTTTAGAATCACATTAGGACTCATTCTTACCTGGGCAGACAGAAAGCATTTCAGCCTTGGTGGCTCAATGACAAAGCTCTGTGCTGATGGTATCAAGAACTGCTGTGTGAACATTGCTCAGGAAGAAATGGATGGCAGGGCATAAAACAAAAGCTGAGGAAGCATTGATGTTTTTCTCAGTTTGGCAGCCAAATGAGAGAAAGGCATGGGGAGAGGGAAAGGGGTGATTTGGCTCAAACCACATGTTTGTATTTTTCAGGATTTCTGTCAATAGTGAGAGACTGGAAAGGAAAAAAGGTTTTGTATTAAAACATGTTGTCTGGAAATGGGCTGCTGCCTCCCCTTGCATCCCACAGCCAGACCTCTGGCCAGTGGGCTGAGGGACAGGGACTGCACCCTTCCCAGCCATGGCTCAGGGGCTTGGTGGCTCTTGCTCACTGAAGGGCACTCAGTTCTTCATAGGCCTTTGCCTGAAGTGAGATGGAAGTTTCTCAGTTCATTTATTCTCTTTGCATTTTTCAGTTGGATATAACAATGCAGAAAGTCCTTGTATCAAAGGTTAAGGTGCTGTGTCCTATCTGCATTCTCCACCAGGCCAGGAAGGAAGCATCTCTGTGTTGGTGAAGATGACAGTATTTAGTACAGGTAATGGTCTAGAAAGAGCACTCAGACTCAAAATTATCTTAAACCACTCTGCTTAGAGATGGTTTCCAGGTCCTCAAGTGCAGACACTCAGACAGTAAATACTAAACAAGTGGCCTAACCACTTAGCTACTGGGGCAATGTTTGGATTTGCTTGAAAAAGTTTTTGAGCTACCTGGTGTATTTGACCTGCTCTTGGAAGTGGCTGCAAAATCATCAGAACAGCACCTTAGTGTATGTGCTAAAAATAAAGACATCATTTGGCTTTAGTCTCATGGCTTTTGCACTTTACTGCTTTCAGCAGTGGGATTGCTTCGGGGCAACGAGAACTGCTTCACCTAGCCATGAGACACAGTACTCTGTGTACCTTGTGCTGACATAGATAATAATGTTGTCTTTGTAAAATAACCTGTGATAGGCCAGAGAGCTGCACACTGCATAAAACCAGAGCTCCAGAGGAGAAGTAAAAGTTGGTTTCTGAGGGTCTTTGTAAATATTCCCTCCCAGACCATAAGTAAAAGTTCAAATGAGTGCTGAAGAGAGATGAAAGTTACTGTCTTCTTCCTCTGAGTCCCCAAGCTCTCCGGAGAGGATGAATAATATTTTTGTTCCAGTAAGACACTGTGCATATCAGCTCTCATATATTCTGTTCTTTTGTTTCTGCATCATACTGGCAGAGCAAGGAGCAGTGAGAGTGGGAGGACAACTTAAATGAATGGTTTGGACACATGTCTGAAGTAATGGTAAAATTATCACATTTGCTGCACCAAACAAATACTGAGGTCAGGAGAGGATGGCAGACTTCCTTGTTCCTCCCCATGGTTGGCTTCTTTCCTATAGGTAGATCTGAGTTTTGTGTGATGGGGCACAGAAAACCATCACAATTTAGCAAAATCTTCAGCTAAACTAATGATTTCAGAGCACACATTAACCCTTGGTAGCCTGGAAACCCTCCCAGACCTCTTAAAGCACTTCTAGAGGCAATAGTACCTCCAAGGTCACTGTAAAATTCTGTATAATGAGTGTCCTGCTTCCCTATAAGAAAATTACTACATCAGTCAATATTACTCAATATCTAGATGGAGCAGCATAAACAAGAAACACTTATTTTACTTGTAATCTGAACTTTCAAGTCTGTTGTATCTTTTTGAAAGCCCCATCACAAGCTTTTTGAAAGCTAAATCACAAGAACTCCTCTGTTTATTGTGCAATGAAAACTGTCTATTAATATAAAAGAGAACTTGCTCCTGTATGTTTAATAAACTCTTGTCACAGGCAATGAAAATCAGTGGAAAAAACCCAAAACTGATACATGGAAAAAAAACCCAAAACTGGCAAACTCCAAGATAAGCCAGGCAAGCTGTATGTGTACAAACACATTAAGTTATTGTTTTTTTCTCTTTGCCTCAGAGTGTAAATATTATAATAAAACATGATTTGTTTTCCCAGCCTTTGTCTGCAGCTAGGAAGACAAAAACTCTGTATCTACTATGGCAACAGAAAGCTGTGTTTGTACAGGATAATTTCCATTAAAACCTCTGCTGTTGCCTCTCTGGGTTCAAGCTCAGTACGTGAAAAGGCCTTTGGCTGATTGTAGCCCTGTCAAGTTGTGTTCTGCTCAGAGCAAAGCTGGTCTGGGAGTGATGCAGTGCTTCAAACCCCAGCAGCTGCTGTCATCTTGTCTGTGAGAATTCCTGCCATTGCTTCAGGAAACTGTTGGTGGAAAATTTATTTCTTCTGATGCTTTCCAAAATAATTTTCAGAAAAGAGTTTCGCACTACTCTAGTCCAGATTTTTATCAATATTCACTTAATCATGCGAATTGAATAATCTCCATATTCCTAAACAATTTGCTAATTACATGATATGCAGCTAGGTGAGCAAGTGATACGTGAGCCTTACCTGTTCCTGTCTCTCCATCCTCCTACTGTCTGGGTCCAGCCCCACAGATACGAACTTCCTAAAAGCATCTCCACAGATTATGTGATCTACTCATTCATTTAGTGCTTTCCTGAACTTGATCAAAATCTAAAAGCAAAAAAGTGAAGTTTTTTCTGCTATGTAAACACCAGAACTCTCTTATGCTCACTGTGGTCCCCTTTCACTTCCTGTATTTTCTTTTTTGGCAAGTGGACAAAGCAGTTTCATTGTTTTTGTATTATTTAATACTTTCATTCATGGAAATACTGCAATATTTATAGGATATATTAAAAAAACGCTGTCACAGAAAAAACAGATGGTCATTGTGACTCTCTCAAATTTGGAAAATGATAGTTTCAGGCAAGTGAATGTCTGTTCAAAGCTTTCCTTAGGGGAAAAGACAGAAATAACAAAAAGCTATTGTAAATTCTGCTTCTCCTTTGGGCTTAGGCACTAGAGTCAGCCTTTCTCCTAAATAAGGTTTGCCATACAGGATTTCAGAGAGATGCTACAAGAGAAAGAAGTGGATTTAACTTAGTTTTTAATTTTAAGAAATTATAGCTACGATAATACACTTGGCTTTTGAGCAGATATATTCTGGTTCGACCTGAGGATGCTTCTCCTTCTCTCCTCTAGTTTCCCTTCCCCACCCACAGGTGCTTAATTCCTACTTCTATATGAAGCGTGTAATGTATATGATTCTCTTTTTTGATGTGGATTTGTTTTGTTAGATTGGTTGTTTTTTGGTTTTTGTTTTTTTCATTCAGGAACTCTAAGGAGATGGGTAGGGTGAATGGGCCATAAGTAAATGACTTCATGACAGTTCTTGTGTGTTAGAGGTGAGTTCTTGAGAATTATCAGAATTATCAGAATTAACAAAATCATAAGATGTACAGGGTATTTCAGATTTTTATTGCTGTAATAAATAAACTTAACATGCTCCTTTTTTCCCCTGCCTGCCTAGATTTTTATTTCTATAGACCATATTCTATATTTCTATATTCCATAGATTTTGTTTCAATTGTTGCACTTCTCTGGATTCTCCTGTTTATGCACATTTTTATTGAAGGTATGATACCCAATATTTCGTTCATAGTAAAGACAAAAATGCGAGTGTAAAATTGAAAGGGCAATATTTAAGAATGTATTCAGTGGAACCTAACACTTAAATTAGTCTGTTGTATTTATTTACTTCCTAAGAATGGTAACATGGTTAAATGTACCACTTCCCCATTGTGCTAAGTAAGGCATTTGTCTCCAAAATATTACTAAATTCAGTAACTTATTTTGTTGTAAATTAGTTATGAAAGAACGGAATGAGGCTTTCATCCAAACAACTCTAAAAAATTTATCTTGTTCAGCATATTCTACTAATTATTCAAAGCAAGTTTTAATTGTGACTGTTGCTCTCAGAAAGATCAAGAGTGGAGTTATATTAGGAGAAAATTGCATGTTGACCCTAAATAAAGCATGTTTATATGTATTCTTTGAAAAGATAACAGCCTTTACAGCTCAAATTAATAATCTTCTGGTTGAAAATTTGAAACTTGCTGAAGTCTTTTACTGTATGGAGTTGTATACTTAAATATTGTTACCTGAATTTTTCTTTTCTCCTATTGAATATATGAGAAAACTATTAATATGTTTTGTTACCATCACATATTAGGCAAAAAGGAAAAAAAAATATTGCTCAAATTAAGAAAACATAACTGTTGCTCTCATGGGAAACAGTTCAACTGCAACTGAATTTCCACACTTGCCTTATTTTAAAAATAAACTAGTTCCAAAACGATGTAATGAAAATTTAAAAATCAATCCAAGTATGTGCTTTTGTGACTTAAAAACCAATAATAAGGTGGCAAACTCCTCCATTTATATCCATAATAAAGTAGAGAACCATTAGGTGTAGGAATACCTAATGTAACAGTGTTACAGTAACACCAAGTTTTGTATGTAACAGATGAGATAAGAGTGATGTACTGTTTACTTTCTCTGTAACAGGATGGCTCTGATTCCTTTTAGACACCTGTAGGAGCAGCTACTTATGCTATAGAAAAAATAAAAGAATTAATAAATTAAGATTCAGGCATTGGCCAAGAGCCAAATCAATACATATCTAGTAAAGTGATATATAAATAAAAAATTATATATGGATAGAAAACTGTACTATTCATAACTTTAAAAGTTTATACTTACCAGCACATAGGGCCCTAAGCAGAGAGAAAATGCTGAGATAGTCTTTGGAGTAAAATAATGGGTTTTTTATGTGACTTTACGCAAGTTCTTCCCAAAACCAGCTCTTTGGTTTTCATATAAAACTGCTGAAGTCTCAGGAGTGTGATAGCCTCATAGTCTCAGAGTGAGAAGGAGATACCTTCTTTGGTGAGGACTTGTTTTAAGGGAATTGACAGGTCTTTTTCACAGCATGGCCTCGAAACCAAGGCAACTTCAGGAAGGAGAATTGGCAAACTCCACAAGGTGCAGCCAGGTTTGAGGAATCACTTCAGATGGCTTTATTGCTGAAGGAAATGTGATGTGGAGCTGCTTGTGTCACAAGCATCCCTCAGGAAGGAGGACAGAAGCAACTGTGCTAATCTGAAAAGAGTTCAGAGCCACCGCATTTTATTTTGTCAGAGAGTAAATGCAGATCTCAGGAAATTATAGCATTTGGGAACACACTTTCAGCAAGAGAGAAAAGAAGGTCTACTATACTTAAAATGGGATTTACTAAAGTTATTAGATGGGTAAAGGCCTATAAAATTATTTAACTATGACTCCCATCATGCCATTTACTTTTCTGGCAAAAGAAACCGATTTAGGCCTCTAATACCCTATCAGATGTAGCCCAGATTACACTGAAGTATCTCTGGATAAATATTGTGTGCAGTACCAAGTGTAAGTTTGTGAGTGTATGAAGTCTCTGGAAAGTTCAGCTGAGAGACTTGGTCCAGCTAATGCTTCTTAGTTTAAATCAGGCAAAAACCAGATATAAGCATCAATAACTCATTGCTCAACTGAGTGCTCTGGCTGTTCAAGAGTGAACTTCTCTTCAGTAATATTCTTCTTTCCACATGAAAGTCATCCTTTGCTTTGGACTGAGAGATCTTGTGCATTAAGAAGAAACTTCATGCTTGATGCATCAGCATTTTCTGATGTAGCATTTTATTGAACAGTTCTTAGTCAGCCTGAACAGTCTTTCATTTCCCTAACTCTATTACATGCCCAGCTCCCTAGTCTTCAAGCCTGTCATATACTTGTACCTGTTTGCATCAGAGTAGCTGATGAAGTGAAATCAGTGGGAATAATCTTTGGCTTAAAATAATTAATGATCTATAATGTTTGCAACACTTGCAATAAGAAAAAAAAAGAAAAAAAAAGAATATGTGCATTAATTTAAGCCTTATATTCGCATAGTTTAGATGGGTACTCTTTTGTTAAAAATAAACAAATGATCTATAATAGTTTAAAGCCCCTAGAGGACTTAATTTTCTTAACTGTTTTCCTTCTGCTTATTGAAGCATAATGCTCCCTTGTATCAAATAGCAGGCACTATAGAAAAACCTTGGTAACCAAATGACAGAGGAACTAGGAAACAGCATTTCATGTGAAACAGTAGGGGCTGTCTGCATGGGTGATATAACATGGTTACACAATTTCATTTCTGAAACTATGTAATCTATATTGATAGTTCTTAAAATAAGAGAAGTAATTAATTGCTTATTGGATCATTTTACATAGTACTTGTTTAGTAAGTTACCATTGCAAATAAACACATTAGGAGTGTAGCTTCAAGAATGAAATGAAAGAAAATAAGTAGAAAAAAGTTAAGTTCAAATAAAGAATAAGAAATACTATAATATAAACTTATGTGTTTTCCTCTTTCACTCAGCTAATATTTTCTCCCAAGAAAAGCTTCAGCCCCCTTGGAAGCCCAGCACGTTCCAGCTCTTCTGTACATCCTGCATGCCATCTCAGTGTTTACCAGTGCTTATACAACTTCACCTGGACTCACAACTCCAAAAGGATGAAAGCAGCCATTTCTGTTTCATGTGAAATAATCCATAATTCAAGAAAGAGCTGAAGAGGGGGGGGGACCTGTACCACCAAGATCTTTCAGTAGGCTTGGAAAGAGTGGTTTAAGAAGAACAGCATATGAATGTGTCTACCATCAATGTTTAGAAGCAAAACCTTTTCTAGTACTTGGAATAGCTTCGTTAAGATCCTCAGTGCTTGTATTACTCTTAGAGATATGAACTTAGCTCAAAAAGAAGCCCTTGTTTTCTGAATGCAGACTTCAGAATGTCTCATCTTTCATCTTGCTTTCCTTGAAATGAGATGAAGAGACAGTTTTGCTTCTTCTTGTATTCATAACATTTTCTGGAGTGCTCACTTCTACCTCAGGCCAAGCTTTGTGGTAGGATGTCGTTGACATTTCAATTTTAGCCAATTCCTCTATCTTCAGATAGCATTGTACAAAGAGTAAACCCATCCTTTTAGATTTCACACACCACGCATCACAAAAAGAAGCAAGTGTTGGGCAACAGTTCTCCTAAGCAAATGGCACATTGCTGGCTTTTGCTCAAGACCACAGATGACACACTAACCAGACCTGGTATGGGCTGAGTAAGTAGGGACTCAGAGCAAGCCACCTTCCCTCAAGCTATCAGTTTGCTGGATTGCTTTTGTTTTCAGTTTTTTTCATGCTGGCAGCAGGACAGGTGGTCACAGTTTGACCTTTGTAATCTAGAGGTTCTGAGAGCCTCCTCGCAGTCCTCAGTCAGCTGCTGTGTGAGCTCCTCTTTACTGCTGCCCCTGACTGACACCACTGAATAATTAAGTCACCCATGCATGGCAGCCAGGACCTTGACCAGGCACCTTCCTAAAACAACAACCTCTGTAGACCTGCTCTTTGAAGTAACATTAGTGTTGGGCCCAGTCCTGTTTAATATCTTCATTGATGATTTAGATGAAGGGATTGAGTCCATCATCAGCAAATTCACAGATGACACTAAGCTGGGGGGCAGTGTGGATCAGCTGGAAGGCAGGAGGGCTCTGCATAGGGACCTGGACAGACTGGAGAGTTGGGCTGATTCCAATGGGATGAGGTTCAACACGGCCAAGTGCCGGGTCCTGCACTTTGGCCACAACAACCCCATGGGGAGCTCCAGGCTGGGCACAGAGTGGCTGAGAGCAGCCAGGCAGAGAGGGACCTGGGAGTCTGGATTGACAAGAAGCTGAACAGGAGCCAGCAGTGTGCCCAGGTGGCCAAGAAGGCCAATGGCATCCTGGCCTGGATCAGGAACAGAGTGGCCAGCAGGTCCAAGGAAGTGATTCTGCCCCTGTACTCAGCCCTGGTGAGGCCACAGCTCGAGTCCTGTGTCCAGTTCTGGGCCCCTCAGTTCAGGAAGGAGATTGAGGTCCTGGAGCAGGTCCAAAGGAGGGCAACCAGGCTGGTGAAGGGACTCCAGCACAAGTCCTGTGAGGAGAGGCTGAGGGAGCTGGGGGTGTTCAGCCTGGAGAAGAGGAGGCTCAGGGGAGACCTCATCGCTCTCTACAACTCCCTGAAAGGAGGCTGGAGCCAGGGGGGGGGTGGGCTCTTCTCCCAGGCAACTATCAGCAAGACAAGAGGGCATGGTCTCAAGTTGTGCCAGGGGAGGTTTAGGTTAGATATTAGAAAGAATTTCTTCACGGAGAGGTTGATCAGACATTGGAATGGGCTGCCCAGGGAAGTAGTGGATTCTCCGTCCCTGGAGATATTTAAAAAGAGACTGGATGTGGCACTCAGTGCCATGGTCTGGTAACCACAGTAGTAGTGGATCAAGGGTTGGACTTGATGATCTCAGAGGTCCCTTCCAACCCAGCCAATTCTATGATTCTATGATTCTGTGTCCTCTAAGGTATGAATCTACAAGGTTATAGTCCCTCAGTGTTAATGGACCATGTGCAAATAAAAACATTTTTTCCACAGTGCAGGAGATGAGGGAAACTTCCTTTGCTTCTAGTGCCAGCAGAGCATCAGCCTCTGGGCACTATTTATATCCCAATGAGTCAGAAATAGGAGAAGCTTGCCTCCCAGATTCTTCCCTTCTGATTCCTTTCTCACATCTCTGCAGCCAGCACAGAAGCTTTGAGGAGAAATATAAGAAAAGAGTGTTTAATACCCAGTCTTCTAAAAATTACAAAGAGAATTACATGAGGTCCCTGGTGAGATCTTTCACTGTTGTGTGATGGAACATGTCAGTATTGTATGAAACTCAATAACTGCAATTGTCCTCTCAAGATGGACTTTTTACCTCTTCGACAAAAATGTTGAAATTTTGAACTATATATCTTTTATATAGAAAGAATTTTACTTTATTATAATGCATTTAATACAAAACTGCATCTAAAAATGCTTCTAATACTCTTCTTAAAAATGTTGCCTTCAGCTGTCCATGACACTGGAATTTGAAAACATTTTCTTCAGGGTGACTTTTTAAATTTGGACAATAGATTGAGAACATGCCTACTATTTTTTTCAGAACCTCTTTTTATTTTTAATCTGAGCGAAACTACAGTTCAGTGAAACAGAGTTTATTATCCAGACAATGCTCCTGCAAAGCTGTAGTTCCTATTGTTATAGGAAAGTGACACCAGGAAACTGAAGGGATTCAATACAGATTTCTAGAGATCGTAAACTTGCAAATTGAATCTATGCACTTTTGTGTGAAATATATGACAGTGTTTCTCATAAACAAGCTAATCTTCCTAATTAATTTAATCCTTTTATTATACCTTACTTATCCAAGAGTACCTCCCAAATCCCACCTCATTGTGCAACTGAAATATGTGAGCACTTCTGGCCTTGTGGATTTTTATGATTCTACTTTTATATTTATTGTATCCATATGATATACAACAAACCAATATGAATAAGGTTAGGGAATCTGGTTGAGGATTAGCTGGCTTTTATTAGACAAAAGATGAATGGCATATTTTCTCTTCCCTAGTCGGACAAGTGTAATTTTAGATGTAGGTACCTGGTGCAAATGTGTAATATTAGTTTTTCTTAGCAATGTTCATTTTAAATAAGCTCTTTTGGTGATGTCTCACTCTTCAGCCCTTTTAGTCAGAAGTGATTTATATGTACTGTCCGTGTGAAGGGCAGTGAGATAGAAGGCAGGTCTACAAAAACATGGGAAAGAGAGCTATATAGGATATTTGAGAGGATTCTTGCAGTATTTTTCCTCCTGATTTTAATCCAGCTTTAATGGAAACAAACAAGGTCAGTGTGAAAATCAAATCAAAATGTCAATTCATGAGGCCCTCATTCTCTCAAGGTGAAGTCTGTGTGTTTAGTTTCTCTGAAGAACAGACATCCAAATGCAAAAGTTGCTCCAAAAAGTGATTTATGAACTAATATTTTATGAATATTTATGAAGAAAACCTCTTCCTTCTTTTACTTCTTCATCATACACAGAGTCTGAGACCATTGCTTCTTTTTATATAACTTCTTCCAGAATTTTTTGTAATTCTAATAATAAATTTACCTATTAGGATTTTGTGTTTCATGCTGGAGGGCTCTCCAGCATGTTCTCTAAACAGAGATGTTTAGATGTATTAAGGCTACAGTAAAAACAGTGGCTGAATGTGTAGTAGATGTGCCCTTTCTTTGGATTTGTCAGGCCTTGGAACTGAAATAGTAACTGTAATAGCAGATACACACTCAAGTTTCTTGAATTTTGTGTGGAAGCTATATGACTACTGGAGAGTAATTTTAATCCCCTGATTATCTGATTATGATTTAATCCTCAAATCAACACTTGCTAGGTGGGAGCTGTGGAACAAGGATGCCTCAAGAAAATTTCTTGTCTACTTGATTTGCACAAATACCTTGGTTAAATTTGGACTCACTTTTTTCCCTCTCTTCGCCACACCTTTTTCTTGAGCTTTAATTCCCTTAGAAAACAAATACTGTTATTTTTGCCTGAAGTGGATCCAAGTTATGCTGTAGCCAACCTGAGACTTTATGACAAACTGTGGAGTTTACTGGTTCAATATACTAACAGTTAAATGTAGACATAACCTTCCAGGATAATGAAGAATTTGAGCTTGTGGGAAAAAAGCAACAAAACAAAACAAAATAAAACCAAACAACCCAAGTGAAAGTTAAAGTCTATATTTTGCTGTTCAAAAATCTGCTAGATTCTCTTAGTACAGAAAATAAAACACATAAAAAGCATCCTCTCCTTTAATTCTCACTTTTCTTCCCCTTACTTAAAGTCTGGCTGGGAACTGTATTATATTCTTAGATGCAATTTCAGGTTCATCGCAGAAGTTGTGTTAAGGTTGTCACAGCAACCCAAGGCAAAAATTACCTTTGAAGATTCTAGCTTCAAACCAAATATTACTGCCAAATGAGGCAGTAGAGGAGGCTAAACTTTGTGGAACTTTATAAAAGCCACATGCCTATTAATTCTTCCTGTTGCTATTGACCTTCTACACTCTAAGTGCTCAAAATCAGCAATTTCACTATAGCTAATGTGACAGCTTACTCAGCTGTCTGCAAATAATATTTACTCAGCTGGATGAAATGCACAGCTCAAAGTCCAAATTAGTTTGTGAAATGTTATCCAAAGACATTTTTCTATTCCACAGATGTTTAATAAAGAAGCAGAGACTAATGAGTCCCAAAGGCCAGACCTCCAGACTATTATTCTTCTCTCCTAGCTCAATTAATAACTCTTTCTTCCAGTTTATTTTTAGGTTTCTAAAATAGGGCAATGTACATTTTTGTTCACATTCCTCAGAGGCCAGAAGAGTAAAGAATTTTTACATCTCTGTGTATTTCTTTTCCAATATAGCAAAACAACAAAAAAATCTCTTACCTCGAAGTTCATCATTCAGCACTCAGAGATAACATCTTTGGCCTTAGCTCTCTTGCACTTTCTTAGTTATCTTTCCTTCAGTCCACATATCTGGGTTTTCCCAGTACAGGACTCTTCCCTAAGTATATATTGAGCCTGATTCTTACCCAGTTTCAGGTAGATTTTTTTACACACCCACAGAAGTAGGAAAAGATCTGGAAGTGAATGGAAAAAGCTCCTCCAGCAGCATAAAGGAGCTTAGTTGTAAATGAGAACCTTATCCTATGGTACAAATGAGTTAATCTCATAAAGATAATCCATATAAAAAATCCAGAACAGTATGGATGGCAATTTTTAAAAATGAAATCTAATTTCTTCCCAGAAAGAGGTCATGGTCATTGGGGTTCTGTTATTTTAAAAGCAAGAACTGACTCCATCATGTTCCTTTTCCCTGGAAAACACTTGAATTCTTGAATTTCTTTTTTTGTGTGTAGTTTGGTGGCGTGTGTTTTTTTGTTTTTTTTTTTGTTTGTTTGTTTGTTTTTTTTTTTTTGGTGGGGGGTACGCTGACATTCTACTAGGTGGTAACTGAGTCACTAAAACATATGCAAGAGGGAAATGTGACAGCTATACTCATGCATATACATATATGCCTACTTTACCTTTAAGATGGCACTTGACATTTATTTCAGTTTCACTAGGTTGATTTATTGCCTAGATTGATGTCTTCCATGTGATATGGTCCAAGAATTGCATTGTGCCATCCACCATCCCACTGTTGAGAGCAAGTAGCTCTGAATTTAAAGAATGTAAATTCCTTCATCTTCTAGATGTAGCAGAAAAGAGCTAATAGATAACAGATGGTGAGTATTTATATATAAAAAAAATTAAAAATATATATTTAATTCTTCAATTTTCCTCTGCAATCAGATTTTAGTGGGGAACAAAAAAAATTAATTTTCCTTCCTATGTATGAACTTTGTTACATAAGTAAATGAATTTTTAAAAGTGCAGTTTGCACATCAGGTCTGTCTGCCATTCATTTGTGTTCTGTGGCTTTCCCACACTAAGAGACATGTGACAGCTTTTTGTTTATTGATCAATGATAATTATATTGCAATAAGATCAATTGTATCTAGAGAGATATTGAGTGGGGATCTTAATGAGATACCAGAATTTGTAGCAAATAAGAAGGAATTATTTTCTTTTCTTTCGAAGCTCAGATTATTTTTTAAAACAAAACGTTTATGAACAGATTGCAAGGGAATGAATACAAATATACATTCTTTGGACATTTGAATTTGAATGACAAATGAAGCTCTAATTGTTGGGTATCTTCATTTCTACCATGTAATTAGCAAGTTTTAAAACAGAAAATGGATTAATGTACAGTCACCTAAATCTTGATCATGACAATTCATCAGCCTAAACTCATGAACACAACAGACTAGGAATGAGGCACTGGGTTTATTTCACCTCTGATGTAAAAGAGAGAGAAATGGTTTCTTTTTTCAAGAAGGACAAAGTAAGTGTTACACAGCAATGCAGTCTATACATATTTTCAGTCATAAGAATATATGAAACTTTTTTGATTATCGTCACTTCAGCATTGTCACCATTAAATTAGATTCTTAATCTAATCAAGGTCTATACTAAAAATAGTTAGATTTCAGACCCACAGTTCTGGTTGAAAAGTCTGTTCTATCATTTCACTCTTTGCTTAATTAGAAATTTTTTCTAATTTCCAGGCTAAATATATTTGTGGACACTTAACATCTATCTGTTTTTGAGGGATAGTCTGCTAGGTTAAATAGCTCCTAGTGGCAAGCTCTCCTCCTGATGTTTGCATTGTATTTCTTGAGAGCAATCTTATCTCCTCCCAGATTTATTTACTTTTGTATTCTCTTACTAAGCTAATAAACTAGGCTACTTTAGGTTGTCACTATAAGTTATGCCCTTATGCAAAACCTGTTATCTATCCTTCTTGCTGCTGCTGTTGTGACCAAAATGAAGAGCAGAGATATGTGAGCAGCTTTTAATTAGATACCTTCAATGTGAGTAGCAATCTTGACAGTAATTTAGCCCACAATGAACTATTTATTGTTGTAACTGGACTGTTGACATTACCCAAGCTCACAAGGTTAAAGCCAGTGTTCCTTTGCAGCACTATACCATCTGTGACTGAAGAGGTAATTTGGCCTCCTCTCATAAGATCATGGTATTCCTCTGAGCATATTAGTAGCCTTTCCTTGAAACCAGTATAAACTGAATTAATCCTTCTTGAAAAGAAGTGTCTAGAATATTAAAAAATATTCCTGAGAAGTATACTTAAGATGGCATTAATATGTTCCCACTTCCACTCAAGATGCTTCTTCCATAATAACATTTGCATTTTCATGTCCACGTCCTTTTGAGTCTTTTTATTACTTTGTCATTTCCCAGTATCAAGCTATTGTTTAAAGAAAAAATCACTAATGAAATATTAATGAGCTTTCATTCTCGTGGTAATCAGGTTGATGATGCTTCTGTTGCTGCCATCCTTGAGATTACCCAGCTCTTGTTGGTTAGTCCACTCTAACCCTGAATCAGCAGACTGCTTTGTTTTACTTGGAGATTTCATTAGCACTTTTATAGAGTTCATGTTGCACTCAGTAATGAAAAATTAAGCAGCTGTAAGAACAGAAGAAATACAGCTTCCTGAGCCTGCCTAGTGATCTGCCTAGCCCAGTGTTATCCCTCCAGAAGTGGCAGTAGGAAGCATTTAAGGAGCACATGTGCACCTCAACACTGCCTTGTTTTTGCTGTCCATGACAGAACTAAAATAAATTTCTCAAGGTGATCTTTCTCCGTGTTGATCTTATTTCTGTCTAAAGCAGAAGATACCTTCCAACTTTCAGTTCTTCTGTGCATCCCTAATTTGTTCTGTCTAATTAATAATTTCTTATGTGATACTAGCAGCCATCAATACAATTTTAGTACAGGATACCATATTCCCATTCATTTGCAGGCACTAACAGATGTGCCTCTAATCCCAAACGACATGGTTTAGTGTCCAAATTCCTTGAGAAATTTTTGAAATTAGCCTTTTGCTTGTACTCATATCTGGAGGAGAACATTGTGTAACCACCCTCCTCTTCAGTTTATTTGGTAAGAAGGAATCTGCCTTCCCCTGAGAACTATAGCAGTAAAGATGCAATGAGATCTGGAAGCAGCACCCTGGAGGAGCACAGTACATGTCGTTTGGGATTAAAGCCAGATTTTTAGATGCTTAAACTAGAAATGCAGCTTGTTTTCTGGTATCTGTTTCCCCCAAGCACTGCCTCCTGTTGCAGGATCTTTTATTAAATTTTGATCTATAGGAAATTAACCGAGAGTGTGATGGGTATCTAAAAATCCCAGCTAGTCCTTAAAGAGATGGCAAAACAATCCAGCCTCTCTGGAGAAACCTTGCCCTGTTAACAAGGGAATCTGTGACTGTTTAAGGGTCACAGTGGTCACTGAAAGTAAGAAAATTTCTTTCTACTTGCTTTACTAGTTCATTTGAGTTTAACTCAAAAACTGTCACAAAATTACAAGATATCATTACAGGTAATAAAAAACCCCAAAACCTCTGCTTTATTCACAATAGCTCCTGATGAAAATCAAATAGAAGTTTCCTACAGCAGTACAGTTTTTAAGCTTTTAGTATTTACTTTTGCACAAAACTTTTCCAAACTCTGTATAATTCTTCATCTTGGGATAATACTCCCTGAATCAACTGGCTTCAAACAGTCAATGAAAACCAAGATATTGCTTGTTGCTATTCTTGCTTTTATTCCATTAACTATCAGCTTGAATACTTGAGTTCATTGCAACTTTGGCATATTCTGAGAGTATATTTTCTTCACTGGCTGTTTCCTTTAAAACTGCCTTTAATTTCCTTATTATTAATCCCATCATGATTTTACTCATGACAAGCAACAAGCTTCTGTCTACTTATTTAGTCAGCAGGACTTCTTTCTTCCAATGAGGTCTCAATGGCCACATTTACCTGTCTTCAGATACTTCTTGTGATTTTTTTTCCTAAAGATTTTGTAGAATTTGTCTCTTTGGTTTTAGCAGTGCTACTGGTCTGATCTCTTTCCCTTCAGGTTTCATACTTCACAGCTTCTGTTGTTTGTTTTTTTCTGATCATAGTCCAAAAGTGACATCCATTTTGCATCTCATCCTACTCATCCAGGTTTAAGAATATTTACATTAGGATAATCTGTGGACCTCAGTGCATTCTCAAAATTCTGCATCTGTACTCTAAGCACCTTCTTAATATTTACATTCATATTACTTATCTCTTTTCTTTTAATTAAATTTAAATTTCTGTGCACTGTTTCCATGGAACAACCTTGTACTGAGTTGTGAGGAGTTTGGGATACTTGGCTTCCAGACTGATGCCAGGATCCCATATTCAGGATATTAGAAAGACTGAAACCAGTCCTCTGAAGTACAGTGCTATGACTCAGTCACATCTGAGAGGAAGGAATACATTAACTGCAACAAAGGATAGACAGACTTTCCAAATGTATTTTCACTGATGTATGCTAAGAAAGGAAATACTTGATTTCAAACCTCAGCAACGTTATCTTGTGAGCCTTAAAAAGGAGGTGGGTTGGGACCAGGACTGATCTTTTTATGTTCTCTTCATCTGATTGAGCTGGTCACCCGAGCAAGTCTCATTCATCCAACAAGTCTGGCACAGAAACAGTTAATAAAATCAAAGTGTCTGTATATAGATGGCCTTTAGTCTCTCCTCTTTCTGTCTCACTGCTGAAGGGGAGAAGAAATGAAACTATAAGTTCTAGTATCTGATTATATGAAGTTCTTGACACATACATTTCATTTTGCTGCATGAATCACCAATAACCTGGTATCTGCTCACACTCTCTGAATTTGGCATAGAAAATTTTGAATATACTTCTTCAACAGGCACCTTGAGTAGAGCTTAAAATCCTTCCACAGAAAAACTGAACCTTTCCTGCTTATGTTAGTGTCCATTTGGATTCAGATTCTTAGAAAAACTTACCCAAGTGAGGCTTTTATAGTGTCTATCCACATTTGAAAGAGATGAATGAAGTATGGGTTCAGAGTAGGGATTGGTAGATTTTGGGTAAACTGAAATAGATTCCAAGCAGTATATCTCACAAAATAACAATGCTAGGACAAATGTTACGGTTCTAGGCAGAACACTCAGTGCTTATCATCTCGATTCTCTACTCCCTTGCACCTTGCTATACTTCATTAACTGCTGAATTATGAGATTAATCTTGAAGCTTTTCACTGAATGCCTCCATTTCATCTCTAGCTTTGTGTGATTGCATCCAGGTAAGGTTTGCCACATACATCTGTTTGTCTTTGGGGGGTTTCTTCTTCTGCCATGGTTGGGTTTTCTATTTCCATAGCACCTTAGTTCTGGAATGCATAGCAAGGAACACCCAATATTAGTTTATAAATGAATTAACTGTCAGCTGAAAGCTGAAACCCTGCAATAAAGACGATTGAATTGTAAATTATGATACAGTCTCTCTCTGCTTTCTAGACCAGAATTCCTTGTTAGGGAGTTCTAATTCTCTTTAATTTTCTTCTGGAAGGGGGAGGGAAGTGGGAGGTTGCACTGCAGTTTCTGTTTTGCCATGGGGCTCATCATACTAAAATCAAGTGGGTTGATTTCAGTACAAAGCTCTTTGATTATGCAACATCAAATAATGTAACAGCACAATTGCTTCAAATTCATGGAATTATTTTAATTAACTTGCAGTAATGCTTGCCATTAATGCATCCAAAACCAGCAAAGAATATATGCAAATTAAGGAAATTACATTAGAAATGTTCTTCTGTATTATCTGATATTTCTCCCTAGGCACTCTGGAGTCCATTGTTGCATGAAATGGCTGAGGCGACAGCACAAGCATCAATGAGAAATGAGGTTCAGGGTATTCATAAAGCTCAGACAAGGAATACAAAAGAGATTGTATTGTGATTAAACTAAGAACAAATCAAAAAATGTGAAAGGAAAAAGGCTCTACAGAAACCAGAAGCAGCTAGTAGAGGCTTGCTGATAATTTCTGTGATTTGCTAATTGGAGTGAGGTTGGAGAAACAGCCACTATGCCAAGCTGAAATTTCAGGATGAAACAATAAGATCCCTTTTTTTTTTTTTTTTTTTTTTTTTTTTTTTCCTAGGAAAATAATAAAAAAGACAAGGAGATTTCAGCAGATTAAATAAATCAGTTGTTATACACATCCTTCTGGGCAAGAGAGAGCCAATTCAGAATGCAGACAGCTGTATTTCTTTGATTTCCATGGGAAATTCCACTCTGATATGGAGAAACGTTTCACAGAGGGGATTTATAGTCTAAAAGCCATATTCCTGTGAACAGCTTTGATTCAGAAGAAGAACTTTTTTTCCCCTCCCATGGATGGATCTTTAAACAACCTTTTTCAATATCTTCAGCTGTGAGTAGGCTTAAAAGAAAGTGTAAGATTTATTTTCCTTGATGGAATGGAAGTGGTGCTACCCCTTAAGATTGCAGACTGTCATGGAATATCTTTTTTTTAGAACCCCTAGGAGCAGCTGCATTAAAAATATGTATATAGGTAATATTATTTTTATGTCAGTGGTATTATACAGCTGAACATCTTGTCATGTTATATAAGAAACCTTTATGCATAGAAACATATCGAGTGAAAACTACCAGCCTTTTCTGTTTTTCTGTTAACATCATAGAGCCAGAACATTTGACAGAAGAGAAGCCAGCTGTAACTACCCAGTACTCATGAGCAACACTATTTATTAAGCTAACACTTTTTTCATTTGCTGCCACGTGCAAAAAATGCATATTTTAATGTCAAAAAACATTCCATCTGTTATCAGAGATTTTTTTTCCAAGTATTTGAAAGCCTGTGACATTACAAAAATGTATCATATTTTATCAACACTATTACTGTTTCTTGGAGATGACTGTGAAAAGGCCACTGTTTTGCTAGAGGCTACTGAATATTGCTTTCTATATCTTAAGTCACGGTCATTCAAAGCAATGATGACATTTAGCTTTGGAATATTTTTTTTCTTTACGTAGCTCAAATTTTTATAGAGTACTTGGCTGATGCTAATTTTACAAAAGCAAAAGCAATGATCACCATTTTATTTATTTTTGCTACAGGTGAACCCTGCAATTTAGCTCTTGTCAGCATGCAAATTAAAATTGTCTTATGCTATTTATCTTGGTTAGGTAGCATTAATGTGATTGCTTCTGCACATTCTCTCTCATGGACTTGAAGTGCTCATTTGAGGCTCATCAGCAATGAGCTATATTTGGTGACAGCTACTGTAAGTGTACTCTGGGGGAACTGATTTAAGAAATTGGAGGTTTTCAAGGTAAATGTTTGGTGGTGTTTCATTTCAATCCTCTGTGAATTCATCAGAATCCTATTTAAGGATCTCTAGCTGCAAAGTTTGTGGGCTGCCACCTTGCAAGTTAATTCTCATCTCCCTGCAAAAAAAAAAAAAAAAAAAAAAAGTCCTTAGGAGTTCCTTAGGAGGAGTAAAACAAAGCACTTGCCAGAGATTCAACCTCTAGAGAAAAACCCCAAGAAGCCTTCACTAGAGGAACTTGTTTAGAGCACAGTAGAAAGAATCAGAACTCTCCATCATGAAATGCATGACGTTCATAGTTGTTTTAAAAAAGAAAACGTGAAAGGTAATGAGCTTCACTAAAGATTCAGACTCCAATCCTTCTTCTCAAATAATTTTTTTTTTTTTTACTTATGAAGATCATTCTCTTTTCTTCTCTTTTCCTTTTTTTTTTTTTTTTTATTTTTTGTAGTTTTATGATGGGGACTATTGAGGAGCCAGGATATCTATTTTTTCCCCTCCCTCCTCTGTATTCTGCTAATGGAATGAATGGTGCTGAACTGTCACTCATGTGGTGCAATGTTAGTAATCAGAAGATCACAGTCTTGAAGCAATTCTAAAATTCTGAAAATTTGGGGTTTTTTGGTTACTTGGGTTTTTTTCCTTTCAGGGAAAAAATATCAGGGCTTCCAAACTCTGTGTCAGATGGAGTTTTGGCATAAGAACAGCAAAATCTTGTGATTTCCAACATGAAGCCATGGTACATGGTGAGACTGCCCTGGAACCATGGAAAGACAGACCAGCCAGCAGCTGTGAGACGATGCACTGGCAGAAGCAGTGACAGATTTTCAGACAAAGCCTTTATGTAGTTTAGTGAGAGTTTCTGAGAAACATTTTTTTCAACAAATTAGCCTCTTCCATGCATCTGAGAGGTAGTCAGGAAATTTCTCCACCAGATCAGAGACCTGGGACCCCACAAACTTGTGCTTGTCATCACTTTTGTTTGAGGTTCACATGATACCCTAGGGTGTGTGCTCATGGGAAAAGCATTCATTGGTGGAAGATCATTTCTCTGTGGAAAATACAGAGGTTTATGTTGGGGAAAAAACCCTCAACTTCATCAGATTGAGACTGGAAAAGGTAAAAGTGACTGAGCACTTAGGAGGCCGGGACTGGCATTTTGAAAATGCTGCCTTCTGCTTCATTCATCAGACCCAGATGGTGTGGCTAATGGTTTATAGCCAAGGCTTCGACAGTAGTAAACTGCCTGAAGTTTAAGCCATGAGGAGAGAAACTGATAAATCACATGGAGAGAGCAGCACACATGCACAAGTACATATTATACATGCATGCATCCAAAATCAGAGTGATGCTTATTTTGGGTGTTCAACTGTGTTATGGTATCAGACAAGCATGTTTGCGGAGTATATGAAAACTGTGTTTTTTTCATTTATCTGCATTTCTTAAAGGAGTATGTATTATATTTATTTCCTCCTTGATACACGGGAAAAACTACATGGTAACATTTTTTGTGTCTTAGGTTTAGAGCCTATCTCACTACCTATCCATCATAAGGTCAAAAGTGCTGCCCAGGATAGATCTTATCATCAAATTAATTCAGAAGTTGGTTTAGGACACATATATTCACACATAATTTTAAAATACAGGGATAGGATCAGATTCATGACCAGATTTTATGATCAAAACTGGTTTTCCTTTGTGGCTGGGGACCTTTTTCACAGACTGTGGAACTTTTTAGCTGGTTCCAACTGTTTAATGCCAGCTTTGTGTCTTTATGAAAGCAATGGAACAGAAGCTAGTATTTGGTCTGAAATAATTTGTATATAGTTTAAAACTAAGAAAAATGTTTTTTTTTTTCCTCTATCTAATCTGAAATTAATTTTACATTTTAAAGTGTGTTGGTAGCAAACAAACCCCATATGAATTACCATGGGACCTTGGCGTCAGTTTAAGTAGTAAAAAACCTGGTTGTTATAATTTAGCCAGTTTAGTGATCAACAATGTTTTGAACATTTCCTGTTTCTGTAGTGAGGAATCCTGTTGAAAATCTTGCAGGTTTTATTCAATTAAACAACCAATTTGTACATGATTAATTTCAGATTAGCTGCTTCAATATATCCACACAAAGACGTTTCCAAACAAATCAGATTTTCAAACAGTAAGTGCAGTGAAAACATTATGTCAATGGTAACTGGAGTAATTTAGTATGTTTTCTTTATTTTTTAAATAAGAGTCTGTGGCAATCATTCTACCTCACAATTAATAAGTAAAATTCTTAAATTTAGCTTTAGCAAATAGTTCATAGAGTAATATAATCATAGAATAGTTTGGAAGGAACCTTAAAGATCATCCTGTTCCAACTCCTCTGCCATGGGCAGGGACTGCTCTCACCAGACCAGGTTGCTCAAAGCTCCATCCAACCTGGCCTTGAACACTTCCAGGGAGAGGGCACCCCCAACTTCCCAGGGCAACCTGTGTCAGTGTCTCACCACCCTCACACTAAAGAATTTCTTCTTGATATCTAACCTAAGTCTACCCTCTTCTAGTTTAAAGCCATTGCCCCTTGTCCTAACACTACTTGCCCTTATAAAAAGGCCCTCCCCAGCTTTCCTGTAACCCCTTCAAGGTACCAGGAGGCCACTATGAAGTGTCCACAGAACCTTCTCTTCTCCAAGCTGAACAACCCCAACTCCCTCAGCCTGTCTTCCTATGAGAGGTGCTGACACCCTCTGGGTAACTTTGTGGCCCTCTCTGGACTTGCTTATGTTAGGGGATCCAGTTAACATGAAACAAGTAGCACAAAAAAACCATAAAGACTCTTTAAATTACCTTAAAGAGTAATTTAAAGTCAGAAATGCAGGCAGTGGAAGTGGACATTTGAGCATGCAGCATTTAAGATTTTATTTGACTCAAGTACATTTTTTTCCATTAATCTTATGAAAAACTGTCTTAAATGATACTTTAAAATCTTTTTACATGCTACTTCCCTTATTTTTTTACAAAAACCAAGTCCACTATCAATCAAGGACCCAAACATTCACCACCGAGAGCTACTGGTAACCTCAGCTTGTAGAGACTTTTAAATAGCACTAAGTTTGCTGTGAGTGTTAAAAGACTGACCTATATTGGCAGTGACTGTTTCCTGTCAATCCAGATGAGGAACACAATTTTTGTTCACTCCCTGAAGGCTTACACTCTGCCAAGAGCCCATCAGAGCTGCCTTGTTAGGGGTAGACCCTACTTTCTGACCGCAGGATGGGGGCATCGAGGTTACAGCAAATTACATATTCCATTCATTTTCTTGTCAGTGCAGCAGGAAAATGGATAATAACCATAAAGATCTCTATATTTGTAAAATATATTCCAAATGAAATCAGTCAGACAGCAAGCAGCAGCCCTCCCTAAGGTTTGTGTAGTCTGAAGTTTGTGTGATCTTGTAGTAAAGGGTCACCCTGTAGCAGCTGTAACTCCTAAAGAATATAAATGAGTGTGTTTGCCATGACCAGTCAAGAGGAACAGGAAAGACATGAAGCCTCAACAGGCAAAGCCTTTTGTCCTCTCTGCTGCATACAACTAACCATTGGGCATTCATATTCCAGGGCTGTAACTGTGCTGACATGAGAGTGTGAGTGAAAGGAGGCCATGGGAGAATGTGCCTGAGTGGGTAAAATTAATCCACCCAGAGATTTTGTGGAATCAAATCACCCCTCACTTCCCCAACCTTATCTTTGAGATTTTTTACACTGATTTCCTTCAGATCAGTTATGCAGCTGGGCTGTATGATGCTGATGAGGAGTGAAGCCTGTTAAGGTGAGAGACAGCACTGAATGCTCCCATTTTTCCTACAGCAGCTTCCCTGCTCTGAGAAAAAAAGGATGTCCTACAAAAGCTCTCTCTGCAGCTCTCTTTTAGTTGCAAAGTGTTCTGTGAAGAGGTGAGTGCAATCAGGAATACTGATGGCTCTCACTGAAGAGTCCCTTTGAAGCACCCTCCCACATACGTGTTCCTGGTTACATCACAGTGAATTTAGCTTGTGACTCCATATAAATAGCTAAAAATGATAGGGTCTGATTTACTTCTATATTGCTCTAACCCTGGACTCAATTGAGTTATACAGGCATAAAATTCAATATGAATAAATCCACAATATGTGTCTATACATATAAGTCATTTCTCAAGAAAACCTAAGCATCCTAAGCAATATGATCCATAAACAATGAAACCAGAAAAATGACTTCTGCTTGTTGTTACACATCCAGACACACATAGTAAACTATTTCTTCCCTGCTACATGGATTCTACTATACACAATCCATCATGTAACTCCTGCACATGGATATTGTCTCAAAAAGAGTGATTGCAGACCTATTTCCAATACTTATCTGTTTAAAGATTTCCACCCAGGACAAAGCAAACATATCCCAGATGCTCCTCCTGGATGTATTTATCATACTGACTGTAAACAGATTATGGTAATTATGATGGAAATTGCAGGAACTTGCCTTCTAATTAAAATGGAAATGGAATTTACAAAACAAATATGTAACAAACTGTGCTTTCTCCTATAGTAAAATAAACTAAAATCTGCACAGTGCTGCCAGATGTTATTTGGTGCTGGAAGCGTCCTTCCCACTGTGTATCAGCAATGGACAGGCCAAAAGAGCAGCAGGAAGCTCCCTGCCTGGAAGAACCCTTATCCAGGGAGTAATGGCTTTTACCTTCCTTTGAAATTCAGGTTGTGAAGCATTTCTGTTGTGCATGTACTAATGCTGTCTGGCTGATATGAATTGAATGGAGAAAAAGCAATTGGCATCTATCCTGAAAAGGTATTTTAAATAATTGGAACAGTATTGCTGGACTCAAGAAGACTGGAAGAAAGGGACATTGGAGGAGCAGGAAATGTCACAAAAAAGAAATCAAGGAATGAAGTGAAGAAAAGCTGTGAGCTAGGAATCCTAAAAAAATATGTGTGAGAAGAGGAATCACACTTTTTGTGGATACAGTGGCTTCTATTATTAAATGCTGTAAATATTTACAGACAAGAAGCAAACCAAGGATTTATTCAACAGTTTCAACTAGGCCTTTCACTGAAAAAAACAAAAAATAAACAAACAAACAAAACCAAACAAACAAAAGAATTCCACTCCATAATAGTGGAATATCTGCAGACTATGCACAATGGTGCAGGGAAAGAAAAAGAGCTCACTCAGTCACAAACTTTGAGGTTCACAAGAGGATTCCCATCATATATAGCTGTGGAGTTCATTCTTCCAACATATTTCCTGTTGCTGCAGATGCTGTACCTTGTTCTTGTCTTCTTTTGTTGCTTGAAAGTGACTGTATCACTGGGCTGTGATTAAGGAGTATCTTTGCTTTGTGTTTCCTGCTACAAGAGGAGTAGGTACCTGGCTGTGACCCATCCAGGTGATGATCAGAGCTGCATGCCAAGTGTCCTGAATTCATACTGATAAAAGGGGGAATCAGCTTATATTCTTTTGGGGAAAACAGGAAGAGGAAGGAAAATTGAAAAAGAGGGCCTCTGTATGCTTACAAATGAGCACACCCCAGTTTCTGGGGCAGACGTGTTATCAGGCATCCTATTGATTTGGACTGTCATCTGTTAGGCAACCCAAGCCTTTTTAATTTGTTCCACTAAGGAAGCTATGTAAAAGGACTCAGAGTACACCAGAAAAAACCTTCATTTTAGTTCAGAATTAAGATCCATATCTGGCTTGAATTCAGAGATCATGGATCACACTGTGTGATCCTGGTTCAGATTTTGCCTCAGTCAACCCTTCTGTACCTGCATGAACTCCATTCTAAGTTATTACACAAAACAGGTGGCAAAGGGGTGTTGATTTTATTTGAACTACCTGAAATGTGAACTCACTGGGATTTTTTTAATGAAAGATTATTTTTTCTTCGTGAACTCCGTATGCCCCTGAAGCCACTCTAACTTAGCCCATTTTCTACACTTCTTTTATGCCCTGTGACCCAACTTCCACAGAAATAAGGATGTCTCCAGTCAGGGTAGATTACCCTCCTCCTGGTCAGAGAGATCAAAAAGGGGTTTCAACTCTCCTGGAGGAGAAAGGACTTTTCCACAGAAGTACACTAATTTGCAGTCTAATGTAGAAAAAAGGGGCACAGAGTCACATCCAGGAAAGACCTCAGTTTTTTTAAAGACTGATAACGTGCTCCAGACAGCACCAAGGAACTGATTTCTTTGGAAACCATGTGAATCATAACTTCATAAAGGGCTCATAAAGGGGAAGATCTGCCCTATTCACCACCCAACAGCACTGCCACTTTGTCAGTGAAGCTCAGAATTAGTATTAACAATGAAAAATTGCTTTCTGTCTTGAAAGCACAGTGAAGTACTGAAAGTATTCATAAATGGTCTCAATTTGAAACAAATCAAGAAAGCTGTGATTGTACTAAATTGTGGTCTTTTTGGCTGACTCCCATTCACCACAATTTACCTAAGCTCTCTATGACGCAAATCAAATTATGATTTAAAACTTATTTTTGTGAACACTTATTACTTATCAATGTAAATTCAGATCCATAATGATTCCATCAGCTTCTCACCAGACGCAAGTATCTTACTCTCTAAAGCTTTTTTAGGACAAACGAGCTTGATTATATTAATTATATGAATCCAGACTTTTTAGATGCTGTTTTTTTATCGATTATATATCTGAAACTCTCTTGACATTGTTATAAAAATCAGGCTTTATTCCAAAACTCTGTTCAAAATTAAAGACCAATGGACCAGTTCAGTATTATATGTTTTAGAGTTTCCACATTACTTGCAAAATTACGTGTATTACTGGGGAAAGGTGAAAAACTAGGCAACTCTTCATTATGCTAGTAATAGTTTTTGGTAGCTGGTAGCAGTGCACCAGTTAAAGTACTGTCATGCTACACATTGCTTATTTAATATTTTATTTGGTGAAGTCATTTTCTCTTCTTTACCCTTAATTTTTTTTCTGAGATTCTTCTACTTTTCATATTTCAGCTTTCTACATTATAGTTTAAGCGGGTAATCACTCAACACAGCAGACAACAGCTTTAACTTGGTTCCATTTGCTTAGCTTCTGATACCCCTTCGAGAATTTTTACTTTTATTCTGGTTTGTTGAAATGCTGTTAATTCTCTAACCTATGACTCCATGGAGATATTTCTTCTGTCTGTTTTCAATGAAAATACTTTTAAATTCTAATTTTGAAAACAGTTCTTCATATTTCCTGTTTTACTTGAATGTTTTGCATCGAAGCAGAATATAGATCTGGACTAGCTGTTGTTTTAAAAATATTTCTAATAGATAGATATATCTTCTTAGAATGGCATCATCTTTTTTTCCTCTAAATATTGATGTGGAAAACCTGGAGTGAATTCTGAAAGTGTCTGTCACTGTCACAGAATCATAGAATGGTTTGGGTTAGAGGCACCTCTCCTGCCATGGGCAGGAATACCTTCCACTGATCATGTTGCTCAGTGTTCCAGCCAACCTGACCTTGGATATTTCCAATGATGAAACATCTACAACTTCTCTGGGCCATCTTCTTCCAGTGTTTCACCACCCTCATCATAATAAGTTTATTCTTTCTATCCAATCTAAACCTATCCTCTTTCAGTTTCAAACCATTGCCTCTTGTCAGTACTGGCCATGTTAAAAGGTCTCTCTCCATCTTTCTTGTAGGCCCCTTTTATATTTTGAAAGGCCACAGTCAGATCTCCCCAGAGCCTTCTCTTCTCCAGGCTGACCAAACTCTCAGCCTGTCTTCACAGAACAGCTGTTCCAGCCCTCTGATCATCTTTATGTCCCTCCCTTTGGACCCACTCTAAGAAGCCCGTGGTTTCCTTGTGCTGGGTGTACCAGACCTGGATGCAGAAATGCCATTTTAGGAGGCCACTGGATTGAACTGGATGCTTGGACCTTGGCTAGCTGGCAGGTGCTCACAAAGCCACTCTGTCACTCCCACCTCCTCAGCAGGACAAAGGAAGAAAATACATGGGTGGTTAGAAAAAAAACTTTTGTAGAGCAGCTACTAGTTTCTTCTTTCTTTGCATACCAGAGAACCATGTCAGTCTGTTTGTAAGGAGCTGCTATTGCATGGCAAACTTCATCCACCCAGAACCACTTTAAAAGTAATTCATTTTTAATGTTGGATAGATTATTTCAGGCAGCACTTCAGATTTTGCCTGGAAGACCTTTTCAAAGCCATATTATTTTAGTCATTAAAATAAGAATTCTTACAATTTTGTTTCTGTACTTTGAACTATATATTATGAAACAGACCAATATTCACTGCAATAATGCTTCGAAATTCACTTATACTCCAAAATGAATTGCATGTGATACAGAGGGAGACATCACCAGCTTTTAGAAAAACAAGACAGTAAAATAAAAGTAATTATTAGGACCCTTTATTTGCACTCAGCAGAAGGATAATGGGCAGTGTCTTTTTATACTAGTTATGGCAAAGTGAATGAAAACCTGAACTGTGATAGGAAGGTATTTGGAATGAAGAATATATTAGAAAAATCCTCACTCTGTTAAAGATGTTGGGGTTTTTCTATGTATCTTTTGGCAGCCAAGGAATTACTGCACAGTGCCTGTACTGCCATCACCTTCTGGCTGTAGATTTCTGAAGTCTGTGAAATCAATGGCTTGTGGCCTGAATACCTACCCTCATCCACATGAGGAAATGTGTCCTATACCTCCTCATCTTCTTTTTCCATTAAGTTAGTCCCACAGCAGTGTTTTTGTATCTCAGTGTTTTTATGCCTAGCACCTATCAGAAAACGAGGGTGCTCTCTGCATAGAGGCATAGAACTGTAGAGTGGTTTTGCTTGGAAGGGACCTTAAAGATCCTGTAGTTCCAGCCCCTCAGCATGAGCAGGAATACCTCACACTAGACCAGTTTGCTCAAAGCCACAACCAGTTTGGCCTTGAATATTTCTGGGGATGAGGCATCCACAACCTCCCTGGGCTACCTGTGCCACTGGCTCATGCACCCTGTAGCACAGAGAGAGCAATGAGGAGGGGTGACATGCAGCTGCCACACATATGGCATTCTAAGTGCAAAAAAATTGTACCTGCAAGAAATACTATTTCTAGTGCTGTCAAGACAAGTCTGTTGAAATGCCAGTCTGTGGTTTACCTTATTGCCTCAGCCCCATCCTTGAAGGCACAAACATGCAGCCTTGACCCAGGTTTCCCAGCACCGGTAATATGAAGAGATGTTTTTCAGCCTTGCTTCTGAAAATAGAAGCTGGAAATCCATCTGGGCTCTGGGATATTGTATGGCTGAGGGGCTTTTTTTCTGTCTTCTTGGATATTCTTTACTGAAATTTCTTGGATTTCTCTACAGAAACAGCAGCAGATGGTGTGAAAAGCCACGACATGAAATGTCAGTGTCAAGTCCTTCATCCAAAGCAACACCAGGAGCACAGGAAGCTCTGGAAATGCCCCTTACAAACTCTCTTCCTACAGCTGTGTTTTGGTAGGCAACTGTAAGGAAAAAACTCACTTTGGCAAATAAGCTGCTGAAGTGACCAGCTTAAATAATTGAACAGTTTTGTCTGTGTAGAAAAAACACGAAAGTCTTCATTTTGCAAATATGCTTGAATTCTTTCATCAGGAAGTCTTAATGATGCTTTTTACTTTTTTGTGATTTTTAAATGCCAGTTCTGCAGCCAGCCAGTCTTGTGGATTCATGTTCCTCTTACTGCAGTGCTAATACAGTCTGTAGATATTCTTTATGAATCATTTAATTTTAATCTTTCACTCAAGGATAATTTCTGCTTTCACTATAGTCAAAGTCTGTAGCTTAAATAACTAAACTTATTGCAGTATCAGGCAGTATCAGGCCCCAAATATAGTCTTTTAAAAAATATATTTTTGTTTTGGCCATTAAAAAAGCAAAAGATTGTGAACTATCATTCTGAAGTGAAGTCCCTCATGACTTTCCTGAAAAATCATCAGAGTCAGTCATGCAGATATGAAAATACACCATAACACAAATGCATAAAATGGGGAGAGTTCCATCTTCTTTGCCCTATCTTTATTTTTAATTTTACCATAATATTTAAAGGAATAATTATGCTAACAAATATATGAAGTTTTTTTCTATCCTATTTTTGCACTGGGTCTTCACCTTCCTTATCTCAGATCACCTTCCACTCTCCTTCCTTATCTCAGAGAAGGTCCTAAACTACCACGTTGCCACTTCTGGTTGACTGAGACTTGTTGTCACTCATTGCTGAGGTGACACCACAAGGAAGCTCCTCCTTTGCTGCTGCCTTCTAGGAGCAGAATCATCCAAGGTCATTCTCTTTTGTGTTTGGACCAAATGAGAAAAAATGAATTAATTGGAACAATTTTAGAGAAACGTCTTTTTGCTGGAAGAGACTGTTTAGCTGAAGCTTTTCATGAGGATAAAATAAATTCAACTTTTCTTATTTTTTTTTTGTCAGAGAAAATCTTTGTTGTCATTTGTTATTTGAAAATAGAAGAGAGAGATGTAGAGACTGAGAAAGAAGGAGGAAAATATAAATTCCTCACTTTTTCAATCCAAAGGCACCTATTTCAAGAAAGCACTGGAAAGTATTTGGGTTTTGTTCTGATGTAGAAAGTATCCAGGAAATGTACTGGCATTGTGCCCTGTTCTGCCCTGTTATGAGGAATACAGATGATTAAGAAAACAGACATACTCCTCTCTGGGAATTTATTTTGTCACTATTTATCTCAGACCTGTTTTAATCCTCACCTTGGCACCCTTGCTTGTGAGCCTGTCTGGAGGCCCTGGCTGCAGTGTGGTTTTTCCCTTTAGAGTACACTAAAATTGGTCATTTAATGAAGCTCATCAATCTCTACTTTGCCTACCAGATGGAGTGCCTAAAGGCTTTGTACTTAGCCATTACTTGTATTTCCCATTTTCCAATTTATCACTCATTACTGGGAGAATTTACTCTCCACTGGAACATGCTGGCTGTTTATAAGTTAAGCAAACAGAAAGACCTGGTTGCTGCTCTGCAGGGTGCCCTATGCTGAGACTCCCACCAACACTGCCAGCAGTTCTCAGAGGACATTTCCCCTTCCATTGCAGGCTACATTTTACTGTATTTCTCTGACCTTAACAGACTGATGGAAATGAATTTTGATGTTTAACTTCTGCTTCCTTTGTAGATTTTTAAGCCCTCATTTTACAAGTGCACTTGCTCTACTAAATAGACAAACTTAGATTTTTTTATCCCCATGGGATAGCATCCAGGAAAGCATCTGTTTTCACATTTTTATGGCATCTCCCTTTCACTAATACAAGGCAGTTTTCTCAGGTTCTTCCCAAATCACCTGCTGTACAGGCAGTGGCAGATACCATGAAAAATGTTCCTGCCAAGTGCTCTGTGTAGTCCACAGAGCTCTCAAATGCAGTCAAAGAGATGAATGAAAGCAGTGGTGAGTGATTTATTGGAATTTTTTTGCCTTCTGCCCAAAAAGGTCAAGGAAGAAAAAGTCTAAAAATGATATGTCTATTTTTATCTGCCCTATCTCCTAATATTTTTTGATTTTATAAAAACTTGCTAAGGTTTTATGTAGTGAGAGGTGATTAAATGAATAATGATGCTTCACCCTGGTTAAAGATTTCTGTTGTACCCATTGAACAAATATTGACATGAAAAGAAAAGGTTTGTGTGCAGCTGCGTTTTATTTGTAGCCTGGTTACCTAAGAAACTGAGACTACAGTAGAGTGTATTTGTGTGTATAGTCATCCATTTGTCTGTCAGTCCTTCCCTTAATAGTTTCTGAACTGCTTAATGAAATGTTTGCAGTCTTGTCCAAAGAGGAGGATTAGGATATTGAAGGTCTTTTGAGCTATAGCTGAAAATCTGACCGAGAGAGAAGTCCCTGTCTCCCTGAGGAAAGGTGGGCAGCAATGTTGCCTGTATACTTGGTTGGTCAGCAGAATGTCCCAGATAATTGATCACTGTGGATGGATTCTAGGATCAATCTCAGCATGGCTGTGCAAGGGACATGTCCACATGCTGACATGGGAATGAACTTAGATGTTTGCAGAATAGGAGGAGGAGACAGGAGAAATGTTGATTCAGTTCCACTGCAGTGCTGCTTTGTGGAAATCTTCAATTAGAATATGAATATTGACTCTTCCTTTCCTTTCCTTTCCTTTCCTTTCCTTTCCTTTCCTTTCCTTTCCTTTCCTTTCCTTTCCTTTCCTTTCCTTTCCTTTCCTTTCCTTTCCTTTCCTTTCCTTTCCTTTCCTTTCCTTTCCTTTCCTTTCCTTTCCTTTCCTTTCCTTTCCTTTCCTTTCCTTTCCTTTCCTTTCCTTTCCTTTCCTTTCCTTTCCTTTCCTTTCCTTTCCTTTCCTTTCCTTTCCTTTCCTTTCCTTTCCTTTCCTTTCCTTTCCTTTCCTTTCCTTTCCTTTCCTTTCCTTTCCTTTCCTTTCCTTTCCTTTCCTTTCCTTTCCTTTCCTTTCCTTTCCTTTCCTTTCCTTTCCTTCCCTTCCCTTCCCTTCCCTTCCCTTCCCTTCCCTTCCCTTCCCTTCCCTTCCCTTCCCTTCCCTTCCCTTCCCTTCCCTTCCCTTCCCTTCCCTTCCCTTCCCTTCCCTTCCCTTCCCTTCCCTTCCCTTCCCTTCCCTTCCCTTCCCTTCCCTTCCCTTCCCTTCCCTTCCCTTCCCTTCCCTTCCCTTCCCTTCCCTTCCCTTCCCTTCCCTTCCCTTCCCTTCCCTTCCCTTCCCTTCCCTTCCCTTCCCTTCCCTTCCCTTCCCTTCCCCTTCCCTTCCCCTTCCCCTTCCCCTTCCCCTTCCCCTTCCCCTTCCCCTTCCCCTTCCCCTCCCCCTTCCCCTTCCCCTTCCCCTTCCCCTTCCCCTTTCCCTTCCCCTTTCCCTTTCCCTTTCCCTTTCCCTTTCCCTTTCCCTTTCCCTTTTCCCTTTCCCTTTCCCTTTCCCTTTCCCTTTCCCTTTCCCTTTCCCTTTCCTTTTTTCTCCCAGGAATGAAGTCGGAGCTTCATGAAATCTGAACTTCTGCTCCCAGATTTCCCTTGACTATCTAAACGGAAGTTTAGTGCGATGTATAGGCTTTGCTCTCTTGAAGGCATGGACTTCACCAGAAAATTCACCTGGTGTCACTAAGTAGCTTTCTAAACTTAATGATAAATGCTAAAATGATTAAAATCCAATTCTTTCAGGGCTCTACAGGTAATAAATCTGGTCATGGTTTCTCTTTCACCTGGTAGATTAAATTAGTTTTTTATTCCCATGTGGTGTCTCTCTGGTTTTGCCCAATACTGTAATTGGGAACTGAAATTTCCCCTGTCCTTATCTTGATTTATGAGCCTTTGGGTGGATTTGCTCCTCCCTGTCTCACAGTGAGGGTGGGAGGTGAGCGAGCAGAGGTCTGGTTGGTACCGGCTGGGCCTAAACTGTAAGAGAACCCTACCATATATATTCCTGTTTATTTTCAATAATAAAAAGTGCGGTACAGCCTCCCTAAAAATGCCCAAGCCAAGCAGAAACTATGTTATACGATTAATTTACTTGTAAATTAAGTAATGGGAGAAACATTCCAGATTTTATTTCTCAATTGGACTGTCACTGAGTCCTAGGTACTTGCCTAGGAAATTTTTGGTAATGCATTCTTAGCCTTATGATGACCCAGAACTAAACTGCAATAAACATTCAACAATTTTCTCTAAGTATAATGACGAGAGATATAAAATTGTATCAAAAGAAACATAGTCAAGAAATAGAAAAAGTATCAGAGTTGGAACCTAAATTTTTATTTTCAAATCTTCTGCTTTTGTGTTTTACTCCAGTCCTGACCAGACACTTGCCAAGTCACTGAAGTAGTTAGAATAGCAGTTTGTATCAACCTCATATATAAAAATGTCAGCTTTGTGGCACCACACTGCTTTTCTTTTCTTCAGGAATATTGGAAAGGGATGTTAAAAACGAAGAAATATGGTCTTCATCTTTATAATCACATCAAAATAGCCCTCTCACTAAATCCTGTAAAACAGAGTGGCACTGAGTTTCTCATTAAAAAAAACAAACCAAAACAACAACAACCAAAAAACTCCAACAAAAACAACAAGATAGCACTTAGGGATAAAAACATTAGACTTCTCTAAAAAACATTTTTCCTATAAAAAGAAACTTGAAGAAATTACCAGAACAGTAACAATAAGAATGATTGATTCAAACGCTCATTTAGTGCACAAGCTATTGAGAAGAAATTTTCATGGTCTGAATGCATAATTACATTTTAGAAAGGGTACAAATCAAGCAGTAACACTGATCCCTTAGTCATTGCATGAGCATGTGCCAATATTGAGTGAAGCATATTGATCAGATGGGAAGTTGAGGATGCTCAGTGCATTTAAGAGGTTTATACTCCCAGACAGCCTCTCAGTGCATTCAGGAAGTTCATGCGTTGTTGTAAATACAGAAAGCTCATAGTTAAGAACAAGTACTTTTGAAATCAGCCCACTAATCTCAACTACACACCGTTATCAATGATGGAAGAACTCCTGACAATTTATATAAAAGTGTATATAGGTAATAAAAAGCTTAGCTTAACTTTTGGAATATGAATGCAGTCAATACTGACAGATAGGGTGCCTAATGGGGATGGATAGAACTATTTTCATAGGTACTGAGTGTGGTGGAGACTCAGACTGGTTGTCTGAATATCTGGCTACATCATTGTCCTAATTTTTGTGGCATAAGAGTTGGGATGCAGTGTCACTGGAGGTAGCCCTGTGTGTAATGTTTTCCAATATGATCAACTCAGGCTTTTGTGCTATTCCCAAAGCAGTTAAAATGCTCTTAGTCTCAATCTGGTTCAGGAAACTCAGAAGCAATTTTGATGCCAGAGAATGATGTAAAAAAAGCCAAGGACACTAAGAGCCCTGGGGCAGAATCTCTGCCTGATTCCAATAAACTTTTCAGAAGTTATTGAGAGCTGGCTGTGAGCAGCAGGTTATTACTGAGGCTCACTGGTCAGCAGCTGCATTTTTGAGTGGCAGTGCTTGAATTCACTGCTCTGGGAAACTGCAAAGAGGGAAGAGGTAAACAGTAGAAGTCCTGTTGCAAAGGACGAGGTTTTTGGTAACTTAAGCTAATGCTATGCCTTTGCCTCCTACAAAGCCCATCATGGACTGTATTCTCTTAGGAAGGAGCATAACATTTCAGGAGTATTTCAAGCACCATGATCATCTGCATGCCAGATGAGGCTTGCTTAACTTTCCTAGCAGACAGAAATGTCTTCTGGCTGTCCCCAGGGCTGGTAATCTGCTAAATACATCTGAAGTCCTTGCCCAGAAGGGGCCATGCTGCAAACTAGAAGATATCTTGTAGTGAGCTTGTGAGGAAATCAAGAGTGTGTTCAAAAGTGAAGCATTAGTTTTGTTCTATAGCTGGGGACCAGAGTCTAGTGAATTTCATAGCACATGGGGGAGATGTGGTGACTCACACTAGGGTTGTGTATTTGTGCCTAAATTACATAAACACAGTAGGATGTCCATATGGCTGAGTAGAAAGAGCTATTCAGTAACTGAATGCATAAATGAGGTGCCCCCAATGGCAATTTTTACAGGTTATTGCATTGATTTGCTGCATAATGTCTTGGCCAGGTCTCCCCTACTGCAGCAACACTGAAAGGGAAAAGTTACATTCAATCTTTTCTTTCCTATTTCTATCTTCATTATGCAGCCCTAACAATGTTAATGCTTTATTTAGGTTCTATTTTGGGGGGCCTTATCCTTTCTGTAAATATTCCCCCAGCCAGTGAATGAACTTTTCACTTCTTACAGTGGCTGAGGCTGAGATCAGAAGGTAGTCAGAGGGCTATCTGGCAGGGACCAGAGCACCTTGGGAAAAGGTTGTAGGATGAACACTGAACTGTCTCCCTTCCACACTTCAATTTTCTAGTCTGATTTGTGATGCATGCAAATCTAATGGTTATCAGCATCATGAACACAAGACTATTGTTAGGACCATTACACCTGATGCTTGAGGGCATTGCCTCTTCACCTTCCTGTCTCCTGTGCTGCTGAACACTGGTGGTTAAATAGCACTAAGTTTCATATGTATGGTGCATGTGGAAAGTCACTTAATTCTAATGATGTGTTTGTTCTTTGGAAGGTCTGTTTAAAGTAGATTATCCTTTGCTTTTGCAATTAAAAAATTAATACTAAGCTCAATATAAAAGTATCATGAGAATTGCAAGCTCTAAATAGTTCACCTTTCTTTTCCAAATGAACAATCTTTATCTGGTGAGTCTGCTCACATACTATTTTTCACAGGTGTAAGTGCATATCTGCATATGGAAGACTGTCATTTTCTATCTTAACTTCAGTATAAACCACTATTTTATAATAGGAACATGGCTTCATCACTGATTTTATTCTTCATTTTCTTACAAAACCGGGTATTAGTTGTTTTTTTTAACTACCAATTAAATTAGAATTTCAAAGGGAATTTTCTTTCATTCGATTGATGGTTGGGTGTTGGGGAGAGAACTGCCTACAGGGTTCTTTTGGTGGTGTCTCCCTGTAGTAAATGAATGCACAAGATTCAACTAGTATAGTACCTTTAGTATATAGCAGCTGTTGGAAGATAACACAGAGCTTTCAGCTTAAAAAAGGTGTCACAGTAAAGTTCTTTACTGGAGAAAATATGGACTCCTTCTTGATGGGATAGATTTCTGCCCTGAATAGTAGAACTGGTAGGAAAGCACAACCAGAAAAGACTTTGAAAAATAAAGAATGTACAGGTACTTCCTGACTTTTCAACTACAATAATGCTTTAAAAATAAGATTTTTCCAGATGGACTACAGTAATGTTCACCATATCACTTCCTTGACTCTTCGAAAGTCACTGTAGCAAATGCTTATGTGCAGAAGTGTCCATGAAAGCAATTTAACAGCTGGAAACACAGAGGAAGAACCAGTCCCTTGTGAGTAATAAGCTCTCAGCAAAGAGAACTTAAAGCAATTTTTCTGTTCCTCAGTGGTTCAGCTATGAACATGTTCTGGGGTAGTAATGGGGTAGCTATACTTATATTATCTAAATGACATTCAGAATGTCAAGGGAAATAGCTTCTGTAGCTGCAGGGAGCCTTGCAGGTCACTTCACACTGTCACTCAGCTCTCCCTCTGGGGCTCAGTGCCCATCATGGGCTGAGCTTTGTCTCTGGGGACAGGGCAGCTGGGCACTCCCTCTCCCTATGGAAACCCATCAGTTCCCAAAACAGCACCCAGGCATTTACTGTGTAAAATGAGGAGTCTGAAATAATTTTACCTGTTAAAGTGTGGATAAGGCACATAAGCAATATTTTGGATCCTGTCAGATGCCTTTGACTTCTTTAAAAAAAAAAAAAAAAAAAAAATTACATGATTTAAAAAGGTTATCCACCTGCTGTGAAGCACTTTTGCTACTCAGTTCTCAAGCTGCTCACAAGACTGACAAATAGTTGACAGCTTTCTTTTGTGAATAAATAAGCATTGCATATTATTGTTTGATGTAAATGCAAATAGGAAGGAAATCGGTTATTGTAAAAACACTTGGAAGCACAGTGGTACAGAAGATCTGAGATGGGTTTTTGGCAACAGTCATTATAAAAGGTTTTAAAATTATGTCCAAATGGCTAACAGCTCAGTGAATAATTCACAGTATGGACTGCACTTTGTGTAGTGCACTCATTTCTTTCTTTCTTCTGAGATCTTAATAGTGAGAATTAAATAAGAAATTATACTGCCATTCTTTTCAAGTACTTTATTAAGGGACAGGCATAAGAAAGATAGTGTTTTAAAATCCTAGATTAAAAATAATCAAGGACACTTTTTAGTAACATATCTTTTATGATTATAAGTAGAAACCATAATGAGAGGACAGAAATATCTTGGGTTTAGTTAGATAATAACAAATTAATGTTTAATTTGGCGTGTACTTTAGACATAGAAAGACTTTTTCTGGGAACAAAACATCTTTTATAGTTTTATCCTATTTTTAGGATTTAAAAAGTGACAAAGTACTTTAAAAATAAACAATCTCTGTTACAAAGCAGCAGCTGAGAGAAAAATAATTGGTGTCGTAGTTCATCTTTGTTTTGCTGGTTTGAGTTGTTGTGATGTGACTTGAAAGAAAAGCCATAGGTTTGTTGGAAAGGGACAAATATGAAGGGCTAAGGAGTATTTTAGACACCATTCTTAAAATCTTTCCTTATAAGAAGGAATTCTTTATGCAGGAGACATTTTAATGAGTGCATATTCTGCTTTATTTCATAACCCGATTAGTGGTCATAGAGAAATGGTTATTTAGGCCCGTCATAATTGTTGAAATTTCAGTAATTTCAGTTGATAATTTAACATTCAACATTTTCAATAACAAATCTAGTGACATCTTTTGTGAGTTATGAAAAAGGTTCATTATTAACTCAGTAGAGTACGGTGCCATAAATCTAAAGGATTAATTCAACATTTTTTTATATTTAACTGGGATTTACGATGTTATGGCTTGTAAAATTACAAAGGAAAAAACAAAGTACAAAAATAATAACCATAAAAGTCTTTGTATGTTCCAATGAACAAGTGAGATGCAGCTAAACCCTAGATTTTAGACAGGCAGTCTATCTTCCTTCCATGGTTACTTTAGAGGCTTGGAAATTTTTTCTATGATAGTTGAGTACTGAAAAACTAGGGTTATATAAAATTAAGACACTTTTGTTATTACCATAAAATAGTATTTTTGGAAAAATTCATTATTCCCTTGGCACAGAAGAGAGATGTTCTCATTTCTTGTACTATCCTAGAATACATAGAAAAGTAACCAACATGGAATAAAAGAACAAATGCTTAGGAAAAGTCATCCAAAAGCAAGATACCTGTATTCTTTTTAAAAGCTGGGATATATATTGCATACATAGATCAAAAAGAAACCATAATTAATCCATAAGCAAACATGCAGCTAAAGAATAAACCAGAATAAAGTAAAATGGTACTGAAGAGAATAACACAAAGAAAGAAAACATTGTCTTTCCTTTTCCTTTTTCTGCTCTTGTGGAAATGTAGATTCTTTATTCTTCTCTCTGAGTTTCTCAACTTCCTGAAGCTGTAGATGAATGTGGAAATAGAGCTAAAAAGCTGTATTTCAGCTTCCCATCAAGAGCCTTACAGAGCCAGTGGCTGTCATTTAAATATCTCTAATACATGCTGCTGGTGGGAAATAATTAATCTTTTAGGCAGCTTTGTGTAGCTCAGCTGGGCACTGGAGGGAGAGGCAAAGACTTCACTGGGAAGGAGCTTATTATTTATATAGCACTGTAAGTACTAAATCAGAAGCAGGGACCAAATGTGTGTCTTCTTTCAAAGGGCTGCTAAGGCCATGTGTTTCTCCAAACAATGACTGGTTCAGGGAAGGAGAAATTCACCACTAAATGAAGGAGGGCAGGAAATCTCTTCTTGGGGTGACAGAAAAGACAAGATGAAGGGCACAGGAGGTGTTGGTCATTGAAATATGCCCAAACACAAACTCCTGCTGCTGCTTTTGAGGTACAGGATTACACATGTCTGATGAAATCTGGAGGAAGCTGGAGGAAAAGAGGATATCTACTGGCATCAAATTGCTCCCCTGCAGCTATTGCTAGTTTTCTATTAATACACTTAAACCCAACTTAAAGTGAACTTAAACCCAACTTAAAGTGAAAGCTTCAAATGGTCATCTACAGTGAGGTAAGGGAGAAGCTTAGAGCTAAATAATGAAGTAGTCATGCTGTGGCTTTCTTGATAGGAAGGGTAAGATCAATGTTGCCATGCTCAAGGGAGCAGCTGGGCTGCATGTATGCTTCCAGCAACTCCAAGTCCCTTGTGAGTGTGATACTTTACTGGTCTTTTATCTTTTGCACAGACTCTCCTGATTTGGCAGATCTTGATGTGACATAGATTGGGCTTCTTGGAGTAATTCTGGAGAATAAGCCCTCCATTTGCAAATTTTTGCAAGTCCAAATGATGCTAAGTTGTGATAGGTGTAAGGTAGACGTAACTGGTGAAGATTTAATGGTAATTATCCCTATATTAGGATGAAGTGCAGGTCTACACTATTTAATGTGTGGAAGTCGACCTCTAGTGATTCAAGTCAATCTTTCAAGTTTAGCATTTAAGCCAGGAATATCCAATCATGAAACCTGACACGGTGTCTGATTTTCTGTGAAATACCTGGAAAATCACCAGAGGCTGACTTTTAAGAGTAGTATTGCTGTCTAAAATCCCAGATAGTCTGACTCCATGATATTGAATTTTTCAGAGTGATGACCTTCTTCCAAATGCTGCTGTGTGTATACAAGGACTGAAATAAGCCTAGACCTTATTGTGTACAGCAGAATCCTCTAAGGCTGTACCTCAGATTATAATAAGAGAATAAATGGATTCCCAAACAGGAAATAAAAGTTCTTTTTATTTCAGTCTTCATATAATTCACTATGATTCTATGATGCTGTACATCATCATAATGCCTTTGTGAATACAGTGGAGGTGTCAGTACTTCTGACTAAGGTGCACACACTTGTAACTTTTGAAAGAGGCTCGAGTTATTGCATGCCAAACAAGAGAACTCATCCACTCTGAAAAGACATTTTTACAGCTTTTTGCTTGTCCATAAATAAATTTATCTCCATTTTCTTACACATGCACTTCAGGGATTAGTTATCCACTGCAGAGAGTTATCCAAAAAATCTCATGCCCACCTCAATGTTAGTATTGGAAGTGTTGCTATACTGTGACTACATTGATAATTTAATTGGATATAAATATCTGCAATCCGTGACAATGTAGCAGGGTGATAACCCTCTCTTTTGGTTACCATCCTGAGGATCATTTGCCTCTTCAGGCATTCTTGGTAGCTGTGGTAGTTTCTTCACTACTCATAGGTGTTACACCACCTTCCGCTGTGTTGAATGCTGAATTTTTCATGACACCCACTGTACTTAGTGAGAAATTTATAATTAGGCTTAGTTTCAAAGTTGCTTCAATTTTTTGCAGTTACTGCTACTGTAACTGCTCTGTTTTCAAGTTTCATATAGTAATTTGTTTGTGACTAATTCAAAGGCTGTTAAATTATCTAACCCTGTATGAAGCTTAATTTTAGTTTCTTTCACATGGCAAAAAAAGAGTGGAAAGTATATCATTATTTTTCTTCAAATATACCTTTGAAAAGTCAAGAAGCTTGACTGTAATATTATACCACAGTGTGGGCAAATGAGCAATCTCCTGGTTTCTCTCAATGAAGAAAGCATTTTTGTAACAGTCAGGTTTTACAGAAAAAACATAATTAGAGACTTGCTATCCTTTGTATAGTGCAGAAAGCTGTCATTACTTGAATATTTACGATTCTGTAAATGAGTTGCAAAAATCTGCTGGAGAAGAGTGTAGTAAATACATTATCCTGCTATGTGAATTTAAGAAGACAATTACTTTGACTTCATGGAGAGTCCTTAATAATCCAGGAGTTTGTTCACAAGCAGAATTAAATGGGGGGCAGATAGAAGGAGTGTACAGGTAGGCATCTTGGCCTTGCATCCTTTGCTGGTGCTTCACCTTTCCAGTATGGTCTACTGTACTCCACATGGTCAAGTCCTTGTCAACTCTCATGTTTAGTTATTTCAGTATGTCCAAAACAGCTGCATAGCTATACTCTGCTACAGCACCATGATTTGCAGTATGTTGAGGTCAGTGGAATGATTTCCATATCATATATTATGGAAATAAGGTGAGGGAGAGAACCAAAATTTGTCAGCACCTTATATTTTAATAATAATTTTAATTTCCTAGCTACTAGGAAAACATCATCAAAACTCCAATTAAGAGTCATAGAATTGTTCAGGTTGGAAAAGACCTTTAGTATCATCAAGTCAAACCCTAAACCTAACACACTGCCAATTTCACTACGAAGCCATGTCCCAAAACACCACATCTACATGCCTTTTAAATACTTCCAGGGATGGTCAGTCCACCAGTCCTCTGGGAAGTGTGCTTGAGAACACTTTTGGTGAATAAATTTTTCCTAATATCCGATCTAAACCTCTCCTGGTGCAACTTGAAGCCATTTGCTCCTGTCCTATCACTTGTTACTTGGGAGAAGAGACCCCACCTCACTACAATCTCCTTTCAGGCAGTTGTAGTGAACGATAAAGTCTCCCCTCAGATTCCTTTTCTTCAGACTGAAGAAGCCCATATCCCTCAGCTGCTCCTTGTGAGCACTCCAGAGAAGGGCCAGGAGGATGATCAGGGGGTTGAAGCATATCTCCTGTGAAGATAGACTGAGAGAGTTGGGGTTGTTCAGTCTGGAGAGGAGAAGGAGACCTTATTGTAGCCTTCCAGTACCTGACAGGGGCCTACAGAAAGCTGCTGAGGTCCTTTTTAGGATGTCAGGTAGTGATAGGACTAGAGAGAATGGATACAAACTAGAGGAGGGTAGATTTAGATTGGAAGTTAGGAAGTTCTTCACAATGAGGGTGGTGAGACACTGTAACAGGTTGCCCAGAGAGGTGGTGGAATCCTCATAGCTGGAAGTTTTTAAGGCCAGGATGGACAGAGCTCTGAGGAACCTGATCTAGTGGGAGGTGTCCCTGCCCATGGCAGGGGGCTTGGAACTAGATGATCTTAAAGGTCCCTTCCAACCCTGAAACTTCTATGGTTAGCTCCTGGTGCATTACTGGTAGATCAAAAAGCTGTTGCCCAAGCAGAGAGAATGTATACCAGTGAGCTTCTTTCTGAGTGGCAAACAACCTTTTGCCTTTGTGCAGAAGAGTAGCACACTCTGAGTTGCTGCTGGTAATTTGAGTGTCAACTTTCATATGCACCCTCTTTACCAGAGACTGCATGGGTACAATACAAGGACTCCTGCATACATGCTAAAAAGGCAAGTTTACCCTATAAGGCATCTGGTTATTTGTTTTGAACTTGGTTTTAGCAATGTATTTGCATTCCAGAAGTTAAAAAGTAAAGGAAAACCCTTGCAGTATCCAAGAGTAAAGATGTACCACATCTATGATTTGGCAGTTGTAAGACCATGTTCCCAAGAGGTGATTTGTTACTCAGAGGTCTACTACTGTTTCTGGAAGTGGCCATTTCAATGTCTGCTCCATGATTAGTTCACTAATGAGGGAAGGAGAGGAGAGGAGAGGAGAGGAGAGGAGAGGAGAGGAGAGGAGAGGAGAGGAGAGGAGAGGAGAGGAGAGGAGAGGAGAGGAGAGGAGAGGAGAGGAGAGGAGAGGAGAGGAGAGGAGAGGAGAGGAGAGGAGAGGAGAGGAGAGGAGAGGAGAGGAGAGGAGAGGAGAGGAGAGGAGAGGAGAGGAGAGGAGAGGAGAGGAGAGGAGAGGAGAGGAGAGGAGAGGAGAGGAGAGGAGAGGAGAGGAGAGGAGAGGAGAGGAGAGGAGAGGAGAGGAGAGGAGAGGAGAGGAGAGGAGAGGAGAGGAGAGGAGAGGAGAGGAGAGGAGAGGAGAGGAGAGGAGAGGAGAGGAGAGGAGAACATGGGTTCTATCTGTCTTCCAGCTGCCAAGAGGACACTTACTTTTCTGGGATGGAATTTCCAGGCTGCTCATCAAAGGCTGCGGCAAAATTTTTTGCCATCCCCACCAATCTGAAATCAGTTAGATGTGTTTTTGTAAAGTGAAGCTGCTCATTATAATTTCCACTGGTGGGGAATGACAATGTGTGACAGTGTGCTGTGATTATGAGAAACAATTTGGAGAGAAACCAAGGCTGTAATAGATTTCAAGTCTGCACTAGAAAACTAAAAAAGGCTTTAAACAATTGTCAAGAAATAACATCAGAGATGCTCAAAGTTTCTTCTAGATTTCAGCATCTGGAAGGCATATCACAGTTCATATTTTTAGGGGAGAATGCAAACTTGGGCTCTGTTAATCTGCTGGTGATTTATGCTAAATAGCACAATTTATTTAGCAGTTATTTAGAATTAACATTTTGGTACTGCCATAGGTTGTGTTGCTCATTTGCCTTTGTTTTCCTCAAAATTTTCATTTGGAGAAAAATATCAGCAAAACCTAATGCTGTAAAAGGAGTTTCCTAGCTTCCAGACACTACTAAATATTCTGTAGAAAAGAGAAATAACTTGGTGTGTGAGCTTGAGAATGCAGAACTGTGTGTTGACTTGACACTGTGTGTCAGGATCCTACCACTTTACAAAACTAAATTCTATGATAGGAGTTTAATTTAATATAAATAATAATATATAATAAATATTATTAAAATACTGTTATCTGTTTGTAGTCAGGCACATGGTCCTGGTGCTTGTCATACAATATCCACAATTTTAGTAAAATTTTTATTTGCACTCTAATATTTCTATTTTGAATCATATTGCTTTTTTTCATGTACCATTTTCTTCAGCTGAAAGTCACCCCTGTCAGTGCCTTTCGAAGATAAAGCACAGTTGCTCTTTGATCTTATCTTCAGAGCTCTCAATTGTCCTGATTTTCTATCTGACCTTCCATTTCACTGAAAACTGTGAAGATTGTTGGTCTTCTGTGTCTTTGACTTCATGAATTTGTAATTCAGCCCTGGAAGAGGTGAGAACAACATTAGACCTTAGAGCTCTCAGAGAAGAATATTGGTGCAGTCTCAAAACACAATTTTAACCAAACCAGAAGGGTTTATTTAGTCTCAGATATCCTCTGATATATATCCTCTGATATAGTCTCAAATTTCCTCTGATTCCCCCCTGCCTTTCTGGCAAGTTCCTTCAGTAGCGTTTGCATTATCTCCCAGTCTTTGTTTAGCCCTCGATGTTAAATTCTCTATGAAACAGAAATGACATGAAGAAAAGTAGATGGAAATACTTCAGATAGAAAACTTTAGATTTTTGAAAGGACATGCCATCAAGTTTTGGAATAAACCATTTAAGATCCTGCAGCTGACTCAGGATCCCTTGATAGGTTCAAGGATAGCTGATATCTTCAGTCCCCAGTTTATCCCATTCATTGCTTTACCTCAAAGCCATTACAATAAAACTGAGCTGCAGTGGGAGAGATGAAAAGTGGAAAGAACATTATGTTTTTTTCAGTTCAACATTTTAGCAGTCACAGAATTTGCCAGAAAAATCATGCAAATGCACAAGAATCATTCAAATTTGAGTTTTGATATATTCAGTATTTCACTTGTGTTTTGTTCAAAACTTTAAAAAGGGTTTAAACATACACCTCTTTATGCTAAAAAGTGAGGAGGGGTGGCAGTTCCAGTTCTGTAATTTTGACTGCATAGCTTTTATTTTAGCTTCTGCTCCTTTGTCTGCACAATATATTGCAAAACTAGAAAAGATAGCATCCTACTAATTCTGGTTTTAAATTTGGCTTTTTCCAAATGTCTACCAAAAAGCCCAGTCTCCCTTTCAATCATCCATTCAAGTCTAATTTAGTGTTTCTTAAATATATTTTGTTTATTATAGTCTTAGTTATAGCTTTTTATGTCTACTTCCACCAGATATTAAGAACTGCCTTTATTATTCCAGTTCTATACTGATGCTTTTATACCGTATTTTTTTCTGCACTCTCTGCCCCCATTCATGAATTATGGCTATTTAAGAAATAACTTTAAGCAAATACATTTATTTTCAATTTATATGTATATCTTTTACCATCTTTTAAGATGTATCAATGCACACACACACTTTCATTACCTGAATGCACACACACACTTTCATCACTTAATGTAAAAAATTACTCTTTAAGAAAAGACAAAATGTGAAACACTGAGGTCAAGGCTGTGTCCAAGAGAATGAGTCTGGCAGTGTTGGAGGTGAAGAGATGCTGGGGAGACAGCTGGGGTCCTGGACCACTGTGCAGGGTCACAGGGCTCCTTCTTCAGGTTGATCCCTGTGGCCCCATGTGCTGTGCTCCTGTCTGCAGCCAGAGCACAGGAAGGGATAACTCCTGGTGCATCTTCTCCCATCTCATCAATCCCTGTAGTCTCAGAGCACCCTGTGTTGTGATTCCAAGCACAGTAAGTGGGAACAAATGGAGGGGTCCCTGAAAAGTAGTTTCTAACACTGCTGTAGACACTCCCAAAGTCTATCACAGCAATAGATGGGATTTATCAAACTAGCAAACAGAAACATTACATGGAATATGTGATGCTTTTGCTATAGCCTTCTTGTGCCAAACAGTAACTGCAATATTTAATTTCAAAAGAGATCTGCATTTTTACTCTGGCTATAGCACATCCTAAGCAGTTTTTTACTTGAGTTGACAGTCATGCTTTAAATTGCTTAAATGTTTGTACCAACCCCTTGAATAAATGGTATTAATTTCCTGATATTTTGGCACTGGGGAAGACTCTTCCAGTGATTTTACCTTCTTACCTCCAAGCAGAGCAAAGATTTCTTTTTTACAGATCTTAACAGAAAAATAAACTAGGCTGTAGAAATCAGACTGAAAACAATTTACAAAATCCAGGGTCTTTCAAGACATGTTTGCATTTCCTCTCTTGCATCTATTCTTTTCTGTAAAATGTAAAGTATGACAATATGCACAATGCTGTCTGCTAGGGATGGATAAACAGGAATGACAATTAGTTTCTTTGTAAAATGCAGAATCTTTAAAATGTGTTTTATCTCCTCTTTGATTGGCTGGAAAAATTTCTAGTGTATGCCAAAAGAAGTCAAGGCCTACTGATTTCAGTGGGAAATTTTTTAGGTTTGAGTATTTAGAAAGAAATAAAATTTCTTTTTAATTCATAGTCCATGTAGTTCGTATCTTCAAACACCAAGTGCATCACATCTAATAAAAGACAAGGATGTTTTTATAGAATTTGGTGTTTATAGGTTTCTAGTTATAAATTCTTTGGATATCCTACTAAACTGTACAGTTCCACACATTTTCTTCATTTCATCTTAATTTCTTAATTTCTTCATATTCATTTTATTAACATTCTTTTATCTACAATATACTTTGCACTAACCACAAGTTGACTAAAAAAAGACAGTAAGGCTTCAGAAGTTCTTAATGATAACTAGACAGAGTATATTGAAGGAAGTAGTTAGAGAAGTAATTTTTTTGTTTGTTTTTCATTTTTAGATCAGGTTTTAGTTTTTCAGAAAAACTGATTTTTCAGTCAGTCCTTCATAAACCAATGCTTTTATCAAAAACTGAAAAAAAAGTCTGTTGATTTTTTAACTATATGATTCTTTAAGGTTTCCCCCATTACAAACATTGTTTTCTGCAGCCTCTAATAATTAGCTTAATAGGTACGAACTACAAAAAATTAATTGCTCTGATGATAACTTTTGTTTGAAACTTCCATAAGTCTTTTCCAAGTTGTTTGCTAAACAACAATACTTTTTTATTTAATTTCATGTCAGCCTAATTTAGGATGATTTTCCTTGAATTGAACATCCATGATCCTTCTGAAACTTTATTTCTTATCACTTATTTCTTATTTTAAATCTTCTTTTAAGTCTTCTTTTAAATCTTCTTTCCTCCTTTAGGAAGCTTGACACTTTCAAGACTTTGAATTATCTGTTAGCTTTTAATACTTCTCTCCATTCTGCTTATGTACTCATGTTTCCTGTTTTATAATCTCTCAGCTCAAAACACAGCTGGATTAAATCGTTCTTTGGTTAGTCTCCACATACAAGTTAAAATGGCAAAATAAGTTAAAAACAAACCTTAACCAGCAAAGAATGGTACTCATTCCTTGCTTTGGGCAAAACAATATTCTTGCATTTCTTCAGTCATGTTCTACTACTTCAGTATTTAGTAACAGCCAACCTAGATGTTAATTGCCTAATTTAAACATGAATAACAGAACATCAGTACTTCCCAATACTTTCTGATTTCCAGAATCTTTTCAGTTCTTGGGATGAGGTGCTGGTCCCTTTGGAGTGCACTTGGCCTACTGACAACAGGTTTCCTTTCTCTAGATGCCTTTTGCTGAAATCCATGGATTTTACGTTGCTCATAGATAAAAGTTGGCAAATCACTGGTTGTGGCAGCACTGATTTTCACTCCTTTGAATAGTGAGCTCTGGCCTGCACAAATATGTGGTTTCATTTTTTCTACAAATGCATCAGTGATGGTTTAGAACCAAATTTGATAAATGGTAATTGATGACAGATATGATAGACTTCAATATTCTAAACCTACTCTAAAAGAGGCAAAATGCTTCTTAGCTTTTCCCTATTTCACTGAGAAATAATGGACTTAAAAAAGAGACATTTTTTTAGATATTAGGAAAAACTTTCTAACAGAGAAGACTGTGAAACCCTACCAGCATGTCGACTGTAAAAAACAAGACACCACCATCACAGGAAGCCTGAAGGACAATCCAAGCAGAGGTCTATTAGAAATCATAAGGGTATTCTTGATTAAGAATGCAGAGTTGATGGTGTACATCTTTCTTTAGTGACTGCAGTTGTCACAAATTTCTGTCTATATAGGATACATGGATATGAAGAGTTTCAGATTGATAGTGATCCTCTCCACAAGCAGAAGAGAGTCTTCATTAAGCAGCTATAAAGGTAGAGAACTCTGGGTACATTTTAAGTGGTTGTTTATGCACCTAAGAGATCTTGCTGGCATTGGTATATTCTAGTAGAGCTGTAGTTTAGAACCATTCAGATGTTGGTTGAAAAAGTACTACAGTACCACTGGATATCAATGTGGCACTTTGCTTGAAATTTAGAGAAATTTTAGTGGAATTAGATAGTATACTTGAGTAACCATATAAGTTATGTTATGTTTTTCTAGTAGTGAATTTTTGTTTCTACATGTATTTTTAGGGCTTGGGTTGTGTGATTTTTTTCTATACCTAACTGATGCAGGCATGCCAGCAAGACATGTAAATACAGGCCAAGCCTTTCATATCAATAAAAAAAAAATCTGTGTGTAGAGAATCTCTCCAACTGGTAAAGACCCATGCACAGGCCCTTTAGATTACTGGTTTAACTAAAAGCACCCAGGCATTACTTCTGAGCCCTTCTGTAAAGTCAAAGTCCTCAAAGAGGAGCTTTTGTGGCACCTTGACAGAATACAAGGAGGAAATCCCTGGTCTCACCCCTGAGAGCATCACTATGCCCCTCCTCATCTGTCCTCCTGGGAAATTTGCCAGGCAGAAGCTAATGAGCTTGCCACCTGCAGAGCTCAAGTTCTCTCTGAACCCTTCCTCCTGTCTCCATAGGCTGCTCCTTTGAAGCATCATCCATTTACCATTCTTCACAGGGCACAAATCATGTGAGAATTATGCATGATTGTCAAGTTTTATGGATTAATCCTAGCAAAGTGTCACAGGCAGCAGACAGTTGCTATTTTATGCCATGTTTATAAAAGTGTCAAATTGATAAATGTAAGGAATTTTTGGTGCATTCCTTTATACTAAACACAAACTGCAAAATCATTTACAAGTTAAGTCTTCAGAACTTTATGATTCAATGTTTTATTTTGTGGAAAAGAAAGTTAATAGAAGTATTCATTGTGTTAATACAAATACACATATGCCTATGCATTTAATGTGTATGCATATTTTTACACACATGCACATCCATGCTCATGTGTGTATAAACATATATGCATATATGTACATGGGGAATCTGAAATATATAAAGTGGTTCACTTAGGGAAGCTGCATGTCAGATGTCAGTGCCCAAATAGCATGCTGATAACATTCACAAAGCTAAGAAACTGGGTGGCCTGAAAGCAGGTAAAATTAAGTGATAATCAAATAAAGCAAGTCATGCAGATGGGAAGGATAATCGGGGAGCCTCTATTTGTCCTTGATCTTGTGTTAAGTCTGACCCAACAGTTAAAAAGCATTCCAATCATTCTAAAAATCTCTGCTTTACTGACAAAAGCAAAATTCCTGTTTTCTAATATTGCCTTGCATAAGATACTGATGACCTTTTTTTTTTTATGCTTCTTTCTGAAAAGCTTTAATATCTCCACTGTTTTGCAATAAGGCTTTGAAATTCCACAGAAAGGAGAGGGGAAAAAAAGTCTTTTCTATGTCCCAGGAATCTGTTTCAATTTATTGGAGTTACCAGCTGTTAAACCAAATCACTGTCCCCTGTAGAATAGTCTGTACTGTACCCCTCAGAAATGTGAGCTCAGCCATAGCAAAGGAAAAGAGTCAGACCTGCTATTGAGTGTATACCCTTGGCCCATGCAACAAATGAGCTACAGGTTCCCTCCTTATTTCTGCTCCCAACAGCACCAGCATACTGTGTTATAGACATCAGCTGCAGGATTGACTGGTTTTTTTTCTAAGTGAACCCATTCACAAAGCAAGATGCATCTAAGCTGGAGTCAAATTAATGTTCTTTCTCAATGTTATATATACTTTCAGATTACCCTTACTTCTGAATGCCTGACTTTTTAATATACACAACTTTTAATTGTTTGCTTATAGACCTATGCAAAGAAGAGGATGTAACAAAAAATGAAAAAATCTTCTCATAACTGTATAGACTTTGCTGAAGTGACTGTATAAGGCACCAGGATGTGCAGTTCTCATTATTCCACTTCAAAAATCAAAAAAGTGCAGCAGTAGAAGTTCTGAAAGGCAGCTCCTTAAAGTCTGATGCATTCCTTATGCTCTCAAATCTCTGAACTAGCAGTAAGTTATTTTGTATTTATATGGTCTGGAAATTCTTTTGGTTTTGTCTGAATTTTGAGTAGTTGGCAGGGCTGGTCTCAAGTCTGGAGGAGCAATTGCACCTTGTATGTTTCTTTCATCTCTGTTTTAAATATTTTTTTACCAATCAAGTAGATTTACTAAAACATAATTGATGATAAAGATACAGTTTAACTGGATCATTTGCAATAACATAACTAAAACTTTTTTGATAATCACATAAATCTGCTGTAAAAGTTACATCAGTTTATATTTCCTCGGTGTTGGCTGATTCAGAGGTCCTTGCCCATATGCACAATTGACTGTAATGCAGTAGGTTAAACATTTGCACACGCATGCCAGAGTTATCCATGGACTCACAGTCATTATTTTTCTCCCAGGTATTGAGTTCCTTGGTAATCCTTCTTGTGGAATGGGATTCAGAGGTTTTCTTCAGGAGGAAGATGCACATGACTTAGAGATGTAGGGAGTTTCAGAGAACCCAAATGATACCCCAGAGAATGATAGAACCACATGAAAGCAAACTCTACAAGTCAATGCACCAGTAAAGATACCCGAGGTGAATGCTGGTAAGCTCTCCTTCACTGCCAATGTATCCAAGAATCTTGACTCTGAAAGAGTTGGCACAGGCTTTTGAAGACTTTGTACAGCATAACCTTGCATGCCATCATCTTATTGAGACTGGCAAGATTTATGAGAGAACTTTAGCATGGTGCTAGGCATCTAAATCCTGAGCTGGAAGCCAAACACACTCCAGCCTTCCTTTCAGGTGCAGTCTCATAAGGGAAAGAGCCTTAGTACTGAGCATCCCACTTCTCACATGTTTCCCTAGGCTGAATGCCTTGGGGACACCTCTGAAAATGTCATTTTACACACTTGACCTCAAGGAGTGCAACAGAACCTGCCTTGCTGAGAGCTGGAATTCCCTGAGCATTAGATAACTCTTTTTAAAGGATTTATAAAAGCAACCAGATGGTGGGGTCACCATGTGCCTAACACAAGAAAAAGCTTGGGACCCTTATTTTATTTCTGAATATAAACATAGATGCGTAAGTGTATTCTGGACATAAGTACACAGCAAAGCTGGTGCAGAAAGCCCAAAGTGCCTGTTCTTGACTGCCAGGCATGAGCAATTATCCTTCCTTGTGCTCCTGAAGATTTTCAATTCCTTTTTATCCATGAAATTCTACTTGAAAAGATTCAGATCTGACAGGTTATTTGCAATGTGTCTTTGAGAACAGAGCAGGAACTCAGTTTGCATTTAGCAGTGCTGAGTCTGAGTCACTGATGTCTAACATGGTCTGTGGGGCTTATAACTGCCTCATCCATAGCTGTCAGTGGTTTTATACCATCACAAGTAAAAGGAAAATTTAGGATTTGGGAGTCAGGATTTCCAACCTAACCTTAACATTCTGGTTCTCCTTTCATTAGAGCTTTTGGCATTTGTGTGTGTTTTGGCATATACTTGCTCTCATTGGCTTTAATAGGATTAAACTCTTCACTGAATCATTTAATTTATCACCTTATGAAATTGGGGTTGCAGTAAGGAACATTTGTATTGATTTCCACTGGCTTCCTTCTACCCAGTGCTACAGAGGTACACGAGTTTTCTTCATAAAGTTTTGTCTTTCCTTGGCTCCCTTCCGCTGAAGATAATTACCTCAATCTGTATAAAGACTGCACATTTTTGTCCTAAGGAGAGAAAAATCAGAAAAGCTTGTTTCAGGAAAGCTGAGGTCAGTTCGTTTGCCAGCCTTCAGATCTCTAGAAAACAGATTGTTACTGCAGATTCCCTGCAAGAAGATTATTCTAAAGGAACATTTCTCATCCAGACACAAAAAGCATTCACTTTTGGTTTCTTCAGATAAGAAAGTGGTTATCTGAGGTTAGTAATAAAACAAATTGCAAAGAGTACATGAAGTCCTTCCCTTCTGGGGAAAAATATTTTGTAGAATGTATGCACCCAAGTCTGAGCATCTATAAACCATCTAGACTTACTTAGCAGTTGCCATTGTGTTTGCAGCAGGTTTGCAAAAAATTGGGCAGAAATAACAAAAATTTTTAAGGCTGATTTTTTAGAAACTATGAACATTTGGAAGCCCAGGTGATATCAGTTCTTAACATAGTGAAAATCAGCCTTGTAATGAACAAATTGTTTCCTGATACTTTGCAATCTTATGAATGAATTATCTCAGCCACTCTGTGCCCAGCCTGGAGCTCCCCATGGGGTTGTTGTGGCCAAAGTGCAGGACCCGTCACTTGGCCGTGTTGAACCTCATCCCATTGGAATCAGCCCAACTCTCCAGTCTGTCCAGGTCCCTCTGCAGAGCCCTCCTGCCTTCCAGCTGATCCACACTCCCCCCCAGCTTAGTGTCATCTGTGAATTTGCTGATGATGGACTCAATCCCCTCATCTAAATCATCAATGAAGATATTAAACAGAACTGGGCCCAACACTGATCCCTGGGGGACACCACAGGTGACCAGCCCCAACTGGATCAGCACCGTTCAGCACCACTGTCTGGGCCCGGCCCTCCAGCCAGTTCCTAACCCAGCACAGAGTGCTCCTGTCCCAGCTGTGGGCTGACAGCTTTTTCAGGAGAATGCTGTGGGAGACGGTGTCAGAGGCTTTGCTGAAGTCCAGGCAGATCACATCCACAGCCTTCCCCTCATCCACCAGGCAGGTCACCCCATCATAAAAGGAGATCAGGTTGGTCAGACAGGACCTGCCCTTCCTGAACCCGTGCTGGCTGGGTCTGATCTCCTGTCCATCCTGTGTGTGCTGTGTGATTGTCCCCAGGATGATCTGCTCCATAACCCTGCCAGGCACTGAGGTCAGGCTGACAGACCTGGAGTTTCCTGACAAATATTAAAAGTCTGTTTAGCATTAAATTAGTACAAGTGCAATCTTGGAATTACATCTCACCATGTTTTCCCATTCACTCTGAATATATTTTATAGGTAATCTTGATCAGAATTATATTCCTACTGTAAGGATAAAAACCCTAGATATGAAGAGATCCTGTAAAATCACATAGTGATGTTGAATAGACAAAAAGTAAAGTCCATGGCAGCCCTAAATGAATATAGGTCTGACAACAAATGCATACACTTTCAAACTAGCTACATTCATTAGAAAAATGATAAGGAATTTGACACTTTTTCTCTTCCTGCAATTGCTAGTCAAAGAACACCTATACCCTGGAATGTTCATTTTATTTTTTTTTAATTTTAAGAGGCTGACAAAACTTAACACTGAAATTGCAATTTGAATACATACTGCACAGTAGCACAAGTGTAATGAACCTTGCAGTGTCTTAATCAAGTGCAGAAAAGTAGCATATCCTAGAAGCTCTCAAACATTGAACTATTTGCAACAAACATTCCTCCAGCCAGAAAGAATGAAAAGGGAAAAATCTGGGGAAGCCAAAAAATCAGACAGTCTCCTAGGAATCTCCAGGATATATGGAGAAAAATAGGATTACTAGTACGGAGCACTGAGCCAGGATAAACTTGGTCATAATCCCCTCACACATCAGTACACCAGGACTTTCCCTCGTTGACCTTAAAAGAGTTGCTGGTACATAAAGTATTTCATTATCTTTAAGTACCAGTTCCTTGCAATGAAACTCAAAGGAGGATGATGTCACAGTCATCTGTCACAAAGATTTATATTCCAAATTAGAGTTAACTACAATATATATATGATTTAACAGATTGTCTTTACTATATTGTAATGTCAGTGCTGGACATTCCATGCTTCATTTGTCTCTAGCTGAAAGATTTAAGGGGTAATAACCAGTGGCTGGAGAGGACTATAAATCTTCCAGTTTTTTAATCGGCATTTTTTTTCAAACCAGAGGATAAATGGAGCTAGAAAATATACTGTGCCTGACCTGGTCTGGCTGCCTTCCTATGCTAAAGAATAAGTACTCCTCTCCCCTTACTATGGTCCAATGCAAGAGAAAAATGTAGATGTCCATTATGAATTGAATATATTTAGGTAATTGTGGGTCTGAAATCTTTCATGTGAGATTTTTCAATCATTTCTTAGCGTCATTTAGAAAGAGGATGCATCACTAACTGTTGGTGGTGGCTATTGAGCAATGCATCTATAATGCAAGTAACCGTCAAATTCTGGTAAATATAAATTTGTCTGGAAGATGCTCAGAAACTGTAAAGTCTGTCATGAAACAGGCTGCTCTACTAAGGAATTTAAAATTATGTCCCACCTCTGTGTGACACACAAATCACATCAGTCTTGCTCTTTGCTTGTCTGGTTTTCATTACTTCCCTGAGCACTACATGAAAACCAGATATCCTAAATCAGCAGTTTTCTCTCAACAAAACAGATTAACTTTCCAGAGTTTGAGAGAGGTGTTGCTGAAAATGTTTTATATTGTGAAGCAGTATACCAAGTCTATAAAGAATGTGGGATATGCAACAAGTCTGTGCACAAGGAAAATCTTCACTGCAAGATTAATTCAAACTAGCTTTGATATCAGAATTGACTGACTTGTAGAGAAGTTACTTTTGGGATGTATGTGACAGGTAAAGACCTGCACAATATGTTGTAGAAGGATATGAAAAAGAGATTATTTTATATCTTGGTTCATTGTTTTTGTAAGTGATCTAACAAAGTCAACTACTATATAAATGACACCAACTTTATAGGGTCTTTCACATCCATAGAGCTGTCTAATGCTACAAACACAAGTTACTGCTGAGAGACATCAGTGAATTTCCTAGATTTCTGGAAGAATGGAGACAGGGAAGTGTCCAAAGTTTTGGGATAGTGACCAGTTATTTTAGGATGAACTTTACTGCTGGGGAAATTCTCTCCATCACAGTTCGTGCTGGAGTTTTTCATACTCCCCCTGGAGACTTCCACCTGTGTGCTGGAGATAGGAAAATATCCAAGACAAACCAATGGCCTTCTCACATACACAGACTGGTTTGGAGCATGGGCAGGAAATAAAAAAAAGAAAAAAAGAAAAAAATCTGCTTCACCTGGGGGGAGATTTCCACAAAATAGTTTTTCTACAGCAGCAAGTCATTTGGAAAAGCACTGTGGTATGGATATTATTAACATCCAGAATTCTGCTTTCTACAAGAAGGTCATGTCATTCAGAATAGACACAATACATTGCAATGCCCTTCAGATATTCAAATCCTCAATTATCAACATGTTTTTAAGGTCCCCTGTGACATTTAGAAAGACACGTTGTACAGTAATTCCAAAACAGGAACACTCAGTGTGGAAAAAAATAAAAAAGAGCATAAAAATGTACTTGAGGTATAACAGCAGATATTTTTTAGATATTTTTTAGTGAATGAAGAAAAAGCAGCAGACCTAATCTGACCACAAAATGCTCAGTTGAATCCAGTTAGCCAGTGGAAGTAAAAAGCCTTCCTTAAAATTAAAAGTTCACATTTCTACCATGGAAAAGTATGGCTCACTGGATGTTTCCTAAGCTTTCCCAGTAAAGAATACAACACTTGACTCCTCAGTAAATTCAAATCAATAGTCATAAGGAATTAGCATTTTCAAAGTGCTTAAAAACTCACTCTTAAAAAAAATATTGTTAAAATCTCTAACCTGCAGCATAGATAAGGTGCAGCATGGACTCATAAAATCTCCCACAAGGTAGCAATAGGCAGTAACTATCTAGGTGCAGGTGTTCATAAATGAAGATTTGCTCCCAGTAACATTCCATATCTGTGACTAGGATAGCATAATGACATCCCATATTAGCTCAACTGGTCCTCTGCCAAAGCTTGGCAATGATGTCTGATTTATGTATTCATTTCCATAGCATGAGGTCTCTAATTATAATCTGTAATGATAAGAAAATTATAATTGACAGTGTTTTTAGAGGCGTATGATTCTTATACACAGGGAGATTTAATCACAGACTGCATTTATAAAGAAATCAGACATACAGAAGGCTAAGAAAACACCTTGCTTTCTTCAGTCCTGCCTGTGCTGCTTCAGTAGAGATCAATTGCATAATTTAGATGAAAAATAAATAATCTTTTGGTCTGATTGATCTGTGATAGATTCAACTTTGACACATAATTAATAGCTAAGAAATAGAAAAATGAAATTAATTCACTAAGTTCTATAGAATGAAAGATTCTTAATTATATTTTTTTAGTCAAATTATTGAGCTATGTTGCTCCCAATAATCACTGGAATGTCCATTTATTTTGTTCAGATGAAGTCTGAACAGCAACAGTAAGTCTTGCTGCCAACATGAAACCCCTAGATGGACGGGTTTACATAAGTGAAACAAAATTCCACTGATTTTGGCAGGAATGAGACGATAACTCTAGATGGGTAACCTAAAATACATACTATTTCTTTGTCTTTATAGTCCACTCTTTTTCTTTCAAAACATTCTCCATTCAAAAATACATTTGAAAGAGATTTATGCTTGAATGAGCCACCAGTTGCTCTCAGGACCTTAGCTGAGGCCTGGAGACAGGGAAAGCCCATGTCATGGTGAGGAGCAGGACCTGCCTACCTTCAGATCTGTTAGATGCACCTCTGTGAAATCTACTATGGTTAGTTTAAAAACAAAACAAACCACAAAACAAAACACAAGAACCCACAAAACTGCTGGTTTACTATGCTTACAAAGGATCACACCTTTTCTCTGCCATAGCAGGCTCTGTTCCTCCATTTGGGATGCTCTGGAGTTAATCTACATTCTCCCAAAAAGCCTGAGACTCTCTTGTGCTCAGTGAAGGCTGTGTGGCAGCTACATAGGGATGTGCAGCTTGGCTTTAGGTGGTTAAAAGAAGACTAGATGCATATGAGCATATGTGGTGAATGAATCTGGTAACTAAATTTGATCTTGTTAAAGTGATTCAGCCTGAATTTTAACAATAAGGTAGTGATGCTTTCATTTCCACACTGGCACTCCAGGTGACTGTTTTTCTACCAGTTTTATGAGCTCTTTCTGCCAGATTCTATTCTTCATTACTCCTGTTCCTGTGCTGGAAACTGGTGCAGTGCCCATGGAACCCAACTGCAGGAGAGAATTGAGTTACAATATAGTGTGATCTGGAAGCCAAGTTTGCCCTGGTGTTAGTAACAGGAGGGGAAATTAAGAAAGTAGTTTCACTTACTTCTCCAGAACTGCCATTAGGAACACTTCTGAGAGCAGAGACCATCAATTATAATAGAAAACCAGAAAAGTCAACTCTGCAAGTCCTGAGTATTATTAGTGTAGAACTTCCCACAGTACCTACTAACACATTTATTTTTCTCCCCAGTGAAAAGCACTGATATTTCATTTCTAAAATATGCATCACTGACTTCAGCTCTTCATGATTTTACCATATACATCTCTCTTAATGTGAAAGCCAAAAACTTAGGGAGGCCAACAGACACACATTGGTTACTGGTTTAGTCTACAGTGAAGTTATTCAACTTTCATTCATCTTGGTTTGTGTAACAGTGAATTTTTAAGGTCGAGGTCAGAATTCAAGTAAATGATAACAGTTGTTTAATCAAGAATTAACAGAAAGAGAACCAAAGAACTGCCTATCATTTGGGTAAAACTGGCTGCTTCTACACAGGTAGCAGCTGCTCTGCTATTCAGGAATGTTTTGGATCCTTGGATGCATTGGACTGCTCAGATAATAAATATGGCTACAAATTCATCTTTAAATTTGTACTGTGCAAACACAGTGCAAATATTTTATTTTCAAAGTAATCCTGTCTCTCTCTGGAAAATCATTCTATCCACTGTGCATAGAGCACTAACTTAAAAATAGTCAGAATATCAAGCAAGTGCAAAATGTACTGGCTTATTTAATTTATTTTCAGAAACAATTCAAGATTTTGGTTTCAACTTATAAATTTTTATAGCAATCTGTTAACTTCTGGGATCTCACTGTGTTTGCTTTTGTGTGATGCCAAGGAAACTCTCAAATGTGCCAGAACCAGGGTTGGTAGTTACCCTCTTTAACAAACAAAATATTTATTCTAATAATTTTTTGTCCAAGACCTTACTCCCATTTTGACCACACACACACACATCCATTGATGTGATGTCAAATCAAAAGGTTTCTTTTTTTTCAAGGCAATATTTCTCAGAGAAACATCTAGCACCATTTCTTAAATAAGAGGCTTTTAAAATTAGAGTTTCAGGAATTAAACACCCATTGCCTTTAAATACATTTCTGAAAATAAGTGTGATGTTTCAAGTTAATTGTAGTAATTTGAGAACTCTTACCTTAATTCTATGTTTCTACATAACATTTATGAGCTTTGAAAGACCTGAACAGATTGTTCAGTGTTCTGGAACATGTTTTAACTTAGGAGAGATGGTTTTCTGAGTCTCTCCTTTCCTGTGAATAAAGAAAAGGACCTGCAGAGAGTGATTCAGAGCAGCAGCCTAAATGTAACTGCTCTGATTCATCTGCCAGAGGTGTGCATCTCTCTCTGGTGACTCCTGGTGGAATTTACTGACCTGCCTTCCCAGTCTTAAGTTTGCCTTTGCAGATTGTACCTGCTTATTTTTCTTTTCAATTCAGCTCTTCTAGCTTCATTAAATATTTAATAGTGATGAGATAATTTCAGCACTGCCAGGTTTTTGCTAGTCTGAGTTGTGCACTTGAGACTTTTGGGATGGAATTTTGCCAGATAGAACCTCCAATCCACTTCAGATTGGAGGTTCTCTGGGGAGGCAAATAAATTATGCTTTTCATTACAGCTTTGGAAATAATTCTAACATGATGTAGCCATCAGTGTGGTGTGCTTGATTTCCCTGTTGTCAGCTTGTAAGTGATATTTGTGATGTGGCTTGCTGGGATTTTGGGAATCTCCTGGATGGGGGATAGAGGTTTACTCCTGACCTTCTTGCCAAAAAAGTTCCCCTCTCACAGACTTCAGGGAAAAGATAGGAGAAAAGAGTCATGGAGAAAAACAGGAAGTTTGCACAAGTCTCCTGAGATGAGTAAGGAAGAGTGAGCTGGGTCTTAGGTAAGGAGAAAAGAAGTAAGTCCTTAGTGTGATGCAAAAGCTTAGGCAGACCTCACTCAAAATTTTGCCTACTTTGTGGTTCCAGCTCATGGGGACATGCAGATCTCATTGGATTATTATCCAGCAGTGAACATGAACATGATGGGGTACTCTAGTTAAGGTCCCCATGAAATAAAATTCCAGAAAAGCCATGAGATAAAATTAAAGCCATGTATTTCTGGTAAATACAGTTATGTGGCTATCTCCTTCTATTGCATAAAACTTAGCAATCATGTCTCAGAGTTGGGGAGGTAAAGAAAAAAGCAAAGATTACTGTGTTGAGGCTGTAAAACTGTCAGACCCATCTCTGAGAAATAAAAATATTACCCAGACCTGACAAGAAAAAATATCTTTGTTTTCTAATACGTTATCATTTTTGAAGGAAGATAAAAAATAGTATTAGAGAAAGAAGGTAAAAACAAATCCACACAAGATCAAAACAGGATTTAGTTCTTCAGCTTCCTTAATTAGCATGCCCTGCCTGTTTTGTTTTCAGTTCTCTTGTTTCTTGTTCCATGATACATTATCACTACTGGTAGAAAGGAAATTAATTGCTCCTGAAGCTTCTACAGCACAGTCAGACACAATGTATTCAAATTTAATGAACTTGTCATTCAGGTACTTCTTCTTTCACCTAAAGATACAAATGAATATTTGCTCTAACCATGGATTTATCTATGGCTTTTAGTATGCAGTCTTCCCTGAACTATTAAAAAATAAAATTCTAGCCTAAAATTCTTAGTTTACTAAGTGATGTCTTTTGATGTGTCTCGTCTAAGGTCTTTGTGGTTCTCTGTGAACCATTCTGAACTATTTTGAAGTGTGTGCTAAGAAGAATGAGATTCATTTAGAAAAAGTGAGGGTTAAAGTTATGTGAGACATGATTGTGGCTTATCTGAAATGATCCCTAATTGCATGTTCTTCAGCTAAATGGAAGTTCTAGGAAATTATGATACAAAGAAAAATAAAGGTCAAAGCAACAAGTGAGACTGTCACATTCCATTACCTGCAGTACTAAAATATTAACTATGCCTGCCAGGGATACTTCTTGTTTGTTAATAAATCATTATGTTTAACTCTAGTGAAGTATCACTGTAGAAGAAGACAAGCCATATTCTCAGAGAATAACATTTTCTTTCATATCAGTGTATTTTCACTTCCTTTGTTTTGTCTTAAAAATATTTTATACGGGACAGTTTACTATTCTCAGTTATTGAATGATCATTAATTGGTCTGACAGTCCAGTGACAGTTGCCAATGATACTTTGTTCTCCTGAATTCAATTGGCTTTCCACAGGATAAGTTTGGTTTTGTGCATTGTTCCTCTAGGAACCACATATCTCAAAGATGAAACTGTCATTTGAAATTCCCAGTTTACTAATTTGATTTGTGTGTGTGTGTGTGTGTATGTGTGGTTGGTTTTTTGTTTTGTTTTTTTGGTTTTTTGTGCTGAGATAATTGATCTGTTCATTGTTAGATCATTTCCTTCCTGAGCTGAAATTGATGATAATTAGATGCAGAAGCTATAAAGAAAAGACCAGCTTCAGAGGAAAGTCAATTGTATGTGTATGGGTGGATGATATATTTAGTTATATTATCACTACAATATGTATTTATTCAAAAGCTCTTTTTGTATGTTGAAAGAGTTTGAGAAAATTACTTCCTAGATTAAACCCAGGTACTGGTATTTTGTGCATTTTAGGAGATTCAAAAATAGCCAAAATTAGCTTCAGATCAGCCTAGGTTCTAAGAGCAAACTGAGGAAAACCCCTTTTTTCTTCATGCCTTTTCCTAAGTATCTGTACTTAGCTGATGTCAGGAAAACCTAGATGGATCTTACATTTGACAAAATATAGAAGTTCTTGTGTACCCAGGTGGCTGATGAAATGGGATTGGCTATACTTGGCAAAAATGATCTCTTCTCCTCCCTTCATTCCCTGTCTGAACTTTTAGAAATGCCACCATGCCCCAAAATCTTGAACAAACATTAGTCCTAAGGAAGGTGCAACAGAGAACCAGCTATTTTCATATGCACAGCATCCTCCCAGGAAATGTTAATTTCAGCCAATAGCCTTACCTTCCACAATTCTTTCTCATTAATTTTATTGATAGCTTCTCAAAAGAAAAACTGATTTTTAATTGCTTTCAGAGTCAAACTGTATAGAATGAAAAGGTATGTCAGATTAGCCAAACAGTACATTAGGAAGGCAATTCCAAAATGATGTTTTGATGTTTTCCATTGTTAGTGATGACCCATTCAAAAGCCAGAATAAATTTTACAACCTTGCTGCATGAATCCTATTTTTTTCTTTTTTTTTTTTTCCATCTTATAAATGACAAGAATTTTTCTTCACAAAGAAAAATTTCTTATATAGATTTAATTTGAAAGTATCTTCATTTATCACCACGTTCCTCAGCATCACCAACACAACACATCAAAACTGGTAAACTGCATCTTCTTTTGTCCTGAGAAAGAAAACAAATATATCAGAAAAAAATAATGGCTAACTTTTTATAATATTTTTTTTTATTATAAAACATGTTTATACAACTAAAGATGCATGATTTAGTCGAGCTCTGAGTATTGTAGCTGTTCTTTCTCTCTTTGAATGTTCTCTGAATATGATATTTTGACAAGACATGCTGTTTTCTCCTCCTCACAGGCAGGGAATATTGTATTACATTGCCACAAGTTTCTTTTTACAGCAGCACCATCATGATCCCCTGTAATATAAGGTTTGATTTTACAATTTATTTGTTTTTTTCCATCAACAAAACATCTTCATTTCAAAAAGATACAGAAGTGTTCTAAAAGCTGCAACATATTAAAACACAAACTAAGTATAAAGATTTGAATTCTTATGCATGAACACCTTTCTGTGAATGGGAGGTGGACAGAATTAGAAATGACTTGTTTAGTTTTAAAAGAAGATTGGAAAAAATAGAGGATATGGTGATTTTAGGGAGCATTCAGTGGCAACTTGGAATCTCTTGTTCTTGGAAGTTGAACAATCAGGACCGGGTTCTTTTTTTTTCCTTTTTTTACTTTTTAGGAGGATTCAGAGTGAACAGCTGTGTTTTTACCTGAAAAGATAAGCCAAAGCTTCATATCTTCTAGGCAGTCCTCAAAACCCATCTTGAAATTACTCTGTCACCTTAGTAACCTTCTAATGGCTAAATATGGTGCATCTCTGAAACAAATATATATGGGTAAGCACTAGAAAAATTAAAGAAACAATTAAGCTAAAGTACAAGGGTTTACAGAACAAATGGGAATAAACTATGCAGAAATGTATTGAGGTGGGGAAGTCTACAACACCAAAAGTTTTTATGATGAAGTGCATAATGTGTTTACCTTCCAAGACTGTAATCTCCCTTCTCCTTGCGCAAGGACATTGAGCAGTCTTCACACTCCAAACTGGGAACTGCCAGAAGACAATCAAATTCAACTCGTTCCGTGCTTTATTTCTCAGAGATCTCTTGGGGACAGTCAGGCTAACAGCTGTACAAACCTGGCAGACAAATTGCTGGTGCCAGTTTTTCCCAAGGACCTCACAGTCACTGCTACCTTTCGGCACATGACTGGGTAGCAAAATGCAGACACTCCCAATGTAGATGCACAGCACTGGTCCTGCACAAAGATATCCAGACACAGAGAATCATAGAATCAGCTGGGTTGGAAGGGACCTCAGAGATCATCAAGCCCAACCCTTGATCCACTACCACTGCAGTTACCAGACCATGGCACTGAGTGCCACATCCAGTCTCTTTTCAAATATCTCCAGGGATGGAGAATCCTCTACTTCCCTGGGCAGCCCATTCCAATGTCTGATCAACCTCTCCGTGAAGAAATTCTTTCTAATATCTAACCTAAACCTCCCCTGGCACAACTTGAGACCATGCCCTCTTGTCTTGCTGATAGCTGCCTGGGAGAAGAGCCCAACCCCCCCTTGGCTCCAGCCTCCTTTCAGGGAGTTGTAGAGAGCGATGAGGTCTCCCCTGAGCCTCCTCTTCTCCAGGCTGAACACCCCCAGCTCCCTCAGCCTCTCCTCACAGGACTTGTGCTGGAGTCCCTTCACCAGCCTGGTTGCCCTCCTTTGGACCTGCTCCAGGACCTCAATCTCCTTCCTGAACTGAGGGGCCCAGAACTGGACACAGGACTCGAGCTGTGGCCTCACCAGGGCTGAGTACAGGGGCAGAATCCCTTCCCTGGACCTGCTGGCCACGCTGTTCCTGATCCAGGCCAGGATGCCATTGGCCTTCTTGGCCACCTGGGCACACTGCTGGCTCATGTTCAGCTTCTTGTCAATCCAATGCACACTCACAACATCACAGCCAATCCTCCACCATGTGCATGTAGGTTGAGGTGGGAATCACATAGCCACTGGGTGACACAGCCTGAGACACACTCTTCCCCCATCATAGAAGTGCATTTGTTTCAGGTGACATCCTGGTGCTCCCTTCATAATGTTCATGTAGTTGGCTCACATTCAGTGAAAAGATGGGAAAAGGAGGTAGACAGAACACTTTGGGCTTTTCTCTTATCCACTGTATAACTTCACTGCCTCATGTATTGCTTTAGAATTTCTCTCATATTGAACTCCAGCAAGTAAGCACTCAAAAAGAAAAGTGTTTAAAGATTTAGCATCTTTTATTATTGCCCTTCAATCAGTGTAAGGAAACATTTCAACTACACTTCTGAGAGCCTCATCAAGCCTCTGAACAAAATCAAGTCTAGACTTGATGGTATTTTCTAAGTTTAAAATGTAGAAAGAAGGGCCTTTGAAATTTTGCTCACCACAAAAGCACAAAAAGAGCACAAGACCTCTTAAAAATTTGATTTACAGTTCACATTTAATTCGAGTCATTAGGAGAAGTTATGGATTAATATGCGCTGCTGTTATAAAATACATATTTATCATGTTTGGATGAATAATTCACAGAAATGATGTACTGCTTTGCTACTGAAAGGATATTTGTCAGTGTATAATGTTTTCTGGGATATCTTTCTTATTTGAAATGAATAAATCAATGCATTTGTGATTAGAATCTGTGTCTTGACTGCAACTTATTCTCAGAACATTGGCTATTCTAGTCGTATTCCCTAGTAGCAATAGGTCAGATAAATCAGGTGATAAAATTTCTTTGTTTTGATTTAATTGATAGATGACTCTTTCTAAAATAAATTTTCAAGTGGGAGGACAGAGTATTTAGTTTCTGTGAATGCCTGTGCATGTGACTTTAAACTCTCTTTTCCACAAACACTTGTATCACCTTGATTCAATAATATAAATATTAGAACAAAAGAAATATAAGCTGATAGCAATCATACCAAAACAAAGTGTGACCAAATAGTTAAATTTTCTTCCCTATATTGTCTCAAATTAAAATAAATTTAGAAACTAGGAAGTTTTTTAATCCTTTTCTTTATAATGAGTGTAGAATCCAGTTTCTATTCACAGCTTTTATTGTGCTCTTCCAAAACTGTCTGCTCAGTGTTTTCCAAATAAATAATATGGCCGCATCTGTACATACCTCATTAAAGAAAAATTAATAAATATTTCTCTTTTATACTTAGGATGGGTCTGAGAGCATGATTTATCACACACATTTCACAGGAAGTAGGGCTGTTAGTAGTATTCCTTCCAAGTGAATAATTAAGCAAGGACAGCAAATAATTCTCACTGCTGAAACTCAGGGAACCAACATTTATACGTGATAATTGGCAATCTTAATAACATCAATTTTATTGTCCAAAGAACAATATAAGATGGGACTGTGAAATGAAGAAACAGTTTCTGAGTTGTGCAGGTCCTGATTTGTTTTTTTTTCGTATGTGGACTTTTCTTTCCCTTGCTGATAATGGACCTCTGGAAGCTGGGATGTTTCCAAAGAGTGGGACATCACTTTAAAATGAAGAATGGTTGGCCCACAGGTGAGACACTCAGTGACATCTCAGGTCCTCTGGTTTATGTACATATCCCTGCTTCAATTTTCTATGCTACCTTGAGCATATAGCTTACAGTTCCCTTTACTTTTGTTTCCTGTTTGTAAAAATACGATAATGCTATTTTTTGTGAGGATAGCCAAATGTTAATGCTGTGGGTAAGTAGTATAGAAGAGATCAAAGAATTAGCCCATATGATTCACACAAACCAAACCTTCTGCACAGATGTCATTGTCTGACTCAGAGAAAGAACATTGTTACATGTCTGTGTCACACCATCAATCTCTGAAAGTCAAACTGTCAGCATTGCACAAATCCAGAATCCCAGAGAATATTCTAGACTGTAGTGCATTTTCCCAGCAACTCAGCAATATCGCTATGAAATCTCCTTTTTTATTAGCTGAAACTCTAATAAAAATCCCTTAAACATTAAAGCTTGTGCTTTAGTTTTTTCATAAAGACAGATGATACAAATAGCTAAATGTTCTTCTGTCTTAGGACCTTCTAGGAGGAAGCAGCCTCCTTCAGTCGACTCAGACCTGGGGCAATGCAGAGATCTCTGGTGAGAGAACACACAGAAAACCTTTGTAAAAGGCAGCAGTGTGGTTGTCCTCCCCAAGGCTCTGCAAACTGCTGCATGAAGGACAAGGAAGAGACTCCTTTGGACACTCCCTGAGGACAGTGCTTTTCTATACCATGGCCACCAAGCTAAGAAAATGAAAAGCTGGTGCTGCCACGTGAAATAGTATAACTTACCAGGCTATTTTCAGGAAAACTGGCTTCATCTATATGCCTGAAAGAAATGTATTTGACAGATTGAGGGCACTAAAATATTTTTTTTAAAAAACAATGATGGTAAGAGCTTCCGATTTTATATTGGGCTGTGAGGGTGGCAAAGTTATTAACAGATGGCAGGTTACATTTTTGATTACAGAGTAATGAGATATTTTGCTAATGGAAAGTAATACTATGTTCAGAATCAAATGTATGCAATGTCTTTCCCATTATAACTTGAATAAATTTTTATAAATGCATATGTATGTATCTATATATGCACATATATGTCTATGTATGTGAAGGTGAAGTGTATATTATATGTTTAAAATGCAAGTGTAAAAGCCTTGATGCAGGCTGGTGTTCATCTATTTCCTCTGTGGAAAAGAGCCAATATGTATCTTTGATGTCAATACACTATATTGGTCGATTTTAGCATGTGTGTGTGAACATGTATGTGGAGTATATAAATAATCATCCTCAGATTCATTCATATATGTCCATGTGAACGAACCCCAGATGTTCACATATTCTAAGCCCTTAGCCTGCCTGTACCCACTCAGGCCTGTAGGAGAAGGGATAGTGGAATATTTACAAGTTTTTTTCCTTAGTTATGTTTGTCACAATGTCAAAATATTGGCAGCTGTCCTAGTGGAGATATGAATAAATCTGGCAGACCATAGTCTAAAATAAGTTCTCTAATTGTCCTACTTTTGTTTGCAAAAGTCTCAGCTGCACTGGGTTTGTACATGTATTGTATGACCAGCACAGTTTTGAGGGCTGCTGAACATATTTTCTTTGGTTGAGTAGACAATTAGTAGTCCACTATTTTTTTCACTTTCATATATAATACCAGGCACTTTCTCTTATTTCTGAATAAATTAAAGGATGTTTAATATATTAGCACAAAAAAATGTGTTGCCTTCAATGAAATCTGAAATTTTGTTTCTGTATTTTAATGACTTAACTAAAAGAGAACGAAGACTGTGAAGGAGGATGGCTGTCAGTCCATCAGTGGTACAAAAGAATGATTCGTGTCAGACCCTTGGAGGGAATTATGTTAATCTTGGACATGCATAGTCTTGTGATGTGTCTTAATGTTTCCAGAGGGTTTGGAACATGAAAAATGTCTGTTTCTTGGTCTGTATTCTCCACTAATATGCAGAAACTAGCCCTGCTTAAAAATCATTGTTCTGACTTTAAAAATTATTACATTTAAGATAGAAAGGGGGAGGGAGGAAGTGAAAATCACTGTGATTTTCATTTGCCTTGAATTTATTTTTAAGGGAAAAATTCTTATTTGCAAGAATTTCTATAGAAGTTACACACCCATAGAAAATGTGCAGACACCCAGTCCCATACCTACAGATACACAAGCCTCTTTCCTTGTTAGTGGAGATCCAACTAGACAGCAGCAATGCTGCCGGCAGTCTTCCAAAATTAAGGTCTAAATGTGCATTAAATTTTACCTTGTAAGTGAATCTTCAACAAAACTGGAGAATAAAGTGAGTAGCTTTCCTAGAAGTTAGTTCCTCCTATCTAGTAGTTACTTTTGTGGTCTCAAAAGAACTGATGTGACTGTTTCTGAAGAATGCTGCTTCCCAGATACATGACCATGGACCTGTGGCTTCTATTTGCAATATTTAGGTATCCTCAAGACAGTTCACATGTCTAGTGGGTTGCACACTGCTGTACTTCAAGAGAAACTTAGTTTATCTTTGCTCATATAATATAGAAAAAAAATGTAGTGTAAAACTTCTGCTAGGATGTTTCATTCTTTCCCATCAGAGTCGATGAAGTATGCTAAAGTCCTTTAAAGTTGATGGAATAATCTAGGTCAAAATGAGGTAAAGAATTCTCTGCCCCAGGCAGCTTTGCAAGGAAAACCATTACAAACTAATGAATATCATATACATATCATTACAACAATGAAACAATAATAAAAAGCAGTGGGTTTTTTTCACTAATGATGAATTTTACAGTCAATTGGAAAGGCAGATCACCTGGATTTATGTTCAGCTTGTTTAAACCAAAAGGAGGAAAACAAATTAGCACGGAAATATATTGCTAAGAAAACTGGTATCACATGCATTATTTATGTGTATTGTCCAACTGAGGTTTTTTTGGAGAGAACCTATAATTCTCTGCTATTTGCTGATTTATTCCTTTTCCCAGTGTAATCTTGACTATTAGGAGCAGCTACAATAATACATCTTTATTCTCCAAACAACCTAAGTGCATGCAAGTTTAATGAGATTCAAAATGCACTTAATTACTTTGCTGCAGAGGAAATGTGGTACATTGTAGAAATGTTTTAAAGTTATGCAAATTTTTAATTTCAGTAAAAAACTGGGCACCAAAAGGTAATCTGTGTTTATGATCCTCCTTTTCCTCAGCACCAGATTTCTATTGTTACTGGTTTGGAGCATCTCTCTCTTATGGGGAAAGGCTGAGAGAGATGGGACTTTTTCACTGGAAAAGATCACTGTCTACAAGTATGTGAAGGGTTGGTGCTAGGAAGATGGAGCCATCAATGTCAGTGATGACATTCAGATTTTTGTCTTTATGCTCTCCATACCCAGAAACTGAGGGATATCTGATAGTGTCTCTAGTCTGCTCGTTTCTGCTTCTGTGCAGCTCAGTTCTTCCCACAACCTTAATGTCATATTTTGTGTTAGAATTTAAGGTCCAAAAGATTGCTGAAAGTCAGAAAATAAGCTTGCTATATGTCTGTTTGATGTAAATCCAACAAATTTGACAAGGAAATGTTGCCATTCCCTAGCCATGTATATGTTTTGACCTCTCTTTCATTATAACTGCACAATAATGAGAAAGTTACGACACAAATGGTTGATTCAAAATCAACTTTGCACAACAATTGATTTTTTTAGCTGTTTGATAATTGTAGAATTATTTAGCTTGGAAAAGACTCTTAAAATCTTTGAGTCAAATTGTTAACCTAACACTTCCAAGTCCACTACTAAACCAAGTCCCTAAGAACCACATCTACACATCTTCTGAATACCTCCAGGTATTTAAAACAATTATTTCATAAAAGCTGTATTGGGGTTTTTTGTTGGGGTATTTTTTGTGGGTTTTTTTTGTTTCTTTGGATGGTTGGTTTGGTTTTTGTTTTGTTTTTTTTTTCTCATGTACACAGAGATGCCTTAAGATTCTTACTGTGCCAGTGGTAGTAAAAGATCAAAAAAAAGTTTTGGCTTTCAAACATTTAAAGGCAGTCTTATTCATGAATGTCAGAACATAGAGTGAGACTTCTGTATATGAAAATGCATTTCTATCTTTACGGAGCAACAATACTGCTGAACTCATCATAGTTTATCTCTCTGTGAGTATTTTTGATTTGTTGTTTTTGGAGTTTTGGTGGCGTTTTTTTATGGTTTTTATAATCGTTTTTTAACTTTTTTGGTTTTTTTCCCCCCTGTGGCCTATTAAGTATATGTCACTGTGCACAACCTGCTTAGCTCAGCAGAGTCTAATGGCTGTTGTATGATGCTTCAGTTGTTCAGCTAAAGCAAACACAGGACTGAGAACTGATTACAAGCTCAGCAAAACTAACCCACAGTTGCTTCCAGATGCTTGTTCTCTGGTGTAAATGGCTCAGGACTGATGAGGGGTCTGTGATGGAGGGGAGGGAAAGGGCTGATTTGGGGGGGCTGCTGGAAGTCAGAATCTGCAACCCACATGGCTGCAGCTGGCCAGATGTGGCAGGTGGTGTCCTCTCCTGGAGAGGTGCCATTTCTCTTTATCATAGAATAGAACAGAACAGAACAGAACAGATTATTAGGTGGGATCACCCCTGTCAGATGTAACTCATGGCTTTGACCAGTAGAACACATTTAGAGAGCTGTGAAACTGACTGTGAAACTCACTCTGATCAGGGTTTTCAGATTTTATTTCTAAATCAGAAGGCTGGAAACTTGGAGTTGCGCAACATTTGACTTGTGCATGAAGTTTGCATGAAGCTTTTGTTTGTCAAGAAAAAACTAGGCTTTCACAAGTCTGAAGGTACTAAGAACATGCAGTGGTTCAGCATATCCCTCTTTGCAGTCTCAGGATAAGTCAAAATTGTGCTCTTGTTTTGTTTACAAGTGCAGTAAGATGATCAGTCACTTTGTGAACATACCAGAAATTCCTACTGCCTGGATTGTAGCCCAATATGGCTGTTACTAGAACTCTACAAGCTGGAAAGCACTGGTCATACCAGAATCACCAAGAGAAGTTGTGGGCAAAACAACAACAAAAAAAGATACTGAGCAAGATCAGTCATCTCACAGTCCTATTCATAGAAATCCTAAGTGAGAATTCCTTTTGGTTTTCCAGGATCATAGGGAACGGTGACCCAGTATTGTCCCCAGAGGTGGGACATCTCTCAGGGTAGATTTCATGAGGCTCACAAATCATCCACTGATAGATATCAATGAAGAATAAATGTTCAAGTATTACCCACTGCTAGATACTGACAAAGGAGAAAAGTGAGTAGTTCACTCTAATTAGATTTCACAAAGTTTAAAGAACATTTGGTACCAATACTTTATCACAATTTACAAAAGAGAAAGCCTAAATCATAGGTTAGTCTCTGTTTTTATGTGAACCTGTGCGTGCACAGACTCCTGTGTAATTTGACTTAAGAAACTCTCTTGCTAGTTAATTACAACTTTTATGAAATCATTTTGTTAATGGACTGATGATCAATATCATACAAACACCATACAAACTAATCCTCGCATTTATCTAAAATTAAATCCTAAATTGTTGCTATCTCAAAGCTATGTAAAAATCTCTGTTTATGGCAAACTATCTTCCACTCCCCCATCTGCCACACAGCAAGGAGTGTTCTACCTCGTGACAGTAGGACTATGCTCAGCCTTTGCAATGGGTTATACATTTGCATCTCAAAATAATGAGGACCACATGGAGAAATTCAGTCTTCCAGTGTTTCTCCTGAGATATTGTCTATAAACTATCTCAGAGCACAGTTCATTGTTTGAAGTAATTTGTCTGTGGTTTCACAGTATTTTAAAAATGACATTTGAGCATATCTTATGTAGACTGCAAAGCTACAGGCTATACAGAATACCTAATCTTTTTTCTTTTGTCTTTCGTCTTTTTCTTTTTTTTTTTTCTAATCTTCCCGTCCCATTAAATATATGTATTAAAAATACATGTGTACTAAACTGGATAAAATACAGTTTGGAGAGGATAAATATATTTCTTAAGTGATGGTGGCTCTTCTTTGGTAGCTCTAGATTCCAGATTTCACTCTTGCATCCTCTACTGCCACCCCTGCAGGCTCTGATGCTGCCAATAGCAGATACTGTTCCTGGCCACTTCTATCAAGAGAAGGAGGTGGAAAAGGAGGTGGAGAAGGAGGAGGATGAGCTCCAGCACATTCTTTCTTCTCATGGCAGCAGAAGCTTCTCATTGATTTAGCTGTTAAGTAATTTGGAGTCAACAACCATCTGCTTAAGTCAATGCCCTGTTTCATGTCTCCCAAGAAAAAGGCAGCAGTCCAGAAAGGAACATCAAGTGTGACTTGCTGACTTTGTCATAGAAAGATTTTCTAACAACTGAGCTTTCTTGCTCCTACGTTTTCTTTCCCTTGAGCTGTAATGTATTAATTCAGACTTTAGTTCTCCAGAGACTGACTATGTATGGGGGACAATGGTCCCTGAACCAACTTCAAGGAAAGTGGAGAACTGTAAAGATCAAAAAGCTCAGTTCCATGAGTTTATTTAATAGAGTTTGAATGTAAAAAGCAGATGAGAGAGAATTGGTTTCAGGGACTGTCACTGTCACAGGTACCTCCTGGATATGTACACATTGGGTTCATTAATTTTTTACATGTGCCTACTGGCTTAGATCTTCTGAGTGTGAGTAAAATTCAAAACGCTTTGACATTTGAATCACTCTATGACAATCAGAAAACAGCTTTTCAAAGCTACTGTGTAATTAATGATCCAGTTTCATAGAATAATAGCAATCTGAGTCCATATTGTAGAAAATTTAGTAATTCTGTATTCTTTAAAACTGTTGATGGTGTGAAGGAATGATTTAGTGCATCCTTTAAGGTTGATAATACAGATATCTGTAAACTGGGGAACACAAACACTTAAAAAGAGTGTGCACATCTGATATTCAAGTTACTTTCTATTTGGTTTTGTCAGGAACATTACTTAATTATGTGATGAACCCATGCCTCTTCTCTCTTTCTGCCACTCCAAATCTGCATAGATCCTTCAGGTAATTTTGATACATTGGATGAAGCAAGAAACTTTGACTGTGCTCAGATACACTTCTCAGTAATGAGAAAAGAGACACAAGAAGAATAATGTTTGAAAAATATAATCAAAGCATAAGTAAGAAAATGTTACTACCATTTTATAATTTGAAGTTTAAGTAATGCTGGACCACTGCATGGACTGTTGTTTATAGACTGCTTTGGGTCACACTTGGTGAACTACAGCTCTTTCACATTTTCCTGGTCTCAGCAAACTGAAATACTGCCTTTCAGGATAGGATTCATTTCACCTAAATTAACTTGTTTAATGTGTAGGTATCAAACCTTGCCTAGTTGCTTGCTTTCTATAGTTAATGGAGAGGCACAAACTCTTTCAGAAGGTAACTTGTCATATCCTAGCCCAGAGGGCCAATGCAGAGGGGCTGAGTTCTGTCTCTTTAGAGAATCATAGAATCATCAAGGTTTGAAAACTCTTCCAAGATCATCAAGTCTAACTGTCTACCCTACAAGCCATAACCACTAAACTATCCATTGTATCTCTTCATCTCCCCATCTTTTGAACACCTCCAGGGATGGTGCCCCTACCAGCTCCCTGGGCATCCTGTTCTAATGCCTCACCATTCTTTTCTGTGAATTTTTTTTTTCCTAATATCTAAGCTGAACCTACCCTGGTGGAGCTTCACCCCATTTCCTCTTGTCCTATTACTGGTCACCAAGCAGAAGAGACCAACATCTATCTCACTACAACCTTCTTTCATGTAGCTGTAGAGAACAATGAGGTCTCTCCTCAGGCTCTTCTGTATTGGTTACTGTCCAGAACTTATGTGACTGTCTTAGTCTAGAACACTCAATTTGAGAGGTATAGACTTATGCAGAAGAATCCTACTTGTTTTCAGGTCCATGATTTGCATAAAAGACAATAAAGTGAAAAGAGCATTACCAGAATTTTCAGGCACTGAACTGCATACCGGTTCCAACAATCCTAGTAGCTTAAATATATATAAATACAGCTGAAATAGTTTTCTTAGAGCTTCAGTGTTGTGTGGTGTACACGGCTGAATGAAGAGATGCAAGCCAGTCCAAGTCAAAACCTTCTGCTTTCTTTATCATTGTGAACAGCTTCTCCTGGCAAGTGTCCATTCAGGTTTCTAAACCAGTATTCTTGAACGTCTTCCCTTGTGGCAACTTCTCTGAAAGTTGAAATGTTATCATCTTACCTTTCATCCAGCTTTCTTTGGCCTTTGTTCCATCATCCAATAAAGTTTTTCTGCTTCAAAAAGTTTTCACTCTTGTTCCTCAGTTTTCACCCAAGGTCCCTTTTTTATTGTCACTTAGAGACTGACTTTTGCATTTTGTATTTTTATTAGTTTTTATTGATTGTCTTTGTAGATGAAGATGATGAAATGATTTTTTTTTTTTTTAATTTTTTTTTTTTTTTTAAATTAGGCATTTTCAATATTTAAAAAGATCTGGCACAGCTCCACTGCCAATGATTTTTTTTTCTTTTTTTCTCTCTTTTTTTTCAGTCTTGGGCTGACTCACCACATATTGAGTCCATCCATGATATTGCAAATTCATAAAACAGACATATGTGCTTTATAGTTAACTGGTTTCTGCAGATAAGCCCATTGTATCAGAATGAATAAGAGGAGTTTCTATAAATCTGAAAGTACAGTTACAAGCATTGGAAAAAAAGTTGGAAATTATTGATTTAATTATTCAGTAAAGATGAGATTTTTAAAAACAGAAAAAAAGTCTCAAAATACTGCAAATTTAATACATATTTTTGTTTCATTCTCGGCACTTATCATGATAACAATGGTGCTTGTCTTATCACTCCTTTGGCAGATACAGGTAATTACAGTATTTCTTAGTCTGATGGAGATGTTATTTGTTTTCCTGGAGTGCATAAAAATCTAAGTAATCTCTGTTTATTTAACTTATTGCTAACTACTTTTGTGAGCGTGCAGGAGTGTATTTGCAAATACCTAAAACTCTTGGAGGAAAAGTCTCCAGAAATAACTAGCTTTTTATTATTAGTTTAAGAAAAAAAAAAAAAAAAAAAAAAAAAGAGTTAACGTAAGGATTGTATGTCACAGTGTTTCTTACACAGGTACTATTGTCAACACAATGAGGTTAACATGGTGTCTCTCTAAAACAGGTGCATTTTTCATCTGTTTTTTCAGCCTAATGTTGTGGTCTTTCAACCTATAATGAGATAAATGGGGAATCATATTTGAAACAAGAAACAGAGCCAAACAGTTCTACTTTGTTTTGAATATCTAACTATACCAGAAGAACTACTTACTGTCTTACCTCTATTTTCTATTTGAAGTATACATTTTCTCCTATTGTGTGCACCACACAGTCAAAATGCTTAAAACTCATTTTGAAACAGAGGAATAATCTGATTTAGTCCAGTCTTGACACAGATGATTTAATTTAATTTTCCTTGTAGCTGTGTATGATTGATACATTGTTCCTGAGAAGCACTAGAATCCTTTGGATCAGCAATCTGCATCCTTATTGATCTATTGAGATCTTTGTCTTCTGCCGTTTTTCTTTCTTTTTTTTTTTTTTTTTTTTTTTTTTTTTAAATATTCACAACAACCCCCACTCAGTAGCCATTATATTTCACAGTCAGCTCAGATGAAGTATTCTGCTTCTTATTTTCTAATGTCCTGCATTAAGAGCTTGTGTTTATTTTTCAGAAAGATGAAAGACATATTCAATGGTAAAATAGATTTGGGACTACTGAAATGCTTTAATCAGCTGCTTATACTAGTGTCATTAGCTTTCTCTTCTAGGAAATGCTAGAACAAGCATTTTGAAAAGCAGGGTTCCCATTTACACAGAATGCAATAAATCTGTATCAAACCACTCCTGGGCACCAGAGTTGCTTGGAAACAAATGGACATGATTCATTGCCATTTATTAACACCTAAACAGAGTTCTCTAAAGACATTTAGCCAAGTTTGGGAAAAAAATTCATGTGAGCCTATTCTTGCTCAGGAAGTGGCGATACATTAAATCTGTCCTTTAGAATCTACTTAACTTTAATATATTCTTGCTCCAATTGTTTCCCTGTGAATACTACATCTTTCTGAAACTATATTTTTGGCTGCACTTTTTCAAAAAGTATCTGTTTTTCTCCTCTGTCTACAAGAGTCTCTTTGCTTTCTGTTGCCACCTGCAGTCAGAGGTAAATGAAGGAAAGAGAAGTGATTTAGCAATTTCCAGTTATTTAAAAAACATCTTAGAAAACCTCAAAGCTATGTTTTTGGAATTCTAATATGCTGCTTCTCTGTTCAAATTTAGCAAAAACGCAGTTATCTTGCTTTCTGCCTAAGATAAACCAGAGCACATTGGTACATAGTGGTTATTTGAAGGCAAAAAATTTTAAAATTCTCACTTTTCATTTCTATTGTATTTATCAGTAGGATATGAAGAGCTTCAAGATTTAAAACTAAGTTCAAGGTTCATCAGAATTTTCTTTTCTCATCTTGAGGTTCAGTGCTTATTTTACTGCTGTTGTCTAGACTCCTAATGAGCAAGGTTAATCCCATTGGGGTGGGTGGGATGAACAAATCCCTAGAGCTACGTATGAAGGGACTTGAACTTCAGTTATTGAAGGTGATCAGCAAAGTTGCACTATTTTTTCTTTTGACATTTCAGTGAATACAATGCACGAACTGACTATATTGCTAATTTGTTTCATAGAGGTGTTTTATTAAGTCCCCGTGATTTAATTCGTCCTGACAAAAGCATTAAAATTATATATGATGGATATGAAGTATGGAGACTCTAGAAAAACTCAATCCTATAAAGAAGATAAGTGAGAATTCTGAGAGTTTTTAATATCTATAGTTTTTCAAGATAAAAGGTTGTCACTAAAATTGTTCTTAGCAAGAAATGGTCAGCATCATTGTTTACTCATTTCTTTATCTTTAGAGAGTGTCAAGATAAAATCTATGGCAGTGGTTCAAAACCAGGTTAAAATCTAAGCTAATTCATAGTTAAGTCAAAAAGCAAACGTTAAAGTAGTTCATATATAAAAGTCTATTTAATTGGTCTCTAAGTATTTATTTTGGAAAATAAGGCAGTAATATTGATCTCCCAAAACTTCTAGATTCTTGATTCTGTAGATTGATGATGTGACATTTTTTTAATTTCAAACATTTATTTAAGAATGCACTTTCATTTGTATCTTTATTATCTATCATTTTTACAAATAATTTGAATTTCCTTCAGTGATGTGTTAAGCTCAGCTGGATGCCAGATGCCTATCAAGCTGCTCTGTTCTTCCACCTCCTCAGGATGGAGGGGAGAAAGTGAGATGAAAAAACTTGAGGGTCAAGATAAGGACAGGGAGATTTCTCACCAGCTATTGACAGAGGCAAAGCAAACTTGACATGGGGAAGGTTAATTAAAGTAATTGACAATGACAGAGTAGAATAGTGAGAAATTAAATAGTGAGAAAGGAAAACTATATAAGAAGCACCTTCCCCCCAAGTCCCTGTCTTCCCAGGCTCAACTGCATTCCTTCATTCCTGGGTCTTCTACCTTGTCATCCCCAAGGGCTCAGGGGAAAACAGAATGGGACCTGCTGTCAGTTCATAAAGTTTTCTTTCTGCTGCTCCTTCCTCCTCATGTTTTTCCCCTCTCCAGCATGTGGTCCCTCCCATGGGATTCCGTCCCTCATGAACTGCTCCAGTGTTGATGCCCCAAAGGCCACTATTCCTGTCGGGGATCTGCCCTCGTGTTGGCTCCTCTCCATGGACTGCAGCTTTCTTCAGGGCATATCTACCTGCTATAACATATGGTCTTCCATGGGATGCAATGTGGATATGTATCTGCTCAACTATTGTCCTCCATAGGATGCAGACAGCCAACCTACATCACCGTAGCCATCTACATGGGCTGCAGATCTGGTAGAACCTCTTCCCCTCCTTTTTCTCTGACTTGACCTCTGCAAGGTTCCTTCTCTTGCATTTGCTCACTCCTCTCTCTCACAGATCCTGCATATAATTTTAGCATTTCTTAAATATGTTACCACAGGGGTAGAATAAATATCACTGATGGTCTGAGCTTTGGTCAGCAGCAGGTCTGTCTTGGAGATGTCTGTAACTGCCTCTGTCCAGCCTGGGGGCACTCAGTCTCTTCTCACAGAAACCACCCCTACAGCTCTCCATTGCCAACACCTGAACACATAAACCAAATACACACTGTCTAGAATTATAAGGCTCTTTTGTCTGGAAGACAAAAACAGCAGCGGAATACCTCTAAGCTGCTATATGGAAGGATTTTTCTGTATTAAAGAGACAGAATTATTGATTTTGCCAGTTCTTCCATTATATTCTGAAGAATATTGGAGAGCATTTCATATCTCCTTTGAGAAACTTTCAGATTAAGACTTCTCACTAGTTATTTTGAGTGTAAAAAAATTATTTTAAGCAGCTCTAAATGAGTATTGTAAAATGATTTATTGCCTACTGTCTGTCTGAAAAAAATGTCTTGTCTCTTCATCACATTGTTTTTGAATGTCAGAAAGTTTCACAGAGAAACTTTGAGAAGGTGATAAGCCTTTCTCCCCAGCAGGTAATGTTCCACAATGTCATACTGTAGATATGAGCTCATATCCATGCATCTTTACTTTCCCTCAATGATGGGAACTTGCTGTTCAGTTGTAATAAATCTTAGAGAGTTCAAAGGAGGTGTCATCAGCCTATTTCTGTAGTACATCTAAGAACAAGCTTGAACAAAGAAGCCATTTGTGTCAAACTGATATTAAGGTCTTTTAAAAGACAAATCGGTCTTTTACACTTTCTAGTTGTATCTTCTAAAAGGATTACGTTTTAAACACATGAATTTATGCTGACTTATAATACTGTCTGGTAATGAACATCAGTGCTGGAGCTGATCTCAATTAGCATCACCTGTTTTACTCATAGTTTTGCTATTCCTTGTCTTTCTGCAAAGATATCAATTGATTTCTTGATGTAGTGTCTGTTACCTTGGCAGTCACATGAATGTTGGAAATCAGTGATTTGGATGTAATTAAAAATTAAGTGGTTTTGGTTTCTACAAGAATGGTTTTAGTGAAACTTATCATCTGGCAGCTAAAACATCTTGTTCGCATCTTGTACAGTTAAAAAGAGCTCTCGTCCTGGAATGACACCATAGCATTTGGCAGCCAAAAAAAAATGAAAATAAATAAATAAATAAATACATAATCAGCAATTAAATTGTGGTTTGTTATTTGGTTTGGGTTCTGTTTTGTTTTTTTTTTTTTTTTCTCTTGGATATGGCTACATAGAATCACATCAGAAAATACCCTCCTAAGAAATATTTGATAAATATTTACCACTACCTCTAATTTTCAACCAAACAGTAATCTGTTGTAAAGAGAACTGATGCATTTTGACATATGGTGCTCTGTAAACTCATTGAAAAGAGGTTTATCTGAGGTTATCAGGGAATTTTTATTATTTTGCTTCTGCAGAGTGTTACATGATTCCCATATTTACAGATAACTTCACTAGTAATCGAGTCATCAGTACCTTTTACACAACTCATTCCTATTAAACCAAGTCTTTTGTTACATATTAAACTCATCACGATTTATGACTAAATCTAACTATATAAAATTATCTTTTCTACTGCTGCTAATTTCTGTGTGAGTTCTGATGTGTTATTTACTTTAATCTCCCTTTGGGAAGATTTTCCTTACTATAGGCATATTAGAGGTAGAAAGTTCATCAGTCAGTGCGGGATGCCTATATAGCAAAAATGAGGATTCAATCTGAGAAAGAGTAGAAGAATTTGATTTGTTATTAGTAAATAATCTACCTAGTAACACTACAAGTTTTTTTGAAAATGCCAAATTTGTTTAAGATCTTTGAGAACATGTATAGTTGCAATTATATATATATATATATACACATGCCATTCAATTATTTGATCTTGTCTCCCATTTTCTAAAATACTGAAAGGATGCTTCTCCCATCCTTGAGTGGATACTGCAAGCTCTTATATAGGAGCAATAGGGGATTTATATATAATATATGTAATACAATATTTAACATATAGTATATAAAGTTTTGTGTTATATATACTATATATTAAATATATATTATATGATATGTGAGATATTCTTATTATATATTATAGGAGCTTGGAGAAGAAGGGAAAGGAGAAGTGGAGCCTGGTGGGAGATGTTGCAGTTATCACATGGGGAAGCAGCACTGGGGCTGTTTTAAATCTCATCTTTCTCCTTCCTGCCTGCTTTGGCTTCTGTTTAGACCCAACCAAACAACTCACCCATTCAGTATATTGCCTGTTTCTACCATAAGGTAACTTGAGTCAAGGTTTCTGTATTAAGAATTCAGTCAATATTATATCTTTTTTAGACAGCATTAGAAGCTGAGGAGCACAGTGGCATTGGCTGCAAAAGGTTTCTCAGCTTCTGTGGCAATTAAAGTTCTATTAGAAATCACTCTGAAACACAAGGACTTGCAGAGAGAACATTTTCTTTGTTGAGGATTTATAACCACTTTAGAGACTACTGCGATACAAATCTGCTACCATCTATTATGGTTCACTTCAGCCAAACTAGATCTGGTATCAGTATACTTTTTAAAAAAAAACCCTAGAATATATAGTAGATGAATGGAAGCTGACATTTGCTGGCCATAATAATAAAACCAAAATACTGGAATCTGAGATTCACAGAAAGTTAGGGGTTGGAAGGGACCTTGAAAGATCATTGAGTCCAAACCCCCTGACTGAGCAGGGTCACCTACAACAGGTCACATATGAATGTATCCCGGTGGGTTTTGAATGTCTCCAGGGAAGGAGACTCCACAGCCTTCCTGGGCAGCCTGTTCCAGTGCTCTATCACCCTCAAAGTGAAAAAATTCTTCCTTATATTCATACGGAACCACCTATGCTCCAGTTTATAACCATTGCCCCTTGTCCTACTGTTAGTCATCCCTGAGTAAAGCTTGACTCTGTCCTCCTGGCACTCACCCCTTACATATTTGTAAACATTAATGAGGATAAGGACACCCCTCATTCTCCTCTTCTCCAAGCTGAAGAGACCCAGCTCTCTGAGTCTTTCCTCGTAAGGCAGATGGGCAGATGTTCCACTCCCTTCATCATCTTGGAGTCTCTGTGCTGGACTCTTTCAAGCAGTTTCCAGTTCTTCTGGAGCCAAGGAACCCAGAACTGGACACAATATTCCATATGCAGCCTCACCAGGGCAGAGCAGAGGGGGAGAACCATATCTCTCAACCTACTAACCACCCCTGTGCTAATGCACCCCAGGATGCCATTGGCCTTCTTGGCCACAAGGGCTCATGGTCATCCTTCCATCCACCAGCACCCCCAGGGCCCTTTCCCCTGTGCTGCTCTCCAATAGCTCAGTCCCCAACCTATACTGGTACCTGGGGTTGTTCTTTCTCAGATTCAAGACTTGCCCTTGTTATAATTAAATTTCTCCCTGCCCCACTGTCCAGTCTGTCTAGGTGGAGGAAAGGGGAGAGCTTCCCAAATACTTCTGATAGAGGATATCAGTTTATAATTTAATGACAAACAAAAATAACTTGAAAGGAATTTGGTTTAGTGCCTACTGTCTGTAGATTTCAATAAATATTACTGGAAAGTACCAGATGCAGGAGGGTCACATATTAGGCTACTCTGAATGTTGACACAGAATGAGGTACATGTAGGTGCAACTTGCAGTCTCTTGGTAGATGCATTTAAAGTCAAAAAGAGGACTAAAGATGAAAAAAAAAATACTGTAAGAAGAAAGTAAGAGATTGATAAAAGTCAAAGATGCATCCCATTAATTTTTATTCTTTCATCCTCAAACATAAAATTAAAGGTACACCGCTATCCTGTCAATGCAGCAAGACATCTGTGTTCATACTCTATACAATGCAGGAAGATTTTTGGCAAGAGCTGAATTATTTCAGGTGTACTAACATGAAATTTCAATTCCTCATTAAATGTTTCTGTGGAGAGGGGGAACTTTCCTAGATTTGACACTTTTCCAAAAGATTTGTCCCACATCAAATGTGTTAAGGCAATCCCAACACCATCCCAAAAGGTAGGACACTTGGTTGATATAGAAGAAAAGTCTGAAGGGTGTTTCAGAAGGTTCTCTGGTTCTTCATACCAACATTTTCTCTGCCACAGCTACTTTCTGTGTCTGAAGACAATCAGTGTTTAATCATTGGTATTGATGTTAGAGAAGGCTATAGAACTAGGTGGACAGATTGATTTTCACCTATGAAACTAGAGTTCATTAAGAGTGCTTTAAAAGCTGTGGAATTAAACCAATTCTGTTATTTTATGTCCTCATACGATTCCATTTGAAAGAAGTATTTTTTTTCTTGGTATAGCTCAAAAACTCTATTTTCTGATGCAAGCTGTATAGGACATTTTCATAACCTTCAGTGACAAATTAAATGTATATTCCAGCTTGATCCAGGCATGCTACTGTATGAAAATCACGATGTATTATCCTTTATTATTTCTTGACTAGCTTAACCATGAATTAGAAAATACCCATGATATACTGAGACTGTGCTCCTCTGTCACTTAAGATGTCAGTGCAAAAGAGGTATGCAATTTTGTTATGTCATGTTGTCTCTTGCTAATCAAGCGTTTATTTTTTCTCAGAGTTGAATGAATCAACACTCTGTTCAGATCTTTATATTTTATACCACTGGTATGCACGAGCCATATGAAGCAGGCGTTATACTCTATATCTGAGTGGTAGACATTTCATGATACTAATGTACTTTCTTTGAATAAGAAGGCTTGCACTGTATACTGTACATGATCTGGCAGCTGTTCATCCTGCTGCTTTAACATACAGCAGTTTAAACAACTACCAGAGCAGACAATTCCCATCTGCTTCAAATATATTACCTATCCATTTAGTCAAGAAACAAAAGGAAAGGAATATTTTGTGCCTCTCCTAGTGTCTCAGTTACCTCAGTCTTCTCACCCCACTTTGCAGTAGGCAGGTGGAATGGACCATTCTCTGTCCAGTTACGTTGCAGGACAGGTTTGTGAGCTATGACCTTGCTAGCATTTCACTTGTGAATGGATTGCAGTGGCCGGGACTTGGAAAACATTTGCATCCCCATCCTTCCACTCTTATTGACAGACAAGCTGTTCACAGCTCTGCAGATTGTTTGCAGCATGTTGAAGCTTGTAATTCCAGATTTGAAAACATTAGTGGTTGGGTTTTTTTGTCGTCGTTTTTTGTTGTCTTACAATTAGATGTATCCCTATATACTGACGGTATTTCACTTGTGTAAAAGTTCTGAAGACCAAACTAAATAATTTACTTTCACGTATAACCAGTTGCATTCTGACAACTTGAATTTTGTGCAGCCACTCCAAGGTAAGAGTCACCAGCCCCAGCATCTCTGCAGTCAGTTGTCCATGCAAAAATCACAAGCTACAGTTTGATACCAGCAGGCAGAGTGGACATGAGCAAAGCACACTTCTGAGGCATTGCCTCAGATGATAACAGCAAGTGCTACTTATTTGGTTATTGATATAATAGGTGTTGCAGAAGAAAAGAGTGTTTCAGAATTCAGAAGATCAGCATATGGCTGGATGAGATTTCTGTCCTGGATATCCAAATCCTGATGCTGTATACATATGCATTTCAAGATATTTCTTCTGTTTCTGCTTAGTGCATACTAATAATCATTAAAATACTATATGAAGCAATTTGTCTGTAAACAGAAATGAATGTTGGAGTTGAGCTCTGACATTTAGGAGCTCTGGGAAATACTGGTGGGAGTGTGACTGGGTAGGAAACACTTTTCATCCTGTATATTTGTGATAATTTGTATTTATTTGACCTCTGCAAAAGCATGCAAATACATTTTGACATATTTTTTTTTTAAACTCAAAAACCCAGGGAAAAGGAATTTAAGTTAATTTATATATTCTTTTTCAAATACTTTCAGAATTCATATTTTTCTGTATTTAAAAATGGTATCGTAATTAACTCATAGTTAGGCTCCTACAGTCGTACACCATGCTATTCCAAATAGAAAGTTCTGAATGAAAATTCTGAACTCCAAGACTGTCAGTTTAAATTTCACCCATTTTCAAATCTTTGTTAAAAAGAAAAAAAGTATCTTCCCCATGAACTGTGAATTTCTGCAGATGCTTATAACAGTAAGTTGGTTTTTTTTAACCTCTTTAAGAACAGCAGCGTTTTGTGGGAATTTAAAAGTTAATATTTCAAAGGGTACCAAATATTCTTTTCTGTCCATTTCTTTTTCAGCCAGGGTTTAGATAAACTGCATTTGCACTCTCATACCCCAGTGGATTCTGTCAAGTTTGTTCCCTACTGTAGAAAATTCTGTTTATTTGTACCATTACAACAGCCAGGAAATTAATGGAATTCAGATCTCCTCTGTTCATCTTTAAGCCTACTATACTAACTTTACCACATTCAATAAAAAGAAGAAAATCTATTTATCACCTCCTGAGATCACTTTCTGTCAACCAAGTTCTTATATTAATAAATACAGCAAAATAAATTTGGTTTATGTCAGCGATTTCATAATAAAATTGTTTTTCTGAGCACATTGTGTAACTTGCATGTGGGACTTCTGATTCCTCTTTGATTCCTTGTCTGTCTTTATTGTTATCTAGTGCTGAGTTCCATTGACAAATGTGAATTTTCCTCTTAAGTTTCTAAGATTCAGAGCTTGGTTGTCACTATAAAGCATTCCAGGTTTGATTCAGTTGCTTGGAAAGCGTTTGTGAACTCTCATGATAATTTCAGTGATCCCAGTGAAGGTAAATATTACAAAAATATTGCAAAAACCATTCAGGCATTGGGATGGGCTGCCCAGGGAGGTGGTGGGTTCTCTGTCTCTGGAGGTTTTTAAGAAGAGACTGGATGTGGCACTCAGTGCCATGGTCTGGGAACCACAGTGGTAGTGGATTAAGGGTTGGACTTGATGATCTCAGAGGTCCTTTCCAACTGGGAATTGGGTTGGAATTCTGTGATTCTATGATTTTGTGATTCTGTGACTGTTGAACTGAGCTTTCATATTAAGAAATGATATGCTTGGCCATACCAGCTGCTGGGTAGTGTTACTCTGAGTCTGTGTTTAAGAAAGTGGTTCCATTTTGGACTGTCTGAAGTTTTTGGAAGGTTAGAATATCTAATTTCAAATTTGGTAAATGAGTAATACAATTTTCTATCATAGCATGCCAATTTGTTGACCAGCCCGTTATGCAAACAATTTATTTTTTTTTTAAAGGTGAAAAGACATTAATGATCAATACCCTATAAAAGAGGATGTTGTGATGCTGTCATGACAAAAAGCAGCCTGCTCCTTTTTACCAGCTACTCTAGCAAGGGGAAAAGGCTGTGGTTAATGATGTGGAAAGTAGTTCTTAGTATCTCAGCATCACTGCCTTGGATGCCAAAATAACTACACATTTCCATGGCTTTAAATGGACTCTGCATAGCTGTTTTAAAAAAATGCTTTGAAAGCCAAGCATTGTTGTCATGTGGGTTTATGGAACTCACAGGGCAGCTTCAAAGAATTATATGAATTTGAACTACGTGAAACCCTAGTTAGAGGGAACACGATGATTTAGATAATTCCTGATGTTTCCAATAGAAAATTAGACTTTGCATACATTATTGTACAATAAAATCATCCAGTTACTTTTGGTTTATAAGCATTTGTCTGCAACAGAGCAGTTTTCCCTTCAAGCACTGCTCTACTCTAAGGCTGACAATTTGGATGTTGATTGTGATCTTTAATGCTATAATTGCCATATGGTACTTTGTGTTCTCATAATAGGCCTGCATGATACTGGGAGTGAATAGTGACAATGGATATCCCATGGAAGCTCAGTAACCCACCTATGCCTTGCTGGATGCTGCTCCTACTGAAATCAATGGCAGTGTTTCCAATTATATCAGTATGAGCAATATTCTGTCTGTCTGTGTGGGAACAAAAATCAGAGGCAAAGAAGAAAGGATCTGCGTGAATCACATACAAATTAGCTTTGTAGTGTTTCTTTTTAATAAAAGGTTACTGGGAAAAGGGAAGAAAGGTAAGATTGGAAATGAAATTTAACTTTGGTTAAACTGTTCATATCAGTGTAATTTCATCACACGAACTTCCTATTGTAACAAAACAATAGAAGCATTAACAATTGTCCTGCCTGAGGACAACTCTTCCTTCCTCTCCCTGCACAGTGTCTGGCTCATCAGCTTAGGGGCTCTGGGCTTTAGTGTCTGGCTTTGTAAAAAGCTGCCTGGTGCATCTGGGTTCATGGCTGCTGTTGTGTGAGTTGGACCTGTGATCAGCTTCCACCCCATCCTGACAAAAGCTGTTGTCTGCCTGCTGCAGCTCCCCTGCAACCCTCCTTACTGAGGATCTGCCTGGTCTGCCTTGAGGATGGACTTTCCTCATAAAGGTACTTTCTTCTCTTACCTGTGCACTCCAAACTCTCCTCAGACTCAAAACCAGGTACTCTTTCACATAAGCAATTATTTCATGTCTTCATACTTCAGTTCCTATTCTTTTTACTCCAGTGATCTGCTGCCTTAGCAACTGCCTCCATTCTGAATGGACTGTCACTTTTAATAGAACACCTTTCAGTAATACAGAGAAGCTTATGTGTGGCACAAGACCCTCTGTAAACCTATAGGTTTCCAAACATCTGCTTCTTTCAAAGTGCCATCATTCCTCTTGTGATTGCTGGTGGAAGTGCAGTATTTCTGAAGCAGAGACCCCTTAACATAAACCATGGTACTTGGCACTCACTCTTGATCACTGCCCTGGACCTTTTATGTGGATCACTTTCAGGTGATGTGTAAAGCTGGAAGGCAATTGGGTATCTCATTCACTTTGGTGCGAGCTCTTGGAGCCTCAAGATGCTGAGGGAGCTTCTGTGAGCAAAAGGAGGTTCCCAGTGCCTTTATGTACATGCTGACACTGAATACTGTAATTTTGGGCCTAATATCTAAGTTCGGAATGTGATTTTAGAGTTGATATCTGAGTTGGGATGAATTCTACCTGAACTTTACCTATCTAAAGATTCACTCTTACTAGACCTAGTACCTCATGCATGGCACACACCATGTAATGCAGTTTAACTGCTCATCTACAGCACCCTACCTTAGCAGCTCTGCTACTTCTGACTCTAAATTACTCTACATTTCACTGTTTTTCATTTCTCTGTGGTCAGGTCCTGTGAAATAACAGTCTGAATAAAGCTCTGACTAAAGATTTTTATTCCTGATCCTACACAATCTGGAATAAAAATGCTCTTCAGTGAAGGATCATGCTAACATCTAAAAATATCCCGAAAAGTCTCACATTCAAACTATACAGGGCTATTCCCAGACTTTTTAAAGGATATGTTGACAGACTTTCTTAGGCTCCTTATTTTCTCTATGATAGATAGCTCAGGGAGCCTAGGAACCTCACTTCAGGCTCCAGATGTTGAAAGACCATCAGTTTTATCAAAGATTTGCTGGAATTAATTTAATACTCTTTAGTTTGCACATCCACTCTTTAACTAAATTAATGATCTCACAATGAGGGATACAGGGATGCTAGATTCCAGTTCATGTGGACTAATTTCCTAAATTTACAGCCTTATTTTTTCATACATAATTGCTCCTGCTCTCTCTAATATCTAGACTTCTTATACTATGTACCCTTTTGCTAGGGGGAATAAAAAAATCCTTTCCTCTGAGAACAGAGTCAATGTGAGAGTTTGATAGGGTCTTAATGACCTAAATTGGCCAAAGTTCTTCTTAAAGAGAAGCTCTTCAGTTTGCAGGAGCTAATTAAACTAATTTAAACACAGAAAAGACAGCTCCAAAATGCAAAGACAGACATGATTGCTCCCAGAGGAGAAGAGAGAATATTTGCAGTGTCTTCAATCAAAATTTGGTAATATTCAGAGTTAGGTTTTGATTCAGACCCACCTAGAAATAACTAATTATTTCCAGAAGGTCTCTACTTGAATACTGATGAAGGTGTCACTTTGTGGAAAGTGTAATATTTTCCACTTAATTTCATAGCAATTGATTAGCACTGTAGAAACTGGAGACATAATAACAATTGACTCACAGAAGGGTAATCTCTTTTATTGTGTATTACTTCCTTGAATCAAATGTTCCAGTTGTGTGGGCTACATCAGGCTAACAAAATCTCCATTTCTGAACTCAGTATTTGTAATTTACCATAAGTAAGTTTGGACAAGTAATTATTGATATACAAGTAATTGTTTTCTGCCAAGAAAAGACATCAACTTCAGAAATCCTCCAGTTATCATTGGTTGCCACTGCCTCAAAGTAGTCATTAGTTTAGTAATGTTGATGCTTAGCACCTGAAGACAATGGGAAACCTTCTATGCATATCAATAAAATCTTCATCAGATACCTTTGTGACTCATAAATACTGTGGATATTAAATCAACATTTTCCAAATACTGCTACAGCTTTTACATTTCCACATAGTAATGAAGAACTTTTAAAAAGTGCTCTTGAGGAAATGACCCAGTACATTCAGTTGCACAAAAAAAGGAAAGAAAATTTTGGTGACCCTCAGCGCACACACTCCAGAGTGTTTCTGTCCAACACATACATGACATTACATGCAAAGGCAATGAGCGATTCCTTTGCTTTCTGCACCTGTCAGAGATCCTAGAGTCATTAAAATGCTAACTTTAAACTTATTTATTTTGTGTTCCCATGCACAGCATACAGTAAACTTAGATGCTGATCGTGTAGGCAGGTGGCATTTTGAATCCACCCCAAGTGGTCTTTACACAAGTGGCTGACACAAAGTGCTGTGATTAGACACTGATTGAGGAAAGATGCATATCTCCTCAGAAACATGTATGCTTATAGAACAAGCAGTCACTGTTTCCCTGGGGCAATTTTCCTCCCTTTAGTGTTTTCCACAACTTGTGTTTTAATGTGTTAGTAAGAGAGCCTCTGTAAAAACTGTCCCATTGAGAGGTTCAGAGTTTCAGTTTGGAACAAAAAGATTGGGAATTGTCTTGAAATACACCAGTAACTAGAAAATGGAAAACTAAGCAAGGGCATGGTACAAAAGTTTCCAAACTACTTGGGTGAGGTTGATAGAAGAAATACATATATCTAGATTTCTGCTGTAGAGGCAGGGCCAAACTGCACCATGAGTTTTAGAGACAAATATTTATTTTCAATTACATTCAGAAAGAAAATCAGAGCATAGATGTAATCTTCCTGCAAGACATTTGCTAATATTGTAAGATATCCTGTTTAGCAAAGGATGTGTTTCTGAATCCACTATGAACTTGATACACTGAAAAATAAACATAAACCCTTTGTTCAGTGACCACCCCCACCGTGGGCTCACTTCTCTCTCTTCCTGTGGCTCAGGTTTATTGCTGAGATGTTCTCATTGTACAGATTTGTTCCAGACTTCTGAGAAAGTAAGTAAGCTCTGAGTAAGACCACAAGACAAAAAATACATTTATGATGTGGGAATGGGCAAAATTGCAGATAGAATTAGGGGAGATGATGTTTCTTGGTAGCTGACAGATTCAAAAGGAAAAATACCAGCATAGAAAGAAAAAGAAAAAAAACATAAAGTGAAAAAGGTGGAGTCAACAGGTGGCAACTGTTGACTAATGGCAACTAATCAGCATGAAGGATCCAGTACAGGGGCATGGGCCAGGTCTTTCCTTCCTGACTGACATCATCTGCCCAGCAAAATCTCCTCAGGTGTTTCTTCAGGATGGTGAGCATACTAAAGCTTAGCTTTGGGTTTGGTAGCCCATGACTGTTTCACACTAAATTTGTGGATATCTTGCTTGTAGAGTCTTTTTGCATACAGCTCCTTGTCTGACTCCTTCAGGCTCCTTTGAGAGGATCCAGGAGAGGTTGCAAAGGTGCAAAGTGAAACCTTGAGATAAGTCCATCAAAGCTTGCTTAGCATTAGGAAGAGGAAACTTTTTTGTAAAAATAGGTTGCTTCAGGTCTGCCATTAATCTTTGTCTCTTCTTAATCGTGATTCACTCTTTTTCACTCACTGTCCTTCACAAATATTTGCATCAAATCTTTTCCTCACCCTGTAGTCTAAGGAAGAGTTAAACTATGACTGTCAGTAAAGGGCTAATTTAATCTAGAGAATTAGAACCAATTTTGACTGTACTTCAGGTGTAAAAATGCTCCAGGCCAACGTGTTATGGTTGGCAGGGTTAGGGTTAGCAGTATGAGACTGATACTGCTTTGACTGAGTCTATGGAGAGTTTAGTCTCCTGCTGCTGATGTAATGTGGTCCTTCCCCAGGAGACATCTGGTACCATGAGCTTGATGAAGAATCAAAAATCCTTACGTACAAAGATGTGACAAAATGATTACCAGAGGCACAGAGACACTAAAAGAGGAAAGTTCCCCTCTTTTTCTTTGGGTTTACTTTTAGGTATTTGAACAGAACTAACACAGATGACAAGTAAAAATCTGCAACCAAAGTCAAGCTGTTTTCTAAATATTATAAATGCATTAATGGCTTTTAATTTTTTTCTTTAGTATCATTAAGAAAATGACAGCCACACCCAGTAAGCCTCTTGATAGTTATTTATAATTTTCCTTTCTGTTCCAATTACATGAACTGAAACACATGACATGTCAAAGATATATTTTGAAGGTTTTTTTATCTAAATATTTTTAAGTAATGGGAGATTCATTATTGTATCCACACAGCTCAGCTAGGTCTTATGAAAGTTGGTTTTTTTTTGTTATGAGTATTTAGTCATACTCCATTTTGTGACTCTCTTCTATGTCCTTAACATTTCATGACTTCCACTAGCTGAAGAGCTTCTGATTTTTCAGACTTATTATTTATAAAGCCCTATGAGGTTGCATATGATATTCAGTGGCAATTAGAAGAAAGTTCATGTGTCAAAAATTATGACTAATGGAGACAAATTAGACATTGTGTAGAGCTTTAAAATTAAAATCCAACAATATTAATCTAATCAATATTGTTTATAGAAAAATGACTTGCATACAACAACAAAATCCATCTTACAATCAGAGCTGTTTTCCTGGGGTAAATGAGCTGTATGTAAATAGATAAAATAATTGTATATAAAATATGCCACTGAAGGAGCATTTTCAACATGGAAGAATACTTCAGGAGCAAACACAATTTCACAAAACTCCCACTAAGAGCAGTGATTCATTATAATCAGAAAGCCAAACATTTCTTTGGCATCACTGCTGCTGGCAATTAGACTTTTGTCTTTTTCGCATCTGGTTCTTTTAGAAAGATTCATTTAATCAAGAAGTTTATCTAGTTACTACTTTATTTATTGAAACCCTCTTGGCTTATTTTGCAACTCCCATTCATGATCAGAAGATCCTAATTCTTTCCTTTTTATGAGACTAATAATAAGCATATGACTTATATAAGTACATTCATATACATGAATTTTTATGTGTTCTGATACATGCATAAATAAAAAGTAAGGGCTTGTTTACACTCACTTTAAAAGGAGTGACACTAGTAATATATTCCAGGATAGGACCTTTAGTTGTTTTGTTACAGATAGAGCAAAACTCAATACAGATTTTGAGGAACAAAACAAGGTGTGCTTTGAGTAAGGACCAGAATTTTCTCTCCTTCATTAATCTGGAAAATAGCATGATTATGAGTGACAAACTTAGGCTCATTATCAGTGCTCATTATCAGTGCTAGTGTTGTGAAAATATTTTTTTTAATTAATGCCAAAATAGAAGAAAACCGCTTTATCAGAGAGATGTATTCTCTTTTCCTTATAAAGCTTTTTGTCTCTTCTCCCTGCACCCTGGAAAGTAATGATCAGATTGGAAATGAATGTTCATGGTGGAATAATTGAAATATCTTTTGAATTTTTCATGGTTGTATTTAATTAAACAAGTTTTTTAAATGCAGAATCAAACACATGGAATGTTCTGAATTATAAAAAAAAAACAAACAAATGAACCAACCAACAAAAACCCCACAATGTTTTTTTTTTTCGTGCTCATTAATATATCTCAAATCTATGAAATTTTGATGTAGGTAGCATTGTACCTGTTTGTCTGTGGGTATCACCAGTTCTTAATCTGCAACATTTTCAGAATAGATGATTCTCATGTCTTTCACTGTCACAGCAGAACCCCTTCTGAACATCACCTCTCCAGTAAGCATGCAGAGACACTTCTGCATTTACCCAAATTAAAGCAGACTCTTAACAGTGGTTGCAATCTGAACAACTCAAAATGTAACCTTTCAGTTCACATAATCTTCATACAAATAACCACCTTTCACCATCAATTCTGCTGTGGTTTCTTTTCTAACAAAGCAATTTGTGTAATTCAAGAAATTCAAGTGAGAATAAGCTTCCTTTGAAAGAAACACATTAAATAGCTACGAAAGAAATAGAAATGGAAATTCAATGTTCTTTTTTATTTTTTGATGCAATATCAGTCATGCAGACTCTGCTAGCAATTGGACTTATGAACTAAGATAGCAAGTAATAAAATGAGGAAAAAAATAAGCTTCTGAATGAGCCATCCCTTTCCAATTCCTAATGGTTCAAAAACAGAAACAACTTTTCCCCACCCACTGCATTCTTCTTTTGCTGAGTCATTCCTATGCACAGGTGATTTTTTTTTTTTTAAGTGATAAGAATTCTAGTTAAAATAGAAATTAAAAGAACAAAAAAGGTCTGATAATCACCCTGGTTACTTGACATTTTTCCATCCTATCACCTCAGAAAATCCCCAAGCTGTGTTCCCTTATGTCAGCATGATTTACATTACCAGGAGAAGAGCTGAGGACCTGTTCTGTAGCTTGGGTCTGTAGGACTATCTCTAGAAGTCTGCTTTAGTAAAATAGCAACAAGGAGTAGATGCTGTTGGACAGCAAGCATGGCTCCAGGCAGGGTTTTGGTGCAGCCATGGTAACTTGTATGGTCCCATGGCAGCACCAAACAGAGCTGGCAGTGGCAGCTTGTGTGTATCACAGCATCACAGAATATTTAGGTTGAAAGAGACCTTCAAGATCATCCAGTCCAACCTTTGACTAACACCACAGTCAACTACTAAACCATGACCTTAAGGGTGAGGTTCAAGTGCCTTTTAAATGCTTCCAGGGATGGTGACTCCACCACAGTCCTGGGCATGCCATTCCAATGCCTGACAACCCTCTCAGTGGAAAAATATTTCCTAATATCCAGCCTAAACCTCCCCTGGGGCAGCTTACATCTATTTCCTCTGGTCCTTTCACAGTTTACTAAGGAGAAGAGGCTTTTTCCCTCCTCACTCCAACCTCCCTTGAGGCAGCTGAGGAGAGCTCTAAGGTCTCCTCTCAGCCTCCTCTTCTCCAGACCAAACACTCCCAGCTCCCTCATCTGTTTCTTCCTGTAGCCTGCTTATTGGGGAGAGGAAGGGAATGGAGATGTCAGGTTCCAGTATCATCTGTCTGTAACACAGAGAACAGTCTCAAGATTATATTACTGAGTACCATAGCTGTAACTTCCACCTCTGGCATCTGCCTGCAGGTTTAAACAGATAGGCTCTGCCCAGCTCCAGCTCAGGCTTCTGAATCCTATTCAACATAAACAGACTTTTCCTGTACTTCACCACTTTTCATTCATAGCAAAGTGAATTTGGTTTTATTTTCACCTGGAGTGGTATCCAGTTCTCCAAGGACTAAGCAAAACCTGTAAACAAAAAAACCCCAAACAAACAACTTTGGAAATACTGTACTTGATTACCCTGCCAGGATATGCAGAAAGGCAGATGGAAGGTGGTTTGCTTTCCTTTAGAGCACTAGAGTCACTAATAGGAGTTTTAACAACAGAAATACTATAGCTGCTATTTGTAATGGTCCAGAGAGCAAAAGCAAGAGTTTAGCCTTGTCTCTTTAAATAAATAAATAAATAAATATATATATATATATATATAGAGAGAGAGAGAGAGATAACTTCAGAACTGACTTGCAGCTGTCAGCATAAGGTAAATTTTCATTTTTGGCTAACTACACTTACTCTTTCAAAACAGCCATCCAATTTTTGCAACCTTAAGTTTGTATGTAGTATTTCATGGCTTTATGTTCTCAGGCATATTTCTTGTGTTGAAAAGAAAATGCCTCTTGCATCTTCTGGCTATGTAAATATCTGCCATTTCTTAGTCATGCTCGGACTAGACACATATTCATACAATAAAAATTGAATACCCCCAACATCAACATAGGCAAAAGTATGCACAGGCTTCATGAATAAAGACAAATAACTTGTGAATTATCAAAGTTTCAGGAAAGTGCTTCCATTAGTATAAAGATTTTTATGCAATGTAATGAACTGGCTTTCTTCACAGTAACCAGAACCTGACAGATAATTTTACAGAAGCTAGAGAAAGATTTAAAAATCACATAGCAAAATAATGCCTGTATTGTAGTGTCTTAAATTGCATGAAAATAATAACACATTACAGTTATTTAGGTAATGACAGCTTATTAGGGAAAATCTGCCATTTTCTTTATCACAACTTCACTTGTTCCAAAAGTGTTAAGGAGTTTATTTAACTTTGACACAAAGCAGTAAAAATACAATACAGCACAAGAGATGAGCATAGCTCTGACTGGTCAGGGTTAGGATCTTGAATAAAAGTACAACTTGCAGAGCTAATACATGTAGTGCAAGTATGAGAATGAATAAATATTTAGGCAAAAGGTTTTCTGTTAGATAAATCCTCCTATTAAATAATGTCTCTCGATTGCTGTTTTCAGTGAGTTTACATCAGGACATACCAGAACAGATGCAATCCAGCTTGCATGAAGATTTTACACACTGTAAAAGCAACCAGCAAGTTGCACAGGAATGATGAAGGGCTTCCTACTCCTCCTTTGCCATCAGGTCTTACATGGTGCTAGGCTTACACAGTCCTACCAGATGGGAAGTAAGTAAGGATCTCACTCTAGAAGTGTCATTTTTCTTCTTTTTTCCTCTTCACTATGGGGCTGTGGGTGTCGATTTGCACACACACGTGCATATTAAAATGAGTTGGCTATGTATTGTGCCTGTTTACCCATCACTCCTTCTCATGGTCATGCCATTAGACACATGGGGTGACACATGAACCATGTCATGCCATTAGACACATGGGGTGACACATGAACCACGTCTGTAGCTCCTAAGTCTCAGCCCAGACAACTCGATCAAAGTTTCTTCTGGGCTGTGTGAACATGCCATGCTGCAGGCTGAAGGGGTTCAGGAACTGCTTCATATATGGTGAAATAAATGCTTCTGCTGCAAGACAAATTAGTTTCATAGCTTCTGGGCAGATTCAAGCCTTTCATCATTATCCAAAAGCCCTTAGCAATAAGTTCTTCATCCTATCATTATCCATAGACACACAGGTAACACAAATATTAACACTGTTTGAACCAAGACTTTAGTAGTTTGACAGGTCTGGTGGTCAAATTAGAGGTTTAATGTTGCATGTAACATTTTCTAGTCTCATTTCTCACACTTTACAGGAGTGATATCCAAATATATTTTGTGTTGGCACTGCTCTACATTACTTGAGAGCAAACCTGTTATTCCTGAGACCATTAAAAATTTGGAGGCATGGATAATAACTAAGGAATGACTTTTACTCCTTTAATAATAGGTAAAAGAAAATACAATAAGAGGGATGAAATAACTTTTACAAAGTCAAACAAATAGCTATGGATTTATTCAGGTGTTTTGGCTCATGTTGCAGATTCTCCAACCAGAAAACATAGTGGTTTGGTTATTTTTTTAAACTTTGCAGTTAGTTTAAGCGATTATATAACAATGTTCAAGTTTTCACAGCACACAATTTCAGAATAATTTCTGTAAGGTTCCCTTTACAATTTATTTTTTAAATAAATTAATTTTGCCATGAAGATATACAGAGGAGGTATCTCTGATATGTTTTGGGACCTGTTTATTCCACTGCACCAGGTGAGAATTGCTGATAGAGGGATCCAGGTATCAGCACATGTAACAGTAATGTAAAGCCACTTAAAATGGGTAAAGTACATGTCACTGGTGAAGGAGAAGAGGTCAGACTCAGACTTCATGACAAATATGAGCCTGTTCTCTTGTTTTGTGATCTGGCTTTTTTGTACTGTTTATATCTTGATCTCTGTCTGTTGTTCCAAATTATGTTATTTTATTAAGCAGAGATGTTCTGACAGAAAGCAGAGCACATCAGACCTAAAATAATTGAGGGCAGCATGAGGATAGATTTATTTTTTTTAAAATAATCTCATGAATTATTTTCCTTCAGTGACACTTTTTGGTCATTATTATAGCACAGCAATTAATAGATGTCTCAGACTTGAGCAAATATATTCAATGTTCACATGTGGTCAGGATACAGTGGAACATATGACTGTTGAAATGCTCCAGCCAGTTTGAAAACCATGCAAAAATGTACATTTATTTCTCCATTCTTTTATTTATTTAATTAATTAGCTTTGTAGTGAAAGGAGTCATCCAGCAAATGAAAACTCTAGACTAGTCTTTTTTTTCTCTGAAGAAATTCAATCTCTGTATGTCACCTGGTCACTGAACAATGAGTCACCCTGACAAACCAGGTAGAGAGAGTGGCTTCTAGTCTGTTTTTGGTAACTGCACCCCATTTCAAACAGACTAATTGAAGCTTTACTAAATGAAAGGAAGAAAGAACAGTTAAACACTAGGACATTGGCTTGCAACATGTAAGATTTTCAAACCCTGCCTCCCAGGCCATTTGAAAAAGTCTGAACTTCTCTGTTCAGCTACTAGAGCCCTTAAAAGATTGTGTGTTTGTCTTTGACACCTCTTGTGAGAAAACTACTATAGACAACTGGATCTGAAAGATGCTCAGATGATGAACCCAAACCTCTGATGGAGAAGAGGGGTTTGGAAGGGAAACTCTTGGTTATCTTTGTGGTTCATGAGGGTCCCTTCCAACCCTGTCTCTCCCATCCATCCTTTTCCAGGCATTGCACAATAAGACCTGACTAGAAATAATCTGCAGGTTTTTCTAGTGCTAGCACAGATTCCCCAAAAGTGCTGCTTTTTTCTGGGTTAGTTCATGGCATCCAGATGTTGTTTAATTGATACAGCATGTGTGTGCCTTTCCACTACTATTTTCAGAAAGAGAGGCTGAAGGCAAAACTGCCATTTGTTTTAGTGCTTGTTTTATGGCTAGACAAAATTAGGGTTACTAGAAATGGGCCTGCAGTGTGCAGCTATTGTGCCTTACTTAGTTTCTGAAAGGATAAGGAGTTTGCCAAGGAGAAACAGAGCTATGTAAACACAAATTTGGCTTTTGCAGTGCTCCCAAGGAAGATACAGAAGGAAGCCAAACAAGTCAAGGATGATAATGAATTACTTGCAGCAACTTACACTTCCACTTGTCAAGAGCACTCCAAACTGAGCTCTCGACTGATCACAGCTGCTCCTTCTTGGACCATCTCCTAAACCCAGGCGCATCTATCCAGAAACACCCCAGCCAGCACCAGCCCAGCTCAACACATCCACATCCATGTGGCACCGTGCATCCAGATTTGAGTCAGAAATCTGTGTCCATGCCAGTTGGCTGTTCTTGCTAGTGAAGATGATGGTTGGGCATGCAGAACCAGTGTCATGGAGTTCTGACGTTTGCTCAGCCTCCACTAACACAGGGCTTGTCCTGCACTGCAACTTAGTGAGGGCACGTGCCAGAGCTGGGTGCTAGGACCTAACCCCACCAGAGGAAACACAGGTGGTAGGAGACTAGCTCAACATGCAGCTTAGATGAAAGAAACACTGATCTCATGATCTCCCTCAGCCTGAGTTTTGCACAGTTGTCTGGACAGTTACATGCAGTTGTTTGGACAGAGAGGTATTTAAAAGATAAGATTCACACTAATCTGGAGGCTTCTAAGACTGAATGCAAAGATTCTTTAATTGTTATGTTACATTCTCATCTACCATTTATGGTTGGACTCAGTGATGTAAAAGGTGTTTTCCAACCTAAATGATTCTATGTTCCCTGATAATTATATCTGTATGTTAATTATCAAATGTTATGGTGGGCATTGGGAGGCACAGTAGAAGTCTCATCCATCACCTTGCCAAGGCAGTTTAAACATTACCAATGAGCATTCTGGGGAGAAGAAAATCAGATACTGAACAGCTGAAACTGAGATACTGACATATCAGACAAATAATATTAGGAGGGTTGGATCAGATGATCCTTGACGCCCCTTCCAACCTCACATTCTTTGATTCCATGATTCTGTATTTTCATCTTGCTGCCAGCCACTAATTTTAAACAGTTTCTCCTATAATGTCTGTGAGAGGAAGGATGTTAGAAGGGATTAACCATGGTAGTTACTTCTGATTCCTTATGTTGTATTCATATTAATTGTTGTTGCTGTGAATTTATTAATTCCTTCACCTAACAATTATCTGTGACTCTCTGGGGAGCTGTTTCAAAGCCATAGGGTATTGAACAATATCTTTCAGAAATTTAACATAATTGTAATTCATAGCTTAAAGAAACAAACATTTTGAAATAGGCTGTGAAAATCTCTCCAGTAAAAAAACAGAGAGCAAACATTTCAACATATCTTTATGTATCTGATCAGGTGGGGATAACTGTCAGTTGCCCTCACACATATCCAAAGCTTTTCCTAATAGTTGTTCACAGAAACACCATTTGCAACTGTGAGATTTTTATGGACAGGGGACTGTCACTCAAAGTCAGGAAACAAAAATTTTCTGAATACGTAGGGTTGATATTAAACTTGTGAGGTTCAGACAAGGACCCCTCTGCCATCAGGTCTGGAAATAGACACCAAGGCCCTCTGCCTACAAGAAAATACCCCTCTCACAGGGAAGGTTTTGAGCACCACATCAAGAATTCAGGTTTTCTGTAGCCTACTCTCTCTCTTTGGTTCTATGAATCACTAAATGATGGAAAAAGAATCAGGTTATAAGGAAGTTCTGAAGGCCTCAGGCTAGCTTTTAAGCTAGGTCATGTTGCTTAGGGCCATGTCTGGTCAGCTTCTGAGTATCTTTTCAGATGGAGCTTCCATAACCTCTCCTGACAACTGGCTTTAGGGTTTATTAACAAGTTTTTCAGTATATGCGGTTGAAATTTCTTGTTACTACTTGTGTCCTTTGCTTCTTACCCTCTTAGGAAAGAGACCTTTTTATTGCAGATATGTGAAAAGCATGGCTCTATGTTTTCTATACGTGCTTTCTGAGAGAGCTGAAAGCAGCAATTAGGTGACCCTGAAGCTGACTCTCCTCCAGGCTGTATTTAGACCAGGTCTCTCAGCCTCTCAGGTCAGCTCCTCCATCCCCAACCAGCCTGGGGGTCTTCTATCAAACTTGCTTCAATTTGTTGGTGTTTCTCATGCTTTACAGCCCATGAATGAATACAGTAGGATAGATACAACCCTACAGCTACTCGGAAGAGATGAAGAGTCATTGGGTCAACCCACTGACTGCATTCTTGAGCCTTATGAGGCTGGACCTCTTCACTACAAGGGCACACTGCTGACACAAGCTTCAACTTGTCCATCAGGACAGCAATTACCAGGTCCTCTTCTGCAAACTGCTTTCTAACCAGCCAATTCAGAGTCTGTTCTGTTTCATAGGCTTAATACATTCCATTGGCTTTACATTAGTCATTGCTGAACTTCATAAAGTTCATGCCAGCCCATTCCTACAGCTTGTTGAGGTCTCTCTAAACAGCAGCTTTGCCTTTCCTGTGTTAACTGTTATCTCCATTTGTGCCACTCACTATCTAGTTGACTGTGCATTCCACCACATTGTCCAGGTGAAGACACTAAATAGTATTGACCCCAGAATCAGCCACTGAGGAACACCAGACATTAGCAGCCACTCAGTAGACTTCAAGTGATTTATGACTACTTTTGAAATCTGAAGATCTTCAGATATTCAACCCATCTTGTAGCCTCCCTATCCATTCTATATCTCCTGAGTTTGGCTACAAGGAGTTTTGCATCTTTCCAAATAAAGAACCCTGGCTTCAATAGGAAGAAAGGAAATTGCTTCCTTCCTACATTAATTTCTACCATTGCCTTCTGCCTTTACTGCAGATCTCTCACAGTGGGTGAGTTTTGTAGCCTCCCATGCTTATATAAAAGGTGAGTCACAACATAGATTTTTGCTATAATATTTGAATGAAAGAGACTATAATTCTCTGTTGTTGCTATGAATTCAGGGAGGTCTAAGTATGCTTACTGTAGTAAAGACATCTGCTTTCTGTGCTATATTTGAGCTGGCATTGAGGTTCTCCCACACACTGAATGCGAATCTGATGCTGAGGCATCTTCTCTGATAATTTATGTCTGTGCAAGGGTTCCTCCTGTGCCTAAAAACATACTGGGCAAAACATACTCTTGTCGCCAGCACACTGGCAGTTTCCATCAACCCTCTTCCTTCTCTGTTATCAGAGATAGATGTGGGAATCTACCCAGGGAATGTGGACTTTGTTATACAAGTGGAAACCTCAGTGATTTCTCCAATAAAATTATTTCTTTTAACAGGCAGTCCAGTAGAATCCCCACGGTCTGGTAGTTTGGGATTTGACCATACAGACTGGGCATCTGGCTAGAAGTTGCTGTATGTTTATTTTCCCCTGAATCTGGGTTTAATTTCCACAGTAGAAAGAAAGAAGAAGATGGGAGGAAATGGGTGTGACACACACCCAAGCCAGAAAGCCAGCACGAACTCCAAGCTCAACTGCTGCAGATACAGATAATATTGGGCAAGGAAATGATCTTCAGATAATATTGTGGGTTTTTTCCATCAGCAGCCTTAGAGCAGATCTTTACAGATGATATGTGGCCCACATACTGGAGGCTGCTGTAGCAATCAATCCAGTTTGAACTAATTGTGAAACTTCTCAGCAGATGGAGAAAGATCATGTTTTGTCCTTGTTCTACAGTGTTCTTCCATGTCTTTTCAGAATAGACAATGATTAATGCCCTACCAGTGCCTGACATGACCAGTAGTCCCATCTTCTTGTAAACCTTAATTCTAATGCAGAATTTCCCCATTCAGCCAATATTTTCTGTGTTGCCTATTAGATGAGTATATACCATCCTGTGACATGTCTGGGCAGCAAGAGAAGAAGAACTTCTCAAACAGTTATTTTAAAGTGTAGAAGGTATGTCTAAAGCTCTACTTCCTTGAAGACAGTTCTGCCTAACAGAAAGGGAACAGATGACGAGGGAAGGGACAGATGATGTCTACCAACTGCTCACTGCCACCTGAATACTGGACAGCTTACTCTGCCAACACAGTGCCAGGACACCTGACCACTGACCTGCAGGTGATATTTGTTCAGCACTGTGAGCAGTACCTCAGGGACCAGGTGGCTCTGCTCAAGGGGCTTTGTTTTCTGCAAGGAAACTGCATTTTTATGTTTTGGGGTTTTTTTTAAGTGAATTTGTTTAACATTACTTTTAGAAAATGTTTTTCATTCTGAGTGAGCATCACCTGTTGGCCAGAGGCCAGGTGTTCTGGTGGTGGCCAGTCGGTGGTGGCCAGTTGTCCTAGACCCACTTGGTTGAGATTCCTGTCTCTGGGTGGGATTTGCAATTATTAGTTTCCTGCTAATCCACAGTGCCTTTAGTACAGTTTTACAGAGGGTCTTTCATGTTCTAAAAAAGATGTCAGAGTAAATCGTCTTCTGTTTGACATAGTAAATAAGCCAATAGTCAGGATAAACATATCTGGGATGGTATAAAACTGAATTAAGGTTTCCATCTGCCCAAGTTTACACTTTCTTCTGTACCCCACCAGACTGTGCAGTAATCTTCATCAGATAAAGGAGAAAGGTAGCTCTAAGTGTTGCCTATTGAAGGTGTGATCATGTGTATGCAAAAAATGTGAGTGAAATATCCTTTTATCAAATGGTAAAGAGGTCATCTGGCATATTTCAGTATAAACCAGGAATTTTATTGTAAAACACGACCTCTAATTAGGTCCTGCAAGGTGGAATTTTCAGAGGGATTTAGAACCCACTGTCCCAGGTTGTTCTAGGGCACTGGCTTGTGCTATGATGATGGAGAAAGGAACTTGAACTAGGATTTCCCATTTCAATGCTCATTCACTGTGATCTTAGGGAGGTCATAAGAGCATCAGGTTTTCCCTGGAGGTATGGTTACACTAAAGGATCAGGCCCTGTTGGCAGTGCAAAGAAAGAAAGATCTCAATCTGATTTCAGTATCAGGTAAGTGCTGTGCAACTCTATCCTGCACAGGTTTTGGTGGTCTATATGTACCCACTGTGAGGAACTTAAGATGACTGTGAAAATTCAGTAGCAGAAATTGATGTTCTGAAGACATTCTACCTCATAAGGAGGAGGAGAAAAAGAGGGTCTAATACAGTAATTTGGGTCTCAAATAAACTTTGGATTGTCAGACCTCAAAAATCCCTCTCTCCTCATTGTTGTTTTATGTGAAAAAGCCAGCACGACTGATGGCTGTTTATGGTTTCTCTACCACTGAGAAAATGCATATATCACCCCCTTCAAATCACCAACATGCTGCTGCACTTACCAAATAGAGATTGTAATCATTTCGATAATTAAACCACAGAATTATTAAATGACTTGAGAGACTCTAGGAGGAATATTGGAATTATAAAACCTTAGGATAAAAAGTCCTCTTAAATAAAAATATAAAATAACAATAGCTGTGCTTAAAAGTGCAAGCTGTACTAGTCAAGAAGTCTGTGTAGAGCATTTTGAAAACAAAAAAGCCAGTTTTTATCCTAATTTACATGCCCTGGGCTTTTGGGCACACTGCACTGTGATCAGCCTGATTTATTATTTTTGTTGCTGTTTTCGTTTTATGTCAGTATTTCTGTTGGTGTTTTTTTTTTTAATAAATTTTATATATTTCTTGTTCTTAAAGGTGATTTTGAAAAAAGTGTCAAGCTACAAGTCTAATTGTGAGGCTGTCAGTCAATTTGTCTAGATATTCCTCTCTGTGTCTTTCTTTTCTAAATCAGATTTAATGCTGGCTTTTGTAGCACAGCCTACCAATCAAACAGAAAATCAATGTACTTTGTGGTCTGACCATGTACTCTTAACCTTGCCTTTCTTTCTTCTTTGTCATAAGGACCCCTTTAGTGAGAGCTATTCTATAAAGTTATATATTGCTTTGCTTTGCTTCCATTTATGTTCACAGATAAAAGAGCACTGTGAGGAAAAAAAAAAACATTGTTGCTCTAACTGTGTTTTCTTTATGTCATGAACAAGACTGGAGTGTAAAGACCAAAGAATCATGAAAGATTCATAATTAACATGTTAGATTTAACTGAGGAAAAGCTATTTTGAAACCACAGAAGGGAAATATGTGTTGCATATGCTACTGGATGCTCTCAGCTGGTGAGGGGAATGTGTGACACACACCTCTGTGCCTGAAAGCCATGTTTTTCACTCATTTTTTGTGTTTAGCAAACTTGCCTTTCCCTGGGAAGAATTTCTGTAAGTTCAGCAAGTGAAGGGGTAAAAAACCTGACAGCCAGAGAGAGTCTTGATGCTCCTTTTTACCCCACGAGCTCTCCAATTCCCTCCTTGCTGCTGCATGGCACAGCTGCTGCTCTCCATACAGAACAAGCTCAACCTGAGACTCTTTCTGGTTTTCTGTTTTTTTCTCCCAAAAAGAGTGCCTCTCCTCCTGGAATGTTTTCAACTAGGTAGCTCACAGCAGGGCACTCACCCCTTTCCTGTTGTCACAGCTGAGCACGAATGCTCTCAGTGCTTGCAGGCTTTCTTTTAATTGCCCAGCATTGGCAAGTCCCCACAAGGTTGTCAAAGGGAATCTCTTCTTCCCTGTCTGGCAGATGCAAGGAGATGTTCATGGTTTTGTTCAGCTGGAAGCAGCTCTTTCTGTGTCTTCTGAGGTACTTGCACAGAGCTCGTGGCTTGTTCATTAAGAAAGTGTTACAGCTCATAGGCACAGTTAATTAGCACTTATGAATAAAAGAAAAGCAGGAAGAAAAATCAGAGGAGGAGAAACAACAGAAAATGAACTAGAAGAAAAAACAGTGTAGGTGTGTAAAAGCAAAGCACTCCAAAATTAATTAAAAATATACTGATGCTGTAGGTTTTATAGCCGTTTTTCATTCCTAGCTGTTCAGCATAAAGCACACCGCTGTGGGCTATGAAGTCCAGACAAAGCAGCACACACACAGTATGTGTATGTGCACACCTGTCAGTCACACAGGTGTCCCTCTGGTGCCAAACAGCCAGGAAACAGGAGAGCATTTCAATAGGGAGAACAGAGTAACTGTGTGTGGGAGTGTCAGCAATACCAGCATTAAATTTTAACAACCAGCTAAAGTTTATTTTCCCCCTTGTGGCTGCAACTTATTGTTAGATTTTGTCACACAGCTGTGTCATGAAAAGCTTAAAGTATGAACTGTGCTAGAGAAGTGACAGGTTGCTCTCTCGACAGCTAAATATCAGCACCAAAAATTTTCCTGGGGAAAAAAGTGACCTTTCAATATATAAAAAGGGCTTATAAGAAAGATGGGAACAAACTTTTTATGTTGTGGTGGTAAGAGGTGGTAAGAAGCTCCATCCCTGCCAACATTCAGGCTCAGGTTGGACTTGGGTTCTTAGCAACCTGATCTAGATTAAGATATTCCTACTCACTGCAGAGGGTTAGACTAGGTAACCCTTCCAACCCAAACCACTCTATGATTCTATATTCTTTCAAACAATCTTCTTACTAGAGGAGGATAAATAACTTTCAAACCTTGATGCTATAAGGCAAGAAATTGGCTGTAGCATGTAGTTAAGGATTATACCATAGTATGAAGAGTACACAAATGGGCTGAACAAAGGCTAAGTATCACATTGGACATAACTAAGATTTTTGAGTGCTTGACTTTGCAATTCTACTCATTAAGGAGCTACTCATTAATTCTGCTCTTTTAAGGAGCGTTGCTTCCATGCTCATATATACAAGCATGACCACTAGGCTCAGTACAGTCAATACATCCTATTTATCCATTAGTCAGTACACATACTTTCCTCTGTCTAAGAGAATAAACCAGTGATCAGAAGAAATCTGTATCAGCTCTTATGGCACCCCAATAAGTCTAGAATAAATCAGGGCAGAAAGAGCAAGGAGTTCTGGGAAACTTCATGCTTCCTGTCAGAGTAGAAAGCTCTTGCTGTCTTCTAACTTTTCTATTTCCTTTGACTTGAACCGTGACAGTGAGTCGTTTAGGGAAAGAAAAGCTGCCCATGAGCCCAAGGTTGGCCATGCTTGTCTCTATCTATCTCTTTATGTTGACATTTTTTCCCTCACTCCCCACGTGCCAAACTGTCTTGTGATACTCTTGAATAGCAACAGAGATGTCCAAAGATGTGTTAGTCCGGAAGACTTATTTTTAGTTTGTACCCTAAATGTCAGGGGAGATCATTTTTCTTTGCTATTGGATTTTATGGCAATTGTGTGCAGTTCCAAAATCTATTGTCAAAACACATCTTGTCAGTAGGCCAGTAGGGTATGGACAAGAATAGAGATTCTCATTTTTAGCATTAGGTGGAAGAGGAAAAAGTAACCATAATCCTGTATGACAAGTCAGAGAATCTAAGACTGGGTAACAGGAAGCAAAAATCAGAGTGGGACTAAAATAACTGAAGAGCCAAAGATTTTCTTTGCTGGCAGAAATAATTCGGCAAAGATAAAGGCCTTGTGCTCTGTTTCCCTGCCAGCATTTAATTGTTCCCAAGATGGGTCAGACTCAAGGCTCTTCAAATAAATTAATCAAATCTAGTCCATAGCTTTTTCTTCACAAAATTCACTTCATAAATAGTTTGTAGACATTCTTGAATTATTATACCCACTCTATAATCAGGAAGGGAAAAGGACATCTTGTGATAATTTCATCAAATACAATCTTCAGTGAGTAGGACTCTTAGTATATCATGAGCCCAAAAGGTTCCTTTGAGGTTATTCCCTCCTAATTCTCCATTTTTCTCTGGCTTCTACAAGAATCTCCTATCCCACTGAGAGTTTCAGTGCACCTCTCTCTGCCCCAACTCTCCCAAAGACCTAGAGCTGCCTTTGCCATCAGGAGAAAACATTTTACTTTCTCCTGCCAACGATGAGAATCTCATCTTCCCACATGGGCAAGAGTCTTAGCAACTATCTTTGAAAGCCCCAGATGCTCTACCTCCTGTGTATGAGGGGACTCCAGCTTCAACATTGCACTGAAATCTCACACAATGATGATTTGTTTCTTAGGCAGCAATGACAGCACATGAGTAGGGGTACAGGTTCAGTGAAAAAAAAACTTCATGTCAGCTCAGTGCCCCAACACTCCCCAACCCTGGTTCTTACTTTGGGAAAGTTTTGATCATGTTTATCTTTCTGAGTGCCAGCAGCTATCAACCTAGGCAAGGAACTTAACTTTAAATTCAGGCTTCTGACTAATGAAACACTCAAGATCTGTAAAAGGAATTTAATTTAATGTTTTTAAAAACCCAACACCTGGTGCCAAATTTGAAATGCCTAAGGAAGACAAGTGTGTCAAGTGATGAGGACAAAAGACATCAGGGAGAGGGTGAAAGGAGGGATACCCCATCTCCTAGGCAAGTGCACATGCACGCACAATCTGGGAAACAATCCAGAGGGATAAGCACTCCAGTGGGATAACAGGGCTGCTGTGTTGCTGCAGGACAGATGGATTCCAGCTCTGCAGGCAAGAGAGGCAGTGAAGAAGAAGAGGAGAGATGTCCTCTGTGCAGAGAAGCAGCTGAGAGGTGAAGAGCATTTCCATAGGACAGGTGAGGGGCTGGGTGCAGGCTCATGGATCACAATCCTCTTCTCCAGCATCTGCTATTCACTGACAAGGAAGATACAGCTGGGAATGTGATAGCTGGTGGCAACCATGGCTATAATGACCAAGCAATAGTGGGGTCCAAGATTCTGTGAGGGGTGAGAAAGGAGTGCAGCACAGCACAGACCTTCATCTCCAGGCTGACTGGACCTGCAGTCAACTCCAGCAAGACTGCTGCTTGTTCAGGGCATTGGTAGGTGAAATCATATGGGGCTGCTCAGAAAGGATCTCAGGAAAGTTGGAAATTTTTTAAAGACAGCATTCTCCAAGCACATGCAGGGCCACCTTGATATTATGCAAGATAGGTGGGAGTAACAGGAACTGGCTTGGCTGAATAGGAGACTCATGGCAGAGCTCCAGCAGAGAAAGGCAGGATATCAGGAGGTAGAAGAAGGTACAGGCTGAAAAAGAAGAGGGCAATTATGAGAGAGTATTTGTTGGAGATGTTCTTTTTTCTCTGGGGAAGTATTTATAAGAATCTAAGGGGAAAAAGAAAAAACAAACCACAAAGAAGTCACATACCCGTCTATCTTCAGGCAGAATTATCTGAAAAGTATTTCCTTGGGGAAATCAAGCTCTCTCTAAATGTGTCAAGTCATAGATGACATATGGAAGCTCTTCTAATATGTTTTGGCCTGAGACACTGGGATGGAAAACCCAGAATGTTTTCAACAATAAGAAAAAACATAAAGAACAAACCATCAACACTTGCAAATTACCATTTTGAGAAAGATTTTATAGTTAGCAAGGTGACACAGCCAATTTCTGCTGAGAGACCTTCTGTGCTGATGTCTTTTCAATTTTGCACATGACTTTCAAACTAATCAAAACTGCTTTGCTCCTTCATGAACCTAACAGAGGAGCAAAAGCTTAAGGAGAAGGATAAAACAGCAGAGCTATATCTTACCAATTCAGCTGAAAACAACAAAAAAATTCAAATTTTGAGCTTAGGCGATGACAACTAATTTCTAGGAAGATATTCTCCTGAGGCATGGGGGGCTGTGTGCAAAATTCTCAACAGAGGGTGATTCATTATTATAAAGAAAGAGAGTGGTGGAGTGGCTTGGTCTTGTCACTCACTTCATCACCTGTTTTCCCTGCTTTTCCCAAGCACTGAGTAGTCCAAGAAGTGTCCTTGCTATCTGTAATAAAGCTGGTCCTAGCAGAGCTCCTGCAGGCTGTATAATGAGGCCATTTTTACCTGATATTCAGAGGCAAAAGGGCACCTAATTGTCATTCGTGTCTTTGGCAATCCCCCCAACAGATTCTCATTTGTTCAGAAATCTCCATCCTGTTAAGTTCTGAGGTTTGTCAGTGTGCAGTAATGTACCTGGGGGGATCCTGCACACAGGGGGGGTTGAATACATTTAGATACCTGAAAACTTTGCTTTGGCCTATTGTTCTGATTTAATTCGAGCCCTCCAAAATGTCCCTTTTGCTCTGACAAACACACGGACTATGTTGAGCCAGGAACTGTCAATGGCATTGAGCCTGGGCAGGCTGAAGGGTGACAAGTATCAGCCTAGAGGGAAGCAGCAGGGGGAGAAGGAGATGATTAAAATAAGCTCTGTTGTATGCACTAGGCCACTGGGAATGATTAACTTTCTTTACCAAGTGCTTAGGTTTGAGAGTCTTTAGATGAAGGGCCCTTATATTGTTACCCCAGGTAGCTGATTAGGAACAAAAAAGACCCCTAGTCAGCATCTGAACACCTCTGATGACCCCTCTAATGTTATTTTGCTTGGCATTGCTGTTGTTGGAGAATGAAGGCTTACAAAATGACTTGAGCTTGGAGCTCTGGTGGTGTGGTACAGCGGCTTCCTGTTTCTATCAGAACAAAGTAGGTAGGAATAGAGCCAAAGACTCCCTGAGTGTTTTATGTGCAGGACAAGGGTATTCTGATCCAGCTTCTTTGCTTCTGAAGCAGCAGAGCTGTTCTGACAAAATCTGATAATGGGAACACTGCAGAAGACTGCAGGAATCTGTCCCTGGTACAGCTGGCTTCGCATAAACCCAGTACATGACAGGCAAAAGCAAAAAAGGACAAAGGCAATGGCACATGTAATTCTGAGAGAGGAAAGCTAGCTGAAGTTATTAAAACAGACCCAGGGCACATAAAGGGCTAGTAGGGTTTATTCAGCTCCAAGCTTCTCCAAATCTCACATGAAAAATAGTTACTAGTGTTCAGATTTTACTGAAATAGAGAGAAATGTTAAAAACACTGAATATTGAAACTGAGATTGAAATATTGAAAGTCTTAGAATATACACTGATTTTGCATCCTGTCTCCTACTCTTCACGTTACACTGGGAACAAGCTGACACTCACACTGGCAAAACACATCCTCTTCTGCATCCCAGATGACTCCACGTGTTAGCTGATGGGCCTGCCTGCATCAGAGAGATGTACCACCTCTGACTTCACTCAGCTGAGTCCTTCCCACTCCATTTCAGGGAACATCATCAAGCCACGTTCAGACTACCCACAGAAAGAATTTAGCTGCAAAAATAGAAGCCTCTCTGCCTCTCTAGTTATTCAGTGCCACATCTTGAACCGTGGGGAGACTGTGCTACCCTTTTTCTATATAGACTGTAGACCTCTGGAGGAAAGACAGGTTCTGTGCCACCAAAAGCTGATGGTATCAGTCCCTTTGTGTGACCCATGGGTCACCTGCCTCACCCAAGGCTCTGTGAAACCCAGGAAGACAACAGGAAAGCTGAGCCCCAGGAACTCCCAGACCTCTCTATTTTGAACCTCTCAACAGTTACAGTTTGAACAACACAAACAATTAACCAAGCTGCAAAGCACTTGTTTTATCTAAATACTCTCTTTGAATTTTAGGACAGAAATGGGTAGAGGCCTCAGGTTCTCAAGAAGGCTCCAGCCACATAAGGCCCCACTGTGATGATTTTCATTACAGGCAGCAGAGTCACTCACCACAGGATTTTAAGTGCAGCCAGGGGTAAGACAAAGGGTTAGGGTTCTCTCAAAGTCAAATCAAGCCAAAGCTTGGCAGTTGTAAACCAGTGCAATCTACTTCTCTCTCTTGCGTTGTTGTTAAAGTCTAACAGTGAAAAAAAATTAAACAAAGATATTCTTCTTTAGATCAATTAACACATGTAGATTTTTGGGTGAGAGATGCCAGCTTTACCAATCAATCAGACAAGCTTGTCCATAGAAGAATTAAAAATGAAGAAGAAAAAAGTATCACAGATCTGGCAAATTCAGAAGTATTTATTTCACGTCCTTTCTTTGTTACAGATTGCATGGCAAAGATTCCCTAAAATGTTTTTACCCATCTGTTGAAAACACACTCAAATTTTCACTCACATACTGCATTTAATAAGGTACAACCCTACAAAAAGATTAGCTTTCCTAATTTTCACAACCAGCAGAATCCAATCACAAAATGCAAGGAACATCAAGGACAGAACTGGAGTCCTCAAAGCCCTTGTACCACATGGTGTCACACAGAGGTTTAGTTGTACCAAAGTAGCTCATTACTTCTTATTTCAACAATCTAAACCCCAGGCTACTTTAGAAAAAGCTGGCAGTATTTCCACTTCCCAATGCAGACTCTGGAGTACACTTGTCTGAAGTCAGCAAAATGTTCCTGATTTTTCCAGAAGTGATAGCAATTCATTATAAACCAAGTTCAAGCACCACTTGTCAAGCTGTGTACTTAGCCTGCTGTGGGCAGAAAAACACCAGATTTCAATTTCAGGAGTCATATAATATTCTCCCATCACAATCACAGCCAGACAAATCAATCATTTATCCCTTCTCTGCTTTTTGATAATATTCATACAGGCTGCTGCTTTTTTTAGAGAGGAAGCTGACTCCGAGAACATGCCCAAAACAAACATGAAGTACAAGAAATCATTTCTGTAATACATATGAAAGAAAAAAAATGTTTTGTTTTGTTTGTTTTTTCATTCCTTTTGGGTGTGTGTGCGTGCGTTTTGTTTGTTTACTTGGGGGTTTTTTGTGGGTTTCCTCAGTTACACTGATCTGGTATTAAGCTTATTGTGGCAGATCTGTTCAAGTATGCAGCCACAAAACAGGACTTTAATATTTACATTAATGTATAAGCAGAACATTGATCTGTCCTGTCTCATCAGGCATTAGGACAAGAAATGCTTTTGTATACTCAGTTGCTGGTTAATGTAATGAGTACTTGTGCCTTACAGTGTATTTCTTTCTTTAAAACACAGGCAGACTTACTAGGTATGAAGGAACATGGAATTAAATTCATATTTTACCCTGCCACCTTAAATTTTATTAATGCAACAACTGTTGAAAGAGAGACTGGAAGGTCTGAAGATTAAGTCAAGAAAGAAAACACTACTTTCTGCTATTAAGAAGGCAAAAAATTCCAGTGTATCCAACCACACCTGAACTTGGCAAACACTTGAACAGGAAGCAAGGAGAAAACAACTCCCTTGCTTTCTATGCTGTACTTGCTTCAGTTTATAAAGCAGTTTAGACTGGAATATTCCTACACAATGCAGTCCAAAGAAGCAGAGCTGTTGGAAAAGTTTCCAGAAACCAAGAACCTTGAGCAGAAATTTTCTGAAAACTAAAAGGAACCTTCAAATGACACTTCTAAAGGCTGGGCTGCTTCCAACTAATGAGAGGAGTGGGGAGACAGTGGTAAATACAATGTTTTGAACCTGATGGGAAGCAAAAAAGTCACAGTGAAAAGGAAGACTGAAATTCAGCGAGAGGGAATCAGCACATGGTGACTGATGTAATGAGAAAGAGCTAGTGTAAATGTTTCATCTGGAATTGTACTGAGAAAAAGGAACAGAGATGCATAAAACCCACACAACCTAACTGCTGCAAGTAGGTTGAACTGCATACTTAAGAGATGTGACAACAGTGAGAAATACTGTTTCACTGCTTATTACAAAAGTTGTATTTTCCCTATGCCTAAGCAGCAAAGAAGATAAGGTCAGATTAGTCACTAATGCAATTCCAGGTCCTTTGGCAGACCCGCACCTGCTAATATTAAATGAAGACTAGATTCAAACACAGAATGTGCTCCTGAGAGGTCAGGCTCATTTCCTGTTCTCTCAAGGATAATCAATAAAAGAAGATTTGCAGAGCAATTTTGTCCTCTGAATAGCACAACCCTTAGAAGTATACCTTAAGGATGGTACTAAAGCATCGTGCAAAGACAGCAGTGATTCAGTGCTGTTCAGAACGTAATTGGTGCTGTAAGATCAGAGAAAGATAAAATAGTGTGATTGACAGCTGCTACAAAAGCTCCAGGGTGAATCTTACCTGGGGAGAAGCAAGTCAACAATTGTGTAGCCCTATCCTTTTAAGGCCCTCCTTGCTATTAAAAAAACCCCAAAACCTAGTGGCAGTCACTTACGGTTGCCATCAGATAGAACATGGTGGGAGAGAAAGAGGATGTGTATTTAATGCCCTAAATTCTTAGTTTCTAAGACAGATAGAGAAATTTAAAGCTACCTAGACATCACAACACCTAAACACAGCTTTGAAAGTTTCATGCACTTAGTCTTCCCTCTATTTTTCCTCTGTTCTAATGTTCCTCAATAAGGTTTCATGGAAGGAAAAATTTGATAGCAGATGAGGGCACAGTTCTTAGCAGTTCCCAAAGAAATGATAACAAGTCCAAATTATGCCAATGGAAAGAAAGGATAGCAAGTATAAAAAGGGACTAACCTGACTGACAAAGAACTCTTCAATGATGTCAGAAGAGTAAAACATAAATAATGGAAATGAGAACAGATTATTTCCTAATTATTAAGTAGGAGCAACAAGAGAACACAGGCACCACATGAGGACCAAAAGAAGAAAGCAAAACAAGCAGTAGTTGACAAGAGTGATAAGAGGTTGCTCTATAAGTACACCTGAATTAAATGAAAAAAAAACAAGGTAAGTGTTAGTTATGCAAGATGGTAGAAAAAAACCTGACAGCTGACATTAGAAATTAACTCTTGAAAGATTGTTTTCAGTATTGCCTTGTGATGGCAACTACAAGCAAATATATTTACATAATGTAAGATCTCTGCCTAGTAAAGGAAGAGAATAGGTTAGAATGTTCAGTTTCCTGAAGCTCAGTGTTCACACGTTCCCTGGGCCCAAATGACTGTTCTATAAAGAATGTTAAAATTGGTATGGTAACCTTACATTAATAGAGTGCATTAAAAAGAAGCCTCACAAACAGTAATAGCAGTAGTTCAATTTGAGAACTGGAAAATTGAAATGCCTATTTTTAAACAGAAAAGAAGAAAAGCAGTAAAAAGTCTTGGTCAGGATCAAGACAATTTTTATTTCTAAAAAATATTTGGAACAAGTACTCAAACTACTCATTTATGCCTTCCACTGTAACTGGCCAAGAACAAGTTATGCTAAAATCCTTTCTTCCATATTAGTGCAATGAAAAAGCAGTAGGTGAAGTATCTTAATCTTGACATCTGACTATCACAAGACAGTCTTATATACAAGACAAATGCAGCTCAGATGAAACTATTGCTGTATGAAGGCAGAGCTAGCTAGTTATCAAATATCAAAACCAAAGCTGCAACAATGTTCTGCAGAAATATGTGTTAGGATTAGTTCCATCCATACTGTAACAATTTGAGATAATGAACTCTGTAGACAATATGGAGGCGAGCATCTCTCTGATCTACTGAGGGCCAACATTCAAATTAAAAAATTGACAAGCTAAAAAGATAACTAGAAAAATAACATTTAATACCAGTAAGTAAAGGAATACTTCAGAACTCAAGTCAGACTCAGACACTGCTGCAAACATGACCTCAGATTTTTTTACACCTTCAATGCCCTAACATAGCGAAGAACTATGGAATATTCCAGTTAAATTAAACTTGCTTTGCACTGTTTACACCTCAGAATTTTTTTCCCCTGACACAACATGGGTATAATCATTCAGTAGGTGCTGGATTTATAAAAAAATAATAAAAAAAAAAATCTCCCTTTCTCTGCCTAAAAAGAATTCTTGACTTACTTCAGATCTATAAAATTTCTTGTTTCAGTAAACTCTCAGAGATTCAGCAATCTAACAATTTAAAGGGCAAAATGCTGCCATCTGCTGGAGCAAGTGAAGTTAGCAGTTCTCTGAATGCCAGCATTCTCCTCTCCCATCTTGCACTGAAAAGTAACCTCAGAGGCTCATCAAGTCATCATCAGATGTTGCATCTAGAAATACAAGCAATAGACTAAAGCATAATGCCACCTGAAAGATAAATCCTGGTGGCCTAAATTCAGCAGCAACATGAAAGAAGTCCACTCATCCTCCCCACCCAATTCTACCTGCTTGAACAGCTTCCTCTCAGTCAGCCTTCTTTACCATGTACAAATCTTGAACAGAAATCACTGTAAAAGCAAGAGTAGGAGCAGAAACCAAATATTCTTATTCTTCTTATTCTCATCAAAAACACAGCAGACCAGATGAAGTGGAGTTTATAGGGAACTGCTGCCCTTCAGTTTTCAAAGCCTTCCACTATAATCTTACTTCTACCATCAAGAACATGTTATTACAATCACCCATTTTCATCCAACAGCCTTTAAGCAGCACCTCTGCTCCACACTGAACAACTTTTAAGAGTCTGTAAGAAAGTATTCTCTCTACAAAGGTGTGTAAAGTTACTTTGGTTACTTCAAGTAACTTGGGACACAGTAATAAGAGTTCATGTTGTGGATAAGCTACAAACAGTGTTACATGAAGGCTCTCCTATTTCCTCACTAACCCTGGCTATTCTCCTAGTGCTCTATTTTAGGGCTAATAGGAAGCTACCCAAGGGATCTAGTGCTCCATTCATCACAGCTGCTATCCAGCCCAAAGACATAGCTCAGAGGCTTTTTTTCTTTTTTTAAGCAGATTATATCTGAACTAGGATTTCAGAGAGCTGCAAATATTTTAATATTAATTTTCTGATCCTGACTACATAAGATGATAGCATTCATAACTTCTCCTATGAGGCCATCTTGAAAATATTTTTGAATGCAATTGCTGTTAACCATTCCTCTTAAAAAACGTGTAACTACCAACACAGGAGCTCTGATGTCAGAAGGCTTCTGCAACCCAGAGCAGAATCAGTAAAGCACAAGGGCTGCACAAAAGCAAGCTGAGAGATTATCATTATCAGCAGAGGAAAGATGTAAGGGTAAGGCTTAGAGACACAGGCAAATTTTCAGACACCACTATTTGGGTACTACAGTGAAATCTTAAAGTACACTTGACAAGTGCTGCTATTTCTTTCTTCTGGTCATATAAACAGTGTAACTTATTAGACCTAACACTATTTCTTATCTAAGAATTTCAGGTGATTGCACACTTTGATTTTCTTCATACTGCAAAGTTATTCTGCTTAGCTTTCTGAGGATTCTTAAGGTCCCTACCTGGTTACAAACTGATCTAAGAGAAGTTTCATCAGAGTATTTTAGAAGTGCTCTGCAAAGAGGACAAAACATGGTTTCCCCTATACTTTTAGTTCAGTTCTAAAGTGTTTGGTTTCCTTGGCAATTCAGTTGAGGTTCACAGGAATATCTCACCTGTCAATGCCAAAACACAGCTTTTGAGTAAACTCAAGTAAAAGAATTCTGGAAGTTTTTGGCCATCATATCTAAGGTTCACTTTGCATATAGCATGTTGTGATGTGGCATATCCTTAGAGAAGAAGGATTTAGGCACCTTAATAAAACCAAAACTACTCCTTAAATACTCAAGAATCTTCAATATTCAGTTTATTTTCTAAAATAAAAAAACATGCACATTTGTAATATACACAATCTGATTCTTACCAAATACATGTATAAATTTATTTTTTTCTTTTAATAAAGATCTCTATCTACAATCCTAATCCTGAATGCCAACCTGCCCAATTATTTTTTAGGCTAACATTTCAAAGAAAACGTCAGCCTGTATTGTTTCAGGTGCTGGAAAGCAAATGTACCTGCAGCACTAGATAAAAATCTCTTCAGGCACTTGCCATTTGGCTAAAGCAAGTTTAACAGTTTCATACTTATACAAAAGCAACAAAACTCCAGTCTTCATAAGCTTCTTCAACTGATTTCCCTATGAAAGTAGTACAGAAACAGAAATTTAAACATCAGTCGTCTCACTAAGAGAAAATGCCATATTTCTTCTTCAATTCTTCAACAGAAGTATCTTTCAATCCCACGTGGTTCACATGATTGAACAATGCCTGTGTAACTGTAAAAGAAAATCCCAACACTGTTATTTTTGTTATTCACACTCTTAAAATGAATTAGTTCAATTTTTTCCTCAGGGAGAGTAAGGGTTGGATTAGATAGCTGAAATGAAAGTAAAGCTTTAGAATTATTGAAAGGATGAAAAAAAACAAAGGGAAGCTCTCACTTTGTTTTGATGCCCATAGGCTGCCTAACAATACTTACTTAAACAGGTATATAATCCCTGAAACAGACAGTTTTATTTTGCTTACTATCTTGACATTAGGTCATTAAATGGAGAACACAGAAGTTAATGCCAGATAAAGCTTACATCAGGTTAAAGGCATGAATGAAATTCATGAGAGGAACTTACTTGCACTTCAATAAGTAAAACATAAGTCCTTTTCTTTTAAGGAGATTGCCATATGAAAAATTTTAAAGTATGATAGTTATTACGAAACTCAGATATGGACAGTAAATTTGACATTATTTGGTCTAAGAGAAATGTCTTGCTTTTAACTAATTTAAGTGATGTTTCAACAACAGGTCAGAGGACCAGGCTGAGGGGTTTAGAGACATCTGCATTCTTTTTACCAACAAAAAAGTTGTGATTGCCAAGAAATGGCTGTAAGTCGTGCAAACTGTGTCATTTGGATACCTTGCATCTCAGATTTAAACTTTCATACAAACTGAAATGCCAGAGCAGTTTACTTTATCAGTCTAATATGCTGTGATATCACTGATAAAACCGAGGGAATTTAGCTGTTTTTTTCAAGTCTTAAGAAATAATAAGGGATCAAAAGATTAAGAAAAATTACATAGCATTCACATTAACTTCTAAAACAACAACCTAGAAAACAAATTAATCTTAATTGATTTTTACACAGAATAACAAATGGGAATAGCACTAAATTGGAAGTATTTCTTCCTAGATTCCACAATATCACAGATTAAGTTTAAAAAGACATTACACCAAATTACTTACTTTTTTTCTCTGCGCCTGACATGAACATTACTGCCATATCAAATCTTTTCAATTCAGATAGCCTCTGGAGGATTTCAAGGATGAGTGATGGCTCTTCTTTCCTGAAGAATATTATTACAAATATAAAAATAACTACTGTTGATTAGAAAGATACAGTAGCTGCAAGCAGTATTAAAGACTTCAGGAAAAAGAAATTAAAAGACCAATGTAACTCTCTTCTCTCTCCTTTGTATTCCCTGGCTCTCCCATCTTTCCTGTTCCCTCTTCCACCCACAAAGCAAAAAGACAGCACCCAGAGATCTGATAATATCATTAGTATGCAGAGCAAGAGTAAAAAAAACCAAACATGTAGACAGATGCAAACTAACTTCTGTTCCTGTACAGAGTATATGATTTAAATGCTTTCACCTTGCCATAATGTTGCCATTTTTATACACATTGGGCTGTGTGAGGGGAAGCAGAACCTGTAATCATAGAAAGGCCCAGCAAAATGTATATTACAGTTGCCATCAGTTTTATCCCTACAGAAAAGTCCTAGATTGTTTTCATTTTACATTCTCTTGGTCAACAGTAAACATACAAATACTGAAAAATAGTATTTTTCTTTCCTGTCTTTTATCTTACTGCCAACAATTTCAACTTCCTAAGCTTTATATATGTTATACTACCAAATCTAAGATCATGTCTCTTATAATGTTATGTTTCATGATGGACAGTTACTTGTAAAGAAACCAAGGGAAAGGCTAAGATTGCTTTACATTTGCTTTCCTAGAGTGGTGAAAACACCACTCTAAAAACATTTTGTGTGTGTGCTCTCACAGTGATTCAGAGAAGTAGTACACCACCTCTGACAGGCAAAAGGAACTTTAAGACTCAAATGGTAGCATGGATAGAAATCTAAAAAAATTATTGCCAGATCCTGCCTTGTCAGAACCTCTAACTCCAATAGCATCACAATAAGCATCACACAGAAACTAAAACCTTTTTATTTCTCAGCTTTAAAAAATTAATATAGGAAACTAACATTGTGCTGTTAGATGGGATAACAGAATATACACAGTGATATGAACAAATATACTTCTGACAGTCTATGAAAAGTATTCTGTTTCTGGTGCTACTCAGCATATCTCAATTCAACAACACAGAGTAAAGGCTACTTCCTTACCTCTTTTATATCTGACTTTTCAAGATGTTTAATTTCTTAAGAAGGAACAGTGGAATGGTACCAATGATTGCATCATGCTCACATCATGCTCCATGATGAAAATGCTGTAAGCCCAAGCTTACAAAAAAAAAAAAACAAAACCAAACCAAAACAAACTAAAAAGAAAACCAGAATACTAATAAACAATGTATAACAAGAAGTTAAACTTACTCAATGTAGAAATCATGTAGAATTTTCAGTATCTGGTTAAACAAGTCTGGATCTAAGGATTTCTGGAACAGTTTTGGATAAAGTGAAGGCTCTATTTGCTTTGGAAAAAATAAAAAAGGGTAATTTTTAGTCAAAAAAAGAAGTAGGTGAGTCATGAGAATTAGAAATGTGTTTTTATACTGTCTTGGGACCACTATGTGTATGAAAAAAAACAAATAAAAAACACTTGAAGTATTTTATGTTGAATATTAATTCCTTTTCATTATGATGGTTACTAAATTCTATTTTAAAAGAATTTTAAGCCTTCATTTTGCAAAATACATACAAGCATAATTACATTGGAATTTTTCAAGCATTTGTTCAGTTTAAAGAGGTAAGAATGTTGCTTTGTCTAATTATCCTACAAGCATTCCATTATTGCCTGTATATATATATAGACAATGGGCACAAGCTGATCTTGTTGAGATTCTGCTTGAATACAAAGAGGAAAATTTTTTACTGTAAGGACAGTCAAACACTGGAATGGTCTCCCAGGGTAAGTGGTGGATTCTCCCACTTTTGAAAGTTTATTAGTCTCAGCTTGACAAAGAGCTGAGACATCATACAAGCAGAAGGGTTGGACCTGATGATCCTTCACGTCCCTTCCAACCTGACATTCTATGATTCTATTAATTTGAAAAACGAGAATATAACATGGCTACTAATGTTAATTTAAGGCTTTAAGGAATCATGGAATGGTTAGAGTTGGAAGGGACCTTAAAGAACATCTAGCCTATCCCCCGACTAGAAGTCCTATGTCTGAAAGAAGAGAAAAAACCTGCACAGAACTTTCACAAAGTGAGAGGTAGAGTGAAAACTCAGGCATGCAAGGAGGAACGCTCCAATTTAGATCAAACTAGTTAGTATTATGTGAGAGCAATTAAAGAAAGGTACTGCTGTACACTGTTAAGACACTCTAAACATAGCTACCCTTTCCACCTAAGTTTGTGGTATTCAATATCAGCTGAAGAAACTGTCCAAGCACTGTCAATGAATACTGTTTCATACCTTCAAGTACAAGTACATATTTTCTGGACAGTCTTTCAATTTCCTGAAGTCAGACTCAAGCTGGAAAGAATTTGCAGGAATGGCAGGGACTGGAAGAGCAGAGCTAAAAGACTTTTTGATTTCTTTTTCTCTCTGGTTGTTCACAGGGAAAGATGGATGCAACACTGATGAAACTCTTTTCACACTTGAGGGAAGCCTGCAGAGAGATTTTTGAAATGCATAATCAAGAAAACATTCAAAGAAATCCTACACTGAGACTTAACTGCAGGTCTTTCAATTCACTAACAAGCTAAAATGTTAAATTTTATTTAAAATTATGTATCTTAATTTAAGCAGGTGTCTAAAAAAAAAAAAAAAAAGGAAAAACCCTATCAAGTAACACAGGCTTTATATTTGATTCATGTTTTCTATTAAAAAAATCCCCACACCTGCAAATATTGACAAGTATTTCTTTAGTATTTCTTTCTGTACTTTGTTTGTGGAAAAAATTGTACAGATTGCTACCATGCACAGCTGCAAAGAAAAGTTATTTTCTGCAATTTCATGATGCAAAAAACCAGTCATGTCAAACGAACAAACCACTTTCAACACTGATTTCAATGGAGCTATTTTTTTGTTGTATAATTTGTCATTTAAGTGCATTTATTTTTCAGAAGTTATAAAATGTTTAAGAAATACACTTTTTACTTCAAAACTTCCTAGCGAATCTGTCTGACCGAGCTGGAAAAGGCAGGTGTGGGAGGGTGTTTCTCATAGAAGTTTTTCAATCAGAATTCCATTAAATGGATTTACTATCAACAGAATGAGAGTCTGACGACGTATATAGAGCTTTCCTAAGAAGACAAGAAGCAAAGTTCCAACACTTGGCAGAAATGAAGTTAGAATAGTGACTTCTACACTTCAGCCTCCTTTCAGCCAGCCACAGCTGAATTTGCTTTCCTAACACAGTGGGACTTGGGAACTTTTAGCAAACCTGAAGCTATCAGCTGCCTGATCAACAGAAGAAAGAGTGGTGACACTACCACCTCTTCCTTTCCTCTCACACAACTGGTGTGCAAAAATGTTTGAACCCTGCTTAGAATTCAGCCTAAAATATCACAAATAAAAATCACAGCTAGAGAAGATGAAGTGCACAAAGAAACTATGACATGCAGGAAAAGATTATGAATTTATTCATATTTGAAATGTAAAAACGGGACTAATTTTCCACCTAACATGAAATACATTGTCTCAGCCACTACATGATCAAAGAGGCAAAAATGTAAGAAGTATCATTTATTTCACTATTTTGTTTTTAATTCAAATTTTCCAGATATGTTTGATTCTGCAAAAAATTCTGAATATTCTGAAAACTAGCATTAATTTTTGAAAAAGAGCATCAGAATTTTTATACTTACTGTAATGGTGATGTATCACTGATTTCTTCTATTTTCAAGTGCTTTGCTTTTGGAATGTCCATTGCAGGCAACTGATCATCCTGATCTAGGTTCTCTGTTGCTTTGGCACTCATGGAATTCCTCCAGTTACTGACTGAAGAAGTAGTGCTGGGAAAATCACTATTTGGTGGATCACCATCAATTTCTTCAATAGGTATTCTTTGCAAAGGCATCTAAACAGAATACATACCTCAATGTTAAGTGTGTAGCTCAACAGTGTATATACAGGGTCCAGATAAACAGCTGTGTTTAATTTTAAATAACCTCAAGATAACAAGTGTCATCTGTAGTGCTGCACATGGAAGATACTTTCAGTGAAGATAAATGGCAAAAAAGGACACTTCATGACCTTGTATGGGAAGCCTTATATGATCATTTTACTGCTTACCCTCATATACCTTAGTATCTGTATTCTAGAGAATCTGCATTCTGTTTTTTCAGTAATAATAAATAAAAAAGATTTTTTTTTCCCCTTCTAAGGTTGAATGGGCAAGGAATACCATATATTTTGACCAACAGGGTCAAGCCTTGTAATTTAGCTAAACAAGTCCTTACCTAATATAGGCCTTACCCTTAACCTCTTTATATTTTGAGATAAGTATCTGTAACTCAGCCCTGCTGACTGACCAAGTTACATACATCATAAAGCAATTAATTCTACCATGGGAAGACACACTAACTAAAATTATTCAGCTTGCTTAATCTCTGCATGAACACTATTACTTTTGACCACCACCTAGCACCGCTTTCACAAGTCTTGTAAGAAGTACCACTTAGTGAGGGGAAGAAAATAAAAATAACTAAAAAAAAAAGTCCTGAACATGAACATTATGTATATTGCTCCAGAAATACAGATGCAAGGAAACCTGGTATTACTCTCTAGATTACCATATTTTTGTTGTATGTAACTCATTCATCTCACTATAACCAGTCAGAATACAAAAATATTGCTTCCTGAAAACCAATATCCAGCTATTCAGGGCAGCCATATTGCCTGTGCTCAAGAGGAGCAGAAAGTGAGTTTCTGCACCAAAAACATAGTGTAGGCTTCAATTAAGACACTGGGCTGAGACTGATCTTTTTGTACACCATGTTCCTGCACATGTAGAACTGAGCACAGACAGGCAGTGATCTGCATCAGAGCAAAAATATGAAGTTTCTTTTGAGAATTATAGAATTGTAGAATGGTTTGGATTGGAAAGGACCTTAAAGATCATTCAGTTCCATCCCCCTGCATGGGCAGGGACACCTCCCACCAGCCCAGGTTGCTCAAGGCCCCATCCAACCTGGCCTTGAACACTGCCAGGGTGGGGGCATCCACAGCTTCCCTGGGCAACCTGTGCCACTGTCTCACCACCTTCACAGGAAAGGATTTCTTCCTAATGTCTACCCTAAAACTCCCCTCTTCAAATTATGTTCTTGAAAATTACTAAACCTCTCCATTTTCAGTTTTCCACAGGCAAGTTGTGTCTATTTCATAGACACATAAATAAGCGGATTTTAATAAGTGGATTATAACTTTAAGCTCTACTTTTACTGTCATTATAGAAAGAAATTCAAAACCCAAAACAACTTACTGTAGATTTCAGGTGTAATGGATTAGTACTGACTTTCACTATATTTTTAATTTCTGATTCTTTTATCAATACTGCAGGATATTCTTGATGAGTGTGCTGTTCTTTCTCAGCTAATTCCTGAAAAAAAATAGAGTTGTCTAAAAGATCACAATTTTGAGAAATAGCTTTAAGCTATGTTTAAAATAATGTATTAGAGAATGAAGATATTCTATTAATATCAGCTTACAAAAAAACCACCCAAAACTGGAAGTATACATACATTCTTTATTTTAGTGAGCTCATTTATTGCTTGTTTATTTCCAGGTTCCAGCTTCAGAACAGCTTCAAAATCTGAGCGAAAAACACAAAAAGTGTAGATATTTCAAGTTAAAAAGTACTCCTGGCAAACTTTTAAAAATACTACTATTCCTTTTATGGTTCTAAAATAATTAAAGGCAGGTAAGCCATCCTAATGCTTATATCATGATGTAGCTTTTAAACACATTTTTCAAACTACTCTGAGATTTATCATAAGCAAAAATAAAATTGATTTCGAACAAAACTGTCTTCTGAGCATGTGAATGCTAACAAAAAGGCTTTATATGCAATAAAGGCCCACCATTTTTAATTTTTACACTGATAACCTCAATTATTCAATTTAATTGACTTACTTGCTATTAGAAGATTAAAAAAAAAATAATCAGGATGGCTTTGTACTCATCTATCACACTGAGGCTAATTCAAAGTCATACCTTCTATAGCTTCTTTCAGCTTTCCAAGAGCAACTCTGGCAGCTCCTCTTCTGGCAAAGGCTTTGGAATAGGAAGCATCTAAGAGCAGAGCTTGTGTACAGTCATTTTCTGCCTCTTCATATCTCAGCAAAAGAGTAGTACAAAATTAACAATCATTTTCAAGAGGCATTTTTCAACTGAATAGATTGAGTTTCCGAAACAACTAAAACATAAAGACCTATCTTATTTACCTATATAGATTTAAAAAGACAAAGATAAAATAGTACACGATTTCTCAGTACCTTAAAATCTAAGTCTTATCTTTTGATATCTCATGACACACTGCTGTCTCTTTTTATGATCACAGAGAAATCCTCTTCCTCTGTGAAAATAAACAGAGACTGCCAGAGCACAGCCCACTTTAAACACTACATAGCCTTAAAATGAAAATCGGCATCATAGCTTTTGCCCTTAACTATTTCAGAAATAGTAAACTTCAAAAATGGTGATGTGGAACTTCTCTCAATTGCTAGAATGTATGCATTTCCTGCTGATACTGGATAATTTTTTAAAAGTTTAATTAAAGAAAAAAACTACACATACATGCCATGAGTAGTGGAGTTAAAGACAAGTATTTTAAGAGATGACAGTTTCCAGAAAAAGCTTGTCTCCATTCCCTCTGAAGCCAGAAGTTATAATCCACTTCTTTTTACAGTGCAACATTTAGTAACAGAATGGGTTTTACAGTAAATAAATATATAAAACTTTGGGCAGGAAATAAGAAAATAAACAGCACATCATACACAATGCTACTTACTTTTCAATCTTTAGATAGGCCATGGCTCTGTTAGCTGGGAGAAGTGCATTGGTGCCATCTGCTACTATACCACGGGTGTAACATTCTATTGCAGTCTCATACTTCCCTTCTTTGAAATAACCATTACCCTGTAATATTTACATTAAAAGAAATAGTGTTAAGAAAGATCTAGTGCAATGAGCTTTTCTTATCCTTTTTAATAGACAGGATCAAAATAACAAGAAGGTGAATTGCATACAACACCCACATCAGGGCAGATACTTATGGCATATTCTTCATATCCAAGCTTGGAGGTAAACTACAAAAAATACCTTAACTTTTTCTAGTTCAATATAAAATAAATAAAATTGCTAAATGTATAGCTTATGTTTAGACTTAAGTCTGTAACTTGTGATTTATCCTTATGCTTGATATGCAGGACAAGCCACGCTGTACATATGAAATTTAAACACAAGCTGATGACAGCTGAACCTTTACAATTCCCCTTTCAAGACAATTTCCTGTGCTGCTCAGACCTGTCTTTATCCTGCTACATTCATGTAACTGTTATCCTCATATATTATGTGGGCCCAAATGTTGCCATTATTTTTTAATTAATGATCCATACAAAAACATTACTTTTGTTTGTTTGTTTATTTTCAAGGGACCAAATTTAACTTCTGCTACTTTGTACTAATATAAAGCCATGTGCTATGTTTACTACTACTCTACTCACTTGCAAAAAAGCAAAGTTCAGACTTGACAGATCTATGATCCATGCTGTGAGGAACAGGCCCACAGTGAGTCAACTCTGCTACCAATGAAGTATTGCACTACACAAAAATTTCTGTTCTGTGACTTCTTCAAACTTTTGTTCCTTTTACCTACTTAATGTATGCTTTCATCCTTTTCCTACTAATTACCTCTTACAACCAGCACAGCAAAGCTGAATATTGATAAAAAGTCAGAAGTTAAATAGCTAGGTAAAAGAACACAAGCAAAATTATGTTTTAGTTGATATTATTTCTTAATTGCAACAATGGGGAGAAACCAGTAAGCCAACTATGAGTCATGACAATGTATCCAGAAATGAATTTTTGTCCTCATTGATGCCTGCATTCCCTGAAGCCCTTTTAAAGCTACTTTGCTATCATGTTATCAGAAGTTTGAAAATATGAAGAACAGTCCACAGCTCTACCTGGACAAGCAGATGTCAAAATGCATAAAATACTGGAGCTATGATATAATTTTAAAATACAACTCAACTTCTACTTATTTTACTACATATTTGAAAAACGACACGTACAATTTTGGCTGTGAAGGTACCTTGTATAACTATTCTTTCAGAAGTGTCCAGACAGAACTCATTGTTCCCCCTCTCTATGGAGCCCAAAATGGGAAAAAATTAAGGTTGCATCAAGGACAATGTATTTATGAAATTCAAGACAGTATCACATTTAAATGTACTCATCTTGAGCAGCACAATGCAATACTTTTTTTCTCTAGTTCTCTCCTGTTCCACCAGAACCTGGGACTTACCAGATCTTTTTCTGTAATAGCCTTCTGCTTGAGCTGCTGCTCTTCAATGTGCTTCTTCTCATCATCTGTTAATCCTGCTCTGACTGCACCTTCAGACTCTTTCTGTTCTGAAGTTTCTCTCGATGACAGAGCCTGCAGAGATGTAATTTTTCTCTTTAATAAGTATTTCCCTCAATTGCATATTTTCAGAACATAGATTAGGATAAATACCAAACTTTTAAGATGCAAAAATCTGCCAAGTATTTTAAAAGAAGTGCCTGTGTTATAAATTGAACACAAATAGGAGAATTCTTAATGCTTCCTGACAATGTATTTCTCTGAGGGGCTGTGAGTATTACTTGGTATATAGTAAGTATGTAATTTCTGAAGCACAATATAAACCATCCCACAGAACCTCTATATTCATAGCCCAATCCACAACTTGTTTATTGCTTCAATTACTGGAAAATTTGAGTCTTTACTCTGAAAATACATTTTTCAAGCACTTTCAAGACTACAGTTGAAGAGGTATGAGCATATTCATACAGTAATTACAGGTAAGTTTATGTTTATTAAGGTCATTACAATCAACATTCTCTCTCTGTCATGAAAGGGATCAGACTTGCAGTGGAGTATTACGTTTTTCTAGGCTTAAACCCACTTTTTGGTTTGTCAGATCACAATAATCAGAAGGCCTACAAGCAGGCTTCTCTCTAATACATAGAACTATCTTGTAGCAAAATACTGAGCACAACTGAAAAAAACACATTAATACAGAAGGCAGGAGAAAAATCAGAGGGAACATTTTTTTAAAAAACAGATTTTAGTGCACAGGTCCAGTCTCAGTTTGCTAATCCAGCATTACACTGATTCTTGCATACATGCCAGTTAAACCAAAAGAAACTCAATTGCAGATTGTGACCTCAGTGAACCTCAACTGCCCAAAACATGAGATCTTAAGTTCTTGTTTTAAATATAAGTCGATGCAGATATTAATTGAATGGGGTGTATTAATTTTATTAATCTTATTACCTGATTAATTTTATTCAGTTCACTTTTTGCTTCAAAGTTGTTTGCATCCAGCTCTAAAACTTTTTCATAATCTATCAAAAGATCAGAAAACAATGTTTCAGGTAGGAACTATGGGCTAGTAACCAGAGTATAATATAGAAGCATTCTTCTGAGATAACCCTTTTGTGCAGTTACCTAAAAAGCCCAAGATATTACAAAGAGCATATTACTCCAAGACATTTAAAGCTGAATTATTCTACAACCTCTAAAACCTACAGTAATCACTTAGACTTGCTGATTGAATTTTACCTTGCCAGAAGTACATATGACATGGTATTTCCTTTCTTTGTTTACAGAAATGAAAAATAAACTCTTACTAAATAAGCAAACCACACAAGCTTTAATCAAGCAGAGATGAACAGTTTGTATATATTTTAAGGAAGTGATTAAAAAAAGACACACCTTCTTTAGCACCCTGAAGATTTTTCAAAGCAAAGCGAGCAGCTCCTCTTCTGGCATAAGCCTTTGTGTAATTTTTATCTAAAGCAAGTGCTAAATTGCAGTCAGATTCTGCAACAGAAAATCTATTAAAAATATTACTGAATTAGTTGGACACATCTAGGTGGCAAACTCAAAACTTCAGTAAGTTAACTTACTCTGAAGCTTTACGGTTTCTCTTTAGAGAGGAAATTTTACATGCTTCAGAAGGAGCACAGAACTATTTAAACATTCCTCAATTCAGAAGACATTAAAACAAGAAAATAGGACAACAATTTCTACTGCAACAGAAAAAATTACAAGCTTTCTTCACCCAAAACAAATTAAAGTCATAGAAATAGAGCTCACTGAATCTGAAAGGCAAATTATATACTGTACTTTGCACTTTTTTTTAAAGTATTACACTGTAAAATATAAGACAGTGAATTTTCAGCATGAAAGAAGAGGAAAAAAGACAGCAAACTACTAGATTTTTTACCTTGGCAATTCCTATTTTACTTTGAAACAGCAAAGCAGATTGCAGCAATAGTCACACAGACCATACTATACAATGATGAATAATACGATCAAGCTTAAAATTGGACAAAAAAAGTGAAGGTAGCATTCAAAAGAAAAAAATATTGAAGATTGAACAATACAAGCCTTACTTTTTCATTCTATAAAAAGATGATGCTCTGTTTGTGGGCAATACTGGATTGTATGGATCATAATGCATCCCTCTAGTGTAGCATTTTATAGCTTCATCAAAGTTCCCTTGTTTAAAGTAATTATTACCCTGTGATCAGAAGAAAGTCTTATTAGTAAATTACTGTTCATTGACACACATATTCCTAATTTTTGGCATAAAAAATGAAAGTTTGTATTTTAGATTATTCCAAGATTTTTATTTCACATCTTTACTGTAAAACCTTTCTTTTAACCAATTTTTTCTAAATATCTCATATTAAATATTTCTAATGATTCTGTGTAATAAGATGGTATCATAACATACTGATTCTCAGTAACTGTAGGTCATTTCCAGAAATCTATAACAAGTACATGCATAGTTGCTTAGGTTGCCATAAAAAATTATTAAAGGTTTTATTTTTGGGGGGGTATAGTGCCTAGATTGGGTAACTTGGATCTCAAAGGTAAACACTCTCATTTCTGTCTCATTTGGGACACAACTTTTGCCTTCAACTGCTTCACTGAAACCAAGATGGTAATGGCCAAAGACATCTATATTTCTGAGTGCAGACTGCACATCAGCAAATTTCTACAGCAGCAGGGAAAGTCAGATGTCATCCATGCAGACAACTAAAAAAGCCCTAAGTGACTCTGCTGAAGAAAAGTATGGACTGACAGTTGGGTGGCAGTTAACAAAAGAGTTTCTCAGAACTAAAGACACTGCCATACAACTAACTTAGCCTAGTGCAGATTGTTAATAATAATATTATGCTGAAATGGCCCCAATACTGAATAAAGCAGTTATAACTCTATAACCTTTTCCTTCTCTGCAAGAGCTTTTTCTGCATCTATACGGATTCCATCTTCCTCAGAGTCTGATTCTGGAGATACAGAATCATGAGTACTATCTTCTTTATCAAGTTCTTCAAGTATTTTATCCTGGAATCAGACAAAAATAAATGATTTTCATTATAATCTGACACTACAAAATAAATTAAGCAAGACTTCAGTAGAATTAGTAGTGCATTTTTAAAATTTCCATTGCTTAAATTCTCTTTACCAAGGAATATTCCACACTTCAAAAATAAGACCTCTAATACTGCTATCTGCTATCAAGCAAGACTTCAGTAGAATTAGTATTGCATTTTTAAAAGTTTCCATTGCTTAAATTCTCTTTACCAAGGAATATTCTACACTTCAAAAATAAGAGCTAATTTTATAATACTGCTTATAGATTATAAGCAATAATCTGCTTATAATCTATTACTGCTATCTGGGTTTATTACAACTATGACCTTTTAATAGATCTATCATTAAACCAATTTTTTTTCCTTGAAGTCAAATTCAATCTGCTGGATGAGAGCACAGCCAATAGAAAATTAGTATTCCTCAATATTCCAAATTTTAAAAATAAAGCCTTCTTTGAAGAACGCTACTTTCTACATTCACAAAATACCCAGCATGGTAAGATGGTGATATGTGGACTAAACTCTCTGCACTGTAAGAAAAACTTTATTTAAAGCAGATCCAACTGTGAACAAGACTATGTTAATAAGCAAATCTTCTGACTCACCACATCAAGTTTTCCCCATGCTTCATAATCGTAAGACTTGATCTTGTTTTTCTTATTTTCCTCAGTAGTTATCTTTGAAGGGACTTTACTTTTACTTTTCTTCTTTTTCTTGAAAGCCTTGTTTCGAATCGGTGGCAAGTTCTAAATTGAATTAAGTAATTTACTATTAAACAGATGTCTGAAAGTCCCTTGTATTGAAAAATCTATAGCATATCTAGATATAGTATCTGTATCTACTGGCTAGTTTCATTTTAGAAATCCATTCAGCAAACTCTTCTCAGGAACTCTATGAAACCACTAAGGGTGGCAAGTATAAATCTTTCAGCATATAATAATAGCAAATATTATGTGTATGATACAAAGGTAAGTTTTAGAAGACAACTTTCTAATTGACACCAACACATTAAAAGTCAGCACTAAGTAATACTACTGCTGCAAACAGAAATATTCTCCTAGATCTACTTGGAACTGATTAAAAATTTACTGGTCCCATCACTTCCAGAGGCTACTGCTCCGTAGCTCTGTTAGAGGAACAGTTTTCAGAGGAATCTTTGGGCTGCTTCAGACGAGGAACAGATCAGCTCCTACCTTCAATTTGGCATTTTAAGTCAATGTGCAATTTTGCTGAAGCAAAAAAATCAATTACTATAAACAGTATCACATTATGAATAGCTGAGTTAACACTGACACTGGACTTGTGATTTTTACCTCTTCTGGGACACCACTCTGTTTCCTTAATTCAGAATCCACTTCTTTAATATCTTTTTCCCAGCTCTCCAATTCTCTCATAAAATCCTGCAGCTCTTCAGCATTTTGCTTCATGTGCAGCTGTAGTTCTAGTGCTTTATTTGGTGAACTCATTGTAATCTGCCAAATTCCAAAGAAAAAACTTTTCTAAAAAGAACTTGAAAGTAGGTACTGAAGGAATCTAGCTTCCTGAAGTCTAACTTAGATGCACAAAAGGCTTCCCAGTGGCACAGCAGGAACATTACATAGTTAGAGACTAAGAAGAAACACAATCTCTACATCTTTGAAAAAATTATGAGAACCATGTTATTTAGATAAAGCAATATCTATCAGAACAAACTGTCATGTTTTCTTGACTAAGTGAAAGGTAAAGAGCCCAAAAAATCAAGGATAACCCTGAAAGTGGTAAAAGGTGATCTTAACTTCAAAAAATTTCTGCAGCATTTCCCAGATGACAGAACGATGAAAAATTTAACACTACTTGAGGCCATTTCCTCTTGTGCTATTGCTTGTTCCTTGGGAAAAGAGGGCAACAGCCACCTCCCTAGAAACTCCTTTCAGACAGCTGTAGGGTCTCCCTTTTCAGCCTCCTTTTCTCCAGGCTTAGCAACCTCAGTTCCCTCAGCCTCTCCTCACAGGATATGTTCATCCTTTCCCACCTTTGCGGGCAGTCACTTCCTTAGTACAGGAGGACAATCACTTCCTTAGTTCTGCTGGCCACACTGTTTCTGATACAAGTCAGGATGCTGTCGGCCTCTACATCCATGTGGAGTACAGGGGTAGCTGTTAATTCAGTCAATCAATTAAATGAAACATGTGCATGAACACACCAAATATTCCCCAAAGCCTAGCACAACAAGCACCAAGAACAAGGCGCTTCAGAAGATGCACGA